>CM062605.1:22517353-23181811 GCA_031470985.1 Agastache rugosa | reverse complement strand
AGTTATTTAAACTTCAGCGGTACAACGGACATGTAAATTGAGTATTTCTAATAATACTAGTAAATATTGAGTGTATTCGCACGTAAAAAATAAAAAATATTAAAATCTTGTAAACAAGTTTTGATGAGTACATTTTGCATTTTATTTTATTTTATTTTTTGTAGCAATATTTATAATTTTTAATTAATTTTTTTAAATACGTTGCTGGACAAATTTCTCAAAAATTTATATATCATTACTAAGTGTATAAAATAAAGAATAACCAAAGTATGAAAGTACGTACTTTTAAATAACACTCCGATTTGTTTTTAATTTTGTTATTCCAAAAGTTCAATTAGTGTAGGTAAAAAGAGTTATTATGCATGTCCAAGTTTGGTACCTAGCTAATGTTTAAATTTAATGCAATTATTTTTTTCACATGTCAGTATAAGAGTAGTATTAACTTAAATAAATTAAATTAAAACAATTTTATAAGCTAAATTTTTTCTTAATAGTCTATATATGCCTAAATTAATTTAGTAAGAAATTTTTTAAATTAAGAAATTATTTTACAAAAAAATATATTGAAATCTATTATGTTATTATAAGGTATATTATATACATCATTTTAATTTTGTAATATATTCTTATGTATTTATAAATTCATTTATTAGTGAAACTAAATATATTTGGAAGAAAAAAAATCTTAATATCATCATGATATTTAGCGAGGTACTGTTCACAACTCCACAATTGTAGCGGTGGCGCATAGACCATTGGAGCAGACAAGCTTCTTAAAAATTGCAGTTGTCGAGTAATTTGAAGTCTTGATAAAATTCAAACTTAAAATTTTTAATTTTTAATATTAATCTACGAGTGGGCATCTACAAGGGAACTATAGGTATATATGTGTGTGTATATATATATATCTATAACAATATATATCAAGTAGGCAGACTTCAAAAGCAAAAATAACGAAAAAGAAATCTGCAAAAATAGGAAATAAAATATTGAATTATATATTGTTCGTGTGTATATGTTGACAGATAGAGACGGGGGGGGGGGGGGGGGGTAACCAGAGTAACAGAGTGGCAGTGTAGGGCCTAATGAAAGGAATTAAAAGAAAGGAACAAAAGGCTGTGTAAAATGAATCATCCCTTTTGACGACCGAATATATTTATTCATTTATTCTCCCAAATAGAATGTAATATTTGTACATTTGCATGCCCACATTATAATTAACATAAATATTACTCACATCATCTATCTCCATCACTTCTAACAACTACCACGCTCCTTCATTTAATTTTAATCCCACTCCCCACCCCACACCCCACAATAAATCCCATAATACATAAATAATTTCTGCTAAAATTTTACAACAAATTTGAGTTTTTTTTTTTTGGTATAGGTGATGGTCATTTAATATGAAGAAAAAACTCCCGCTAGCTTGAAAAGGAAATAGTTTTTGTCAAAGTTCTTTAATACACTAGAGTCCTAGGTTACGGTCATCGTTAAGAGCTACATATATTAGATCCCACCGATCATTTACCAAAATTTATGATCTGAATGTCAAAAAGTTAATGATCAAAATGGGGTTTCCTAGTTTTGGAAAGTGAAAAAAGTTGATCATTTAATGATAGGAGAACTGGTGGATGAGAGTTTTGATCAACGGTCTGTAACGATTCATAAATAGTGATATTTTGTTTCAAAGTAACTAGTTTAATTTCAAATCCATAAGCAAAAATGATAATAGAATTAATTTGGTCAAGTAAACATTTCTATGAACATGCATATCGTAAAATAGATGACCAATTTAATTATTCAAAATCTCAAGCTATATAGCACATCTATTAATGTTTTCGTTCGTAATTAATTATCAACGTGATAATAGGGTAGCTAACCTATACACTTAGTTTTATTACGTAATTTTAATGATTATCTCATTCTTATGTGATACTAACTAACTATAGGACAGTTGAACTTTCATTATTTATAGAATGCTTACAGTCATATATATATATATATGGAAGAGATCATATATATAAGAATAGATCTTAACTTAATAAATAAGAATGAATCTCAGCCACACATCTAGTCAACAAGTCAAACCCGTCTTTTTGTAACTAAATACACCAAATAGTGTAATGAGATGCACTATACATTGTAATGAGATGCACCACACAATGTAAGTGCATCAATGGTGGAGGAGAAGAGTATAAGGCGGTGATAACGGTGTCCTACGGTGGTGGAGGCGACGATATTGTCTTGCATCGATGAGGCGACGACATTGATGGCGTTTCAATTTGTAGTTTATATTTAAAATCTTGATTTATCAACTATGTCCTTAAATCACAAGATATACTGCATTAAACGATTCTTTTTCCATCAAATTAATAACTTGCCTTCAAAAATTGACGCATTACAATATAGATGCTCTAAATCATATTATTGAATGTCGTTGATGGAGGGGACATGTAAAGATAGATCGAATGTGAGGTTAGATGCATCAGACAAGCACTGAGATGCACCACACAGTGTAATCATATGCATCACACTGTGTTACGAGATGCATCACACTGTGTTATGAGATGCAACAGTGGATGCATCAGTGGTTATGTTCGCGCGATGGTGATTGAGGAAGAATATAAAATAGCGGCGGTGATGATGATCCGGCGAAGGTGATGATGACGGTGATGTCCGACAATGGTGATTGTGAGTGGTGGTGATTGTAGAAAGAGAGAGAGGGATGGAGGGAGGAGACTACAGGAAATGGAATCTTTAGCCACACATAGTTTGCCACACATAATAATGTGTGGTTGTTTAGCCATACAATTATAAAATGTGTAGGTAAATTAATTGGATAGTTTTCATTAGATTGTGACATATAATATGTGTGGCAAAAACTTTTTTTACACATATTTATATTTTGAATTTTTTAACTTTTTTTTATATTTAACCATATTTGTTTTTAAATCTGTTACGCTTATGTGGCAAAACAATAAAAATTATTAACCGCACATAATTAGCAATTATTTATGTGTGGCTAATGATGTTTTATGATTACAAACTTTTTGCTTTTCATGAGTGTGAGAAAAAAAACAAGTAGTGACATTTTCCCTAGCTCATTTTGTTTAAACTTAGTTGACGTGTCGAATTTAAAAATTTTAGAAGCCAAACATAATATTGATTTTTCTATTTGTGGTTATTTACATTTTATAATTACTAATTTTTTACATTAAAAAATGTGGAATATAACATTTACTTGTGTTAATATTTTTTGCACTTCATTTTATTTATTTATTTATTTTTATTTTACATAATTACAGTTAAACTTTGTTGAGCTCACGTGGAAAGTTAACCAACAAATGGTATCCCATCTTAAAAAGGAAAAGAATAATAATTAAAGAAAATAAAAAGAAAAAAATACTTATCCAAAATCAAAATATTTAGAATATACTGTAATTAGTTTTAACAGGGAAAAGTGAAAAGAAAAAAAGAGAGAACACCTCCGTCTCTTCTGCTAAAATCTGTTAAAAAAAATTTTGAGGATAAAATCTGTTAAAATTAATTTCTACATATCAGGACTCTTCAGATTCAATTGATATTTTAAAATATTCAAGCGAGCAAACTTAAAATGCAAAAAAAATTAATTTTACCCGCCATCCTATACGAAAAAAAGTCCTCCAAAAATTTAAAAAATTTTAAAATTTTAAGTTTACCCGCCAGCATGGCCAGTTTTCTTTCCCCTTTATCTCAGCTTCTCACTTCTAAAGCAACACCCACTTCCAAAATCGATAATTTCGCTTTAGATTCATTCTTAGAGGAATTATTTCCTTTCGTGTTCAGGAAAGAGAGAACGTATACGTGCATCGACGAATCAATACTGCAAACTCGACAACATACTGCTGGCTCTGTTAGCGTTGTTCTTGTACTTGGCAGACTGTGTTCGTCGATTGGGGTGGGGACGGTGACGAGAAATCTATCAATGTTTGCTCGACGGCGTGCTATTCTGTGCCGAGGCTTTTATTAAATGGCTTCTCTCAGGCTATTTGAATGTGACTTTGCTGATTTCAACTGTATTATTCTCGGATAAGGTATTGAATTTGTTAATCAGACTTTCATTAATATGGCGTTTTGGAGATTCTATTTGTTAGGTTTTCTTTTACACTTTTATCTCCCCAACGCCTTTAAGATTTATTATGCCGAAATTCAAAGATTTAAGCACTCTTTGTTTTATTAATTGTTCATTTTAATTTTAAGGGATTTGATGGTTTATACATGCTTTGGATGCAGGTTTTTCTTTATTTGGATTAAACTGCGGTATGTCGAGCCACTGATGCTAGAATTTTTTGGTTTGAATCAGAATGTATATATTCTGACAAAGAATTTTTTTTTCTATTAACACGAGATATTAGTGATTAGACCATTTACAATAATTCTCAATAATGCTCTCTGTTTTTTAATGTTCCATGAAGTGGTTGAATGTGTTAATACATAATTTTGGGAGCATTGGCATTTTGTGCACTCGCCTACTAATGGACCAGAGGTATCTTTCCGTTAAACATGATATTTTCAGAATCATGTATAGATAATCATGCTCTGTTGGAAAGTATATACTTTTGAGAAAAATATATATTGTAAGTTGTAACCAATAACCATTGATCTTTCTTATAAATTCTTGTTCATAAAATGTAAAATTTTAATTTTTCTATGCAGAGGGCAGTATGCATTTTTTTAGCCCCAAGGATGTAAAGCAAGTGCAGAGAAACTCATGTCCTGATACCAGAGAGAGAACAAGAGACTAGGAATTACTTGTGGTCAAAGTGTTCAAACGACAATGGGAAGTGTTTGGTTGATTATGAAGTCGTAGATATTTAAAATTGTATCTTGTATGTAATTAGTATAAACACACATTGTATACTTTTATTTTTAGTGAATATTTCAAGTAAATTTTCTATATTATTGCCATCTTATATTTTATTGTCTTGTGTATATATGTTATATTTAATTTATAGCTTTATAAACTAGTTCGGTTTATTTATATCCATAAATAATAATTATTTTCTAATGTATAATTACTAGAAAAAATAATTACCTACATGAGTTATAGCATTTACTGCCAAATATAAATTGTAACGTGTTAATTTCGAATGTCATGTCATCATCCACGTCATTTCTACCTCATCATTATATTATGGCAAAAACATGTTATATCCACACATTAGATACACCTTTAGTGACATATATATGTGTAGGTAAATGTTTGATGATTTATCCACACATACATATAAGTGTGGGTAAAACCTTTTCTCTACAGAAATATAACCACACATGTTGACATTTGCATAATGTGTGGGTAAACATCGATTCTCACACATATGCATAGTTTTAGCTACATATATATGTGTGGGTAAACACTATTGATAGTCCCTGAGCTGGGTCTTTGGTGTAGAGGAGGGGTGAATACACCAAAGACAAAGTTCTGAAAACTTTTGCAAGTTTAAAACAGAGTTGGTGAGCTCAGTTATGAATCCAGCTGAGGAGAGTCAACTGGGCAAATAACTCAGCTGTCGGTGCAGAATGTGGTGGTTTGAAAACTTAGCTCGGTTGGTTAGAAAAACTCAGCTTGAAAAGATTATCTTTACGTTTTCGGCTTAGTCAAGCTATGCAACTTTCAGAAAGACACAGCTGTCTTAGGAGAGCAGCTGTGTATGCAGTTTTAATAAAATATGCAATGAGATGATAAAGTTAGTATTAAAACTGAAGATAAAGAGAAATAAAGAACACGAGATTTTTTACGTGGTTCGGAGTAACACCTCCTACGTCCACGGCCAGATTCACTGGTAATTCACTACCACTTGGTTTCCAAGTACCAAGCAACTTCACAACTCTAACCCGAGCTGTGTTCCAACAGTTTGCGGGCACTGTCAAGCCTAACCTTCCAGTTTACGGGTACTGAAAAAACCTTACAGACACTTGAATTTCTCGCTTCAAGCAAGCGTAGCCTTGACCTAACCTTTTTGGGTAAAGAGGGGTTTGGTTTGGGGTTCCAACTATGAACGAGTTCTTACAATTAAGAACTTTAAAGTTAGATGAACTCGTTCAAGATCTAGGCGTAAGATATACAATAAGTTCTGCCTAGGGATCAGACGAAAAACTAAGCAGTTTATGGACTAGAAACACTTTAAGATAAAGTGTTCTTTGAACTACGTAGAACTGCTTGAGAGCTTTTGAAGACTTTGAGATTTTTCAGATAATGAAAGCTTGTAGAGAGTTTTTCGTTATTGATCCTGAGGTTGAAGACGAATTTATATAGGTAAATATTCAAGACTAGCCGTTGGAAGAGCCGTTTGAATCTTACCTACTCTTCTTAAATTCGATATCTGCCGTTGGGCGATTCTGCACCTGTCTTCATTTGTGTCACATCCTAGGTTCTGAAGTCTAGGATGCTGATTCGGTAATCCCTCATTGGTCGAGGCATGTTGACTTCCTCTGACACCGGGATCTTCTGCCTCTGAAGCTGGCTTTCAGAATCAGAGCTGGATTGGGCAAACTGACTTGAAGTGATGTCTTCAGAGTTAGTTCCCTTTGTTCTTTACAGCTGGACCAGCTGTCTTGAACTCAGCTCGATTAATCTTCAGCTGGATCCTGCTCCGTTTTGAACTCAGCTCAGCTGGAAAACTCAGCTGATAGCTGACTTCTGCTGTAAACACAGCTGGATTGTCTGCTGACTTCTGCTATAAACACAGCAGGATTGTCTGCTGCCTTCTGCTTCCGCAGTCTTCCGCTTCCTGAACCTGTAAACCTAGAAAATCTAGAGCTCAAATAGGCGAGCTGGAAAACACTACTTAGGTTGAAGCGATCATCTATTCGGTTGGAGAATCAGTTGGGTTTTGGTATTAAATCAAAACTTCATAATTTTCCCAACAATTTCTCCCTTTTTGATGATGCCAAAACCTAACTGAGACAACTTATGACGCAGAGAAAATTGTGTTTTATTAATGTAAAAAAAAATTACATCATAAAACAGGAAAAAGAAAGAAAGAAAGAAAATTCAAAATTCTTCAGTTTTCAATCCCAGTTGGCTGGGTCTTCTCTTCTGCATCCGCTGCTTCTTTCTTCTGACTCGTTTCTTCTTCAGCTGATTCAGCTGGTTCCTCTACCTCAGCAGTTAGCCTTCTTTGTCTCATTCTCTTCCCCCTTTTTGGCATGATCAATCAAGGTGGAAGACAGACAACATCAGCTGTTGCGATGTCTTAGATTGACAATACTGTGGTTTTCAGCTCTGAGCAGCGAGGTCTGGAGTCTCGGTGGCTCAGCTGTTGCATTAGCTGGCTCTTCTTCAATAGCATAAGCCTCAGCTGTGATTGCAGACACAGCGTCCTTGGCTTGTTTCCGCTGTGGCGGTCCAGCTTAGTGCTTGGATGTATAAGTTGGCACTAGAGATGACATCTTCTGAGTAGGGCACAACTTCATTCCTTGCAATTTTGCTTCTTCAGACTTCATTAGATTGAATGAGAAAGTCTGATTCAGCACTTGATGGACTTGAGTATTCCCCTTTCACTTCTGAAGTGGTGGGTATGGGGTTCAGCTCATGTTTTCATCATTCAGCTGCAAGTGATCGTCGGTTGGATGATGTTTTCCACTTGAGCTTGGTGCAGGGGCTTGAGCTCCAACTTCCATGAGTAGATCTCAAAGCTGGTGTTCCTGTTGAGCTAAAGAAAATTGAGGAGAAGGCGGTTGAAGTATTCCATCTGTCGTGGGGTTTAAGGTTAGTTGACCAGCTGGAATACGTCTTTGCGGCATTGATGATGACGATGTTCACGCAGGCGCATGAACTTCTTCTCCACCATAAGAAACCACCGCTTGTGGGCCTTCTGCTCCTCGGAGAGTAATTACGAATTCTCTCTTAATGTCAGCTGGCTTCCCGGCTGACTGACTGAGCACCTTTGACTTGAGTCTTCTGTTTGAAGACGGTGCTTCAGCTTGTTTTGTCTCCTCAAGTTGTTTCCGATTCCCAGCTGGGAATGAAGTAGATGCATGCTGCTTTGTCTCCTGCATATTTTTCTGTGCCTCCTGTGGCGGAGCAAGAGCTTTGACATAACTGCTCTTAAAGACTCCGTCTTTATCAATATCTCATCCAGTTCTGTTGATGTTGATTTTCGCATCCCAGGGAGTTGTATGTCCCGTTCTCTCTTTTATTTTAAGAGAAACAGTGGGGCGGAGGAGGCCTTTTTCCTTTGACATTCCCAGGAAGATTTCTGCAGCTTCCTGTTGAATGTTCTTGAGCTTTGTAATCCCCCACGGCGTTAGACCAGATCCGTCGATGGGCTTCACCTTCTCCTGGAACTCCGTCTTCTTGAGGTTCTTGAGAGTTAAGCAACTCTCATCTTGAAGCTTTGACAGATTCTTCATGTTTGATTGGTTTCAGGAGATATCTTTCTAGATTCCATGTTCTTCTTCTGCAACTTTTGTTAGTAGAACAAATAATACCAATTGAAGGAAGAAGAAAGAGAGCCGAAAGACTTTTTAGGGTTTATGCAAAATTTTGCGTATCTCTTCTATCATATTTATATCAACTTTCTTGATGAATGGACGATCAAGATTTGTAGTTTGATAAGAAGATCTACGATTGGGAATAATTCTCGCGTCATGTCAGTTTCGAGTTAATGCGTTAGAGGGGACGGTTTGGGCGTTTTGACTTTTGCCTCGAAACTCCCGTATTTCAGTTCTTTGCAGAATTTTTTTTAATTAAGTTTGATTTGAAATGACAAGATATGATTTGACTAAAAGCAGAGTGAGTAGGTGTAGTTAATGATGTTGCAAACCTCTCAGCTGATCATTGTAGTCAGCTGATACCTCGGTTAAGTGGTTGTGCTGAGTGATCGTTTTTTCAGCTGGTTCTCCCTCAGCTGAATAATCCTTCAACTTAGGCGTCTGGCTGAGCTTGATTCTTTCTCGGCTGTTACTAGTGATGTTGATTCTGAATTCCAGCTGTCTGCTTCCATTTGGCTGGATTTGCTTCCATTCAGCTGGGTCTGCTTCCATTCAGCTGGGTGAAGCATCGTCTGAGTTGAGTAATACAAGTAATCCGCACTGCATTTTGAATCTTGTTTCTATCAGCGGCTTTGTGAGTATATCAGCCCGCTGTATGTCTGTGTGAATTTTCTCAACAATCACATCCTTCTTTTCCACATGATCTCTGATAAAATGATGACGTACGTCCACTTGTTTGCATCTTGTGTGATGTACTGGATTTTCTGATATAGCAATCGCACTTGAGCTATCACAGAAAATTGGAACTTGTCCAGTTTTCACTTCATAGTCATCCAGCTGATGTTTCAGCCAGAGAATTTGTGAGCAGCAGCTTCCAGCTGCCATATATTCTGCTTCAGTTATGGAGCACGTTTGCTTCTTTGAAAATCATGAAATCAACTTGCTTCCTAGGAACTGACAAGTTCCTGAAGTTGATTTTCTGTCCAGCCGATCTCCAGCGAAGTCTGAGTCTGAATATCCCGTCAGCTGTAAATTGTCTTCAGCTAGGTACCACAATCCAACATTCTGAGTTCCTTTGAGATATTTGAGAATGTTCTTTGCTGCTTGCATGTGTGCTTTCTTTGGATCAACTTGAAATCTGGCACACACTCCGACTGCGAAAGAGATATATGGACGACTCGCTGTTAGATACAGCAGGGAACCGATTATCCCTCTGTATTTGCTGGAATCCACTGAGTTTCCTTCAGTTCCAGGTTCAATCTTCCAGTTGGTGTTCATCGGAATCTTTACAGTTCTGCTGGATTGAACTCCATACTTGGCGATCAAGTCTTTCACGTACTTGGATTGATTTATAAAAATCCATTCCGCTGATTGTTTGACTTGAAGTCCTAGGAAGAAGCTCATTTCTCCCATCATAGACATTTGGAACTGTTCTGACATCATCTCTCCAAATCTTTGGCATAAGAATGTTGATCTTGATCCGAAGATGATGTCGTCTACATAGATTTGAACAGCCAGGATGTCTTCTCCTGACTTGATGGTGAAGAGAGTTCTGTCTACTGATCCCTTCCTGAATCCTTTGGATATAAGGAAGTTTGATAGAGTATCGTACCAAGCTCGAGGTGCTTGCTTCAATCCATAAAGCGCCTTCTTTAGCTTGTAGACTTTATTTTCTTCTACTTCAAATCCTGGAGGTTGATCAACATAGACATCTTATTTGATTTCTCCATTTAAGAATGCACACTTCACATCCATTTGATAGACCTTGAATTTGTGAGGTGCTGCATAAGCGAGAAAGAGTCTGATTGCTTCCAATCGCGCTACTGGAGCAAATGATTCTTCGAAGTCATTTCCGTCCTGCTGGGTGTATCCCTTGGCAACCAGTCGAGCTTTGTTTCTGATGATGACTCCAAGGGTATTCAGTTTGTTCTTGAATATCCATTTAAGTCCTATGACTTTGACTCCTTCAGGTCTGTCGACCAATTCCCAGACACAATTTCTGAGGAATTCATTCAGCTCTTCCTGCATGGCATTTGTCCAAGGCACGCTCTTTAAAGCTTCGAGAATTGATTGTGGCTCCGGAACTTGAGCTACATAACACTCCATTAGAGTTGTGTCTTCATCATAAACTGTCAGTTCTAGCTCTACTGAGAGTTGAGGTGTGTCAGCTGCTTCTTGATGATCCGAAGAAACTTGAGCAGCTGAGCTTCTGGTTTTGACTTGGTCAGATGGTTCTCCAATGATTGCTGATGATGGATGATCTTCAATCCATCTTCTTCTTTTATGAATTTCTTCTTCTAGCTGATTGATGCTAGAAGTGGCAAGATTTCGTCTGGCCTGGAGTTGTTCTGGAGTTAAGTCTTGAGAAAGACTAGCTTTTTGGATTGAGTGTTGAGGTGACTTCTGTAGAGGCTCTACTGGAGATGGAGCTGGGGATTCAGCTGTGTCTGGATTTCCAGCAGATGACATTCCCCCTTGATTTGGCGTTGGAGGTTCCTCTTGATTTCCAGCTGGTGGAGCTTCCTGATTGATTTGAAGTTTCTCTTCTGGCTCATCATCCCAAATTAATAGTTCGGCCAGATTCCTGATTCGATTTTCTTGAGCTCTTGTCTGAGTCTGCCTTGAAGATTCTCCTTCATTTCTTCGTTTGATAGAGTCTCTATATTCGAATGATGATTCGTCAAAGGTAACATGTGGAGTTACTTCGACTGTTTGAGTTCTTCTGTTGAAGACTCTGTATGCTTTACTCACAGCAGAATAACCAAGGAATACTCCTCGGTCAGTCTTCGCGTCGAACGTCTTGAGTTGTGTTTTTCCATTGTTTAGGATATGACATTTGGATCCGAAGACCTTGAAATATCCAATGTATGGTGTTCTATTGTTCCATAGCTCATACGGCGTCTTTCCTTGCCTTGATGTGAGTAGGGAGCGATTCTAAGTGAAGCAAGCTGTGTTGATTGCTTCGGCCCAGAACTTCTTTGGAATGGCAGAGCTGGCTAGCATTGAAGTAGCTGCTTCTTTGAGTGTTCGGTTTCTTCTTTCTGCTACACCATTTTGCTGAGGTGTGCGTGCTGCTGAGGTTTGATGTTAAACTCCGTTCTTCTCGCAGTATTCATAAATAGTTTCATTCAGAAACTCTGTTCATCAATCTGATCTGATTGACATTATCTTGCACTCCTTCTGAGTTGATAATCTTTCTAGCAGAATTGGCAGCTTTGTCCTTGTTTCGCTCTTCTGGTACAGAAATGACACCCATGTGAATCTTGAGAAGTCATCCACTACGACCAGAGTATATTTTCTGCCATTGAAGCTTGCTGGAGTAACTGGTCCAAAAAGATCCATGTGAAGGAGTTGAAGTACTCGATCAGTTGACTGAACTGGCTTGAGAGAGAATGAAATTCTTGTTTGTTTTCCTTATTGACCCGCGCTGCACATATGGCTTTTGTCATATACTTGATCTGGAATTCCATTAGCGAGCTGGTTCCTAGCCAGTTTGTTGATTGTCTTGAAGTTGAGATGGTTCAACCGTCTGTGCCACAGCCAGCTGACTTCATTGCTGCTTTTCGATACAAGACAAGTCTCCGAAGGGCTGCTGTTCCAGTCAGCGAAATACATGTTTCCTTCTTTTTTCCCTCTTACTAGTATCTGCTTGGTTTCCCTGTGCATCAAACTTGACAGAAAAACCGTTGTCGCATAATTGGCTAATGGAAAGTAAGTTATGTTGCAGTCCTTGTACATAAGAAACATTTGGGATCATAACATTTTTAGTTTTAAATGTACCATAACCTTTTATTAGGCCTTTGGAGTTGTCTCCAAATGTTACTTGAGGGCCTGGACGCTCGATATATTCCTGGAGTAGATGCTTTAAGTGCGTCATGTACTTGGAGCATCCACTGTCCAAGTACCACAGCGTTCTCATCGACTCCTTAATGATGCGTTGATCCCTTGCAACCTATACAAAAGATCAAAATTTAGGTACCCAGTTTTAATTGGGTCCTTGTGGGTTAGACAGAAATCCTTTAACTACCCAGATCTGCTTGATGACTCGAATTGGGTCATTTGATCTGATAATTCTTCCAGCTGAGTCGATATACACATTTATTGAGTTCTTCGATTGTTGCTAGTGGGGTCTTGATCTCTGTATCTTCCCGGCTTGATGTCTTGGTCTCTTTTGGTATCCTGCTGAGTACCCAGCTGAGACGTTCCTTTGTCTCTGCTGTCTCTTGTGATACCTTGGCTGGAATTGGTTCTCCAGCTGGTGATCATATGAGTGATATCCAGCTGGGATATCTCCTCTGATATCTCGGTTGATATCTTTCGACGTCTTTATTCTTTATTCTTTGGTATCTGTATTGTCCAGCATGTTGTCTTTGTTGAGGTTGAGCACGTTGCTGTCTGTTTTGAGCTTGAGGTTGTCTCACAGCTGGCCTTCTTGATGCCTGTTGTGTCCTCAATGGTTGTTGCTGGGTTGCTGGAATTGGGTTTTCTTTTGCTCGTACAAACATTACCTTTGTTCCACTCGTGGAGGCAATGTTTGTGGTATCCTTTGATTCGTTGTATCTCAGTCCCGCTTTGAGTGCTGCTGGACGTTGTGCACTTATAATCTCATCCATTGTTGATGTGGCTTTGATGAGAGCTACTATCTTCTTAGACAGTATCTCTTCGGTACTTTTCAGCTCGATGATCTCAGCTGACTTCTTTTCCAATTCAGCTGTGGCATTTTCCAAATCTTCCATCAGCTGTTTCTTTTCATAGTAGAAGTCCTTCATCAGCTGATCTTATTTTACTATTTTGTCTTTTAGTGAAACGACTTCCTTTTGAATCTGTGATGTATCAGCTGCTTCTGATACCCTTTTTCTTTCCAGTTCCACCTTTAGCTCGGCATTCTCACACATTACGACGTCAAGGATTTCTAGAAGCTCCTTGGAATCGTTCATAACCTTCTCTACTAGACTCCAATCAGGTAGCCCTGATTCTGAAACCTGTATGGAGTGTTCGTGTGATGGTGAGGGGTTAGAAAGATTTTGAGTTCTAGACATTACCTCATCTTCATCGATACCGTCTGTTTGTCCCATGAAGCATGTATCCCAATCAGGTTCATCATGAGCCATCAATGCTTCTTCTTCTGAGTCTGAAAATGGCATGTGATCTTCCATTTTGTTGCACTCTGACTCCTCGTCTGCGATGTAGGCTCTCCTTCTGTCAGCTGCCTTTGCTTTCAGTTGGTCTTTATCTTTCTTAGATAGCTTCGGACAGTCTAGCCGGTAGTGTCCTAGTTCATTGCAGTTGAAACAGCCTTCTTCTGTTCGTTTGTCAGCTGACTTCTCATCAGCTGCTGCGTACTTGTCTCTGTAAGTTCTTGCGAACTTCTTGTACTTGCCCTTGCTGGTGTTGAGTCTGTTGTAGTTTTTGACCAGCATGGTTATTTTTTCAAGTAGCTCTTCCTTGCTTATATCCTTCTTGTCCTTCTTTGAGGACTTGGCTGTCTGCATGTATGAGGATTTTTCAGAGTTGGCTCTGAACGCAATCTCCTTTGGCGCAGGTGTCAGCTCTCTATGATTCTGATTACTTGAAGATTCTTTCATGGTAATCTTCAAGTTGTATTCGTTGGCTTTGAGCAGGGAGAATAATCTTTCAGTTGAAAGATCGCCTAAGTCACTTCGACTTTGGTGCACCACCTTATATGTGTTCCATTCAGCTGAGAGTGCTGAAAGAACTTTTAGATTTTTTTCTCGCTGGGTGTATTTCCCAGTTCTAATAGTTTCTATTTCTACCACTATATTGGAGAATCTGAGTTCTATCCCTTCGATGGAATCGTTGACAGTCTGCTTGAAGTTATCAAACTTCTGGCAGACGATTGTGAATTTATTTTCTTTAATCTCCTCAGACCCTTCGCATAGCTTGGCCAGGGTTTCTCACATCTCCTTTGCGGTTTCGCAGTTGATGATTTTAATGAGATAGGCGTTGGAGACCGTTGATGAGATGGTGTTCCTCGCAAACCTGTCTAATCCAGCTTGCTTCCTTTCTTCTGATGTATGCTCACTCTTTGGCTTGGGAATAGGCTGATATGTTGGTTGTCCACCATCTTAAGCTGGAACAAGCTCGTTTTCTTGTTTGAAGATAATGATGGGTCCGTCTGTGATGACGTCCCACATCATGTCATGATGCGCACAGAGAAAGCTTTTTAATCTGAACTTCCAGATTGCGTAATCATCGACCGAGAAGATGGGAAGATTCCTGTTAAGATAAGAATCCATAGAAATATGCATAGAATGTAATAATATGAGTTTTTTTCAATAAAGAGGATCTGTTCAGTTGACCACTGACAGATTATCAAGACAAATCTCTTGATTCAGAACCAGCGGTCTTTTGAACCACGACTCTGATACCAATTGATGGTCCCTGAGCTGGGTCTTTGGTGTAGAGGGGGGGTGAATACACCAAAGATAAAGTTCTGAAAACTTTTGCAAGTTTAAAACAGAGTTGGTGAGCTCAGTTATGAATCCAGCTGAGGAGAGTCAGGTGGGCAAATAACTCAGCTGTCGGTGCAAAATGTGGTGGTTTGAAAACTTAGCTCGGTTGGTTAGAAAAACTCAGCTTGAAAAGATTATCTTTACGTTTTCGGCTTAGTCAAGTTGTGCAACTTTCAGAAAGACACAGCTGTCTTTGGAGAGCAGCTGTGTATGCAGTTTTAATAAAATATGCAATGAGATGATAAAGTTAGTATTAAAACTGAAGATAAAGAGAAATAAAGAACACGAGATTTTTTACGTGGTTCGGATTAACACCTCCTACGTCCACGACCAGATTCACTGGTAATTCACTACCACTTAGTTTCCATGTACCAAGAAACTTCAGAACTCTAATCCGAGCTGTGTTCCAACAGTTTGCGGGCACTGTCAAGCCTAACCTTCCAGTTTACGGGTACTGAAAAAACCTTACAGACACTTGAATTTCTCGCTTCAAGCAAGCGTAACCTTGACCTAACCTTTCTGGGTAAAGAGGGGTTTGGTTTGGGATTCCAACTATGAAAAAGTTCTTACAATTAAGAACTTTAAAGTTAGATGAACTCGTTCAAGATCTAGGCGTAAGATATACAATAAGTTCTGCCTAGGGATCAGACGAAAAACTAAGCAGTTTCTGGACTAGAAACACTTTAAGATAAAGTGTTCTTTGAACTACGTAGAACTGCTTGAGAGCTTTTGAAGACTTTGAGATTTTTCAGAGAATGAAAGCTTGTAGAGAGTTTTTCGTTATTGATCCTGAGGTTGAAGACGAATTTATATAGGTAAAGATTCAAGACTAGCCGTTGGAAGAGCCGTTTGAATCTTATATACTCTTCTTAAATTTGATATCTGTCGTTGGGCGATTCTGCACCTGTCTTCATTTGTATCACATCCTAGGTTCTGAAGTCTAGGATGCTGATTCGGCAATCCCGCATTGGTCGAGGCATGTTGACTTCCTCTGACACCGAGATCTTCAGCCTCTGGAGCTGGCTTTCAGAATCAGAGCTGGATTGGACAAATTGACTTGAAGTGATGTCTTCAGAGTTAGTTCCTTTTGTTCTGTACAGCTGGACCAGCTGTCTTGAACTCAGCTCGATTAATCTTCATCTGGATCCTGCTCCGTTTTGAACTCAGCTCAGCTGGAAAACTCAGCTGATAGCTGACTTCTGCTGTAAACACAGATGGGTTGTCTGCTGCCTTCTGCTTCTGATGTCTTCCGCTTCCTGAACCTGTAAAGCTAGAAAATCTAGAGCTCAAACAGGCGAGCTGGAAAATACTACTTAGGTTGAAGCGATCATTTATTCGATTGGAGAATCAGTTGGGTTTTGGTATTAAATCAAAACTTCATAATTTTCCCAACAACTATGAATTCTTGTAGTGAGGAGGAAGAAGAAGAAGCATCAGCAGCAACGGTTAGTGGTGGTGGCGGCGGCGATTCTCCGACGATGGTTGTAATGGTGGTGGTGATGGTGGGTAGTGGTGGTGGTGATTGTAGAGAGATAGAGAGATATCGAAGAAAGAAAGAGAAAAAGAAGTAGTAGAAGAAGAAGAAGCTCCCTATAAATGTGTGGTCCAGATTCATTCTTATTTCTTAGTTTAAGGGTTTTTTTCACTAAAACCACCCCATATATATATATATATGTGTGGTGTGGATCTGATATGAACTCATCCTTATATGAGTCCGTAAGAACAATGCATTTTTATCACTTCGAAAATGCATAAAATACACACAAACATGGCAAAGGTAAAATTACAGTAAATTAATGCACAAATATTTAATAAATTTTTAATGCACAACCTACAATAATTTATTGCATCAATTAAATCTCGACAATACATAAAAAAAAAATCAATGATTCAATTTTTTCATTAACATATATTTTGTGCATTAAAATAATGCAATTTGTGCATTAACCGCTGTGATAAAAATGCATGATTCTTACAGACTCATATAAAGATGAGTTCATATATAATCTTTTCTCCATATATATATATATATATATATATATATATATATATATATGAATCTCTTCGTAAAACATATATTTATAGTGTGATAATTTTAAACTACTTTTAATTTTGTTTGCAAGTATGGCCAGAGGCGGATGGAGGGGCCGGTATATCAAGCCCCTCCCGTTCAAGTAAATATTTTTTCTACTATATTTTAGTTGTATCTTCGCTTTATAGAGATATTTGTGTTTTAGTGTAATTTCATCTAACTCGGTCCTCGAATGATGTTCATCTATCATTTTTAATTAAAGTATGTATTATTTATATACTTTAGAGTTATGTTTAATTTCTTGTCATAATTAATTATAGTGTTTAAGATATATTTGTAAATGTATAAGTTCACATCATCAACGATTCAATATGCAATTTAAATGAAATGTAATAATGTGATGTGAATAATTTTTATTTTAGTTTTGAAGCTAACAATGAACGTGATTAACCTTCTAATTTCCTCTGTCTTTAGTTCAAAATTCGCAGTTTCAGTCGAATAAGAAAAAATAAAACAATAAAAATCCTAGAATTAATTATGGCAAAATATATTAACAATCGTAACAAAGCTGTACAATAAGAAGTTGACATGAGATACAGGACGCGGGGGCGGGGGGGGGGGGGTTGTTAAGGTGGGGAGGTGTCTCGTCTCCCCTGATGGCCCATTCCTCGAAAAGAGAGTAGTAAATGCTAAAGGGTCAGAAGGATACAGGACTTTCTTGGCAGAACAGAAAAGATGGATGTGTGAGAGAGAGAGAGATGGTAAATGATTTTGTAATCGATTGCTTTATGATTGAAGGAGAGAGAGAGTAAAAGTTATGAAGAGAGAGAAAGAGATAAAAGGACTTTTTCTACTAAAGCCCCTCTCTTCCTTTATTACTTTTTCTAAGGACAAAAGATGAGACGGGGGTTGGGGTGGGGGGGGGGGGGGCTAGGGGACTATCAGAAGGCCATCATGGCAGTATGATTATGAGAGAATAGAATTGTGGTTTCTTTGCAGTTGTATTTATTGGCAATCCCTCTGCCCGAGGTGAAGGTGGGTACTCCCAATATATATAGTGTATGTAATATGTATGTATATATATGTGTGTATATATATATAGAGTAACAATATTTAGGGACAATGTGTTTAACCATAATTTGGTCGATTAAATGAAAATAGATTAATTTTGTTAAATATTTTATTTATATAAAAGCAAGGTTATATATTTTATATTAGACCTTTATTATATCTATTAAGATTTATGTTACGTTCAAATTCAAATATATCAAGTCAAATTTATACAAATTAAATAGGTAATAGAAGATAATTCATATGTAATATGTGTATGTATATGTAAGAGTGTGTTCGTGAGTGTGGGGTGAGTGTGTGAAGTGTGTGTGAACGAGCTTTCACATCTTTGCATGGTTAAGGGCCTGGCGGAGAAGAGACTGACAATGTCCTTCACGAAAGTCGCTGACCGTATTGTCTACTCCGCATTTAAAGCGCGCCCATTTGTGCTGTACTATGCATTGTCTCCTTAACAATCTATTATAGTTATAAATTCTTCTCTCTCTCTCTCTCTCCCCATGCCTTTATTAATCGTACTATTCTGTATTACATACTGTATTATACAATTGGAAGTTCTTTTCTCACAATATAGTTAATACGGAGTATTATTTTTTATGGTTTTCCTATAGTGCAGAATTATTTGAATGCTCTCAACTGAAATTCGTAATCTAGATCTAGTTTCATTAAAAATTTGTTGATATACGGTATCATTATATCATAAATTATTAGAATTTGAATATACTGAACTAGATGTTTGAGTAACTTATCATTATATGTTAATTTAATGTTTGAGTTAACGAATATATATATATATAGATATATATATATATATATCTTGTGTAATTTTTTTAGGGAATTAATCTTGTGTAATTTTTAAAAAAAAATGGTTAAGTTAACGAAAATATTCTTATCTATTACTAATACGAAAATAAAGCTGTCTTATCCACGGTGCTCCGTTCAAATTTTCCTTTATTCTGGTAATTTGTCTAATTTTAATTCATATATATTCTAATTTTTAGTTTTATTAATTTTATATTCTTGAAATATCACATGTTTATCTTTTAATCACATCTCATATTTATCTTTCTCTCTATTTAATTAAATTCTTCTATTATCCATATTAAAATAATAACAATTTCGGAATGCATTCTTATAAACTCTTATTTTATACATTCTTAATTCATATATGATAATCTATTGAAAATTTGTAAATGAAAATTCCTATGAAGACTAAATAAATATATTTAATCAACATGTCTATATAAAATCCTTTTTATTTTTCATTCATGTTTTTCTAAAAATTCGATTAGTGCTTTCTATAAAATATATACATTGAATCAAATGTACATGAGATAGGTAGCTAAAGAAAAGAACAAAAAAATTTGAAGATGTAAACATATTTTTTTTGGCATTTTGACAAAGATTAGAGATATCGATTTAACATGAACTAACGAGACGGTTCAAATATACTTAAAAAGAAGGATTTTTACTAATTTTAAAAAATATTAACTTTGTTTATATTTTTATCGAGTAATTTAGCATAAACCAACAAGACGGTTCAAATAACATAGAAAGAATGATTTTTATTAATTTTAATTAATATTATTTTGAAGATGTAAATATTTTTTTTCTTCATTTTGGCAAGGATTAGAGATATCGATTTAGCATAAACCAACGAGACGATTCAAATATACTTAAAAAGAATTTTTTTACAAATTTTAATTAATATTAACATTGTTTAGATTTTTATCGAGTAATTTAGCATAAACCAACAAGACAGTTCAAATAATATAGAAAAATAATTTTTACCAATTTTAATTAATTTTACTTGGGATGTTAATGATTGAGTATACCCGATCCATTATCATTCCTAATTATAAATTTAGATACGTGAAATAAATTACTTTTTGATTAATAATTAACGCGAACAATATCACAACTTTTAAATAAGATATAAAATTATTTTTAAAATATATACATATAAATTAAAACATAAAATTATTTCCCGTCGAATTCCTACAGGATCCGTTCAGATTTTCCTTTATTCTGGTAATTTGTCTAATTTTAATTCATATATATTCTAATTTTTATTTTTATTAATTAAAATTTTATTAATTTCATATTCTTGAAATATAACATATTTATCTATTAATCACATCTCATATTTATCTATCCATCTATTTAATTAATTTCTTCTATTATGCATATTAAAATAATAATAATTTCGGAATGCATTCTTATAAATAATTATTTTATACATTCTTAATTCATATATAATAATCTATAGAAAATTTGTAAATGAAAATCCCTATGAAGACTAAATAAATATATTTAATCAACATGTCTATATGGAATCATTTTCATTTTTCATTCATGTTTTTATAAAAACTTCGATTAATGCTTTCTAGAAAATATATACATTGAATCAAATTTGTGATAGGTAGCTAAAGAAAAGAACAAAAAAACTTGAAGATATAAACATATTTTTTTTTTTCGCATTTTGGCAAAGATTTGGATATCGATTTAACATGAACTAACGAGACGGTTCAAATATACTTAAAAAGAAGGATTTTTACTAATTTTAATTAATATTAATTTTGTTTAGATTTTTATCAAGTAATGTAGCATAAACCAACGAGACGGTTCAAGTAACATAGAAAGAATGATTTTTACTAATTTTTATTAATTTTACTTGGAGTGTTCATATTTTTATCGAGTATTACTCAATGGATTTGAAACGAATATGTACAGTAAAATCACTATTTTAACCGAGATTAGAACGAACATGTTGAAAAATTCTAAACAAATTTAGATTTTAAAAAAATACATAATGAATGAGTATACCCGATCCATTATAATTCCTAATTATAAATTTAGATACTTGAAATAATTAATTTTCTAAGTTTGATTAATAATTAACGCGAACAATATCACAACTTTTAAATAAGATATAAAATTATTTTTAAATATATTCATATAAATTAAAACATAAATATATTTTCCGTCGAATTTCAACGGGCTACCTACTAGTTTTGAATATAGTAACTTATCTCGAGATATGTTCTCTTATCCTCTCAAGCGTGGAAAAAAAAAAGTGCAAACAAAAAATATATAAATATGGTGCATCTTGTAAGTTGTGTAAAAATGAGGTTTGTTAGTTGGGCCTTCAGCTTCATCTCACAAAAGTACTAAATTAGTAGATTAGATTTAAGAGTAATAGGCCCGTTACAAAATAGGTCTAAACTGGTTGGCCCGTTTCAAGGTTGGCCTTAGAATTAATTTAGCTTTATGTTATTAATGATTATTGTAGTGTATATTATCTATATTTAGTACTTCCTCTGTCGATATAAAGTTCTACTTACCCATTTATATTTAACCACAAAAAAGTCCTACTACTTCACATTTTGTACTATCACTCCCTCTATTCTCTTCTATATTTACCTATTTTTGTCATTAATGAACCCCTACAAATTGTACCTTTATTCTTACAAATTGTACTTTATTGTACCTTTATTTCACAAATTGTACCTTTTAACACTACCCATCAAATTGTATTTTTATTCCACTCACAACAATTTCAACAGCTTTATTAATCTCTATGTCCAGCACATAATGAGACTTTATATCGTGAACGGAAGGAGTATTTAATTATAAAATATAAAATTCATCGTGAACATAGTAATATTTTTTTTTTCTCTAAAACAAAAATGGTAGTAATATTTTTCGGCTGGCCCACTTAGGTTGGATTGATGTTTTCCGAACCCGCCAAAATGGCATGCTGCCGGTCCCACTCTGTCGCACTCTACATAACGACGAGTTATAACGGCTTGCCAACTTTCCTGCTCCAAAGCTTTAATGGTGCGGCCATGGATTCTTTATTTCTCTAACAAAATTTCGATTCTACTAAATACCAAATTACCAATATAACAAATTTGAAATTATCAAGTTTTCAAACTTTATTCTTATTCTCTCACTGATAGTTAATGGGCCCAAAATTGAAATCGGATAGATAGCAAAAAAATTGCATTAAGAAGTGGGGTCTCTATTTTAAAGAGTGTTAGGTGAAGAAAGAAACTGCCAAGGATGTTTAACTATTAATTTTGTAATGAATGCAGCAGATCAGTAATTGGCCGATTCTGGAATTTATTATATATGTACTTGAATTTGGGCAGATATATTTCAACTTTTGTTTTGTATTAGCTAAAACAAATAATTCAGGGTACCGACAGAATTTTTATTATCCAAACATTCCTCACAGGCTTAATAGGCCCAATTACTTACGAGCCTCAAAATTGTCAAATCTGGGCCCACCTCAGGTTGGCCAAGTTTGGTTTATAAATCCACAACTTCAAAACTGTATTGCTAGCAACATTTTTCTACATAATAATCGCTGCGGAAAAAGTTCTTTCCATTTCCCTTTTCACAAAAACTTGTGTGCAGCATCTATACCGTATATCCGGGTCAGATTCGACCCGACTCTATTCATGATTCGATCCGGTCAACATTAACCGATCAATGACTTTTTGATTTTTTTTTCAAGAGTCGAGCGAAGGGAGACGAAGGCCTCAGAGCGAGCTAAAAGACATTAATATTGCCACAATCATTATCTATAAATTAAAATCAGAACCGAAGACGGAAACAAAAAAAAAACTGAAATTCGAAAAGTCAACGGTCAAACGTTGACCTTTGACCCGATCAAACGTTGATCGGGTCGGACCCGGTTCCGGATAGGGTCGGATCTTGGATCCTGGATCCAATTGTATGTACATAACTACATATGTATGCACAGGAGTGCACCTCTTTTCTTTTTTTTTCCCAATATAGTCGTCGTTATTTTTTGGGTAAGATCCTATGCTTTTCCATGTCACACTCATAACTTTGACAATGTTTTACAGTGAACCTTAATTTAATAGTAATATTTATTATAACTTTGACAATGTTTTATAGTGAACCTTAATTGACATTAATTACTTAATTTGAAGCTGAAATAAATTCTTATGCCCTAATTATGCAATAATTGACTCTAATAATCAATTATTAACTAAAAAATGAAAATTAAATGAAAAAAGTAATTATGCAATAATTGACTCTAATAATCAATAATTAATAATTACAAAATTAAAACTAGAGCATGCAAAAATGAAATTGAATGAAAAACAATTAAAGAAATAACTAAAACATGGAAAGTGGGACATATGAAGTCTTGGAAATAAAAACGCATATTTACATGCACCTACAAAATTAGTGAAATCCGAATACATAAAAAACAGAGAATATATATATATTGTTTTAATTTACACGTATTTGTGGCGACTACGCAGATTGTATCTGTTAAAAAGTGAAGTAGTTTCAACTGAATTCTCTTCAACTTGCTCTGCAAAATGGTAATCCGGATCCTCCAAAACGCCTACATCTTCTGGTAAATCTTCATCCATCCAGCAAGACCACTCGACCTCACTCTCTTCTTCCAGCTCCTTGTTTCTCTCTCTTCCATTCATCTTCTCAACCAATCTCAAAAGCATATCATGGTTCAGCAATTCATAGTCTTTGTACGTGAAGATGGAATATGCAATTTGGAAGAATGCCACACCTAGGAAGGCTGATCTAGTCAAGGTCAGTATCCACGTCTGATGCTGACTACTGCACGTCGTGCATAGCTCAATCACGAATGATGCACACAATCCTGCAAATTAAGATCCGACAGTTAGGTCTGAATGGAAAGGACGAGATAAATTTGAGAGTTCCATTGCATGTGATTATCGATCTCACCGAGGTAGAGCCGTGGTCGAACGCTGTAGGTTTGCTTCATGCTTGTGAACATGTAGAGTACAAACATCAAGAGTGAGTAGATAATGAAGACTTTGATTGATCTTGATTCTATCAGCATGGCGTTGTGCAGCGCAAACAGCTTGTCTAAGGCATTCAGCATTCCTGCTTGCTTCGATTCGAATGCTTGCTGCAAAATTAAACAACGTCCAAAACTAGCTATATATGAGATTTTGAGTTTGTTAGTTTTTGTTTGAATGTATTAATGGACAATAATGCTTAACCTGAGCTGCTAATATTGTCTTTGAATTCTCCGCGAGTTGATTGTGTGCTCGTTGCAGCTCTTGTTGACGGTTGAGCAGCTCCTCTTGCTGCCTCTTCCCGAATTCGGATAGCTCTTGCAGAGTAGCTCTGCATTTAGAAAAGATGATGATCATATTCTGTTACAATATATATAACGACTATTTGTCTTCATATTTGACCTGCTTTCTTCGAGTGCTTGTGACTGAAAGGTCGTGAGTAGACGAAGGCCTTCTAGAGCGGCCGTCTGCGTCTCTAGAAGGTTCTTTTGATTATCTAAAGAAGTTCCTGTCAAATTCTCAATATCATCTGCTTTATTCTGCAGACTAGTCATTCTTGCAAACATATCCTCTCCTACTTGGCCAATCTCTTTCTCGATTTCAGCTGTTTCATCCCTTAAAATTAAAATCTCTGCGCCCAAATTAGTGTACGAATCATGAAGCATCACCATCCCTTCATTTAGCCTCTCTCTCATCTTGGTTTGGCCTTGTATCATCTCTTCCTGAGCAGCTGCTATCACCTTCGATTTTTCTTCAACTTCCTCCGAAGAAGTCTTGAGAATATTGACGTTTTGTTGAAGATCCCTCGACGTTTCCACCACTTGTTGAGTCTGCTGATCGATTGAAGCCAGAGTTGAATGAATATGTCTGGAGTTTTGCAATAAAATCTTCCCCCTTTCTTCGATGTTGTGGAGCTTATCCTCTGCATATTCTGCAGATCTTTTCAATTCGTTCACTAATCTCTCCGTCTGATGCTTGAAAGCATGAATCCTGCAACAAATTAATCACCCTCAGAACATGGAATCACAGCAATAAAACAGTGGAAAGGTTGAAGAAATTATTAACATACTGCAGATGATGGCAAATGGAATCAATCTGTAGAAAGTAGTGTAAGAAAACTTTGTGGGCGTCATCGTCCAAGTGTTTGAGGCAGTTCTTGGTCGGATATTTTGCATCGCAATATGGGAACGGCGGCCGGCCGGAATGCTTCTGGAAGCAATTGCTAAGATCCCAAGTCAGTCTATCCTTGAAATCTTGATCAGCAGCAATCTTTGTGCAGCCACCAAATAGGTTTTCGTATGCATTCACCCAGCAAGATTGTGATGCACGCATCTGGAGTTTGGCGTTTTCGATTAAATTGATGGCCCTTTCGTCGCTGTCGAGAGAATCGAGGGCGAATTCTGCTCCGACGTGGTTGATTATGAAGGGGGTATCATGTGAAGAATCAGAATCTGGGGTGGTATGAGTAGTCTGTTTGTTGGAGGAAAACAACCAGGCGCTGCATGATTGGTATGACACAAATATTATGAGAATTACTACTCTAAACATCTGGTGATGATTATCCATTACTTCAAAATTTTCGATACAGACTCAAGACTCATATATATATATATATAGTTGAAGATGATGAAACTTGGCGGCCAAGGTTTGGAGTTTAAATTAAAAAAATAAAAAGAAACTTGAAAGAGACTAAATTTAAGATGAAACAATACACCTCTCCCTCTTTCTCTCTCTCTCTGTGGGGATACAATACATATATATAGAGAGAGAGAGATAAAGTTAATTAAACATGTAAATTCATGGTATTGAGACATGTACAAAAGGAAACAGACAGGCGTACAAATAGAAAGTGACTTCAACATATTAAAAACTTGAGGGGAAAAGATATGTACAGATGGCAACTATATTTTTTCCTAATCGCTACTTTTTCTGAAGCTTCAGTGAATAATTAACTTAAGCATAAAAGAAGATTCTAGGTTTGATGCATCAAATCATTTTATTCGAATCATTCGTACAGATAAACCGTCGTTATTTTCGCAATTTGTGGTGGTAAAGGCTTTTTAACCCAACAGGTGGCCGTAGGTTAAAGAGGCGAGTTGGGATTTTGCAGAAATAATTTCCTTTCTACATCCTTTTAAAACTTATATATATATATAGAGGGAGCGGATCTGGTAAGAACACATCTTATATAAGAACGTAAGAACAATGCATTTTTATTACATCGGAGATGCATAAAATGCAGAAACTAAATGCATAAATATTTTAATGCATAAACTACAATAACTTAATGCATTAGCATTCAAATGCATAAATTGGAGTAATTAAATGCACGGTTAAATCTGGACCATAGATCATCAAAGATCAAGATTTAACCGTGCATTTAATTACTCTAATTTATGCATTTGAATGTTAATGCATTAAGTTATTGTAGTTTATGCATTAAAATATTTATGCATTTAGTTTCTGCATTTTATGCATCTCCGATGTAATAAAAATGCATTGTTCTTACGTTCTTATATAAGATGTGTTCTTTCCGCTCCCTATATATATATATATATATATATATATATATATATATATATATATATATATATATATATTTCCCAATTGTTTATATTAAGTATGATCTTTTATGGTAAGATCATACTGTATACAATCGCATATATTTTTGGGTAATTTTAAATATAGCCCCCAAATTTCTCTTTATAGCCACATATTTAAATTAAAAATATAAATAAATGTACATTTATACCCTTATAGCCCACTTTAAATTTTTAATAAAAAAACATAGTAATTCCATAGCCCCCTACCGACGTGAAACCCTACAACGCACCGATCTCTTTATAACTTTCTATTGATCAAGAAATCAGACTGAATTTGTCGCCCATCGCACAATCCCATAATTCAAATCAATATTCCATTAAACCACAAGTCAACATGATGTTATAACCAGGCTGTAAAACTTGAAATAAAAAGTGAAAAAGATGCAAATTCCTAATCACTCTGATACGTTTATGCTCAATGAATTCACGAAAGAAAAATTATCAATGATTTTGCTCCGAATACCAAATTTGATCGCCATCTTGATAAAATATTCATATTGTTTAGTCGTTATTTGTGTCGTTTTTATGTGTTTTGTTTGGCGTGTTTGTGTACGTGCATTTGTGTTTTCCGTTTATATTACTCGCTTTTAGATTTGTTTTGTTACTTTTCGGTGTAGGATGTGGTGAGCACAGGTTCTCGAGTTTCAGTTGAAAAGTGCTGCAAGAGAAGGTGTTTAGCAGAGAAAGTGCTGCGAGTCAATTCGAAGGTGTTTAAATTTTGTTTTCTCGTTGGTCTTTTTCTCCGCTAAACATCTTCTCTTGCAGCACTTTTTAACTGAAAACTCGAGAACCTGTGCTCACCACATCCTACACCGAAAAGTAACAAAACAAATCTAAAAACGAGTAATATAAATGGAAAACACACATGCACGCACACAAACACGCCAAACAAAACACATAAAAACGACACAAATAACGACTAAACACATACATGCACTAAAAATTGAATCCACAACAAACGAAACAATATAGAGAAAATTATATAAGGCGGCACCGGCGACTTCAACACCCACAATGATGATGTCATCGCGCCGTCCTCGATCTGCATTCCCTCTCGTCGACGACGGTGGTGTAGGCGGCGGTGGTATCTTCGTTCTCCAACTGCTAACTCTCCTCAATTTTCCTCAAGAACCCATGACGACAAAAGAGGAAAAATCCCAGAACGGCAGCTAGCCGGAGGTAATGAATTAATTTTTTTTAATTGAAAATGAAAATAGAGAGTTATAACAGGGGTATAATTGAATATTTATTTTTATTTTTATTATTAATTTAATTAGGCTATAAAGAGAGATTTGGGGGCTATATTTAAAACTACCCTATATTTTTTATAAGTCGCAAAATTTTGGATTTAGAGTCGTCCCCTTTTTTTTCGCCAAATTTTCTTCCATCCTTTTTCCGCCTCCACGCGCGCAATCGCAAGCAACAAAGAAATGGAAATTCTATTAAGGGTGCACATGTACTACACCCACCTCTCACATGTGATTATTTTAATAATATAAATTTATATTATTAAAATAATCTCATGTAAGAGGTGGGTGTAATGCATGCACATGTATAATAGAATTTCTCCGATCAAGGGTTAGATGGATACTATTTCACCTATGGCCCAAAACTACAACTGAGGCCCCCACGCGTAACTCTTTCTTTTTTTTCTTTCTATTTTATATTTTTATCGGACCCGACTATATGTGAGAGAGAGAGAATAATTAAGTGGGTAAATATATGATATGTTCTTGACATAACAATAACGGAAGAATTTGTCTTACGTAAGACGGTGTCACGAATTAAAATTTGGGTAATGATATTCGGCCATTCGGTGGTCAGCCACCATCCGGTTTTTTTGCTAAAAATCGGTCGGTTCATTTATATTTTTTGGTCGGTTTTTTTTTTAGTTTTTTTTTGTGCCAATTATGTCCTTAATCTAATTTCCCTCCTTAATCTTTCATTTAGGCGTCAAATCTATCTACATTATTTCTCCCTCTTTTTTTTCCCCCTCCAAAATGGTCGAAATATATTTATAAAATTATCACATAATTATTTTAGAAAAAATATTTTGTTATGTCAATTAATATATATATATATATATATATAATGTTATTAAAATTATATTAAATCATTTTCATAATATTCCTACCATTGTAAATAATTAAAAAAATTATAATACATTTTATTTAATTATAGATTTAATATAGCAACATATATTTTTTCTTAATTAATATTTATAAAGCAAATGAAATTTCATTAATTCAATTTCATAATATTCCGACTACAAGTTGAATATTAAAGAAAATTAATTAAATTAAATCAAATAATTTTTTCTCAATTAATATATATAATGCAATTTTAAAGTATATTAATTCGATTTCAAAGTATCGTATTTAATTTAATTTAATTTCGACTACTCTAATGAATTAAAAATTTAAAAAAATAATATTCCATGAAAATACTATACAAAATATCTCTCGACTAAGTAATTATTTCCCTCCCATGTATTAGTTCCTAAATTAGTGAGATTATATTAGGATAATATTTTTTCCCTCCCGCGAATTAGTTCTTATATTAGTGGGATAATATTAGGATTATATTTCCCTCCACAAATCACAAAATAATTTCGAAAATAAACTAAAATTCGAAATATGATTTAATTTTGAAAAATCCCTAATTTGGTGGAAATTAGGTATAATAATTGAAACAAAATCAAAAATTAATTATGGATAAAAATCAATCACAAAATAATACCGAAAATAAAATAAAATTCGAAAGGTTGAAAGCATGTAAAGGAATTTTTTTGCAAGATATTTCGCGGGCCGCCACTTACCTCAGTGGCACAATTATCGCAGCCCGACTCAGAATAAAGATGACCAAGCCGGTGGGTCCCACGACGTACACAATTTATGATTAACCAAGGAATAGATAACGACCCAGTTATCCAACAAAACCAAACATTTGATAAACCATTCTTAACAAACAACGATACCGGGAGTTGAACTTATTTTTGAACAACATTTCAATGAACATGCTTAACAAGAAATCAATAACATGCTCGACAATTCCAACCAACAATTAGTATCGTACGACCAACGATGCCAAGAGATCAATATCGACAAGAAGTTCATTAGATCAAGAAAGCACGATAAAAGAGGGTCGTATGATTTAAAAGATCTCAACAAAGGATTGGCAACTTATTTTCAAGTTAAAAATAAGTTTGCAGTTGAAACCTTAAGAAACAACATTAACGACTTCAAAATCGAGAACATGCTTCATACTTCAACATATATTTCAAAGTATTGCAGCGGAAAAACATAGAGAATCATATGTATGAAGACATATGACTCAACTCTAGTGTTGGGAAAATTAATAGAGTTTTGAAGTGATACCAAAACCCAGCTGACCCCAACTGAGTAGATGTTTGCACAAGCCCAAGTATTTTTCCAGCTCACCTGTTTGAGCTTATAGAGTTTCTAAGTTCAGGTGGAATCGCTGAAGACAGCAGAAGACCCAGCTGAGTACTCAGCTCTACGTCAAGACCCAGCAGAGTTCAAGACTCAGCTCAGCGTCAAAGATCCAGCAGAGTTCAAGACAGCTCAGAGTCACAAGCACAGCAGAATCGAAGTCAACTTGAGATAAAGTCAGATCTGATCTGGACCATCAGGAACTCGACACCTCAGCACCTAGAAGTCAGACCTAGGATTGCTTTACGAGGAAATCAAGGAATAAGACAAGTCAATCCTGTCAGAAGTTAGGTAGAGATTCAGAACGGCTCTTTCCAACGGCTAGTTCTAATCTCTCCCTATAAATATAAGTCTTCTTCATCATCAGAAAGAGAGATGTGACGAGAGAGAAAATACATAACAAGAGATCAACATACTTCATTAAAAGAAGTCTAATCAAAGATCAAGAGATCTCTCAGAAAAGCTTCAAAGATCCAGCAGTCTTCACTCTTATGAGTTCTTATTCATTCTCAGGCTGCTGAAGCTCTCTCCCACTAGTATCTAGGCATATAATCCTTCCCATCTTAAGCCTAGTTTGAACGAGTTCATCACACTCATTGTTCTTCATTGTAAGAACTCGTTCATAGTTGGAAACCCCAAACCCAAACCCATAAAAGGTTAGGTAAAGGTACGCTTGCTCGAAGCGCGTAATTCGAGTATTGGTTCTGTAGTACCCGTAAACTACAGGTTAGGCTTCAGCTGTGCCCGTAAACAGACTGGTTACGTTTCGATACAGTACGCGTAAACTTGTATCCAGCTTGAGAAACTAAGCTGCAACGCTTGTTGACTGCGCGAAAAGTCAGTGGTATCCTTAGTGGTTTACCAGAGGTTTCTGGTCGTGGACGTAGGAGCAGTTTCTCCGAACCACGTTAAGTTGTTTTGTTCTTTCCTGTTTTATTTATGCTTCCAGCTAACTCTTCATAAACATTCTTTCAAGCTACATAAACTGACTAACTGAAAAGAGAAACAAAGCTTTGCAATATATTTGAAGCAACAGACGGACTTTCCAAAAACCCACCACATTCCGCACACAGCCAGCTGTGTTGATCAAGCTGCCTTCCAGTTGGATCAAACACAGCCAGCTCACTCAAAAGAGTTTTAATTGGAAAAGTTTTTAACCTTGGTGTATTCACCCCCCCTCTACACCAAGGTATTCGTCTTAGGGACCATCATCTAGTTTAAACAACTTTCAAAAGACTCAAACAACAAAAGTCCGTCCAAGCACACTCTCATCTTCATCCGAACTAACCTGCACATTTTAGAAATAACATGCAGGGCTGAGTACTTCATACTCAGTGGACACATGCCAAAAATATTTGAAAACTTGTTTCTTAGAGCTATAGATTGAACTTGCCATTAAGCATTGCACAAGTAACTTTTTGAAAACAAACTTGTGCTTGCTCAAGCATTTTCTTTTGAAATAAGCGACTGCAGTCAAAATACTCATTAAGTATGAACCATATTTACTATAAATAGTAGTGATGAGAAAGAGGCCTCTTTCTCAATCACTTGTAACCGGTCTATCAGAGAAAGGCTCACGATTACCAATGTAACCGGCCCATCAAAGAAAGACTCACGATTACTAATGTGTACACAAATCCCACCTTGCGCGGGACCGAATTCGTCCTTCTTCAGTAGATGGTATCATACAAAGCTTAAAACATTTGGCAAGTTAATCAATTTAAAATATCACATATATATAATCATATATATATAGCATTCATCATTTCTTTGTTTAGAAAGCCCACCTGGTAACTGAAGCTTTGGACTTAACCTTTATCGATTCTGAATTCTCGGATTCACACTTCCACTCGATCCTTCATTCGAACTAGAATTCACGAATTCAGAACGAGAATTAACTACTATCGAATAAACGAATTTGATATTCTTAACTTCTAATTTACTTCGAAATTCTACGTCGAAACTCGACGAAACTTGAGAATTTCTAACTTAACTTCTTAAACGCTCTTACTCTATCTTAACTCACCATTAACCAAAATCACACTTAACATAATCATACATTAATTACTATTCATATCTTCACATACGAAACGGATTTGACTCGACAAACGAGCTCTGAAAATTCTCAATTTAAATCTACTTACTTCTTTTAACATAATAAACATAATTACTCAATCATATTATTAATCCAGATCACGTACACATATAAACCTTTAACTTAGAAAAATAGCCGAAAAATATAAAATTCTTAATACTTTGTATTTAATTTCTGAAAAATTCCACAATACTTAATTTTTATTGTAGAATTCAGATATGTGATTATTTTCTTGATTAAAATCAAATAATCTTTATAAATAAAGATTCAAGGGGCTGCCATTTTTCAACTCTTGGATTAAATATTCAATCTCATTCTAATCACTTCCAAGCATGCTCAATTAAATTATAACTATAATTATAATATAATTTTTTAAGTAACTTGAATAAAAATTCAAATCATATACTTTAATATTTTCGGCATTTTCTAAAAATAGGTATAGATGATTATTTTCTCTTCAAATAAATTCATAACATGCTTGATTAAAATCATAGAGATTAATTATAACTTCAATTAATCCATTTAAGCCTTAAATTAATTATTTCTTAATTAATTTAAAAGCTAAAAATTTCTAAAATAATAGAAATTGAACTCCAAAAATTCTAATAATATTCTCACATGCTTAAATAAATATCATTGGCTCAATGCTATCATCAATTTCATCATTCAAGATCAAATCAATATCCCAATTTTGATGAACCCTAATTTCGAAATTAATTATAAAATTGTAGAATTAATGATTCAATCCATTAATTCTATACATAATCATACTCAATAACATCATATAAGCTCAATTTAAACTTCAAATCAATCATAGAACATTAAAATCAAAAACCCTTAATTTATATCATATTTTTCGGCCAAAATTAAAAGTCATAGAAGGGCTTTGATTCTTTGATCACTTCCAACATCAAACATGCTTAGAATAATTATCTAAGCTCAATTATTCAATCAATTTGATCATCCAACATCACAATTGAAAACCCCTAATTTTCTTAAATTTTCGAAAATAGCTAAGATTAGGGTTAAGGTTTGAATTGAACATGAATTAATGATCTATCATGCATCCTAAGCATGAATTAAACATCATAATTTAAAATCAACATCATCTACTAATATTTGGCAAAATTTTCGAAAATTATGAAAGATTAAAATTGGATGATCTAAGCTTGTTTTTTAGCTACAACTTGAACTAAACATAAAACTCACCTTAATAATTAATTTGGAGATGATTAGCACTTGAATTTGAGCTCAAAAATTGATCAAAAATGGATGAATTGTGTGTGAAGTGCGTGCGTGATGTGCTGCTGTATTTTGTGGCTGTTTTTGCGTGAAAATGGAGAAGGAAATGGTATATAATAGCTTAGCATACACATTTAGACTAAGTCAACTAGATTAGGTCATTAGTGAGGTCATAAATAGGATTAAATAATTGATTAAATACTTAATTTAATCAATCAATTACTAAACTTGCTAATCATAACTTTAATCTCTATTTTCTTGATATAGAAAAATCAATTAGGGAATCTCAATCCCTAATGCAAATTCTCGTAAAAAATGCTGAGAAACGAATTATTTATGAAATAAATAAGATTATTATTTTTTATCATAAATTACTAATAAATTAAATTAAGAAAATTAAATTCATAATTTTCTCAATAGAAGTCAAGCATAAATGCTCAATCTAATAAATATAAATTCTATTTCGTTTTGGATTAACCGAGACGAGATAAACATAATTGAATTCCATTTTTTTCGGGCACAAATTTGGATTGCCTAATAAAATTATTAAAAAGGAAATTTTTCTTCATCTTCATTCTCTTCATTTAATTAAAGAAATACTAGGTTTAATTATTCACGAAAACGCGGTATCACAACAATACTCTAATTACAACATATACGTCTCAGGTTCGACTCTCACTAGGCGCAATAAGTTGTAAAAAACATTTTATCCCAAACTCGATTTTGTTTTTATCAATTACACTACACTAGTGCAATTCGATTTAAAAAAAAAATTAAAACGTACAAAAAAATATTTAAATCACTAGTGTAATTTTTTTTTGGGCGTCTTTTTTTTGTTACAAATTAGTATAGTGAAAATTAATCGTAATTCAATATTTTCTATTAACAATTACACTAGACAATGATCAAATCAACATTATCCGAATTGATTTCCACAAATTGGACTAGTATAGTGGAAATTAATCGTAATTCGATCGTTTTTATTAAAAATTACACTAGACCATGATCAAATCAAGATAATCCGAATTAATTTTCACAAATTGGACTAGAATAGTGGAAATTAATCGTAATTCGATCGTTTCTATTAACAATTACACTAGACAATGATCAAATCAACATTATCCGAATTGATTTCCACAAATTGGATTAGTATAGTGGAAATTAATCGTAATTCAATCGTTTTTATTAAAAATTACACTAGACCATGATCAAATCAAGATAATCCGAATTAATTTCCACAAATTAGACTAGTATAGTGGAAATTAATCGTAATTCGATCGTTTTTATTAACAATTACACTAGACCATGATCATCAAATCAAGATAATCCGAATTAATTTCCACAAATTGGACTAGTATAGTGGAAATTAATCGTAATTCGATCGTTTTTATTAACAATTACACTAGACCATGATCATCAAATCAAGATAATCCGAATTAATTTCAACAAATTGGACTAGTATAGTGGAAATTAATCGCAATTCGATCGTTTTTATTAACAGCTACACTAGACCATGATCAAATCAAGATAATCCGAATTAATTTCTACAAATTGTACTAGTATAGTGGAAATTAATCGCAATTCGGTCATTTTTATTAACAATTACACTAGACCATGATCATCAAATCAAGATAATCCGAATTAATTTCCACAAATTGGACTGGTATAGTGGAAATTAATCGTAATTCAATCATTTTTACTAACAATTACACTATACCATGATCAAATGAACATAATCCGAATTAATCAAGACTTTAGAAATTAAAAAAATAAAATTAATCTCTCATTTTATCTATTTAATATAGGATGATTAATAATATATTTATTTTTTGTTACATTGTTGGTACATTGTTAAATATTTCCTATTATCACACGTAATGTTTATAGTCCAAAATTAAATTTTATCATTCTTTGAACTATAATTTTCGATTTTGTTCCTTACTTTGTAATATAATTTTTTATTCATTATTTATTTCTTTGACTATTGCATGACAAGTATCATTTATTCTCATTTATTGTAAATTATTTATTAAAAAAAATTGAAAGTTGACATGACACAATTCTCAATTGTTTCTTGCATGCCATGATTATGCTTAGTTTTTCCATACAATATTCTCCAAATTAACTTGTGAATGACACATTAAGATTTTGCTTCTTTTTTTGTTCCATTATATTATTTTATTTTATGTCATAAATTTGTTCTTTCACTATTGCAGGTGGACATTTGTCAATTTCTTTATTTTTTTATATTATTTTTTCTTTATAATTTTCGATTTTATTCATTATACTTTGTAATGTAATGTTTTATTCCTTATTTATTTCTTTGACTATTGCATGTCGAGTATCTTGTATTCTCATTTATTATAAATTATCTATTAATAAAAAATTGAAAGTTGACATGACACAATTCTCAATTGTTTCTTGCATGCCATGATTATGCTTAGTTTTTCCATACAATATTCTCCTTGGAAACAAAATAAAAAATTAATTATGGATAAAAATCAATCAAAAAATAATACCAAAAATAAAATAAAATTCAAAATATGATTTAATTTTGAAGAATCCCTAATTTGGTGGAAATTAGGTATAATAATGAAAATAAAATAAAAAATTAATTATGGATAAAAATCAATCAAAAAATAATACCGAAAATAAAATAAAATTCGAAATATGATTTAATTTTGAAGAATCCCTAATTTGGTGGAAATTAGGTATAATAATGGAAACAAAATTAATAATTAATTATGGATAAAAATTAATTAAAAAATAATACCAAAAATAAAATGAAATTCAAATTTTGAAATTTAAAATTCAAAATTTGACTTAATCTCCTAGATTATAGCGGTAAAGGGTAAATTAGTCAATCCATAATATAGCCTAATTTTCGGATTTTATTAAATTAATTAACAAGTCCAAATATTTACAAAAATGCCATGGGTGGCCAACCACTTAGTGTCCAAAAATCGTTTTCCTTAAAATTTATGACATGATATTCATAGAATACAAATACAACAACTCAAATAATAATAATAATAATAATAATAATAATAATAATAATAATAATAATAATAGATCATGACTATAATTTTAGATTTATGTTCGTTTATATAATCTTTTAAAACTGTTTTCAATACTAAAATGTATAAAACGCACATTTGATCGTACGAGTTATATGCTAGTAACTTTGAATTCCAATTCACTCAAGTATAGTGTACTGAGTTCCAATTTTTTATTTGTAACAAACAAGCAGACGTGTTCTGAATCAACCAATGAAGATCATTTTTCAAAAGCATCAATATATAATAGTAAAACATATTGGGAGCACCACAATCATCCTCAATCCTAGGTGGCATTATCAAAAATTTTCTTTTATATTTATCTAAAATATCTTATAAACTATGGTAACTTCAACTAATTTTATGTTAGATTTTTGTTTTTAGAAATAGTTTGCATAAATATTATAGTCATCAATATCCATTAATATTTCTTCAATCATGCAATTAAACTTAGCCGTTACAAAACAATAATCATGTTAATCAATTAATTAATTTCTTATTTTAAATTTTTTTTGTGTCTATATAATCCAAAATATCACAACCAATTTCAAACACACACTCCACTCGAAGATAAAGAATCAAAAGACAGAAAGGAAAAATCTCTATCCTTGAATTCAGTGGAATGGAGGATGAAAATAAAGATGGAGAGGTAGTCAAGAATATATTATTGTCAATTAGAGAAAAAGAGTACAAGACACCTGAACTTTGTGTAATGAATTAAAAAACTGAATTATGTACTATTGTTAGAATATAGGCTTATACATTTTATAATGGATTATATTATTATTATATTGCGTAGAATTATATGTTTTTTTTGTTTTGTTTTTTTTTTTTGGCCATGTCATGGAAATTATTACTATTTCTTTGTGTTCTTTTAATATATACAGTACTCACAAATTTAAAGGTTTTCTCACATCACCATCATTTTTGTATCATTTAATGCTAATTTAATTAATGAAATAAATATAATGAATATGTTGTTCCTAATCGTGATTGTAATTTATAAGCATTTTTTGAGCTTTTTTGTTGTGTTTTTTGGGATTTTATTTGTGATGGGATGTAAATTTTTGATTTATGTATCTATCTAATTAGTATTTTCTTATGATTATCTGACTCTTATAATTTATATCAAGTTTGATTGATTTTAAATTAAATAATTTTATACTCTCAAGATATCTTATAAATTGATATAAATATTTTTTGTAGTTTTCTTTAGATCGATATGTGTGTGTGTGTGTATCCTTGAATTCAGTGGAATGGAGGATGAACATCAAGATGGAGAGGTAGTCAAGAATAAATAATCACCAATTAGAGAAAAAAGAGTACAAGACACCTGAACTTTGTGTAATGAATTGAAAAAATAAATTATGTACTATTGTTAGAATAGAGGCCTAACATTTTATAATAGATTATATTATTATTATATTGCGTAGAATTATATGTTTTTTTGTTTTGTTTTTTTTGTTTTTTTGGCCATGTCATGGAAATTATTACTATTACTTTGTGTTCTTTTAATATATACAATACTCACAAATTTAAAGGTTTTCTCACATCACCATCATTTTTGTATCATTTAATGCTAATTTAATTAATGAAATAAATATAATGAATATGTTGTTCCTAATCGTGATTGTAATTTATAAGCATTTTTTGAACTTTTTTAGTTGTGTTTTTTGGGATTTTATTTGTGATGGGATGTAAATTTTTGATTTATGTATCTATCTAATTAGTATTTTCTTATGATTATCTGACTCTTATAATTTATATTAAGTTTAATTGATTTTAAATTAAATAATTTTATACTCTCAAGATATCTTATAAATTGATATAAATATTTTTTGTAGTTTTCTTTAGATCGATATGTGTGTGTGTGTATCCTTGAATTCAGTGGAATGGAGGATGAACATCAAGATGGAGAGGTAGTCAAGAATAAATAATCACCAATTAGAGAAAAAGAGTACAAGACACCTGAACTTTGTGTAATGAATTGAAAAAATGAATTATGTACTATTGTTAGAATAGAGGCTTATACATTTTATAATGGATTATATTATTATTATATTGCGTAGAATTATATGTTTTTTTGTTTTGTTTTGTTTTTTTTTTTTTGGCCATGTCATGGAAATTATTACTATTTCTTTGTGTTCTTTTAATATATACAATACTCACAAATTTAAAGGTTTTCTCACATCACCATCATTTTTGTATCATTTAATGCTAATTTAATTAATGAAATAAATATAATGAATATGTTGTTCCTAATCGTGATTGTAATTTATAAGCATTTTTTGAGCTTTTTTAGTTGTGTTTTTTGGGATTTTATTTGTGATGGGATGTAAATTTTTGATTTATGTATCTATCTAATTAGTATTTTCTTATGATTATCTGACTCTTATAATTTATATCAAGTTTAATTGATTTTAAATTAAATAATTTTATACTCTCAAGATATCTTATAAATTGATATAAATATTTTTTGTAGTTTTCTTTAGATCGATATATGTTTGTGTGTGTATTTAATTTTTATACTCGATTGATGAAATTAATCGACATGATCTCCCAATCTACATGAAGAATTTCATACAATTTTTTAGAATTCATGTTTGATTTGTGTGTTGATTTCCATTTGGATCCACTTTTTTGACATTTTTTAAGTTCATATTAAATTTATTATTTTAATATTATGTATTATAAAAAACAATTATTAATTATACAATCCTAAATAGTATTTATTATTAAAAATGAAATATAAGAAAATAGTATACCCTATCATGGAATAATCAATATTAATAATCATATATATATTATCTATAAAAGAAGAAATACTTATTAAAATTGATTATAAACCAACTGAGATTAAATTCTCTCATACAATTTTACTTAAGTCTTGAGATTATGTATACACAATTACTATTTATGTATTAATAGAATTATTTATTTACATAGTCTACATATTTTCACAATCAATATATGGTATAAAATTATAAGCTATATAAATATTTAACATATGTTTTTCTATATATTGTATGACATTGTATATTTGTATGTGTGATCAATGATCATAGGGGTGAGATCCTCTGTTATGGAGGAGGATGTTGTGCCCCCATGCGGTGCACTTTTTTAAACAAAATTTGGCACAATTTAATTATTTCAATATGTTAGAAATGATAAGTTTATGCTTATTTATTGCGTCTGAAAATTGAACAAGTAGGCAAGCTAGGTATATTTTTTCCTAAAAAAAAAAAGGTAAGGTATATTGTTACATATCTCTAAACACATAAAATTATATTTCGAGATAATTAATTACTCGATCAATAGATTGCCAACATACACAAATATTTTTTTAGCAATACTGACTAAGCAATCAAGATTTCAAGAGTAGAATGAATGTAAATAAACTCCAAAACACAAGCAATGTAAGACACATACCATTAATTAATACTATTTCTATTATTTTACTTGGTGAAATATCGGATGTTGGTCCCAAGACGGATACCTTGGTGTAGAGGGGGGGTGAATACACCAAGGTTTAAAAACTTTTCCAAGTTAAAACTCTTTTGAGAGAGCCTGCTGTGTTCGACTCAGCTGGATGACAGCTTGAGTGACACAGCTGGCCGTGAGAGTGGGTGCGGAAGATGGTGGGTTTGGAAAGTCCGTCTGTTGCTTCAAATTATATTGCAAAGCTCTGTTTCACTTTTCGGTTAATCAGTCTATGCAGCTTGAAATGTATGCTCATGAGGGGTTAGTAACATACATAAAACAAAGCGATAAAGAACAAAGCAATTTTAACGTGGTTCGGAGTAACACCTCCTACGTCCACGACCAGGTTCACTGGTAATTCACTACCACTTGGTTTCCAAGTACCAAGCAACTTCACAATTCTAACCCGAGCTGTGTTCCAACAGTTTGCGGGCACTGTCAAGCCTACACCTTCAGTTTCCGGGTACTGAAGAACCTAACCACTCGAATTACACGCTTCGAGCAAGCGTACCTTTACCTAACCTTTCTGGGTTTGGATTTGGGTATGTGTGTTCCAACTATGAACGAGTTCTTACAATGAAGAACAAAGAGTATGTGAACTCGTTCAAACTAGGCTTAAGATATTTCTATTATGATCTATTCTGCCTATGACTGAATATGTGAACAACTAAGAACACAGCTGACTGGCTGAGTGTTCTTGAAAGATTTGGCTTTGAAGATCGTTGTTCATTTTTCTGTTTTCTTTTATTTCTTCAGTCGTCTTGCCGTTTTTTTTTCAATGGTGGAGGAGGGATATATATAGGTGGAAATTCAAACTAGCCGTTGGAAGAGAGCCGTTTGAATCTTACCTACTCTCATTGACTTCTGGCCTTTAACCTACGAAGTAGGTCTGCATCTGCAGAGGCTAGTTCTTCTCTGAATTAACTGCGTCAGATAAGATCTTCTGACATCGGGATCTTGTCTTGGAGAAGGTCTTCGTCTTCGAGCTGCTAAGCGTCTCTGCTGTGTCTTCAGCGGCTTGGACTCTGCTGCGTCTTGACTCTGAACTGTGTCTTAGACCTGTGCTGTATCATTAACCTGAGCTGTGGCTTCAATCCTGAGCTGTGTTAATAACTTGAGCTGTGTTTTAGACCTGAGCTGTGTCATCGACACTAAGCTGGGTCTTTGACACTGAGTTGGGTTTCCGTCACTGAGCTGAGTCTTGATACTTCAGGATCTTTGACTCTGCTTGGTCTGCTTAACTGAGTCTGCTCTGCTGAATTCTTTAAAGCTGTCTGCTTAGCTGTGTCCGCTTCATTGTATTTTCTGCAATGTCTTCTGCTGTCTTCAACTGCTACCTGTAAACTAAGAAACTCTATAAGCTCAAACAGGTGAGCTGAAAAAGAAACGCTTAGGCTTGAGCAATCATCTACTCGGTTGGGGTCAGCTGGGTTTTGGTATCAAATCAAAACTCTATTAATTTTCCCAACATCGGATCACGACAATGTTATATTTATATATTCAATTTATATCATATATATTTTTTTTTACCAAATATATTGTCTAATTTATCTATTCAATCTATATAATATACTATAATATATAAAACTTAGTAAACTTTTATTTTCCTGCTCATTCGTATGTTTTTATTTTTAGAAATCTATTGCTTATAACCTAATTTATTATCATTATTATTTAATTAATTATATAGATTTTAAGTGAAGAACTAAAAAAAATGTATTCTCGCTATAATCACATAACTAAAATTGCAGTTTCATTGCCGATGAAGAAATTTTTATTTGGCGTTGAATATCTTCTGTAATACTCATTTAATTCCCAAGACAAAATAATAAAATTAGATTAATTTTATCAAATTTTATATACATGAAATATTGTTTGTAGTATTAAGAGAAAATATATATCTATATTTGTTAGTATTTTTTTTAGAAGATTTGTTAGTATTTTCTAAGAAATTGAAATAATCAAAATCTATTATCGTTTGATTGATCATCAAGTTTCTCTATAATTTAAAATGGAGAATATGATAAGGCTAGCAATGAGAGACTTCATGATGCATTACTTTTGTCATACTCATTACAAAAATCGTATGCAGTGTAAAACTTTTATATATAGGAAAGAAGATACTCCCTCAGTTCCAGGTTAGTGTGATTCAAGTAATATTTTACACCTCACATATAATTAAATAAGCACCACACTTATGGGGGACGAAGGGAGTAATATATATGATTATATTAACATCATTTTAGAAAAGAATTTCTATGTATATGCGTATTATACGAATGTTACATATTTATTACATACAATACCATTAAACATTATGTTTGTTGCTAATTAATTGTTCCAATAAATAGAGATTGCATTGACATCCGAAGTTATAGTAGACATATATTCTGGAAGTCTATTGATGTGGTGGTTTAAAATAAATAATCTATTATATAAACGAAAATAGATCCCCCTTATTATCTCTTCTATGTGGCATACCTCCAATCTCTTAAATTTTATTTAAAAAAATTCCCATTTTTGAATTATTAAACATAAAATAATAGATTTTAAATATTAATTAAATCTTCTATCTCACATCAATTTTCAATAAGATTCCACTCATTGAAGAGCCTTTAGAAATACTTAGAATCAATGTATATTTTCTCATCCACAATTATTTTGTTCCACTAATTTAATTTGGCCAATTTATTAGTTGGCCAAATAAATTATATTTTTATAGGAAAATTTAATTTATCCAATTATTAAGTTTACCAATATTAAGTATGGCCAAAAAAGCTACACAGATTTTTCTTCATTTCAAAAAAAACTTATTATAGATTTGTCATTAATGTTTACTAAGTAACATTCAAGTTTTTATTGAGATGAGTACTCAATTATTATAACATCTTAAATTTGATTATAGATATTTTTTAAATTAAAACGGGTTCGGATTTATTAATGTATATTGCTATATGTGTTGCGGCGAGAACACGTAGTAAAATAATTTTTTAATCTGACTTGCGACGAGTTTCTTAAATTGTATAATTTTTAAATTTACACTTAAAACATATTTTCAAATCTTTTGTGAATATTTTATTTCGTAATATTCAAGTTTTTAGCGAGTATTATTATACGAGTTTGACACAAAAACAAGCTGTAAAATTATTTTTTAAATATAAATAAACGAATTCATGTAATTAGTTGGTATTGCTATATGAGTTTGAGAAATGAATTATTAGTTTAGGACGAGAAGAGATACTAAAATTATTTTGATCGACTTTAGGTCAAGTATAAATTTTAAGTTGATTTTGGATCAATTTTGTAACTTATAAGTTTAGGACGGGAGTATAATTTTTGAGTTTATACTTGAAAATATTAACTTTTAAGTTTTTGGCATTAATACTATATATTAATAATATTTACTTTGTAATATTTATGTTTATAGCGATTATTACTATGCAGATTTAAGACATGAACAAGTTGTAATTTTTTTTTAAATTGGGCTTGAGACGAATTTCATAAATTGTATAATTTTCAAATTTATACATGAAATTTATTTTTTAATATTTTGTTAATGTTTCCTTTGTAATATACAAGACTTTATCGTGTATTACTATGTATATTTGGGACGATAACAAGATGTAAAATTATTTTTTAATCTAATTTGAGATGGGTAATGGGTATATAAATAAACGGATATTTATACAATATATTATTAATATTCAGGTTTATAGCATATATTACTATACGAGCTTAAGATGTGGACAAGTAATTTTTTTTTATTTGAATATAAATGGGTATGTGTATAGAAATTAATATGTTCGGTTAATTAGTGGGTATCTATTACTATACGAGTTTTATTTTCTACAAATGTATAAAATATGACAATCCCGTCGATGTTCGACGGGCAACATACTAGTCATCAGAAAAATAAGAACGGAGTTTTTTAAACCAGTAGAAAAGGAAATACATTTTGTCATTTAGACAAAAAAAAAAAAGTCTCTGATTCTTAAGAACTCAACGGGCCTTTCCCCTCTAATCAAACAAACTATAGAAGGGAATCCGGTTGAGTTCCTACGCTTTCATGTCTACAACTCTATTCATCCAATTACTACAGGGATGAACCTAATCCTAAATGTATTGGCCTAACAGAAGAATGATTAATGTCCGAAACCATCGTGGCGTGGTATTCAAATTTAATTGTTAATTTATTAATGTTATATATAAATGTAATAATGTTATGCAATACGTAACATGAGTCAACCCCCAAATCCATCTGCTCTCCCAATAATCCCTCTGGCAAGTTCTCCGCCCAGTGCGCCTGAATTTTCTCCATTACATAACCAAACTCCTCAAATTGATCAAACACCTTCCCATTTTGCTGAACTTTCTTCACCTTCTCCATTTCCTCTATTGGGCCTTCTTCAACCTTCTCCAATCACCTCTGTTTCAGAGGCATCTTCACCTTATCACACAATTCATACTCAGCCCCAAAAACAACCTCATAATTTTACACTGGTATCACTCGTCACGCAACCACCTCCTTCACTGCTCCAACCGCCGCCGCCGCTGTCAACACTACCCCCTCCAATTCCGCTTCCACTCATAGAGCCACCACCAGACTTACCGCCTCTTTCTGCACCACCACCGCCACTATTCCCTCCACCAAATTCGTCGCCAATACCACCTCCGGCAAGTCCTCCGCCACAAATTTTCTCTCCACCAAGTCTGCAGCCACCAAAGCCACCCTCAGCACCGCCAATTTTACATGGCTTTAAACCATCATCTCTCATGGTGGAATTTGAGTTTCTTCGAGCTTATGAGTCGCGTTTTGAGGAAACCAAATCTGAGTTTCTAGTTCATTCTCTCCATCGGTGGCTGCTTACAGCCTTCTCCCGTGAGCTCTATTCCACCTCCGCCGACCGCTGTTACGGCTCCTTCCCATCCTCCTCTGCCTTCTCCGACCCACCGTTGCCGCACCACGTTTCTTCTTCTCATGGATTGGCGATTGGACGACCCGACGTCGTGTTGGGTATTCAGTGGTTCCAACAATTGGATCTGGTCACTCACAATTATGTCGAGCAACCCAGGGAATTACTTCGTGATGATCATACAATTCAGTTGTGCGGTGAACCGCCGCCGGAGACCTCACGTGTCTCGTTTTTGCAATTGCAATTGCAATTGCAATTACAGACTATGGCATCCCAAGCTTTAATTGATGGGCCAATTGAGATTTATATTTGGCCCAATTTCAGGAGGACAGGTCCAGCTTATCATATTGCTTGGAGCCCAATCCCATGAGAAATGGAGGCCCATGTCCTTTTTCTCAGGCTGCCTACACGGGCCCAATTAAATTCCAGCCGCCGATAAGTGTCACGTCGTACCACCTTGAGGACAAGGTGATTGTCGAAGAGGGTAGGAATGATACACCAGAGAAGTCCAATGCTACTGGATCGAGCATAATAGAAGGAGATGGGCCAGATAGGAGGAAAGCCCAAAAGGAAGAAGCCCAGTGGCAGTAATAATAGGAAGATGCTAGATTACAAGATGTATTAGGAATTTAGGGATCTTCTGTAGTTATCATATGCATGTGTCCCCACTTTTCCTTTCTGTTAAGAGATCTAGAATATTCCCCAATATCCAGCATGTAGGTTACTATATATTATAGAAGAGCTTTTGTAACAGAGGAGTAGCTTATGAATGAAAATATCTTTGTTTTATCTGCTTTCTCTCATTTTCTGGAGCTCGACTCGCTCCAAATAGTCTATTTCGTTCTATAATCGTATCATCTTATTATGTAATTTACTAATTTGTTTGCTTCCCTTTTCCTGCTCTTTTAGAGAAGCACTTAGCAAAAGCCACTCACTCAGTTATATGTTTTCATTTAATCTGTATGACATGACCTAGTTAAGGACTTCTAACTATTCTTCATTTTGCTTCTCCCATTGATGGCGTACAACAAGAGTTTTTGCCTTTTTATCTTGTCCTCCGGATTTTGGTCTTGGCCAGCTAGACACCAGACGATATGGTGAACAATATGCTAGTAAAGGAGAGGATGCCGACCGTGCTTTACTACCTGAACAGACTCCATTTTATAAAGATTTGGTAGTTTGCTTAGGCTTAACGAAGTTTTTGTTTAAGATGCTGGTAAAAGAATAAGTGATGAGCTGATGATTTATGCTTCACATGCTGCTGTTGCTGTTCAAGCTGGTGTATGCGTGGATTTATTTGCTGTTACAAATGAGTATACTGATCTAGCATCTTTGAAGTTTCTTAGCATTGAGAGCGGGGGCTCTTTGTTTCTATATTCAAGTACTGATGATTCAACTCTTCCTCAAGACGTGAGTTTAAAAGTTATACCTGAAGATGATTCTTGTAAATGATACTCCCTCCGTCCCTTTTCAATAGGCCTCCTTTCTTATTTGGGCGTCCCATTTGATTTCAATAGGCCCATTCCTAAAATAGAAACCCAACATATAACAAACACCCTAAATATAACTCATAAATTACACATGTCACAAAAAAAGCTACTTTCTTCCTTCTCTCTCTTACTTAGTTTGACAAAAATCCCCCAAAAAAACTATTTTTTTCTTTCCAACTTTATTATAAACAACTCATTTTTTAGCCTCCATGTCCTTGCATGAAGGCCTATTGAAATGGGATTGGGGGTAATAAATTTTGTTTATCTTGTCATAGTTGGTGATAAAGTAAATCAATTTACTGATGAAATGATGCATTAGAGCTGCTAGTTTTTGTGTTTTTCCTTTTCACTTGGAAGATATATATGATGTGATTGCAGGTATCGTATGTTAAGTCGACCATATGCTTTCAACTGTGTTCTACGTGTCAGAGCATCATCTGAATTTAAGATTGGCCATTCAGTAAGAATTGGGCTCTTTCAATGCTGAAATACTTTTGCTGTTATTAAGTTTTTACAATAATGATTCCAATTTCTGATGCTACAGTATGGGCACTTCTTCCCAGACCCGGAGTATGAAAATGTTCAGCACATCATCTGCTGTGACTCTTTTGCCACATATGCCTATGACTTTGATTTTGCGAATGATGTTGGATTTTCTAGGTAACATAATACTTCCTATGTTGTTTGATACTTGATTTTGGTATTTCTCTGTATTATTATTATTTTTTTGTTTGGGGGGGGGGGGGGGGGGGGCGCAGTATCTCTTTTTATTTTTAGTTTTCAACACTGGTTCAGCTCTAGATATCCTACTCAATTCTTTTTCATTCAAGGAAGATGTAATTATGACTTCTGCAATTAAGTGGCCTCCATGACATTACATCTGACTGTTGTTCTAATTGAAGACCCCCATTATTCTATGATTCTATCTGATTCCCAGCCCCCAAGAAGCTGGTGCTTAAGAAAGCCCCTTTTCCCTTTCTGCAAGAGTTTGAATTGTTTTCTGAAGTTCAGCTTGATGTTTATGTTGGAAAATAATTACAACGGGACGGAATTGAAGGGGAAAAGAACTACATAAAATTGAACTTAATTAGATTATAAAAGAAATAAACAGAAATAATGAACTAACAAACTTGGATTCGTCGAGTAGAGGAAGACCTCTTTCCGCAAGACGAGATACGCCCCGACTAGTGCTCACGGTCTGGCGTACCGTCTTTCAATGATAAAACGACGACGTCTCTTTCGTAATCAGCACCGAAATATGAAAGAGCTCCGGCGAACAAAACAGAGTTTGAGAACCGAGCTTTGACACTATATAATGCAGCTAGTATGAAATACAAATGTTTTGACATAAGTTTGAGAGCACAATTTATCATCAAAACCCAAAATGCAGCTCCTATATATACAACTCGTGGGGAAGTAATCGGTCACTCATTGATGGCCAAGCCATCAATTTCTCGGCAACAAATAGCCAAGAATTGGCGGTTACATGGTTGCCCAAAGGTCTGCCATTTAAAATGGAATTGAAAGGCAAAAGCCGTGACTTTCCACATCTAAGCAATTAACAATTGCATTAGTTTATTAGTTTAGTGTTGAACATCCAAAAAAATGCAATTGGGCTAATTACAATTAATGGGCCACAAGATAGATATTGGGCCGAGCCCAATTCAAATTCAAGGCCTACGGTCCGAGTCCGAGCTCGTTCCTTCGAACAATGAATTTGTCTATAACAAATTCATCTCCAACACACAACTCAAATATATCATTTCTCACTCACCAATTAATAGTTTTGAGAACATGAATATATTCCAATTATTTAATTCTCAATTAAATAATTCACCACCATAAATAATGATATAAAACCATTATATCCAACAATCCCCCCATGAGTGGAAATGCCGTATGCAAGTATGCAAACACTAGCTCAGTACTCATGATACAATATTGCATTTGGAAAGGTAATTTGTGGTTTTGAACCTTTCATAGTTAACACTATCGGATATACTGGCGGACTAGTGGACGCGATGCCTTGAACTATTCCTCCTTAGCGTATACCGAGTCAATAGCATTAACACAATACCATATCAACTCCATTTGTTCTCACGTTCGTGTCCGTTTCGGCCATGGACAACATCTTTGAATTTTCATAAGTGTCTCATTCATTTGAAGCAGCCTCACTTCTCACTTATATAAGTAATTCTTCTCAAGTATCCAGCCATACTCTACCTCCCCGAGGTATTTAAGAATCATTAAAAGTCATAGACTTAACCTCTACCACAAATGCAGATAACTACACTCTTTTGCTCTATAGGGCAATGAGAATAGACAAAAGTCTTATGAGTGTCTCAACTCAAATTTTTATAGCTTAGTTGTCTCATTGAACCAAGTTCTTTGGATCCTCCAGTCATCATGGTTGGGTTACCACTACAATCATCCTTATCATGTGGATTTAAATCTCATCCCCTTTAGCAATTTGATCATTTTAGCTTCAATACAAATGTCACATTTGTCTTGTGAATTAAATTCACTTATATTCAGCAAATTTCAATTTACTAATATTTTATTGCATTTAGATTAACATGTCCCAATCTACAATGCGATAAAAATCAGAGCACTCAAGCAAGTAAGCACAAGAAATAGATGTAATTTTTATTGGCACTTGTTAAATGTGGACACATGTCCTTACACTTTAAACAACAATTACATCTTCGTCCCAATCATCGAAGTCCTTATCGACGTTGTAGATACTGTTCTTAGCTCTTTCTTATTCGGCTCTTCATGATAATCAATAGCCTTGCCCTTGTTTTCAATACTTGGCAAGGTCGCTTATTAGAAGTACCAACACCTTCCTCGACTATGTTCGTCTTAGCTTTTATAAGAGCTTTGGCCTCGTCAACCCAATATTTCCGGTCCAACGCCTCCCAAATCAACTTGGAGGTCTTAATACCAGAGTACACAGAATAGAGACAATCTGCTACACTGTTCAACAAAACTATTTTACAGGTGAAATCATCTTTTCTCCAAGTGTCGTATCCCACAAGCACATGGATATCCGTCTAGCCCTCACAAGGCGGAAACATCTCGTCATCACGGAGGTAGTTGGCTAGCCCCAAAGTCATGATGTAAAACAACAACTTTTGGGACCACCCTCTGAAGTCAACTTCCGAGAAGGTCGGAGGCTTCTCGACAACGGGCATCATTACAGATGTATGGAGATGAGCTATCACGGATTGAGATCCGTCCGTTTACCCAAACAGATGGACAACTAGGGGTGTGCATTCAGTCCGGACCGACCCGGTAAAACCGAGAACCGAAATTTATTTAAAAATGGGACCGAGCCGCACCGAAGTGAGATTCCAAACCGGGCCGAAACCGGCCCGAAACCGACCTTCGGTTCCGGGTCGGTTCGGCCCAAACTGAAAAAAAAATGGTCAGTAAAGGCAGTATCTTATTTCTCTGTTTTGCTCCAACAAACATGAAACAATATTCAAGCATTAAAATCAACAAAAAATCACAAAATTCATCATTCGAGCCCTAATTCAAGCCAAAATCAACAAAACAGAGTACGTACTGCACCAACAACAATAAAAAGAAAGAAAAAAAAGGGAATTTTGCAACAATTGAATACTAACACACTGGTAATTTCTGAGCAGATTGATGAATATGCAAAATACAAATCTTCATCCCTCTGAAATTATGCAAAGCCCACATCAGCGTTCTCTCACTCTACTTCACATCTTTCCCCAAAGCCACATACATCATCTTCTCCCTAATCAAGGACAGTGTGAGCTAGCGAGGGAAGGGGCCGAAGGGCGGATGATGACTAGCGAGAGATGAGGGGCGGTGCCGGCATCCCGCGGTAGAGAGCGACCGGCGACGGACAGACCACGGCATCGGCGCAGTGGAGGTGGGTAGTGGCGAAGAGAGAGAAAAGAGAGGAGGGTGGCGAAGATGGAGCCGTGGAGACAGAGGGTGGTGACGGGATCGGTGCCGCGGTGAAAGAGAGAGAGCGAGAGCCGGTGAGATGGGTGGTGGCCGGTGTCCGGCGAGATGAGAAAGAGAGGATAGAGGATGGAAGAAGGCAGCAGGAGAGGACAAAAGTAGAGAGATTAGGCTTTAGGGTTTGACAGGTTTGTGTGTATATATATATAAACGGGTCGGTTCGGTTTCTAACGGGTTTGGAAAATAAAAACCGAAACCGACCCGAACATTTTTCGGTCTCAAGTTTTTTACCCGACCCGGACCGAATATGCTTTATAAACCGGACCGATCCGCCCGAACCCGTCGGTTCGGGTCGGTTTGGCGGGTTTGGGTCGGTTTTGCTCACCCCTATGGACAACAGAGTGTAATATCCCGCCTTTTCATAACTAATCTTAGTAAAGAATTAAGATAATTAACTAGAATATTTAAAATGCGAGAATTTAGTATGAAGTTAAGTTCCAGCAGATAAATTAATTCGGCAGCCCTAAATTGCCGAATTTTGATAATTTAAGTTTTATTTTCGTTTCGGTTAATCCGAAATGAAATATTAAAGGTGTTTATGATTATGTGTTATTATATATGCATTATATGTGAAATATGTGCCATTTTTGAAGTATTTGATTTTCTAGGGATTTATGAATTTTTCTCCGGCAATTTATTTAATTTTCGGATTTTAATTCCGAAAATTTTAAAGGAAGTTTATATTAGGGTTTGAGAAACCCTATTAAATTTATATATATCGAGAGCTTTTAATTAAAGCCTCTATGATTATTTATTTGATGAATGATCAATTAATTAGAGAATTAATTGATCGATTAAGATGAGATTTATATGCTTAATGTTTAATTAATTAATTAGATGTTTAATTAATTAATTAAGCTAAGTTATTAAGCATAATTTTTCCTAGAAAATAAAGCTTGTATCATAAGCTTGATTATTATTTCTTAATTAATTTCTATCTAACAATAATTAGTAAATTAATTGCTAATATATTGTTAGTTGTTAATTTAACACATGTTATAAATGCTATCACTAATATAAATTTTTTTTATTATTAAAGGTGCCAACTCACCTTATCCCAACATCATAATTACTTATATTGGAGGATTAGTCAAAGTTGCATCCAACAAGTCATTAAATGCAAAGTATTAGTGTGTTAGCATAAATTTATAACTTCATCTCTCTTCTCTTTCAACTCTCATTCTCACGCATAACACACACGACACACACACACTCAAATCAAGAGAAGGAATTTAGCTTGGTTGATCAAAGAAAGTGGTACTAAAATCATCTAAAAAGGTGAGATCTTTCATTAGTTAAGTAAATAACTCAAGTTTAAGCATGAAATTCTATTTATTTTAATTATTAAAAATTTTGAAAATTATATATATGATAGAGAATGGATTTGATCTTTATGTATGATGTTAAATAAGTGATTTAGATTACATTTCTATCATTAAATTATTGAGAAATGAATCATAGCCCTAATTTCCATTTTTTTCGAAAAATATGGAAATAAATTAGAAAATTTATTCTTTGATCCTATGATCAATTTGATGAATTAAGTGAGCTTCTTTGATGAATATAAGCATGAGAAATGATTTAATTGAGCAAGAATAATCAATTTCATTATTTTTGTCAAAATGGCCGAAAGTTGGCCAAAATTGAGATTTTTAGAATTTGATCTTCTATGATCAAATGGATGATTGATATGAGCTTATATGAATTCTATAAGTATGTTGAATAATTGAATTGAGAAGAATTTAATCAATTTCCTATTTATTTTGAAATAATCGAAAAATGTGGCTAAAATAGGAATAATTGATTTTGATGTTCTAAGCTTGAATTGATGATCAATGTATGCTTAATTAATGTTATTGAGCATAATGATATATGGTTTTGATGAGTTAGAATTTCCCTTGCCCTCATTTTAATTAATTTCGAAATATTAGGGTTATAAATTGGGAAATTTTGATGATGAATTTTTATGATGAAATTGATGATGGATTTGGGTTTAGAATGATGAAATAAGGTTATAATGAATTTATGAGAATTTATGAAGCTCATATGAATGAAGTTGGAAAATTAAAGTTTGCTTAAAATTAGGGGTTTTTAATTCAAAGCATAATTTGATGAAGTAATGATATATTTGAGCTCATGGTATTTATTTAAAATATGTGGGAATTTTGTTAGAATTTTTGAGCTCAATTTCATAATTTTAGAAATTTTCAGCAATTAAAAATAAATTAAAAATAATTATTTAGAGCTTAAATTGATCAATTGAGATTATAATTAATCTCTAGAATATTAATTAGACATGTTGTAATTTGAAATGGATAAAAATAAGTAAATTTGCCCTATTTCTCATAAAAGTCGAAATATATATATAATAGAGTTTTAATTTTTATCCAATTAAATTAAGTAATTAAGCTATAAATATTGCTTATAAATTAAATTAAGATGTTTGAAATTAATTAGAATGAAATTGGATATTTATTTTCCAATTTCTAAAAAGGCCGAAAATTATTAAAGAAAATAAAAGTATTATTTGATTTTTAATCAAGAAAATAATGGTATAAATGAATTCTACGATAAAAATTAAGCATCGTAGAATTTTTCGGAATTTTAATACGAAGTTTTGAGATTTTTCTATTTTCCGGCTATTTTTCGAAGCCGGGGGTTTATACGTATAGAAGATCTATTTTAATAATGTGAATATGTAACACATTCAGTATAGAAAGTACAAGGAATTAATTTGAAATTTTTCGGAGCTCGTTTGTCGAGTCGAGAAATATTTTCACTACAAAAAAAAACGCTATTTACCGACGGAAATTTCCGTCGGTAAAAGCTCATATTCCGTCGCTAAATCAGTTACCGACAGAATTACCGACGGAACAATACTTTGGCGATCTGGATCGATGCTAAATATTTACCGACGGAAACTATACCGACAGAATCAACCATCGGGAATGCTTTCGACGTCGATTTCGTTGCCGAAGACTGGCAACGGATTACCGACGGAATTTCCGTCGGAAATTCCGTCGCACATAATTTTTGTTGGCGATTTCGTTCCTAAACTTCGTTGACGGATTAACGACGGAATTTCAGTCAGTAATACCGACGGAATATTTCCGTCGGTAATGTACTTTGTCGTACCTTGGAATTACCGACGGAATAATTCCGTCGGGAAAATGCTGACGTGTAATTATGCTTTCCATCCTTATTCCGTCGGTATTCCGTCGGTTTGAGTTGAAATTTTTCAATTTTTATTTATTTTTGGTTTTACCCATTTACCTGCTCAATTAACCAACCACAACAAGATTATAGCATGAAATTGAATTGAAATTAAACACGATATTGAATTCTAAAAGTTCTTAATCCATAAAAGAGTATGACAATAACAACTAGCCGTTCAACTTGATAGTAACAAAATAGCAACTTGAGGACCAGCATGATCCAACACCATCGTGTGATAGTTACTGGGAGCCTCCTGATTAATAACCATATTCGTCAATGGTGTCGGCCTGTATATAACTCTTTCTCCGTGAAACCTCCAAATTTTGTAATCTCGGACAAACCCATTCTTAGTAATGTCATACCTAACGTCGTAAGGTGTTTTGTAGTAAAGGTTGTCACATTTCTTACACGGACATCTGATCATATCACCGTCTGGGCATTCTGGCTTAGTACTTGCATATTCGATGAAACCCAAAACTCCTCTCTCAAATTCAGGATTCAGATTACCATCACTCCACCGTCGATACATCCACTCGCGATTATCATTCATTCTTGTAAATTCTAACTGAGATATAACAAATGCATTAATTATATAAATCGAACATCATTCGGACATTATAACCCCTCTATCTTAACTACCAAGTGCTAGACTCTACCAGCTATGGTAACCATATTGGTTCTAAACGTCTACATCTACCCCCAATGTGAAAGTCCTTAATTAAGATGTAATTAATTTCTATCCCAAAGGGAGTAGATCCTTAAGAAATTAATTACTCTTTCCACAAATAAATTCTAAGTACATCCCAACATATGTTTAACAACATTTCAAATAAATTTGCAGCCAAAACATAGCAACCTTTGAACCCTCATTTTGCATAATAAATTAGCCACATTTGCATACAAAATTAGCAACAATTCAACCCACATTTGCATACAAAATTAGCAACAATTCAGCCCCATTTTCAGCCTCATTTAGCAACGATTAAACACCCATTTTGCACACCAAAATATACAATATTCGGCCATAATTTTGCAAAAAATAACACAAATATTATAAATGTTCAGCTGCCAATTCGTACCAATTCACTCTAACATCTTCTAATATCTACTCATATTCGAACCAATACCATATCCACAATAATTCAACTATCATGCTTTTCAAACTACCACAATCATTCCCTCATATTTTGAGATTGGATAAACATATAACACAAACATCATGGTTTTCACAAATCTACCATACACAACGGCAAAGATCGATGCTAAATACCTCAACTAATTGAACACCGACTGAAATTTGTAACTGTTGTTTCCCGTTTTTCTTCTAAGTAAATTTGGAAGACCCACCACCAATTGTTTGCTGGAAATTGAAATTAAGATCGAGAAGAGTAAGAGAGGGCCGAGGGGGTTGAGAGACAATGGCTGAGAAGAGTAATAGAGAAAGATGGAGAGGCATAGAGATACTGATCGGCTACGGGAAAAAGCAGCGGTGAAGTCGACGGTGGGGGCGGCTGCTGCTGCAGTTGAGAATGACATCCAAAGGGAGTGAGACATTCAGAGGACAGAGAGAAATGAGAAAGAAAGAGAGGGAGCGAGAGCGAGAGAGATACTGACCTGAGACGGCACGATGGATGGACGGGGTGGAGGTGACGGCGGCGGCACAAAGACTGAAATAAGGAGGTCACAGTGAGAGAGAAAGAGAGTAAGTGAATGAGAGAAATTAAGAGAGGAAGAAATAGGGAGAGAGAGAGAGCCATACCAGCGAGCACTGCAACAATGACGGTCGGGGATGGAGCAGCGGCGGGGTGCGGCGGACCAGTGGGAAAAATTGGGGAAAATTAGGGCACCGAAAGTGAATTGAGATAGCGAGAAATTGATGGAGAGATAGAGAGAGATGGTCGGTGAGGTGGAGAGAATCTTACCGGAGATGGGCGGGGCAGGACGGAGGCAGCGTCGCACATGAGAGAGCAGGGCAGAAAGCGAAATGAGGAAGAAAGGGATCTGGCGCGACTATAGCTCAATATTACCGACGGAATATTCCGTCGGCAAATAATTATTTTTTTTAATTTTTATGCCTTTATAAATAATATATAGTATTAATTAAAAGATATTTGCGTCTGTATTCCGTAGACAATTGATTAACTTTTTTTATTTTCACTATAAATAATAATATATACATATTTTTTATTAATTTAAAGATATTTAAATCAAATTACTGTTAATTTCACTATTATATGGTCTCTTTGTGATTCATCAGACGAATTGATTTAATTTGACTATGCTATAGTTTAATCAGTTTTTCTATACTATATTCATTTTGTGATTAATTAAATTAAATTTGATTGAATCTAACTATACAATAATGTAATTGGTACACATTAAATCAAATTAGTGTCAATTTCACTGTACTATAATGTAACTGGTACTACTATAGTGTCAATTAAACTATTATAGTGTAACTGGTACTATATATACGATAGATTTATACGGATCATTCTATAATATAACGGGTATTATACTATAGTGTCAATTGATCATCATATACAACTATATATACTATAGTGAAACTTGTACTATATTATATACATCATCGTGTCAATTGCACTATACTATAGTGTAAATGATATTATGCTATATATACTGTATACTAGCTATATATATCTATCTATTATGGTATTATGCTATATATATATATACTATATATATATATATATACTATAATGTATACTAGATATAGTAAGTTCATGATAATTAAATCAAATTAGTTTAAATTTCACTATAAATCATATAATAAACATAAAAAATGTTATATGTAATTACCGACGGAACGATTCCGTTGGTAAATTGAACATTACCGACGGAATACCGACGGAACGATTTCAATTATTTTATTAAATTAAAATTTTTATTTAGTCTAAATATTGCCGACGGAATTATTCGGTCGGTAACGAAAATTAAATTAAATTTAATATTTTTTTAATATTTACCGACGGAATATTTCCGTTGGTAATTACCGACGGAATATTCCGTCGGTAAATTCTGATATTCCGTCGGCAAAATCAATTATCGTATTAAATTTTTATTTTTATTCAGTAAAACAATACCGACGGTATTTTTCCGTAGGGTAAATTAATTTTATTTTATTAAATTTTTTATTTAAACATTTACCTACGGAACAATTCCGTCGGTAAACATTGCGTCAGTATTCCGTCGCTAATTCTAGCGCGAATAGTGCCGCGAACATTCCGTCGGAACATTCTCCGTTAGGTCTGGGAGTGATATTCCGACGGTGAACCGTCGGTATTCCGTCGGTAAGGTTGACGGAATCATTCCGTCGGTAAATTCCGTCGTTAAAGCGCGAGTTTTTTGTAGTGTTTTAAGTTAAAGATATGAATAGTAGAAATTAAATATATATTAAATGAATGATAATGATGATATTAATCATCAATTAAATGCTAATGATGATTTTAGCTATTAATTATATATGTTGATGGTCATTAGTTGCTAATGACGCGCTAATGACAAATTAAGTATTAATGATACGTCATTAATAAATAAATATGTCAAGGATATATTTTATTAATAAGATGTTATTATTATTATATGTTAATAAAGAAGTTAAGCATTTTATATGCTTAATTAATTAAATGAAGTGCTTAAGTATTAATTAAATGTTTATATGATTAAAGGATATGTTTATTATCTTGGAATGATAAGATGATTATGAATAAGTTTAATTGATGGATGAAGTGATTAATATGAGTTTAATTGTTAATTATATGTTTATATGTTTATTTATGAAGTTAAATGATGAATTATATGTTAATATGTTTATTTATGAAGTTAAATGAGAATTATGTGATTATATATTTTTAAATATTTCCTAAAGTTATAATCGATTATTTATCGATTAAGAAGTTAAGTAAGAAAGATGAAGTAATTAGAAAAGTTTAGTTCCTAATTGCCGAGATAAAAACCCTAGAAAAAGCCGAGACAAATTAGAGAAATCTTAAGAATAGCAGCGGCATCCCTCATTTGAATATTTAATTTTTCTCGCTCTTATGTTTAAATTTAATTATTAAATGAAGGAACGAGCGGGACCGAAAAGTGAGGGAAAAGCCGAGAAGTTAAAGTATAGATAAAGTAGCTTCAGTCCAGGTGGGCTTTCTAAACTAAAGAAATGACGAATGTGATATTATTATATATATGATGTTTTTAAAGTGATTGACTTGCCACTGTTTGAAGTTTTTGTATAATACCATCTACCAAGGAAAGACGAATTCGGTCATACGTAATGTAGGATTTGTGTACACTATGTGGTAATCGGGAGCCTTCCTTTATGGTAGGACGATTACAAGTGTTTGAGAAGGATGCCTACTTCTCAACACTCAAAAGTTATAGTAGATGTGGTACATACATGTTAAAGTATTTTACTCGAGTCACTTATAATGAAAGGAAAGGTTTTGGCAAGCACATGTTTGTTTTTAATATATATACTTGTGCTATGCTTTATGGCAAGAGTCAATCTATAGCTCTAAGCAGCAAATTTTCAATTATTTTGGCATGTGTCCACTGAGTACAAAAGTACTCAGCCCTGAATGTTATTTCTAAAATGTGCAGGCTAGCTTGGATGAAGATGGAGTGTGCTGAGCGGACTTTTGTTGTTGACCTCTTGAGACTTTGTTGATGTTGAGCATGGTTATATGTCTTCATACATATAACTAAAAATATGTCATGTTGTTTTTCCGCTGAAACATTCTGAATTTATTCAGTAATTGTTGTCTTATTATGATGTTGAAACTATGACTTGATAAACCTTGTTTCCGTTGCTAAACTCTGATACGAGATGATGTTGTCTTTTGACCATCCTCGACTATTTTGATTTTAAACTTAAAGTATAAATTGTTATTGACGTCGTTGATTGATATTTTATTCGACTTGGTTTGACTTGAAAGTATGATTTATTGTTTGATGGGTTTTTGTTGGATAACTGGGTCGTTATCTTGTTCCTTGGTTAATCATAAATTGTGTACGTCGTGGGACCCACCGGCTTGGTTATCTTCATTCTAAGTCGGGCTGCGACACAGAGTCAATAGTCGAGCTATCTATTAGCCCAAACAGGGAGACAACAGTAGCAACAACGGTTGCAGAGTCGGTGGAGCCGATGGTAATTGACTCGTTGGCTGGAACGGTGGACGGCATCCTCAAGCAAAGGGATTAGTTTCAAATTTTTTAAGTTCAATTAGAGTCCAAACTCCTCCAACGTACGTAAAACGTACTATCTCGTCTTGCGATTGTTGGAAAATAATTACAACAGGACGGAATTAAAGGAGAAAAGAGCTACACAAAATTGAACTTAATTAGATTACAAAAAAAATAAACAGAAATAATGAACTAACAAACTTGGATTCATCGAGTCGAGGAAGGCCTCTTTCCGCAAGACGAGATACGCCCCGGCAAATGCTCACGGTCTGGCGTATCGTCTTTCAAAGATAAAACGACGACATCTCTTTCATAATCAGCACCGAAATATGAAAGAGCTCCGGCGAACGAAACAGAGTTTGAGAACCGAGCTTTGACACTATAATGCAGCTAGTATGAAATGCAAATGTTTTGACATAAGTTTGAGAGCACAATTCATCATCAAACCCAAAATAAAGCTACTATATATACAAGTCGTGGGGAAGTAATCAGTCACTCATTGATGGCCAAGCCATCAATTTCTCGGCAACGAAAAGCCAAGAATTGGCGGTTACATGGCTGCCCAAAGGTCTGCCATTTAAAATGGAATTGAAAGGCAAAAGCAGTGACTTTCCACATCTAAGCAATTAACAATTGCATTAGTTTATTAGTTTAGTGTTGAACAACCAAAAACATGCAATTGGGCTAATTACAATTAATGGGCCGCAAGATAGATATTGGGCCGAGCCCAATTCAAATTCAAGGCCTACGGTCCGAGTCCGAGCTCGTTCCTTCGAACAATGAATTTGCCTACAACAAATTCATCTCCAACACACAACTCAAATACACCATTTCTCACTCACCAATTAATGGGTTTGAGAACATAAATATTTTTCAATTATTTAATTCTCAATTAAATAATTAACCACCATAAATAATGATATAAAACTATTATATCCAACAGTTTACATATGCTGAAGTCAAGTTTGTCTTTTACAAATATCTCCACTGTTACATATCTTGTAGTCTTCTATTTGTGTTCTATCATTCTCATGATTTTGGGGACTTAATAAATAGATAAAACTATTTGTCAATAAATAGACCTCGTGCTCAAATAAACTTGATGGATGAAAATTTTCCAGTGATTTCGTAAATTCATTTTGCGTACCTTTTTCTTATTTTTCAAAGTTATATTTGTTTTATTCTGTATAAAATCGGACAATTGACAATTTTTCTGCAGGCACAGCAAAGAACTTCCGACATTACATATTGCATTTCAATACACTGTGGTTGTGCCTCCCAATGAACTGTCAGTTTCAAGTTCAAGAACCTCAAAGAGGTATCCTTCTTCTTGTGCAGTTATCACCTTGTAGGTTTCTGATCATAAGATAATCTCAATTTAAAGCTGATGAAGTTATATATTTTATCAAGATGAAAACTATCTCATTAGAATTATCGAAGAAATTAAACCTAGTCATGCCATAGCATCTACAACTCTTGATCTGATGTTTCAGTTGTAATTCTTATAAAGACTGTCCATGATTTTGTTTTCTTTTTTAATCTTGCTGATCTATGGAAATTCATAATTGAGATCCTCAGTAAATCTAATGCTAACCCATCTTAAAGTTAATTGACAAACTAACCGTCACTAATTAATCTTGTTGCCTCTCTGTCATGAATAAGATTAATTAGATGCTATTCTCATGTTCATACTATCAGCTCCTTGTGCCTCTCTATGAAACTTCTTCACTTAGCCGTGCTGTATATCCATTGTTGGCTTCGTATGAAACTCCAGATAAACAAGCATTTCCTCGCCATTCCTTGAGCCCAATATTTTTCCTCCAGATAAACAAGCATTTCCTCCGCCCCAGGATTGTAAGTGAATGTCCAATAATTGTCTGTGTATTTGCTTCCATCCACACAACTGCTTTCCTTTTAGAATATTGGTTGCTTGCAGCTTGCTAACAAATGATTTTGTACTTGCGCCGTCCCTAACCATGCCTATTGACTATTGACAAGTAACATCAACAAACTGAAGCAAGAGCGGATTATTACTCCAAAACTGATTTTTATCAGGGGAGGCCAGGATGATGAGAACTACCTTATTGAGGAACAGGATGTCGGGGGAAGTGGCTTCACAAGTGTCATGGCTTTTGTCTCCTTTCTTCATCAGATCAATCAAGATGTACTAGATTACATCAATAAACCCAACGGTAAATAGTGTTACAGAAAATATGTGAGGACTTGGTTACTTAACTGGAATACAAAAGTTGGCTAATTGTGGATACAAAGGTTTGCTCGTAGGTTAGTTTTTCCCAAGAGAGAGACGCAAATCGTCTTCGTTCTTGAAATTATGTTGTTAATTATGTATTCTTGCCTCTTCACTTGAAAGCCTGTTTCTGGAGAGAAATGCTTTGCTGCAGAACGATTACTTTTTCAGGTTCTGTATTTTGTAATCTTAGACACAGCTGGCAAAGAGTTGATTTGTTTAATATTTTAGATTCCAATCTCATCATTTTCCTTTTATCCTTTGTTTTCTTTTGTATCCATACTAATACTATATCATTAAGCCTACATTTTGGCAGATTACAGAAATTATTTAGTACTTTCGGCTTTCGATGTACATGGTCTTACGGGTTATTTATTTATCTATTTTTTTATTATGCTGAGGGATTGAGCTGACATAAGTTGCACATTGATAAAAAATATGGAAATAACACCCAAAAAGTGGGTTCAATATTTTTAAGAGCCAATTTTCAACCGTGCCGGCTTACGTGCAGTGGAGGTGGTAGATGAAAAATGAGCGGCGGCGGATGATTTTCTTTCTATTCTTTTCTTTTCTTTTCTTTTTTTGGGGGGGGGGGGGTTAATTTGCTTAAATTGCATAGATTTTAATATTTTATTATGTTTTTGGTTTTCAATTTTTTTCTCTCTCTCGTGTGTGCATAGATAAGAAATATAAAACCAAAGAGAGAGGATTTCGGAGGTAACTAATTGATGAATTAACACAAAAGTGAACTACACGATAGAAACATCTATTGGATTGACGGCAACGACGTCCAGTAAGCAGTACAGGGAGTATTGAGGCGGTGGCAGTGGGGCTATAAATTTTTGCGCGTGCTTCTTTCTTAAAATTTTTGGGGCTACAGATTATTAAGTTAGTAGTATTATTTATTTATTTGCAATTTAATTTGGAGGTTATAAGGGTATACTAGTACTTTTATTAATAATTTTATTATTTTTTAATTAAGGGGCTATGAAAAAAGAATTGGGGTATGTTTAAAATTACCCATTTAGGAAACAGGCTTAGGTTTTGGGCCCATGTCCAATTTATCAATCAAGCTTACCAATAACTCTTTTCTTTGTTCGACTTTTTCTATTTTTAATTTAGAAGGGCGTTCTGATCTTTCAACACCACACCTGAGAGTCTGAGACACCCTTGAGAAAAATCTGCTCCTCTCTCGCTCTTCATTCTCTCTCTCTCTGCAGTATGTACATCTAAATCACAGTCATTATGCATTTCTCCTTGTTTATGCGTTATTCAGATTTGTGCCAGCTGCGAAGTTCTTTCCTATTATAATTATTGCATTTTTGCGTGTATAGTTTTTCGATTTTTAAGCGGTGCTTGCGTTATAGTTCACGACTCCGACTTCATGATATTTGTCGTCTTTGGATCGTCATTTACTTTTTATGTATCGTATTTTTCCTTTATTTTTGAAATAATTTGGTTGTTTGCGGCCCTGATTTCTAGGTATCATGGATTTTTTTCCCAGTTTTAGTCGCGTTAAATGTATGAGAGGTCATTTGTATTGCATTTTATAGTAATATGCACTCGATGTCCATTTCATTTGCATGATTTGTGTTACTTGATATTATTGTGTGCACTCCGAATACAGTGCGGCATCTGATGCCTACCAATACAATTTTGCGTGCATCAATTTAGTATGCTGGACTATACTTTTCTGAAATTCGAGGATTCTTTCTACTTTTTTTTTTTATCTTTTTTCTTTTTAATCCTTAATTTCTTTTCAATTTGTTGGAGTTTTTGGATTGCAAATGAATCAATGTTGAGATTTACATGTGCTCGGGTGGTGGTTGATCTATCTCTTTTCTGTGGAATTAAGTCATGGAGTTGCTTTTGAATTGTATAAATGTTCTAATGATTTGTTGAGGCCTTTTGTTTTTGAGTTAAGCTAAATAAACTAGAAACAATGAGTTTATCTCCATTTTGTTGTTGTTGAATGCTTGTGACTATTAGGAGGTTGGATCAGATCTTTTATTCCTATAGACGGATTCATTGGAAATTAGGATATGGTCTTTCTGTGGTCTGGATATACACGTGTTATTGATCTATATATGCTTATGCTGTAGAAGCATGCTAATAACAGGAACTGAACTTTTCATATGGCCATTTGAGGAGAAGTAGGGTTGCTGGTTTATAAGCGTTGTGTTGTTGTTTATATCCTTAGAACTCATGTCATGTATATGTACACCTTGTAGAACATAGGTGGATCATGTACTTTCCAGATTCAAAACAGCTGCCTCTTTTATCATTTAACTACTTATTTCTGAACTAAAGTATAAATTGCTGTCATCGTTCTCTAGACTGCATGGTGTCTAAAGATATGACTTTCAAATGTAAATACTATGCAACAGTGTGCAGGCTACATCAGTTTGGGCTGAATGTACGTAGTGCCAAAAATTGATTAAGAATATGCTAATGCTATAACTGCTTAGTTAAAATCACGCTGTATTATTTAGTTAGGTCGGTATGAAGTATGAACCTCCTCTTCGCATAGGGCATGTACTTAATAGAAGAAAACAGATTGGACTGAAACTTTTTGATGTCTTTGATCATCATACAATTAGACTTATTCTTTTGAACATGTGATTTTAGTCAGGTGGAATAATTAATAATTTTAGAATTTATGCTCCTTACTGATCGAAAAGATATAAGATACTCTAGTAAAATGTTAATAAACAGATCTTTCACATTCTCTGGATTTGACCAAAATTCATTAGTCTACAGGAATGAGGCTCAATTGTCTTTTATAAACAGATCTTTCACATTCTCTGGATTTGACCAAAATTCATTAGTCTACAGGAATGAGGCTCAATTGTCTTTTAGAACACCACCAAATGAAAGACCAAACTAGTAGAGCTCATTGCTGGAGAATTAAATGTTTTAAATGCATATGTATTCAGGTTGAAACGAGCTTTTTATTCGAGTTTGAGCTCGACCTCGAATATCTAAATAAGCCGAGTTCGAGCTCAAGCCTACGAATTTTCTAACGAGCGAGTCTGCCAATATTCGGCTAAGCTCGATTCAAGTACAACCAAGGCCCATTTTTTTATTTTTTTGAAGTGTGGTCAAGGCCCAATTGAATGAGATGATTAGGGCATCCATAGATTAGGGTTTTATTTTCTTCTCCCTGTAAAGTATGCTGGCTTCGTCACTTCTCCTCTCTCTATATCTCACGCTTTTACCTTGTTTGTGATCTGTGGTAAAATCGCCCATAAACCTTCACCATCCAGTGTTTTCTTTCATTGTCGACGAAGCTCCTCATTTTCCCTCCCAATTCCTTTTCTATATGTTCTCAACTTTTTTCTCTAATGGGGCTAAGTAAGTAAATTAGATCGCCAAATATTTTCTATTTTTCAATACCCTGTAATGTCGAAAAAAGTTGTCATTCTTCAATTTGATGCTGTATATATAGTTTACAGATAATACAATGTATTAGCCTATTTTATTAATTATTTTAATTTTTCCTGGCTTGACATGTTCGAAGTATGGCCAAAAAATTGTTCATTTTGTGAAGGCTCTCTTTGTATTAATCTGAAGCTATAGTTATCTATGTTCTTTTTGAAGCCACAAACCCATAAAAAAAATATCTTTCTTGCTATATGATCTTTGTAACACAAACAAATATGTTGATCATTATCATTATAAATTCATAACTCAATTTAAATGAGGATCCTACCATAAATTAAGTCTTGAGTTATGGGTCTGTAATCTGTTTCTGTTGTAGAATGGTGGTATGTGATAGCTTCCCTTATTAAGTTTTTGCTTCTGTTGATTATGCCTCTGCTGAATTCTGATCCCTGTAATGAAGATCCAAAGGTAAATATGTTATTATGAGTCTTAATCAATTGATAAAGAAGCATACATCCTCTGATACATGTTTGATGAAATACCTCAATGTAAACTTTCCCAACTCTCGAACATTTGAATCTGTTTCATTCATGTAGCATTTCCATACATCATCACCTGTTTGAATTTATGGTAATTATTTTCATTTGTGTATTTTTTTTAGGTAAAGATGAAGAAAGGGATTCACCCTCAAATGCAATGGATATCATATGTGACGCAAAGTGGTCGGCTGATGACTGTGAGCATGACCAAGATTCACGAGACAGGTAAAGTTTATCATTTTCGAGCGAAGCGGCAGATGGCTCAAAGCTTAGGTCAGATCGCCAAGTTTAAGCGTAGATATGGAGGAAAAGAAGAAGAAATAGAAAAAGGAAAGGATGGGGAACCTGAAAAGAAATGAGGTAGACACTTCTGTTTTGGGGTTTTGGGACTCGGCAATGCTCATCATTTTCAAATTCTCATCATTATAAAATCTGAATTATTTGTTTTCTCCTTTTCATCAATCTAGAGGAAGTATGTCTCTGTTGTAATTTCATGTTTGAATTTGGCTGCATCTGTTGTTGGTAGCATCTTAATTTCTTTCCTTTTTCGTCTAGCCACAATAAGTATCCTTTTTTTTTTTAAATAAAAATGACTCCACTCACAATAAATATGGTTTCATTCTTCACTCACAATACATCTAATTTTTTCACTCTTCCACTCTTAAAACGGTGTCATTCCCTCCGGACAACACTTACCGTGGGCGGAGACACTTATCGTGGACAGAGAAAGTTTTTTTTTTTTCTTTTTTTCTTGTCAAATATATCTCCAATTCTATCAATATGGTACTTCATATTTACCAACAGTTCTGATATTATATGTAAATTAAAAAAAAATTATTTTGACCCCAAAAATAAATAGATAAAAGAAATAGCAATTTTTTTTAGAGGATTAAATAGCAAATATTGATCCCCGAAAAAATTCTTTCTCAAAATTTAGACTTTATAAAGCAGACTCATTGTTGAATTTCGATCCATAATCAAAGTTGAGGTAATATAGTGAAATGACATTAGCACTTAGTAAAACACAATAGTTGGCAAAAGTTAGAAATTATACAAAAAATAAGACTTCTAAAAATTTTAGGATCTTTATGCCCTTGGTAGGGGTGGAGAGTCAAATTCCACTTTTTATCCCATTTGACCAAAAATTCATGACATTTTCAAATTTTTAGATTTGACAAAATTTCTCTCTCCTCTCCTCTTCTTTCTCTGGCGATTTTCATACTAGCATTCCGACCACCGTCTCCGTCGTTCTCCGCCCATCCCCGTTGTACTCTGCAACTCATAGGGCCACCGCACCACCCATCATCCAGATCCAAGCACCGTCGGAAATCCTAGATCTCTCTCTTCTTATCTTTTTCTCTTGTTTTCTCTCTATCTCTCTAGAAAATCCTAGATCTCGTCGGAAACGGCCGCCGCCACCCTGCACAAACCACTGCACAACTCGCAATCTTCTCGTCGGAATCCATGGCATCTTCATGCTCGAGATCCACGAACAGATCTAAAAAATGGTGATTAATATTTTTTTGAATTTTTGTTAATTTATTGGTTTTTCGTACTTGTTTTTGATGATTTATAGGTTTTTCATATAGTTTCTAGTGATTTTATGGTGTATTTGGGTTGATTTCTGAGTGATTTGGGTGTATTTGTGGTGATTTATGGTTCGTTTGTGTTTTTGTAGAAGATTACTGTTTGCTGTCAAAACCAGTTGGTACGAAATAAGTGAATTCGTACCAGTAGTTACTCGTACCAGTAGCGCGCTTATTGGCTTGTTGGAACGAAAATGGTTAATTCGTACCGGCGTACCATGCACACTGGTACGATTGTTTTGATTTCATGCTTTGGTTATTTTCATACTTGATTTATAGATACTTTGTGTGTTTGCATAATTCATTTTTTGATAATTTGGTTGTTTTCATGCTCTATTTCTAGGGGATTTGATTATATATTGTTGATTTGGTTGTATTTCTGGGTGATTTTCGTGCTTCATTGTTGGTATGTTTGGATGTATTCGTACCACCGTACCATGCATTGGTAAGTTGGAACAAATATGGTTTATTTGTACCGGAGTACCACGTTAGGGCGTGGTATGCTGGTGGAAAAATACCATATTCGTACCGAAGTACCACGTTATGGCGTGGTATGCTGGTACGAAAACATGATATTCGTACCGATGTACCAAATCTTTGAATTTGTGACCACGTTCGGGCGTGGTACGCCGGTACGAATATAACATATTCGTACCGGAGTATCACGTTAGATCGTGATAAGCTGGTGCAACAATATCATATTCGTACTGGAGTACCATGCAAAAATCGGTACGAATATACTGTTTTCGTACTAGCATACAACGCCCTAACGTGGTACTTCGGTGCGAATATGGTATATTCGTACCGGCGTACCACACCCTAATGTGGTTATTTTTTCGTGCTTGATACTCTGATACTTTGGTACGAATATACTTCGGCACGATATCTTATTTTCGTACTAGCGTACCACGCCCTAACGTGATACTCCGGTACGAATATGGTAGTTTCTAGTGATTTTTGGTGAATTTGGATTAATTTCTTGGTGATTTGGTGCATTTGTGTTGATTCAGCAGATTTTGGCTTGCTGTTAAATTTGTTAGTACGAAATAGGTGTATTCGTACTAGTAGTAACTCATACCAGTAACGCACAACCTATTATTGGCTTTTTGGAATGAATATGCTTTATTCGTACCGACGTACCATGCTTTCATGCTTGATTTCTGTACGAATAGGTAAGATTTGGGCGATTTGAATAGGTTTTCTAGGTGAATTGCTCGATTTGGAGTTTTTCGTGTTTGGTTACTACTGATTTGTTTCTTGTTTATTTTGTGGAAGGTTGTCTGGGCATATAAGAGGAAGAATTTGGTTGATAAACACTACAAGGTGATGACAACCGGATACGAGTCCATTATTGGTGTTATCCGCATTTGTTTGGATACATTTGGTCGTTCTGCTTTGAAGGAGGTCAAGAACACACACGGTAGGCATTGAGTAGGATTAAAGATTAGTGGATGTAGAATTATTATTTGTAAATAATTTGCTACAATTTCTAGTTTGTAAACAATTTGTTACAATATTAGTATTATTAGTTGCTCTAATTTATCAAATTGCCCATTTTATTTATATTTTGCAATTTGTCTAATTTAGATTTGCAATTTGATAAAATATTACCAATAGTTTGTACAACTGGTACAAAATTATCAATATGTCATATTTGTATTAAGTTCATCGTCATCACCAACATTGTACTCATTGTCATTTTGAACATTTCTAGGAGTGAAAAAATTCATCGTCATCACCAACATCGTACTCATTGTCATTAAGTTCATTTTGAACGTATACATGCTCTTATACTTCTTCAATCGCAATTCAAGCTTGCTCAATAAATCTTCATATATTGTTATAGGAATTATACATGCTCTTTTCGTCCACCCTCGTATATGTTATTTCATTCTCCACTATGTGCAACAACTAGGGAAGATGGCCTCGGCTGCATTAAATTAGTACAAGACAGTCAGATTTGGAACAATTGTAATCTAGGTAAGAAATGACCTAATTCTTACCTACAACCGGTTCGATTATACATAATTGTACCCGCGTAACACAATAGTTGCATCGGTACGTGGTACGAATATATATACACCATTACATCCATCGGAATCAATTGTTACGCGGTACGAATATAGATATTCGGACAGCCCTATAGCACTCTATTTGACTGATACACAGTACGAATATTGATGATCTAGGTACGAAATGACCTACATACGCGGTACGAATATATGAATTCGTACCGACGTATAAATCCGAGTCGCACTTGTACGCGGTACGACTATATATATACATCGTAAAATGATCAATGTTACACCGGTATGCAGTACGAATATACATATTCGTACCTACAAGAGGTACGAAATTACAAATTCGTACCAACTGTAATTCATACTAACAGTGAATTCGAAGCAGCCCAAAAAGAACAGACGGCAAACTTCGACTAAATGATACATGAACTCAATTATACAAACAACAGATCATGAAAACAAGATAATAAACAACAAAAAAACACCATTACATCCATCGGAATCAATTGTTACTCTTACACCAAAAATCGTCGGAAAAAATATTAGCAAACTTCGCAGGAAACAAAATACACCACAATCCACTACTAGAAAACGCACATACATAACGCAGTTTATCCGTTATCTATGTGCTCCAAAAACAGTTACGTATAATGGTGTTATCTATAATGCGCACATACATAACAGACAAATGTCTGTTATGTATAATATTATACATAACGGTTGATGTTTTATAGATAACGTATTTTTCTCCGTTATCGTTATAATTTTACATAACGTTTCTTACCGTTATTTAAAATTAATTTTTTCCGTTATGAAATGGACCTCATCTGTGTTATGTATCATTATAGATAATGGTTTTTTTCAATTTTTATAACGTTGTTTTTGCGTTATGTATTTTCATTTTTTATAACGCTGATTTTTGCTTTTAGATGACGGTATCTGTATTGTTATTAGGGGTGTCAAATTTGGCCCGGGCTGGGCTATCAATTTTCAGGCCCGAAGCATTTTCGGGCCGGGCATAACAATATTAGGCCCAAAAATTTTTCAGGACGGCCCGGTCCAAAATGGGTAAAAGCCCGCTGGGCTCGGGCCGGCCCGGCCCGGACAAATTACACTACAAATTAATTTTCGGGCCGGGCTGGGCCGCACATTTTCAGGCCCGGCCCGACTTTCTCACAATTTTTTTGGGCGGCCCAACCCGGCCCGATTATCCCAAAAAGCCCGACGGGCTCGGGCCGGCCCGGCCCGATAATTTGACAGCCCTAACTGTTATAGATAACAGTTTTTTTCAATTTTTTATAACGTTGTTTTTGTGTTATGTTTTTTCATTTTTTATAACGCTGGTTTTTGCTTTTAGATGAAAAGTATATATATAATTTTTTCCCAATTTCCCTATATATATCATAGCATAACAAAATTTCATTAACATCCACAAACATCCATACATTGTCATTCCAAACATCCATACATTGTCATCCGAATATCACACATGTTCTATCTAGCTATATGTCATAAAAGAAGAGAATATATAAGTCACAAAATATAAAATGATCACTAGGATTTCTGGTGAATATTTCTTGCAATCATAGGCTCCTTCAGCTCAACACAATCAATACCTTGTGTTTCAATCGAAGACATGCGATATCACACAACTTGCCCATTTCGCACGAACCTCATCAATCTCCGCTTGAGAATACGTACGAGCATCCTTAAACTACGAATACAAACAAGTTGATAAATAAATTAATAACTAATAATATGACACTAGAAAATAATCGAATGAAGTATATGTAAATACCAATGATGGCAGAGGAGTGTCATTTTTTAACCTGTGGGGTTGTGTACTCCCAATTTTTAGTTGGGACTTTCACATAATCCATGTTTTTGAAATTATCTGCAAACCGCTCTGCATTATTAATATTTAAGAACAAATTCTATTAATATATAGAGAAAATCACTAAAGACTACAGAATGTTGGGTCCAATATCTACCTTACAGAAATATTTCGTGTATGCATATATATGCTTATAAGTATTTGTGTGTACATGTGTGTGTGTTGCCACATATAAGTTACCCACCAAAACATTCTAATGTCTGAACATCATAACTCTAGCATTGAAGGAAACTTCTTACCTGGTATAATACACTTGCACATCATTCATATATAGCAACCCAGTCCCTTTTTGCACCGTCTGATTTTGGATCTATTTTCTGGAGATATTCGGCTATCACCTGAAGTTTATGGCAAGAGAGTCGTAATTCCAACTTATTTGTTCTTATTATAGAAGAATGATAATTCTTGTGCTCAGCAGCTCATGCAACTCATGCAAAGCTGACTTAAAGCGAGAACTAACATAAGGAAATGATCGCATGGAACAATCAAAATCGAACTAACCCTCAAATTGTTAAGGTCTATGTCAAAAAGATCCTTCAACCCAGGCCTTTGTACTTTAACAACAACTTCATGTCCCTTCAATTTTGCACGGTGGACCTGACCTACAAATTGAAATTATTAGTCTGATAAAAAAAATCTCCTTAGGTAATAGTAGAATATAAATTAATCTATCACATTCTGTCAAGGTGAATAAAAAATACCAAGACTTGCTGCAGCAATTGGCTCTCGGTCAAATCTGTCAAATATGTTACCCACAGGAGATCCAAGTTCTTCCTCAACTATTGATACAACAGTTTCTGATGAAAAAGGAGGAACTTGATCAATTGATCAAGATATTCTTGAGCAAGTATGTCTACTCTTGTCGAGAACTGCTGACTGATTTTGATGAAAGTAGGACCCAGTCTCAAAATATTTTCCTTTAACCACTTAGCCAGTACCTTTCGTCTCTGAGATTTCTTTTGCTCTGTCATTCCTCCTGTACATAGATGTGGCATCCCTCATGTAACATATAAGAAGAATATGGCCAGGGGGGAAATCATCCCCTCTCCAAACTAAATTATATCATAGAAACAATAACTTGATAAACAAACTGGTCATCTAATGACCAAATCATATTCTTGCAATGTAAGGTGCTTTCTGTAGAGCTTGCACAGAGAGTTGTATTTCCAAATTGCAGCAGTCATCAAATACGAACCCTGTGCTTGGGTCGAGCATATCATCAATTGCTATAAATTGATTAGTTCCCCAACCCGAACAAGTAGATGTAAACCAACCTATTGCTGCAACAGAATACAAATATAAGATGAAATAACTATCCTCAAGTCAATATATCTTTCTATGGTATCAAGTTAGAGAAACAAGAGTAACTGTATCACCAAATTAAAGAACTAATATCAATCTATCTTTATACCTTAGTATGAGTGGTCGTTTTCAACATCGAGCTTGTTTCTGAAGCAAAAAAGGCAGGCTGCATTCGCCTTTTCATCATTACCAAAACTCTTTGCAACAACACAGAATAAAAAGATGGAGACATAACGGCCGCCTGTCTTTAAAATTCCATTTGGATCCATCTCAATCTCCCTAATTAAGTTTAGAAAGAAAAATGCAGTAGTGCATCAGATATTTAAGTATGCGAAAAGTAAGAAAATATTATACGTACCATTTGCAACCCCCAGCAGAAAACTCTTCAGACTTCCAAACGCTTTCAAGTTTGGAGAATCCTGAAATCTTCCATTGGCGCTTATATGGATTTGATGATTGATTGATGCACACAAACTTTCTCAATCAGAGACATGTTTTTAATGACAAAGACTTCAGCCCCAAACACACACTTGTCCTTGAAAATGTAACCATAGCATCTTATTACATGAGGTTATGTTGGTGAAACAATAACTTGATAAACAATAGAAACAAGACCATGTAATGAATCGTCGAATAAGTTTTAAATCTGTTCCATCGGCCACCAGGGGTAACAGATACCTGTAAAAACCATGTAAATTTATGTACAATATAAATTTGGCATACATATAGCAGGGTTTTGACATTCCTACTACTACATTTGCATCTAATAAACTCAAATAAAACCCAGCATTCTAAAATACTTTTATCCGTTATGAAGATTCCAGACATCTAACTTCATAGGAAAAGAACAGAAAACCCAAATTACTTAAAATTAGCAAACTCAGAACTAGTTAAACAACAAATTTTATGCCACCAAATAGCAAGTCTATTCAGACCAAATTAGTACAAAATCTGCCTAAGTTTCAGCATAACATCGAATTTCAATATAAAGATAACGATATACCTCAACTTGATCTTGCCATTTTCGCTTAAACCATGCATCCTCTTACCCTTTTTAAGTGTGCCTATTCCGAAAAGCAAATTACTATAAGAGAGGGCAACAGCAGGTAAATGGCACAAACGCAAATTAAACTACAAAAAGCAAACGCATTATATTTACACACACAGCACACAGTGCAGACAGAGAGGGCAAACAGCAGGTAAGAAGACTAGAAAAAGAGAAAATCGCGGAGGAAGTAAGCAACAAACAGATAATATTCAAAGATTACATAAATGGATTTCCAAAAGAATCAGACATGATACTCAAAACCTACCAATTCGCAAATATCCCCTGTTTTGCACCAAGTTTTCAGCATACATCCACAAATTCACAAAAAATCCCAATTTCTAAACATAATAACCCCAATTCTAAATCCTAAACAATAAATTCCAATGTGTAAAAAAATCGAGATGGAGGCGATTGGGGGAGATGCGAGAGGGCAGTCGGACAGAGGGTTACGAGTTACCTTAATTCGTTGGAGGAGGGGTCGGTGGGCGTGGTTGGAGTCGGATAGAGTGAGCGGTGGATTACGGCGGCATTGAGCAGGTGGCTATCACTTGAGTGAGTGACGGGATATGACCTGTGGCCTGTGGGCGGTGCCGGCAGCCAACGTGCAGAGCGTGAACTGTGTCATGTGCGACAGGAGTGGGGAGGCAGGGTTTAGTACGCCCCGCCAAAACGGCTCCTAAAGAAAGAAAAATGTGTGTGTCGTACTCACGCTAACGGACAGCAGTCGCACACCCAGGGATCCAAGACGAGCGAGGAAGTGCAAAGAAGCGAAGCAAACAAAGAAGAGCTCGGGCCTTTTAGCCCCAGAGTGGCTTATAGCTCATTCCCTGGCCTGCCCCGAACTGCCGATGCTATGGCCTGAACTACACGGCAGAGAAAAGACGAGAAAGAGGAGAGATACACAAGTGAAAGTGGAATAAAGGTTGGGTTGGTGCCGGCGTGTGGCGCGGTGGACTGTGCCGTTAGGTGGTGCCGGCGTGTAGCGCGGTGGTGAGCGAGGGAAGGACGGCGGCAGCGAGAGATGAGGGCGATTTTGGGGGGAGGGGGAGATGCGAGAGAGGGAGAGAATTAGGATTAGGAACAGTAGGGCCGACTGAGATTTTGAAAGTTAAAAAAAATTGATTTTTTATAACGATCTAGTAACGGTTTAACAAACCATTATTATAAATTATCTCATACATAACGTACTTCGTAACGGTTCACTAATAACGTTACATATATTAATATAGATAACACTAAAACATAACGTACGAGAAGATACCGTTATATAGAACATAGATAACACCGCATTTGTAACAGATATATGTAGTTTCGTTATCTTTAAAAAAAGTGCGCACATACATAACGCATTTTTGAAAACTCCGTTATAAATGTTGTGTTATGTATGTGCGTTTTTTCTAGTAGTGATCACCAGAATCTGTCTATCAAAACATATCGGAAAAAGAAAAGTGTGAGATAGGTAGCAGGTATCGTGACTGTGAGATGAGAGAAAATAAATGGATGCTGGACGGAGAAGAAAGAGAGAATAAAGGAGAGATGAGAGAGAAAAAAGTGAGGGAGAAGAGAGAAAAAGAGAAGAAAGGAGAGATGAGAGAGAAAAAAGTGGAAGAGAAAAAAATTAAATACGTATGAGGTGGGTGGGAAGGGAGAGGAGAGAGAAAAATGTGAGTTTGGTGGAAAGTAAAGATAAAAGGATCCAAAAAATTTTAAAAGTGTCATTTTTTGTGTAATTTCAAATTTTTGCCAACTATTGTATTTTGTTAAGTGAAAATATCATTCTATGAGTTCACTCATCGAAGTTTTAGAGTATATTAATTTCTAATTATAGTTTATTAATTCTAATTATGATTTATTAGTATCAATTGAGATATATTAATTCTAATTTTGATTTTTTAATACCAATTAAAGTTATATTCAGAAACCAAAAGTAAATTTTATTCATCCCAATTAAGATTTATTCATTCTCAAATGGATTGTATTAATCTCAATATTTAAAATTTAATTAATAAAATTTAAAAAAAGAAAAAATACAATAAATTTGATTGGCCGCACCAATTGTTTGGTACGATGAATCCAATTTTCTAATTATGAGTTTTTTAATTAAAAATTAAATTTATTGAGAACAAACACAAGACAATTGAAGAAGATCCTTCACATAATTGGGAAGTTTATCCCAAACTTGTGCGACATGAAAATACTTAGCATTCAAACAATTCTGTGAACAATCATACATTACTTTAGCTTCTAAGGTCCTGTTCGGTTTCTAAGATAAGATAGTAATGAGATATAATATGGGATGAATAAAGATTGAATCATGATAAAAGAAAATGTGTTTGGTTGGTCTGCTAATTTTAATATATCATGACTAACTTAATGTTGTTTTACTAATACACCCTTACTGGCACATCCATCGTCACTCTCTCCCCCAGGAACCTCTCTGCCATGAAAAGCAATGCACACACTTCTCTTTCTCTCTAACCCACAAAACCACATATTAATCCCACAGTAGGTTCATGAAAATCAATTTTCACCTTCTTTCTCTTTCTTTACTTTATCTTTCTCTTCAAAACCTCAAATATAGGTTCAATGAAATTAGTTCGCGCAACCCATTAAATATCTCACTTCCCATCCACCACCCTTAATTGTCAGCTACTATATCAACCCGCGCCGCCGCCGTCGCACCCTCCTCTTCCGTGTGTGCCGCCGCCATCGCCGCCCTCTTTCTCTTTTTCCGATCTACAACCCACCGCGCCGCCGCTATCGCACCCTCTCACCCTTTGCCATCCCCATCTCTCTCACATCTCTGATAGACTGTTGATTCACAATCTTCAGTAAAACCCTTTTTCTAATTTAATCTTCAATAATACAATTGTTGTGTTGATGTGGGAGGGAGACGAGAGATACAAGGCAGAATTTTGATGGCAATTTTGGAAGGACAAAATGGGATTTTGCTCAAGATTGATTTTGTCGCTGGGGTGAGGGTCCGACTCAAACTTACAAGATTTTAGAGATTAGTACCGGGCCTCCTTTTTTCATGGTATTAAGTAATGGGTTTTATCTAGGGATGGCAATGGGTCGGGTTTTTACGGGTACCCGGCTCTCCCAAACCCTAATGAGACGGGTTTGAGAATCATTAAATGGTTTTGGGACGGGTTTGGGTAGAAACATTTAAACCCGTGACGGGTTTGGGTCGGGTTTGGGAAATTACCTACGGGTACCGCTACCCAAACCCATTTATATATATATATACAAAATATTATATGTATAATTTATAATATATATATATATACAAAATATTATATATATAATTTATAATATAATCATAGATATTAGTGTAAATATTATTAGTTTTAGGATTTTATATTATTCTTTTTAAACTGCATACAAAGAATTAATAATTTTAGTAATTAAATATTTATTTTATATATAATTTATATTAGTATAAATATTAATAATTTTAGGATTTTATATTATTCTTTTAACCCACATATATTTTAATTTAATGAAATTTTCTATTTATACATATGTTAAAATTATGTTTATAATATTTTTTTTTACTAAATTTAATATTGATGTTTATGTTCTAGTACATATGGGGTTTTAACGGGTTTTTAGTGTTGTTTTAGCGGGTTTTATCTTGGCAACCAAACAAGATACCAAGTCTTATCTAGCTTTTAGTCAGGTTCAATCCTAGCAACCGAACGAGGCCTAACATGATATACATTTGAAACCCTGCTCCATTTTAGTGTTTAGGATTAGGGCAGTCAAAGTGCCTAATTTTAATATTTATCAATTATCCTTTTTTTTAAATTTATGATTTTGTCAATATCATCAAATGGGCTCCAATTAAATTCTATTTAATTATTAATTAATTAAACAATAAAATAAATACTATATTCCATAGAAAAAATTAGTGAATTCCAAAAATCCTAGGGTTTATCTTCTTTATTACGGCTCACCGCACTCGCCCTCACAAACCCTAGAGTTTTCTCGTCAGGTTTCTCTCTCTACTCTTTCCTTCTCTCTCTCCTATTACGCTATTGGCAGCGTTGTCTACCGATGTATTTATTTAAGCATTTCATTTGGTTTGTGCTTACAATATTATTTTTCTTTGTCCTTGGGTTGTTTGGTGTTGATGTGCAGAAGTTAGCTGCGATTCGCGAATCTTTAAAGGATGAGGTGAGATTAAGCTGTAATTTTATTATTAATATTACCGTCGATCCTTTTTCCCCCCGAAATGATTTGGATTTCATTCGGAATTTGTTTTATTTTCGTCGCGTTAAATATCTTTGTTTCGTCACGAATCTTTGTTTTAATTTTACTGCCGATCCTTTGCCCATTTTTTCCTGTGACCTTCGCAACTATAGAGTTATGTGAATGGAACTAATAGATTAAGTGAAATGGTGTATGATTGCGGGCTATGAGCATGTGATCTGAATTGTGCGTATCGTGTTAATTTATTAATGTTCTTCGTTCAAGTCCTTGAGTTTTTATTCCAATTGTTTTCGATTGACAGTTAGAAATTGGTTTTTCTTATTTTAAATAATTGATATGCATTTGCTGGTAGAAATTATTTGAGAATATTGTTTGTATATAGTTTTGATTTGTAGCCTGCTAATTTGGTTTTGACCGATACGGTTTTGTAGTAAGCTGCAGAGTGAGGCCGTGAGAGAAGCCATCTCTCAGATAGTATCTGACTGTAAGGAGAAAAAGAGAAATTTCACTGAGACAGTTGAGCTACAGATTGGGCTGAAAAACTATGACCCTCAAAAGGATAAGCGTTTTAGCGGCTCTGTTAAGTTGCCCCATATTCCCCGGCCGAAAATGAAGATTTGCATGCTCGGTGATGCTCAACACGTGGAAGAGGTACAAGTTTCCGTTTTATTACTCCTGTTCTCTAGTAGTTAACACTAGATGGTTTTGTATATCGGATCGTACTTTTTTTGATTCTGATTCGTGTAATCCTTGTTTTTTTTAATATAATTTAGTGGCAAGGTGCATCTAGTGTTCACCGTTGGTGGTGTTGTAATTCTTCTCTAAAGTATTCCTATCTCCTTTTCATTGATGCACATGAAACCACTTGATTTGAAAATTAGGTTGAGTTTCTAATCAACATGGGGATTATTGTAATTCAGACATTATCTCTCTAAGATATGCTTAACTCAACAAATGCATTACTTTTGCAATTCCAAATGATATACTTCAGGATGTCCACTGTTTGAAAATGTATTAAAACTTTGCTGGGTCAATCATTTCTCCAAAGGAATTTGACTAATACCCTGCTTTGAACATTTCATTATTATTTAAACAGTATTTTGTAACTCACATGATGTGTAAATAAATCTGCAGGCTGAAAAAATTGGTTTGGAGTCCATGGATGTTGAGTCTCTGAAAAAGTTGAACAAAAACAAGAAATTGGTGAAAAAGCTCGCTAAGAGGTATCATGCTTTCTTAGCCTCAGAGGCTGTTATCAAGCAGATTCCGCGTCTTTTGGGACCCGGTCTAAACAAAGCCGGTAACTGTTTCATGTGCTTGGTTTTTTCTCTTAACTGTGAATGAGTACTTGCAGCATTGTGATATCTGGACGTTTGAGAATATTGTTTATATTTTAAACACCGAATCACACCAAAAGTTTCTTATCTTTTGAGCTAACTTTACATCATTCTCTCCTTCGATGCAGGCAAGTTCCCTACTCTCGTGTCCCACCAAGAATCCCTCGAGTCCAAGGTGAATGAGACTAAGGCCACCGTCAAGTTCCAATTGAAAAAGGTGCTCTGCATGGGAGTAGCTGTTGGGAATTTGGACATGGAAGAAAAGCAACTCTTTCAGAACATTCAAATGAGTGTTAACTTTCTGGTCTCCCTTTTGAAGAAGAACTGGCAAAATGTGAGTCCGCCTTTCTGTTCTTTCATAGATTACAACAAACCTCTACCGTGTCTTTTGGATTCCATCTCTTTGTGCCTTGGAAAATAACATCTTTACATATTGAAGATTATTTATGTTGGGTTATCTTCCATTTCATCTAAAGGATGCTAATTTGAGCATGTGTTATTGCTAACAGGTCAGGTGTTTGTTCTTGAAGAGTACCATGGGCAAGCCGCAACGCATCTTTTGAGAGAGTTTTCATCTCTTTGGGAGTTTTAGGAAGAGTATGCAGTTTGTTTGTCTTTTTTTGAACTTCAATATAATTTCTTGACATGAGAATTTTTGTCTTTGATCGTTGGTTTAATTTTGTTCATGTTGAGATGCTCCGGCCTATACTGGAAGTCTGGAATAGCAATATATCTCTGTTTAAAAATTTCATGAATTGTGTCTGAATGCTGTTATCGTTTATAGTAGCAATTACATTTCTGGCTTAGTGGTTCATGTGGTTTATTACGAAAAATAATACTTTCTCAATTCCGGGTTAGTGTGATGCGGAAAGTGCGATACGGTTTTTAAGAAAAGATAAGTAAATATTTGTTGAGTTGAGTGGGGAAAGATCTCACATATTTAATTTGTTGTGAAGTATAAAATATTAGAAAGTTAACGAGATTATTTCTATTTATGAAAGTACTACATTATTTGACTGACACTACGGTTAAGCTGTTTTCCTTGCATGTCTCTCTGGTTGGTAATTATACAACCTATAAATATTTGACATTTATAATATATAAGTTTTAAAATAAATTTATTTACACACAGAATGAATTAATAGATAATTAGTATTGTATCCATGCGTTGCATGGTATAATGCATTTTAAAAATATATAATATATAAATTATCAAATCATATAAATAATAAGGAATATTAATTACTCCCTCCATACAGGATATTTAGGACACAACTTTTTTTTTTGGGTGTCTATTATATTTATATCATATTTAGGACACAATTTTTTTTTGGGTGTCCATCATATTTATACCACTTTTTTTTTGGATAATACCTCACAACTACTCATTATAGTGGATCTCTTTCTCTATTCAAATACTACCTACCTAATTTTTATTAAAATTCTTATCGCACCTACGTGACCTATATTTCATGGACGGAGGGAGTATAAAATTTCAAGCAACAAAAGAGAATAATAATATATTAGTTTTTCAGTATAGAAATTAATAAAGACATTTTTAAGTATAACATTAACAAATACAACATACTCCTCCGTCACTAAAGTTGTGCTATATATTTCGTGGACGGAGGGAGTATCAAACATTATGAAAAGTTTATTTTTACACAACACCACACACCAATATCTCCAAACTTTTCCAATTTGAAACTCTTGAAATATCCACATAAAATTGTCGAAAAACTGTCTGTCACACAAAATGCATTAATCATCTAATATGTTAATTATGGAATAACACAATAAAATATAAAATTCATGCATTACATCAATATTTTTTAAAAAGAAACATTCAATTCAAATAACATTAATAATTATGACATATACTTCTTATTGAGAAATTCTTTGTACAAAATATTTCCAGTAACCAATATTTTGTATATTTCATTTAAAATAAAGTATTTGTTAGGTTTAAGATGTCTCGTGTTACTTTGACTGTTGGTAACATTTGTTACTAACATGCCTGGAGCCAGATTAAACCTTATATTATTTAATTAATTGTATAATATATGTGTTTCTTGTTGTACTCTTTTGCACGAATTTGTGCAGATAAAGAACAGTTGAAGAACGGTTATTAGAAGAAAGAGTGGGATTTAAAGTGAAGTACACATAGGTTTTATTCCTTGGCATGATAGGAGATCATGGGATGCAACCGCCATGTAACCGTCACTATCCTTCTCTATCTTAACCGACTGGAATAGAGTGGATCACAGGAGTTATGGTCGACCAGATGGAGAGAGGGTGAAAATAAACTGCTCTACATATGAGAGACTATAAATACTACAGATGATTCATTTCAAAGGTTGCGGATTTTGATCGAAGAATTCACTTTGCAAATTCCAGTTTCGTAGTTCGCCATTCTGCCTACTGAGTGTTAGTGACATCACAAACCAACACGAGTTCTGCAGCAGATTGTGAAATCTGCAAAGCTTTGGAGGATTGGGTTGTGAAGGAGCGAATCACGAAAGTAGGCAGTCTTATTTAGATTGATCTTGTATAGGTTAGTCTTGTTCAGATGTTCGGATACTTAGGCAGATCTAATGGCTGTAAAGAGATGTTCATCTTCCTTAGTAGATTAGTCTAGGATTAGATTTAATCTTCTAAGACATTCAATCCTTGAGTAGACCGTGCTACGAAAGGTTAAATGTTATTTCGTTTTCTGTATTGTAATCTTTGATTTCAATATAGTATTTAGCCGTAAGGCACCGACAGGTTTAATCACCTGCCAAAAAGTATTTCATTGTGTTCTTTATTTATTCCGCTGCATGTTAGATCGGATATTTTTAACATACGATCTAACGTTACTCTTTTGATACACAATGTGAGTTTTAGTAGTAATTCGGGCACCGAAATCTTTCAAGTGGTATCAGAGCCATGACTCGACCCACTGAGTTTTGGTCCTGAGTGCTGCTGATTACTACTACCTCCGTCCCACCGAATATGGCCTGTTTTCCATTTTGGGCCGTCCCACCTAATATAACCTGTTTCCTTTTTGGGAAAGAATTAGAGCTTACTTTAAGCTAAAAAACACTTTAGTAGTATATTGTTGACCAAAAAAGGTCTTTATTAACTAAAAAGTTACTTTATTAACACTTTATTACACCTAATTCCCTTTTTCTTAATCTCTGTGTCGAAAACAAATAAGTCATATTCGGTGGGACGGAGGGAGTACATGATTTTTTTTTTGTTTCTCTCAAATGAAGATCAATGGTGATTCAATGGTGAGATCATTGAAGCTAGTTAGCATTCTGAAAATTTTCCTTCGAAATCAGTTTGGATCTATGAAGATCTTGATTCGAATTGAAAAATTATTGTGCTTAAATTGATTTTCTTACTCTCCTACAAGTTGTGTTGAAGAAGGTGATTTTGCAGATATAGATCTACTTAATGTAGATAATCATAGAATGGCTACGATTATCATGAAAGTTCAACACAATGGTCAAATTTTTGTAGAAGAGAAGGATATTTTTTTTTTCAAAAAGCTTTCTATGCTTCAATCAATTTCTGCTGCGCATATCTCCCGCTTTTTGTATCGAAGAAAGTGTCAAATAATTTCTCTATTTTTGAGGAGTTTGAATATGTACAATGCTGAAAATGTTTTGGCATAAGGTAATATGCAGATGAATGATCGAAGATTGAGAAGATGAGAGAACTGAATCTGAAAGTTTCTGTTGAGTGATGATACCCACACTGAACTAACGGAACAACAAGTTCTGTTAATGGTTGTATTTTTTTCAGTATTGATTCAGACGAAGTTTCAGACCATAAAGTGCATAAATACGATATTGATGTTGAAGTTGAAGCAGACTACAACAGTGAATATGTTGTTAATATGATCAACATAGTCACAGATGAACAACCATCACAATAATTTCAACCAATTTTCACATTTTTACTTTTTGATAACTTCTAAACATCTTGAAATATAAAATTTTAATTATCTTTTTAATATTTTTTACAATTATATTTTTAAAATATTTACGGATCTAATTAATAAAAATAATAAAATTATTATGGCAACTATTCATTGTGCTAATTTTTTTTTCAAAATTACATATCTTAGTCAAAATAGTATTGTGTTTAATTAGAATATTTATTATATTAATAATAAATATAAAAGTAGAAATTTCAATTATATAATCCCAAATTCAATTAAATAAGCCAAAATCCATTATCATTCAATTTTTAAAGCTCAAACATGATAATCAAGAAATGAAATGTATAGAGTAATTAATCAACATATATTTTTAATCAAAAAAAAATATAACTAAAGGTCAATACTTATTATTCACTAAATTGGTTTTGGAGGGAAAATGACAACATATGCAAATAAAGCCAAAACTCCATTATTTAGTATAGTACAAATGTTTTTTATGCGATTAGAGTAACTATAATAAATAGGTCATTGTATGTAATTCAAATAAATTTTGTACAGAGAAATTATCAACTCTGAAATTGATAACTAATTATACATGATTTCTTCACTCCAATCGTTTGATTCTCGCGACTAAGCTTGGGATTCCAGCTGGTCACAATTCTCTCCTCAACAGAATAATGATCCAAACTCGAAAGCGAGATAGTGTCATTACCATTTTTGGTAACATGAAGTACCAACAAGGTTTTTGCAACACTACCACAAAGTCGAAGAGTGCAATGAAAATCGGACCAAACCTTCAACCGGGTGTTTGTATTTCGATCTTCATCAGATAAGGCAAGGACTGCATATTCGGAGTGCACGAGAGCTGGATGATGGCGATAGGCAACAAAGTCGACACTGTATTGAGACCCTGCCCTCATCACCCAATTCTTCCTGCGAAAATGAGAATATGCTTTATATATAATGGGGAAACCAACTCTCTTAGTCTTGGCCGTCATATAATGCCACAGCTCTTCATCATCTTTTGGGCACTTATTTTCACCAACAACCTCGATGCATTTCAAAACAGAGCATAGGTAAAGAGCTTCTTCAAAACTTAGTTGGTACCAGTGCTTATCCTTCTCTGTCGTAATAATGGAACGACCAAAACAAGCTCGGTTTAGTAGCTCAATTTGCTGGGGGAGTGCTTCCAAAAGCACCGCACATCCTGAAAGCAGTCCTTGAGAATTAGATTCAACCAGAGAAGATTGAAGGTGCGAAACTACTACGGACATTGGTTCTGCAAGTGCTTTTCCTTCAGCTGCTTTCCCTTTCCATCTTGGGGCCATAATTTGCTTTAAAGAAAGTAATAGAATCCATGTATGCTTCAATGAGTGAGTGAATAACAAGAAATGTAGGAAAAACAATAACAAGACAATTATTTAATCTTCGGCTTTTCTGTAAGCTGCATTTTGTACTTACTACCTTTTTAGTTGGGAACTTCAGCTAGAATCTTGATGAATCCAAGAATCAGATTTCGCTCTCTACTTTCTATCTTTTATGCATGCCATCAAACATGAAAACTAGTTCAATGAAAGATCATAGTGAACAGCGACAATAGAAATTCTATGTAATAACAAGATTGGTCATGTAAAATTGCAAATACATAACCCACTTCAAACTTGTACTCTAATCCTACTAGCAGAACTTTGTTCGTGATTCGTTTAGTTTGCTGGCCCCTCAAATTCATTCGAATTTATATTTTTCAAGTTGGAGAAAGAAAATTAATTAACTTGGTTGAATCATATAGTTTTTTCTTCCTTCCCTTTTATTTTCTGTATATTATTGATTATTCAACTGCAAACAGGTAAGTGAAAGACAACATTAGCGAATAAGAGACCTGCTTTTGTCATGGAACTTTCCAAGTCAAAAGCCCATTGTTTTTCTAATTAGTAGCTCAGTTAGATAAAAGTTTCTTGTAACTTCAAATTAGTAACAGCAACAAAATTTTTAAAAAGAAAGACAAATGAATATTTCATGAACTTGAACCAGTGAGGCATTTCATCGAACAACATAAGTGCACCCTTTTGGATTACCGAACCTTGAAGAAATACATTTTAAATTTTTTTATCATGCCAAAATCATAGAATTAAACATAACAGTTTCACCAAAATTTATTCAATAACTCTATCATCACTAATAGATTATTTGTTGAAAATAAGAAATCACATAAATAAAAAAAACTACCTTATTTGCGAGGAGCTGTTTTCCAAATTGAAGAATTTTGATAAGCTGAAAGCTTAGGGCCCGAAAGATGAAGAGTGCAGATCGCCGCGATAGTGTAACAGACGAGACATAAAATGAATTCTGACGCAATTGCGATGGCTGATGAGACGACGGGCAGCGGTCGCAAGGGTGAGCGAAGGAGGTCAACGGTGGTTGATTGAAAATTTGAAATCCTTTTGAGAATTTTTGAAATGGCGGGAGGCGTTCAAACCCTAGTCCAACAGTTTTGATTAACGTGTTTGCTCTCAAAATTGGGGAAACATGACACGTGCTCACGGCAGTAGATATAGTAGAACCTCTTTAAATTAATACTCGATAAATTAATAACATCTCTAACATAATAATTTTCTTTGGTGCCGATTTGAGCAAGTGTAAATTAATAATTTCGATAAATTAATAAGATAATAATTTATCAGAAGACCCTTGTATAAGTCTATGGTCCCATCAACATCATAAATTAATAATCTCCTAAAATTATAAAGATAATTATGATAACTTAGTAAAATACTCAAATAACATTTTGAGTGTGTTTGCATAAAATGTTCGTTGACTAACTTTCAAATGAAAATATTGATCAAGCCAGCACTAACAATTCATTTTGGGTGCATGACGAGTGATCTCGTTTATACACACATAATACCTCGTGTATTTTGCCATAGTTGTTTTTTGGACACCTTTTAGATTATAAGTTGAAAGAATTGAGTGCCCGAGATTATAACAAAATTACGCATTTTGTTAAAACAAGAATGTTAAATCACATGTTAACAACAACAGATTTAACGTGCAGCGGAAATTTAACAAATACACAAATTAAACTTTTTGGCAGGTGATTAAACCTGCCGGTGCCTTACGGCAAAACACTATATTGAAACCAAATATTACAATACAGAGAAAACAAACCATTCGATCCATATAGCAACAAGCTCTAAGTATCGAATGGGTAGAAGATTAAATCTACACTAATCTAATCAACTACACAAACATGTTCGAACCTTTACAGCCTATCAATCTGCCTAAGAATCAGAACATGTAAAGATAGAGATTAATCTCATCAAAGACTAATCTAGATAAGACTATCTACCTTAGTGACTTGCTTCTACACAACCCAATCCTCCACAGCGTGTTGGTTTGTGATGTTGCTAACACTAGGTAGACAAAATGGCGAAAGCTAAATCTGGAATTTGCTAAGTGTGATCTTCGATCAAAATGCGCAACCTTGAGAATAAAGCTCGTGCAGTATTTATATTCCTCCAAATGCTGAGCAGTTTATTTCCACCCTCTCATCATTTGAACGTCCACAATCTGCTCTTCATTCCATTCCAGCGGTTAAGAAAGTAGTGGACAAGAGCGATTACACTAGCGGTTATTCCCATGATCTCCTAACATGTCATGGATAAAAACCTCCGTGTACTTCGCCTTAAACCCCACTCTTTCTGCTAATAATTGTCATTCAACTGTTCTTTTATATGTACATGAAACGTGCAAAGGAAAAACAAGAAACGAGAAAATAATATACAATTAATTAGATATTGGTTTTCACTGTCATCAGGCATGTTGGTAACACATGTTACCAACAGCCAGAGTAACACAAATGCTAACGAAAATCTAACAAACTCTCCCTTAATTGTATATGTATTTTTTTCTTGCACCAAAAACTTTTCCTGCAAAACAAAATTAAATATACAGAAGTAAGAGTAAAAGGCAACTCTTACATTATTAGAAAGCAATTTAAAGTGTGAAGAACGAAAGGAAACTCTTCACTTTATTTGAAAGAACCTTAAAGAGTGAAGAGCGAAAGGAAACTCTTCACTTTATTTGAAAGCATATAAACTTTTGAAGAGTGAAAGGAAGCTCTTAAAAGAAAGAATAAAGAATCACAAGAATAATGGTGGGCAAACGGAAACCCTCCCCAAAATAAAAAAATATGTACGAATGAAATAATAAAGAATAAAATAATGTGTTTCAGAGAGAAATAAAAAGCTCCCCCTGAAACAAATATATATATATATATATATATATATATACATATTTACATATTTACAGGAAATTTACATAAATGAGGGCAAGGATTAATGGATGATCAAAACATAACTACAATATAAGAAGGAGTAACATAACTCCCACTTAAAACTCCCCCTGAAGTGCTTCTGTTAGTAACACCTGTTAGAACATCTGCAACAGAGAGATAGAACTAAATAAGTAAGACTTAATTCTAGAGATGATCATTTTGATATCGAAGGTCGGCCGAAGGCCAAGACCTTCGATTATCATATTCGATCCATGCTACACATCTTCTGCAAAAATTTAGAATTCAACACAACTAAGAAAAGCATAATCATCGAATCAATCAACATCAATCCAACAACATGAAAATATGTGTTCATACACATTAGGCCAAAGTAAAATTGCGTCCATCACAGAAACCAACCCAAAATCATAACATAAAAAAAATGCATCCATCGCAATAAGACAGAACATGATGCCAACACCAGATTCAACAGATTAAACTCTAGCAATCAAAACAATCAAGGCATCACAACACTCAAGGCATCAGAACACTCTACTCCCCCTTTTTGGTTGATGGTAGTAGAGACTTGAATAATGTTTCCACTCCTTCAAGACGTCGAACCACATCACGAGCTTCATGGAGTAGCTTTAGAAACGACATGAGCACCATCTGAATGTCAGCTTGGGAGAGGGTAACATCTCCAGTGATAGGATCAGTCACATGAGGTATAGGAGCCAGTTCACTTACATCCGAATCACTGTCAAATGAAGCTGCTACGTGATGCGATGATGGTGGTTTGTAGGGGAGATCCTTCACACGTCCTAGATCCTTGAAAGCCTTTGGAAAGGTGAGAGTGGCTTGTTCAGCACGAGCCTTTTCCTTAGCAGCCTTAGCAGCCAACTGCTTCTTCGAAAGCCTTTTTGCAGACTGTTTCAGGCGAGGACCAAACCTTCATACTAGGGCTTCTTGTTTGTCCTTTTCAACAGGAGGATTTTCTTCTGATGTTGCAGCGTGAGTTGGTGACTTAGCTTCAACATCTTCAGTGAGGTGATTTTGAGGAGATATAGGAGAAGGAGATGCTTCTCTAGTTGACATTTCCTTGGCTTCAGTAGCTTCGGATTTTTTCTTCGATTCTGACACAGAATCGTGCGATTGAGCCCCAGAATGAGATGAGATTTTCTCCTTTTGTGAAGATGAGTGAAGTTCAAGGAGAGAGGTCATTTTCTTGATGATTTCCGATGAACTCAAGTCAGGAAATGTCTCTTTCAGCGATTTCAAGAGATCTTTATCTTGATTAGCCATGAGAATAAATGGGACGACGAGATGATTTTGAGCGGAGAGTAAGAGTGGAGATGAGAGAGAGAGCGGGAATCGAGGAGTTGCAGCTGTGAGAGAATGAAGAGCATCCGCCTTTAATTTATAATAATAAAGATGTAAGAGTCCTACATAAGCATACCTCTTAAGAGATATACTTAAAACATTTGGTTTATCAAATCTGTTAAAGAGATCCGATAAAAGATTTCGAAAAATCTTAAAAAAAAATTAGGATTTGATTTTTGATAAACACAAAGATATCATGTTTATCATAAAAAATAATTAATAAAATTCGAATAACTTGAATCTTATTAAAAAATTTCATGTTGACATGACTGTTGTCAACATACAGGGGATCAGGATTTTCACACATTAGATCATCAAACACAGAAGATCGAAGGTCTTGGCCTTTGGCCGACCTTCGAATATCAAAAATCAACAAAAGATTGAATAAATAATATCATTACTTAATTACATTAAGTACAAAAGATCAGAAGATACCGTTTGAAGTAAACAAACTAACTTAGCTCTTACTTACAACGATTTTATCTTCAAAGACAACAAGAAAATGGAAGAAATATAAACAACTGAAACAACTAATCTAGTTTTTACAAAAACTAAACAGGAGAGACAAGAGAGAAAATAGAAGTAAACTAACAAACTCTCTCAAAATCAAATGTTGGATGTTCACGAACCAACATTAGTGTCAACACTCTTCAGCATATTCCAGTCTTCATAGACTTGTGACACAGGAACTAACATAGGTGCCAACACTAGAACTGATTGGATTTTGGAGAGCAGATTCCAAGTGTTTTACGCAAAAAGGAGAATATTTCAAAGTCTTGAGCTTTAGTGAATATGTCACCCAATTCCTTATCAGTAGGGACAAAGCTAAGACTTACAATCTTTTTCTCAACCAGCTCTCGAATGAAATGGTGTCTTATGTCGATGTGCTTCGTACGAGAATATTGAACATGATTCTTGGATATTTCGATGGCACTCTTGTTGTGACACATGACAAAAAGAATGTCAGTTTCCATGTCGTAATCCTTTAACATCTGCTTCATCCATAATAGTTGAGCACAACAATTTCCAGCAACAACATACTCAGATTCAGCCGTTGATAGAGTTACACAATTTTGCTTCTTGCTTGACCATGATACCATGTTGTTACCAACTGTTGGTCCCAAGACGGATACCTTGGTGTAGAGGGGGGGTGAATACACCAAGGTTTAAAAACTTTTCCCAGTTAAAACTCTTTTGAGTGTGAGCTGGCTGTGTTCGATCCAGCTGGATGGCAGCTTGATCGACACAGCTGGCTGTGTGCGGAATGTGGTGGATTTGGAAAGTCCGTCTGTTGCTTCAAATATATTGCAAAGCTCTGTTTCACTTTTCAGTTAGTCAGTTTAAGCAGATTGAAATGTATGCTTATGAGAGTTAGTAATATGCATAAAACAAAGCGATAAATAACAAGAGCATTTTTAACGTGGTTCGGAGTAACCCCTCCTACGTCCACGACCAGATTCACTTGTAATTCACTACCACTTGGTTTCCAAGTACCAAGCAACTTAACAACTCTAACCCGAGCTGTGTTCCAACAGTTTGCGGGCACTGTCAAGCCTACACCTTCAGTTTCCGGGTACTGAAGAACCTATCCACTCGAATTACGCGCTTCGAGCAAGCGTACCTTTACCTAACCTTTCTGGGTTTGGGTTTGGGTATGGGGTTCCAACTATGAACGAGTTCTTACAATGAAGAACAAGGAGTATGATGAACTCGTTCAGACTAGGCTTAAGATATTTATTCTGATCTATTCAGCCTATGACTGAATCTGTGAACAACTAAGAACACAACTGACTGGCTGGGTGTTCTAGAAAGATTTGGCTTTGTAGATCGTTGTTCATTTTTCTGATTTCTTCTATTTCTTCAGTCGTCTTGCCAGCCTCACCCGTCAGCTTCTTTTCTTTAATGGTGAGGAAGTGTATATATAGGTGGAGATTCAAACTAGCCGTTGGAAGAGAGCCGTTTGAATCTTACCTACTCTTGTTGACTTCTGGCCTTTACCTACGAAGTAGGTCTGCATCTGCAGAGGCTATTCCTTCTCTGATTTGACTGCGTCAGACAAGATCTTCTGACATTGGGATCTTGTCTTGGAGAAGGTCTTCGTCTTCGAGCTGTTAAGCGTCTCTGCTGTGTCTTCAGCGTCTTGGACTCTGCTGCGTCTCGACTCTGAGCTGTATCTTAGACTTGTGCTGTATCATCAACCTGAGCCGTGTCTTCAACCTGAGCTGTGTCACTGACCTGAGCTGTTTAGACCTGAGCTGTGTCATCGACACTAAGCTGGGTCTTTTATACTGAGCTGGGTCTTTGACACTGAGCTGGGCTTCCGTCACTGAGCTGGGTCTTGATACTGCAGGATTTTTGACTTTGCTTGGTCTTGTTCTGCTGAGTCTGCTCTGCTGAGATCTTGAGCTGTCTGCTTAGCTGTGTCTTCTACTGTCTTCAGCGAATCTACCTGTAAACTAAGAAACTCTATAAGCTCAAACAGGTGAGCTGAAAAACGTTTAGGCTTGTGCGATCATCTACTCGGTTGGGGTCAGCTGGGTTTTGGTATCCAATCAAAACTCTATTAATTTTCCCAACAATTTCCCCCTTTTTGATGATGCCAAAACCTAACTGAGAAAAACGACCTGCTTCCCCCTAAATGAGAAAGTGGGTTTAAAAGATTTCAGCAGAAGATTAAATTCAGAGTTCAGTGCATGGACAAAGAGTTATTGTCATCAGGGTGAGCTTGAGAGCAAAAGTATTTCAGTTTTATTAATCCATAAAAGATGATTACAAGAGATACAGGATTAACGAACTGAAAACAAACAATATTAAATCCCAGTAAGCTGGGTCTTCACCTCGGCTGCTTCTGCTGATTCTTCATTCTATCTTCTTCCAGCTGCTCATCTGTTCTTAACCTGTATCGGTTAAATATCATCTGCTCCAAATTTTCCGTATTCTTCTTCGTTGTTTGCCTTGGAAATTTTCCTCCTGATCGCCTATCTGTTTACTTCAGCAATAATCTTTGATTTGTCAGGAAGTTGAGTTCCAGGTATCAACGGAGGCTGGATATGATACGGTAGGGAGCGATGGAGTGGATCTTCGCGGTGTTTGCAGCGTTGAAGAATGCTTTTGCCGTCATCCTGTCTTGATGAAAAAGCTCATTGAGATGCATCATAAAAGCAACATCTGGGGGCGTATTTGGGTAAGCTCCCAGATAATAGTAATCTTCGATGAACTCAAACTTTGTATGTTCCCAGTCGTCGTTTAGCTCTTCTGGGATCCATTCATCAACTCTTCTCCAGTTCATCGGCATCTGAGACTTTTTCTTTGCAGCTCTTATGCTTGCTCTTTTCCTCTGCTGCTTCTTCTCTTCGGCATTTAGCAGACTTTCTTTCTTCTTCTGCTGTTCTTGGAGGCTTTTCATCTCTTGCTTTTGCTGAGTTACAAAGTTGCAGAGCCAATGAATATCATTGAGCTGTTCTGGCGTGGCTCCACTAGCTTTGGCAAGAGGGATGATCATTCTGCTCCATTTCCCTTTCCGTCCAGCTGGTTCATCTGCATCCAGCTCAGCAACAACTTCGTCAATCTCTGACTGCATCACTTGGACTTCAGCTACAGCTTTTCCTTTGCCCGTCTTTGAAGTTTTTCTCTTGTCATTACCTTCCCCCTTTTTGGCATTATCAAAAAGAGTGGAGGAGAGGTTGACTACTGTCTCATTCAGCTGGGCCAAGGCTTTGTCAATGTCAGCAATCTTTGCTGAGTTGTCTGCTGTGACTAGATTGAGCTGTGCTGTGCTGCTGCTTCCAGCTTTGAACTGATTGTCCAGCTCCTTGTAAAGATTGAACAGCTGGTGGATGTCAGTTCTGTGGGAGAGAGTCTGCTGTTGGAGAGCGTCCAGCTGGCTGGATAAATCGATGACGCGGCTTTCCAGAGGAGCTTGGAGGTTTGAGATGATCTCAGTGACTCTCTTCTCTAGATGATTTGAATTATCAATACGTTGAGACACGAGAGACTGTTTGAGATCTCTGCTGGTGTTTTCCTGCAGATCCAGAGCGAATCTGTGAATGTCGTCAATGGACTGTCCATTGCTCTGGACTTGCGCTATAGCTGTGATGCGCAGAAGGGTATCAACATTTGATTTGAGTCTATCCTGAAAAAGGATTTCCTCGACTTGTTTGGCGATCTCGTCCTTCATTGCATCAGAAATCACAGTAGTATCCGTCTGGGTCCCAGATTCGGCTTGGCTGGGTTTTACTGCCTCGATCTCGACCAGTGAGCGAGTGTCATCGGCAATTGGACTCTGTGGGGCAGCTTCAGTTGGCTCTTCTTCAATCATCATTGCCTCAGCTGTGTCGGCAGGGACAACTTCATTGGCAGTTTCAACTGGAACGATCCAGCTGAGATTGTGTAGGTAGGAGTTGGCACGAGAAATGACTTCCTCAGAAGGTGGTACTTCATCCTGTTCAACCTTCTGAATGAAGATCTGGATCAGCTCGTCTTGATGCTCAAAAGCATCCTGAAGACTTCCAAAACCAAATATCTCCTGCAGAGCTGCTTCGTCGGCTTTGAGCTTATCGAAAGTGAAGAACTCCACCATTTCCTCATTTGCGTACCAAGTGGCCATCTTGATAGCCAAATAAAATTTGAAGTCGCTTACAGCGACTAAAGCAGGAGCGAGCGAGGCAAGAGAGGGATAATGTTGCAGTTCGCTCTTTATTCCTTGGAATCTGAGGTCCTCGACCCTCATGACTGTGGCAGCACGTGCAACGGCTCTAGGACTGAGGATTTCGATTTCCTCAGAAGAAGAAGTAGGGCTTGATGGTTCAGCTTGGTATTCATCATCCAGCTGCAAAGGAGCGTCAGCTGGATGGGGCTCTTTAGGTGGTGGGTCTTTGAAAGATGGGTGGTTTCAGGTACTGAAGAAGTAGGGGAGGATTCTTGGAGAAGTACCTGAGGATGAGGAGGAAGGAGAAGAGAGTGTTGTTGAGGAGGAGATCCAGATGATGTGAGATCAACTGGAGCGGGTTGTGAGGATGCTTGAAGGATTTGGCGAAATGGAATAGCATCCTCCGGTCAGGGTGGGGGACCACTATCTGTGGTTCCTCAGCTTCACGTGAAGCAATCACAAACTCCCTTCCTTGATCTGTGCTGGAGGAGGAATCCTGAGCTGTCTCCTCAGCGACTGATCTCCATTCGGGCCGAGGCTTGTCAGCTGGCTTCTCTGCTGTGTCCTCAGCTGGCTTGCTGGCTGCCTTAAATTTGAGCTTCTTTTTGGCAGGTGGAGATCCAGCTGGCTGAGTTTCCTCCGGCTGTTTCCTTTTCCCAGATTGAGAGGGAGAGGCAGTCTGCTGTTTTGCCTCCTGCATCTTCTTCTTCCCTTCGTGTCGTTTTCTTCATCAAGTCAGAGAGCTGACTTTGTTTTTCAAACAGAACTTTGGACACAGGGAACTCTTCTGTGTCTTTCCACTTGATTTGCCGTCCGGTGGTGTAGTGTTCTATTATGCACGCCGCCTTGGTGCATAAGTAGATGGTTTCCCTACAGCTGAACTTGGTGAAGCTGTCGTCTTCGAAGTGAATCTTCTTCGACTCCTTCTCCAGTTTTCCCATGAAGTAGGAGAACCAATCTACAGGATCATTCCTGAGGATGGCTATCATGGGCTTCAGCTTGGGTATGCTGATTTCTCCTTGAGATCCAGCGATACCTAGAATACACTTCTGGGTGATATCCAGAAGCAGTCTGAATTTGGGCTTCAGTAGTAGCTTGGACATACTTGCCCTGTAGGGTTCCGGCTTGAACAGCATCTGATCCAATTCGGCCTGGATCTCTTCTCTGGTGTAGTTGTCTGGGGAGCGGTCCCCAAGAGTTTTCAATCCGAACAGCTTGTTCAATATCCGGTTGATGTTGATGTCGACGTCCCAGGGAGTTGTGTGCCCTGTCTTTTCTTTGAGTTGGAGGGTGATGTTGGAGCGGAGACATTCTTCTCTGTTCATCATCTCCATGAAGAACTCTGCTACTTCCCGGCGGAAGATGTTCTTCGGACGCGCCGTCGCCCATTGAAGTAGGCCTGCCTTATCGATGAGATCCAGCACCTCCTGGAACTCCGAGTTCTTGTAGTTCTTGATAGTTAAGCAACTCTCAAAGTGCAGTTTTGACACGAGGTTCTCTGATTGGTTCGCTCCTGGGGTTATCTTCTTTGGTGCCATTGAATTTATCTGTATTGAGGAGTTAGAAAAGTACAAGAGAAAAGAGTTTTGCAGAGAGATAAACAAGAACTTGATTTGCAGAAAAATTTCAGAGATAATAAGTAAATGTGGCGACGATTTGCATATCTTTGATATATATATATCAACCGTCTATCTTGATGAACGATTGAGATCTTTAGGTTTGAATTCAAGATCTGCGGCTGGGAGAGATTTGAGCAACACGTTAAGTGACGTGCGTATGTAGATTGTAGATCACGCGCGCGTGAGGTAGTCAAAACGTTCTGACTTTTCCCTCGACTTTCCCGAGCTACAGTACCCTGCATGCTTTTCATTAAATGCGATGGGATTCGATTTGCTGGATGGCTTATTGACGAATCCTTCTAAGGAATGATTGTGAATTTTGAATTTAAATTCAAATAACTTTATCCTTAAATAGCATATTCCTCAGGGAAGTAAATGAAAGACTGCAAACCTGTCAGCTGAACTTTGTAGTCAGCTGATACCTCTGCTGTGTTTCTTAATATTGAGTTACTCCTTCAGTTTAGCTATCCAGCTGAGCTTGATTCCCACTCAGCTGGTTTCCCTTCCTGAACGGTCAGCTTGGACATAGTATCCATCTGATATTACAGCGGTTTTCTCCTTTGCTTGATTGACAGTTCTCCTCAGCTGAGTAAATCTTCTGCTTTGGGATTCAGCTGGGTTTGTTCCCCCTCAGCTAGATGGACTTTCTTCATCCGGATTGAGCTGATATCAATTGTTGGTCATTCTCAGCTATATGACTCAGTTTGGAATGAGTCATCTTGTCTTTCTTTCTCTGCTGATAGACATTGTTTGCGAGGTTCGCCCTCAATTGGATAAACCAATTGGGTTTTATCAGCTGGGTTTGATTCCCCCTGACTTGATAAATTCATTTTGAACTCCTTGGGGTTCCTGCTGAGTTAGTCCAGCTGTGTCTGATTCCTTGATGACACACGGTGATCCAGCTGAGTATTTCCTGCTGGATGCTCTTCTTGATGATTCTGCTGGACTATGATGAGACCAATTGATGAAATCCAGTTGTTGGTGAATCTGCTGAACTGAGTTCCCCATCAGCTAGATTCCTCTTCTGGATTCTGCGATCCACGTTTGATCCAGTTTTGTTTGATATCCAGAGAATGACATTTGATAGTTCAGCTGGATTTTTCTCTTGATTCTCCACTTGAGTATTCTGCTGGATTGACTTTGCCCTCAGCTGATATCATAGCTGTGTCGATTTCCAGCTTGGTGGAGTTCCCCCTGAATTTGATAGTAGGTGGCTTTCTTTTCTCAGCTACTTCCTACTTCACTTGAGTGAATTTTCTCATCACTGGCTCAATTCTTTGATGAGGTCAGTTGCTCCATGATTAGCTGAGTTCATTGTTGCTTTGTGGGGTAGAATCTTCGATTTCCTGTTCTTTGCATCGAACTCACCAGGAAAAACGTTATCACAACAATTGGCTGGGACCAGTACGCTTGACATATTCTTTGATGAGCTTTGAGGTAAGTCATGAGCTTGGATTATCAGCTGTTTTACTTTCACAGCAAGCTTGATGACATCCACAATTGCGTCTGTCCCTCGACCTGTTATCACTCCTTCGGCACCCAGTTGTGATTGGGTCCGGCTTTGTTGTTGAGGGTTCCATTGATAACCCAGATTTGTCCTTATCTTTTGTGAGTGATACTTCTGGTTGGTCCTTGAATGAGTCCGCTTCTTCTTTGGACCTTGTTGACTCCATTTTCTTTGATGATGTCCATTTCATGGCTGGAGTCTGTTAAGCTTGATATCTAGTTTGATATCCCATCTGCTGGAATCTTGATTTGAAGCTCGGTTGCTTTCCAGCTTTCTAACCAGCTGAGATCCTTCCCAGCTGTCTTTTAAATTGACCTTGATGTCTGTGCTGGATGACATTCTGTCTTTGATTTTGATTCCAGTCAGCTGGATTTATCTGCTGCCTTTGAGCTCTGTGATCAGCTGGGAGTTGCTGCTTTTCTTGGTCTTTGAGTTGCCGATCAGTTTTCTTTTCTGATCGGACTGAGCTCGGAGAGCTGGCTTGAATGAGTACGACCTCTTTGGTACGTTGATGACAAGGTTCCAGCTGTGTTTGCATTGGCTGGAGCCAGTCTTTGTTCTGATTCAGCTTTGGCCATCTTCAAGCTCCTGACCATTCAGTCTTCTGCTTGACTTTCTGAGTTTATGATGATGGGTCCATTAAAGATAACATCCCACATCATGTCGTGAAGAGCACTCAGAAAGCTGTTGAGTTGGAACTTCCAGATCTGATAATCATCGACAGAGAATGTCGAATGTTTCCTGCACAAGGAAGATTCCACGACAGTATGCAATATAATGATTTTTTTTAAAAAAAAATTGAAGCATTGAAAGATCTGTTCAGGTGACCACTATCAGCAATGAAATGCTGACTTGACAGATACAGTGATCTTTTGAACCACTGCTCTGATACCAATTGTTGGTCCCAAGACGGATACCTTGGTGTAGAGGGAGGGGGTGAATACACCAAGGTTTAAAAACTTTTCCCAGTTAAAACTCTTTTGAGTGTGAGCTGGCTGTGTTCGATCCAGCTGGATGGCAGCTTGATCGACACAGCTGGCTGTGTGCGGAATGTGGTGGATTTGGAAAGTCCGTCTGTTGCTTCAAATATATTGCAAAGCTCTGTTTCACTTTTCAGTTAGTCAGTTTAAGCAGATTGAAATGTATGCTTATGAGAGTTAGTAATATGCATAAAACAAAGCGATAAATAACAAGAGCATTTTTAACGTGGTTCGGAGTAACCCCTCCTACGTCCACGACCAGATTCACTTGTAATTCACTACCACTTGGTTTCCAAGTACCAAGTAACTTAACAACTCTAACTCGAGCTGTGTTCCAACAGTTTGCGGGCACTGTCAAGCCTACACCTTCAGTTTCTGGGTACTGAAGAACCTATCCACTCGAATTACGCACTTCGAGCAAGCGTACCTTTACCTAACCTTTCTAGGTTTGGGTTTGGGTATGGGGTTCCAACTATGAACGAGTTCTTACAATGAAGAACAAGGAGTATGATGAACTCGTTCAGACTAGGCTTAAGATATTTATTCTGATCTATTCTGCCTATGACTGAATCTGTGAACAACTAAGAACACAGCTGACTGGCTGGGTGTTCTAGAAAGATTTGGCTTTGTAGATCGTTGTTCATTTTTCTGATTTCTTCTATTTCTTCAGTCGTCTTGCCAGCCTCACCCGTCAGCTTCTTTTCTTTAATGGTGAGGAAGTGTATATATAGGTGGAGATTCAAACTAGCCGTTGGAAGAGAGCCGTTTGAATCTTACCTACTCTTGTTGACTTCTGGCCTTTACCTACGAAGTAGGTCTGCATCTGCAGAGGCTATTCCTTCTCTGATTTGACTGCGTCAGACAAGATCTTCTGACATTGGGATCTTGTCTTGGAGAAGGTCTTCGTCTTCGAGCTGTTAAGCGTCTCTGCTGTGTCTTCAGCGTCTTGGACTCTGCTGCGTCTCGACTCTGAGCTGTATCTTAGACTTGTGCTGTATCATCAACCTGAGCCGTGTCTTCAACCTGAGCTGTGTCACTGACCTGAGCTGTTTAGACCTGAGCTGTGTCATCGACACTAAGCTGGGTCTTTTATACTGAGCTGGGTCTTTGACACTGAGCTGGGCTTCCGTCACTGAGCTGGGTCTTGATACTGCAGGATCTTTGACTTTGCTTGGTCTTGTTCTGCTGAGTCTGCTCTGCTGAGATCTTGAGCTGTCTGCTTAGCTGTGTCTTCTGCTGTCTTCAGCTGTCTTCAGCGAATCTACCTGTAAACTAAGAAACTCTATAAGCTCAAACAGGTGAGCTGAAAAACGTTTAGGCTTGTGCGATCATCTACTCGGTTGGGGTCAGCTGGGTTTTGGTATCCAATCAAAACTCTATTAATTTTCCCAACACCAACAAAGTAACATGCACCACTTGTGCTTTTCCTGTCAGTAACATCTCCAGCCCAGTCTGCATCACTGTATCCAACAAGGTTAGAGTTGGTGTCTTTAGTATACCAGATTCCCAGATCAACAGTCCCTGCAACATAGCGTATGATTCTCTTGACTGCTTTCAAATGAGATTCCTTAGGTTTAGCTTGGTATATAGCACACACTCCAACACTATACATGATATCTGGGCGGCTTACCGTTAGATACAACAAGCTTCCTATCATTCCACGATACATGGTTGGATCAACATCCATTCCAACATCATTCTTGCTGAGTTTGTCACTTAAACCCATAGGAGTCTTCATGTGTTTAGCTGATTCCAAGCCGAATCTTTTCACTAAGTTTCTTGCGTACTTGCTTTGTGAGAAGAAGACGCCTTCTTTGGACTGCTTGACTTGTAAGCCTAAGAAGAAATTTAGTTCACCAACCATACTCATTTGGAAATTTGCCTTCATGGCTTCCACAAAGTCATTAACGAGCTTAGGGCATGTAGCGCCAAAAACAATGTCATCGACATAAATCTGTGCAACACAAAAATGTTCATTATTTTTGTGAATAAACAATGTTCGATCAACAATTCCTCTACAATAGTCATATTGTAGTAAGAAATCAGTCAAGTAAGCATACCAAGCTCTTCGAGCTTGTTTTAAACCATACAAAGCTTTCTTAAGCTTATAAACATGATTAGGAAAAATTGGATCTTGAAAACCTTTAGGTTGAGCAACATATGCTTCTTCAACTAACACGCCATTCAAGAAAGCACTTTTGACATCCATTTGATGAAGTTTAAATCATATTAACAAGCTATTGCAAAGAGTAATCTAATGGATTCAAGACGTGCAACAGGTGCAAAAGTTTCATCAAAATCAATTCCCTCAATTTGAGTATAGCCTTGTGCAACTAACCTTACCTTGCTCCTAACAATGTTACCAGATTCGTCAGATTTGTTCTTAAAAATCCATTTTGTTCCAATAATGTTCTTATTGGTCGGTTTTGGAACAAGTTCCCACACATCATTTCTGACAAATTCATTTAATTCCTCATGCATCGCATTACCCAAAATTCATCTTTCAAAGCTTCATCAACATGTTTAGGCTGAAATGATGAAAGGAAACAACTATGACAAATCTCGTCATATAAAGTAAACATACATGCAAGTCTTACCATATCTTTGTAGTTTACAGGACCTTTTCTCATGGTCTGAATTCTTTCAGATGATTCACCAATGATCTGTGATGTGGGATGATTCTTCCGGATTCGTCCTGGAGGATCTCTCTTGCCAACATGGATCGGACGGCTGATATCAATGTTATCAACACCATCATCGGCATCTGATTGAGTGTTGGTTTCTGATGTCAGTTCTGTTGACACTTCCGATGTTGGTTCAGAGGTACTTCTTTCATCATTTTCAACAGTTTGTGAAGACTTCTCACTATTTTCACCACTTTCAAGTACGAGAGAGTTACCATCATCACGAACATCTCTATCAAGAGTAGAGAAGTCCTCAAACACAACATTGATAGATTCTTGGATAGTCCTAGATCTCAAGTTTTAAACACGAAAAGCTCTACTGTTAGGAGAATAACCCAAGAACAAACACTTGTCACTCTTTGAATCTAGCTTGTTTAAGTACTGCCTGTCATTAAGGATGTAACAAACACATCCAAAAGTATGAAAGTATTTAAGATTTGGCTTCTTCCCTTTCAAAAGTTCATAGGGAGTCATGTTAGAGCCTGGTCTTAAATAAACCCTATTGATGATGTGACAAGCTGTTTTAACAGCTTCGGCCCAAAATCTTTTGGAAATGTTTCTACCATGTAACATGGCTCTAACCATTCCTTGGAGAGTTCGATTTTTCCTTTCAGCAATACCATTTTGCTGAGGAGTCTTTGGTGCTGAAAATTCATGAGAAATTCCTTCATTCTCACAAAAATCAGAGAAGTATGAGTTTTCAAATTCTTTTCCATGAACAGACCGTATCCTTACAACATTCATGTAATAACAGTTTTGAAGACTTTTGCACAACTTCTTAAACATTGCAAAAGTGTCTGATTTTTCTCTTAAGAATTCAACCCAAGTGAAACGTGAGTAGTCATCAGCACAAACTAGAACATACCTTTTTCCTCCAAAGCTTTCAACCTCTACGGGACCCATAAGATCCATATAGATTAGCTCAAGACATCTGTTGGTACTGCATGTTCCTAACATCGGATGTGACGTCTTAGTCTGCTTGCCTTGTTGACATTGTATACAGACAAATTCCTTTTTGATGTTTAAACGAGGAAGTCCAACAACAACATCATTGGTAATCAGCTTCTACATGTTGTTCATGCTAACATGACCCATTCGTTGGTGCCACAACTCAGTTTCATCAACTTTGGCCGACTGACATGAATTTTCATTGTCAGTTTGGTAACAATTGTCAGTTGATCTGCTTTCTAACATTACAGAATGATTAAAACGATCAAACACCTCACAAAGATTTCGGTCAAATCTTACAGTCATGTCATCATCACACAATTGACTTATACTTATCAAATTTGCCCTCAGTCCTTCAACATGAAGGACATTCCTCAAATTAGGAAAGTTTGGAACGTTCAATGTTCCCTTGCCAATTATGTTGCCCTTTGCTCCTCCATCATATGTCACTTTTCCTCCATTGATCGGAATATAGTCGATGAGGTAATCTTTGTGTGACGACCCGCGACCCGGCCTATGCGGATCCGTCCGAGCCGCTACGCGGGGGGTGGTGTGAAACCATATGAATCATAAGCGTAAGTAATCAATAAAGGATATATATTGATAACATTGAAAAGATAAGTATTTAATGAAATAAAGGCAAGGTGGGTAATTATTCGACATCGATGCCCTAGTATAACATAACTTGGGTCGATGTATAAAGACACCGGCCCGCACTGCGGAAGCGTTTCAAAAGATAGCCATCTAAAAGTAGATGGTTAGAACATAAGAGGTAACATGAGTTTGATGACATAAGCCTTATTGAAGACGACAACGATGGTCATAAAGACCGACACAACAAGTACTGAAGAACATACGGACAACAATGACACTGACATCCCCTTCCTTCGCCTCCACGTTGATCAACCTGCATTAGGGAAAACAATGCAGGGGGCTGAGTACAAAAGCACTCAGTGGATTATGTGCCCCTCTTTGAAAATATTTTATAAAAGATATGACATGCTACTTTCTTATAGAAGGGAGGGGTTACTTTAGTAAAAATATCCTTCTCATAAGTTAAAATAGTTAAAAGAATAATCGGTACCGAAAGCAACTCACATTCTTGGGTTACCGCCCGATTCAATTAGAGGGGAGCCACTCCCTCCAACCGAACCGTCATAACTTCATGTGTACACTACCTTGGCTTGTACGGAGCACAAGGCCGATCGTATTATAAAACATTCCACATTGGTAAACCACAAGCAATTGAGCATAAAACATTAGCATGCATATCATACTTGGAAAGCATTGGGTTTAATAACCCTAAAGTTACCTCAGTGGGAGTTTGTAATCCCACAGTTTGAAAATAGAAACCCACCTTGATTCAGGTTCTCTTGACAAGTCTTCGGAACTTAAGGGTTGCTTGGTCCTACAAGAGTTGTCTTAAATACTTAGGTTCACGAGCATATAATTGTCTAAGATTTTAGCATCCTAGGTCAAGCTTATTCCCTTTTTATAACGTTTATCTTATGCATGTCATGTCACATGAGTCATGTAGGTGTCTTAAGTGTATTATGTTATAAGAACACAAGTAAAACCTTCACACTTAACTTAGATCAACCTAATTAATTAATAAAGAATTAATTAACCACTTAAGAGTATATAATTAATTAATCAAATAATTAATTAATTATTAAAGGCATGTAATTAATTAATAAATAATTAATTATTAAAGATACATAAACAATTAAAAAATAATCAATTATTAAAGATGATGGTCCCTGAGCTAGGTATTTGGTGTAGAGGGGGGGGGGGTGAATACACCAAATATTAAGAAGGACGAATTCGGTCCCGCGCAAGGTGGGATTTGTGTACACATATGTAATCGTGAGCATTTCTTTGATGGGCCGGTTATACGTAACTGTGAGCTTTTCCTTGATATGCCGGTTACAAGTGATTGAGAAAGAGACCTCTTTCTCATCACTATTATTTACTGTAGATATGGTTCATACTGTTAATATGTCAGCAGACAAATGTTTTTCAAGAAAAGAAAATGTTTTTAACATTGCACAAATTGTTTTCAGAAAATCCTTGTGCTATGTTTTCCGGCAAGTTTTTCAAAATATAGTTGTATTCAGCAAATTTCAAATGTTTTCGGCATGTGTTCACTGGGTACGTAGTACTCAGCCCTGCATGTTATTTCTAAAACGTGCAGGTTAGCAGGGATGAAGATGACGAGAGCTGGGCTGGTTGTCGTTGTTGTTGTTAATATAAGTGATGAGAGTTGGCCTAGAATATATATCTTCATATATATATTCTCTCATTTTTCTGCTGCAATATTAAGAGGTTTTGTTTTAAGAAAGATCGTGAAGTATTTTATATAAGTTGTTGAAGTTGTCAAAATTCTGAAGTCTTGATCGAACTATGTTCGATAGTTATTTCGTTATTATACTTATATAAAAATATCAGTTTGATGGTCTCTGAGCTAGGTATTTGGTGTAGAGGGGGGTGAATACACCAAATAGATTTTTCGAAACTTTTTCAAGTTAAATCACAGAGTTGGTGAGCTCAGTTATCGATCCAGCTGGGGAGGGTCAGCTGGGTAAATAACTCAGCTGGCGGTGCGGAAAGTGGTGGTTTGAAAACTTAGCTCGGTTACTTAGAAAAACTCAGTTTGAAAAGATTAACTTTATGTTTTCAGCTTAGTCAAGTTGTGCAACTTTCAGAGAGACACAACTGTCTTTGGAGAGCAGCTGCGTATGCAGTTTTGAACAAATATGCAATGATATGAAAAAGTTAGTGCAAAACTGAATATAAAGAGAAAGTAAAGGGCACGCGAGTTTTTACGTGGTTCGGAGTAACACCTCCTACGTCCACGACCAGGTTCACTGGTAATCCACTACCACTTGGTTTCCATGTACCACGCAACTTCACAACTCTAACCCGAGCCGTGTTCCAACAAATATGGCAGTCAAGCCTAACCTTTCGGTTTACGGTACCGAAAAACCTTACACACTTGAATTTCCCGCTTCAAGCAAGCGTAACCTTGACCTAACCTTTCTGGGTAAGAGGGGTTTGGTTTGGGGTTCCAACTGTGAACGAGTTCTTAAAATTAAGAACTTTAGAGTATGATGAACTCGTTCGAAATCTAGGCTTAAGATATACAAAGAGTTTGGCCTAGGGAACAGACGAAAAACTAAGCAGTTTCTGAACTAGAAACACTTTAAGATAAAGTGTTCTTTGAACTATGTAGAACTGCTTGAGAGCTTTTGAAAGATTGATGATTTCAGAGAATGAAAGCTTGTAGAGAGTTTTTCGTATCTGATCCTGAGGTTGAAGACGGGTTTATATAGGTAGAGATTCAAGACTAGCCGTTGGAGGAGCCGTTTGAATCTTACCTACTCTTCTTAAATTCAAGATCTGCCGTTGGGCGAATCTGCACCTGTCTCCATTTGTGTCACATCCTAGGTCCTGAAGTCTAGGATGCTGATTTGGCAATCCCTAATTGGTCGAGGCATGTTGACTTCCTCTGAGGCCGGGATCTTCTGCCTTTGGAGCTGGCTTTTGAATTCAGAGCTGGATTGACTTGAAGTGAAGTCTTCAGAGTTAGTTCCCTTTGTTCTGTACAGCTGGACCGGCTGTGTTTTGAACTCAGCTCGAATTCTCTTCAGCTTGATCATGCTCTGCTGGAGGACTCAGCTGAAGGTTGACGCCTGCTGTCTTTCCCTAGCTGACTCCTGCTGTAAACACAGCTGGGTCGACTGCTGTCTTCCGCTAGCTGACTCCTGCTGTAGACACAGCTGGGTCGACTGCTGTCTTCCGCTTCCTTAACCTGTAAACCTAGAAAATCTAAAGCTTAAACAGGCGAGCTAGAAAACACTATTTAGGTTGACGCGATCATCTATTCGGTTGGAGAATCAGTTGGGTTTTGGTATCAAATCGAAACCTTATAATTTTCCCAACAAAAGACACATAATTAATTAATAAATAATTAATTATTAAAGGCATATACAATTAATTAATAAAGAATTAATTAATAAAAGCATATAATTAATTAATAAATAAGTACTTATTAATTAATTATTAATTAAATAATTAATTAAATTCGAATGAAATAAATAAATAATTAATTAATTTCGAATTATTAAATCATACTTGAATTATTTATTTATTTAAATAAATAAATAAATAATAATCAATTAATCATGAATAATAATTAACATCAATCATATAGTACAATTTGGACTTCACATTTAATCACATATAAATATGGACTAAGGGTCCATATCATACATAAACAAGTCACATAAAAGGCTAAGCCCAATTGTTTTAATTATTTTAGGATAGTCTAGCCCAACATCATAATAATCTATTATGACAACATAAGTCCAATATTTTTAAATCTAGGTCCATATGGATTTCATAACATGTAGTCCATTTAAATAATTTATTAACATCTCTGGTCCAAATAGTCTTAGTGGACCAATAATATTTTAATCACATAGCCCAACAATTTGTTATTATTAGTCCAACATATCAGCAGCCCATAAGCAAATAAACAAGTCCAATCAATAAATAAATGAGCCCAACTCTATTAATTGTTGAGCCCACCAGATTTAAATCATAAGCCCAAATCATTTAAAATTAAAGCCTAATCCGAAAATTATATAAATTCCTAATCTGGTGCTTGGCCAATACCTCCAAAGTCCATATAAAATTTTCTAAGTCCAACACTATAGCCCAAATGAATAAATAACATACTTTAGCCCTTAAATAAATCCTCTTAATTACTAATAATTCACAAATCATCACTTTAACTTATCAAATATTATACTATGCCTTAATATGATTTTTAATCATATTTTTCCACAAAAACCGAAATTAAACATAAGAATATTACTTATCAATTTTCTGCAGATTTTTCATAAGACACCTAATGCCGTAAATTCCGATTAAAATAGTAAACGAGCTCGAATCAACTTGGAATTTTTACTGTACCTTCCTAACACCTAACATAACTTCCAAAAGCTTTTACATCTCGAAAATACTGGTTTTAACTTAGGGAAATCAAGCAAGTTTGAAGTTTTGACTTCCTAAATTCTGAAGTTGCTGCACAATCTGCCCATTAGAAAATTCATTATAAAATCACTCGTTTACTCAAAAATTTAGTGTCTTATCATTCTGGAAAGCTTGGAATGTCTAGTTAAGGTTTTCAAAAGGCAATGCTCCTAATTGTTAAGTATAGATGGTTTTAAAGGCTAAAATGTTTACTGCGCAGAATCAGATTTTTTTTTTGACAGATTCGAGCAAGTTACAAACTCAAACATTTTGACACCTTTAAACTCACAATCAAGTGCTCATTTTCACACACAATGCAGCCAACATACAAGGCTCTCATTAGAAGGTAATTTCACTTATTTTCATGGAGTAGGTTGAGAGATATGGTTCGTTCATTATCAAACATGTGCAGCCATTAAAACTGCCAAGCACTCTCTTCATATATAAACATTTATAACTTAGATTCTAACATATAGAACACTCTCATAACTCATATAAACGTGATTAACATGATTTTAACATAAATCTACAGCCCTTATAACCCATTCTTACTAACCTAACATGCTCATATAAGAAAGCAAAGCAAAGGGACTAGATGAAGATTATACCTAGCTTCTTTTCTCCTCCTTCTCCCTCATGTTTCTCTGATTTCCCTCACCTTCTCCTTCTCCTTAAACTCTTCTTTTCCTCTCTCACCAGATTCCGGTTGCCTATTTTCCTCCGGTGGTGGCCGGCGGCGGCAGTTAGGCGGCAGAGGGTGGTGGTGGTTTTTGGGGGCTAGGGTTTTCTTCAGATTTTGCTTGAAAGAAAGGTTTGTGATGGAGAGTATGGAGAAAGTGAATTTGCAGATGATGGTGAAGAGGTTTCATCGGCAGAGATATTGAAGGGGTGAAGAGAAGAGGAGGAATCTGTAGGGGCTAGGTTATTATTTCTTCTACTGTATCTCCATTGGTTCAGATGGAAGGTGAATTTCTGAAAGAAGGAAATAACAATCATGGTGTTTGGGATTGAAATCTCTGCAAAGATCTCTTTTGTTCTTCTCTCCCTCTCTCTTACTTATTCTTTTGTCTGCTTCTCTCTATTTTCCCAAATCTTATTTACTTAGGTTTTTATTTATTTAATTAGTTTAACTAATTAACTTTTGACTTATCTAAACACACGCACACACATATCACTTATTTGCTTATATAATATATATTATTATATTATAAGATTTCCTTTTATAGTATATTTCATCTTTCGTTCCGTAATACAACATTCACTTATCGGATTGAAGTTTCGATCGAGCATATAAGTAGAATTAATTATTTCGATCTTAACGAGACCAATATCCATATTATTCCATAAATTAATTCTTCTTCAAGATCAAATATACAAGCATTTGATATATATATAATATACATAATATATCTTTTGATTAATTATTTTTAATTAATCATATTATTGCATAGACAAAAATAATATCGACATATCTCATTCGTGCAATACAATATGAATGCTCGTGCTATGCAATGCATATGACATCTAAATTTATTATAATTTAGACATTTAAGTTTTATCGGGAATAAGTGACCGTTCTATCGTTCGATTTATTCTATATATATCTTATTTGTATATACTAAAATGAAATTTTTAAGCTCGAATTTTTCGGGGTTCTACACTTTGACTCCGGTCATGTGTCTCGAACATGCACTATCAAAGTACCAAGTTCCTGCAACATCAACTTTCAATGAAGTGTAAATAACAAAACAAGACTCATTCGAGTGAGGCATTTTCTTTTTAACAAAAGGTGAAGCTGTTGATCCGGATGCTTCACTGTTGGTAACAGAGGAGTCATTTCTGAGATTAGACAATACTTTTTTAGATCTTGACAAAAACTTTCCAGGTATCTTTCCGTTGGCAACATCTTCAATATATTGATTGCAGTATGGTTTGATATGACCAGCGGCAGAACAATAATGACACACATAAACCTTAGATTTTCCTTTGTTAGTAACACTAGTGTCACAAACATCCATATTAACATGATTTGGACTATTTTCTTTCACGAAATTCACATTAAATGAATTATTTTCAGAAACATTCGAATCAAACCCTAGACCATGTCTATTAGTTTGACCCAAAGAAAATGCTTCTTTAAGAGCAAGAGTACCTCTGTTCAGCCTGTCGAAGGTTGATCGATCATTTTCATGTTTCCTCTTCAAGATGTGCAACTCATAATTCTTTTTAGTGAGAAGAACCTCAAGTCTCTTGATTAGACTCTGGAGGGATTGATTCCCATCAATCATCATCAGGAGATTTTTTCTTTGATCAGCACATTGCTCGTCAAGAATTTCATAGAGTCTTCTTACTTCTTCAAGAGCTTCGACCGGATCAAAAATATGTCCTTGATCACTTAGGATTGCGGTGTTAGCACATTTTTCTTCTTGAACTGTCATATCATACCATGATAGATGTGATGTTGGTTCAGAAGTGATCACAATATCTGGATCAGCAATCACTTCAGTGTAGGTTGGAAGAGTTGAAATGTGCATGTGATGCTCATTGGATGAATCAAATTCTGTTATGATAACATCATTGTTATTGACATAACTCTCCGGAATGATGTTATTAACAGATGCATCAATACAGTTTTTTCATAAAAAATATCAGTTGTGTCATCCACAACACAGTTAACACCTAATAGATTTGAGAAAGAACAATCAACAGACATATTAGATGTAGAGACACCAAAAGGATCGTAAGTAAACGTGTTAGTCGAAGGATTAACTTCAATATTTGAGACAAAGGTGAGTTGATCATTCAACTCATCTTCCAACTCATCAATAAGAATGTCATCATCAATGTTGAGTAATGCGTCAATCATTTCTTCACGAGTAACATCAACTTCAATAACTGAAGCAAAGAAAAGTACCGGTTGAGAAGCGGTTTTATCACTCTTTTTGACTTCTTCAGTTTCTGAGTTATCACTCACTGTGACATTGAAATTGTTCTGCATTCTCCTACGAACAGTAGGACATTCGTTTACATAGTGCCCCATCCCTGAACAGCCTCTACACTAAATAGATTCAATGTTAGATGATGCGTTTCTAATAGGCTCCTTAACAGTAGATTTGACAGGAGACACAGAAAAAGATGATTGGATCTTTCTCTTTCTAAAATTGGATATTCTTCATTCTTTTGAGGACAGAGTTGAACTTCTTGGTCAACAAGGCCATGCTAGAGTTTTCTTCATCGATAGGCTCCAGATCTGAATTCTCAGATTCTTCTTCTTCGCTTGAAGTTTTGACAGCATCAACATGAAAGACAACACTCTTGCCTTTCATTCCAGCCTTTTGTTGGTTCAAGTTCATCTCAAAAGTAAGTAAGATACTGAATAACTCACTTACACGCAACCTAGAAACATCTCTAGCTTCCTCAATTGCCGAGATCTTCATGTTAAATCTTTCAGGTAAGGATCTCATGACCTTACTAACCAAACGATCATTTTCAATTGGTTAACTAAGAGCAACAGCTTCATTAGCTATTTCAGTGATCTTATCGGAGTATGTTGAGATTGACTCATCCTCTAACATCCTTAAATTTTCAAACTTTGTTGTGAGCATTCTCAACGTAGTTCTCTTCACACTTTTAGAACCTTCACATTGTTCCTGTAAGATATTCCAGGCATCACGAGCCTCAACACAGTTGGAAATCAACCGAAAAGATAGAACATCTACAGAGACAAAAATTGCATTCAACGCACGAGAATTGAAGTTAGAGACAACTCTCTCATCGGCTGTCCAACATCCCTCAAGGGTTAATGTTGAAATACCATTCACTTCTTCACGTGGTGCAACCCAACCATTTACAACAGAAAGCCATGCTCGTTCATCAATTGACTTGATAAACATCCTCATGCGTGACTTCCACAAAGGATAGTTCTTACCATTACTATCCAAAATATGGGGTCTTCCAGTGGCGTCCATGGTGTAATCTGCACACAGAATCAGAACTTAGTATATCAAGTTGCTGCTCTGATACCACTTAAAAGAATCGAGTGCACGAGATTACAACAAAATCATGCATTTTGTTAAAACAAGAGTGTTAAATCACATGTTAACAACAACAGATTTAACGTGCAGCGGAAATTTAACAAATACATAAATTAAACTTTTTGGCAGGTGATTAAACCTGCTGGTACCTTACGGCAAAACACTATATTGAAACCAAAGATTACAATACAGAGAAAACAAACCATTCGATCCATATAGCCACAAGCTCTAAGTATCGAATGGGTAGAAGATTAAATCTACACTAATCTAATCAACTACACAAACATGTTCGAACCTTTACAGCCTATCAATCTGCCTAAGAATCAGAACATGTAAAGATAGAGATTAATCTCATCGAAGACTAATCTAGATAAGACTATCTACCTTAGTGACTTGCTTCTACACAACCCAATCCTCCACAGCGTGTTGGTTTGTGATGTTGCTAACACTAGGTAAACAGAATGGCGAAAGCTGAATCTGGAATTTACTAAGTGTGATCTTCGATCAAAATGTGCAACCTTGAGAATGAAGCTCGTGCAGTATTTATATTCCTCCAAATGCTGAGCAGTTTATTTCCATCCTCTCATCATTTGAACGTCCACAATCTGCTCTTCATTCCATTCCAGCGGTTGAGAAAGTAGTGGACAAGAGCAGTTACACTAGCGGTTATTCCCATGATTTCCTAACATGTCATAGATAAAAACCTCCGTGTACTTCGCCTTAAACCCCACTCTTTCTGCTGATAAGCGTCATTCAACTGTTCTTTTAACTGCACATGAAACGTGCAAAGGAAAAATAAGAAACGAGAAAATAATATACAATTAATTAGATATTGGTTTTCACAGTCATCAGACATGTTGGTAACACATGTTACCAACAGCCATAGTAACACAAATGCCAACGAAAACCTAACATAAGTCATTGTATTATTGGGTATGAATTTAAAAACTTTTTGCTTTGTATATATAATAGTATGTTTATCAATATACAACATTTTTTTTACCAATATGCAATAATAGATGTACATATCTAGTTATAATACATTGGATAGCTAGATTCAAGTTCTCAATATTAAATATTCATGCATGTTTCTATATATATTAAACTTTAAGTTCGTTGAGGGCAAGCATGATTCACTTCATTATTTGGTGATTGAGTTTTATCTTTATCTTAATAAGATAAAATTCATGTCACCCCTCCTGATGAGTATGATGTCTATATGGAAGATCTTGTGTAGTGGGGATATTTTGATCGTCATCTTGGGGTTGGCTTGTGCTTCCATGCAACCTTCTATTTGGAGCAGAAACTGGTTTTTTGCCAGCTTTTTTAGCTCTTATTCTTAAGCCAGAATATGTGTGGTCATATTGCACTGAAAATGGTATTCCTTCGGGTTATATGAATCTCCAATATTTTTTCTTCACCTCCTTTTTGTTCGGCTTCAATGTGGAATGTATCTGCAATAAAAATAGTTAATAATATAACTTGATGAATATTATAAGAAAGAAATTTGGTATCTATTAACATATATACCTCATCTATCACTCTATTCGGATCAAAATTTGTTGATTTTGTATATCGAAACCTCAATATACGAGGTATGTGTGTGGTTGAGGCAATTCCACCAACTCGTATTCCCAATTGTGGTATAGCACAGTAAATCCAGGCCTGCATTTAATAATAAGAAAATAGATTGTTTAGAGATTGACATTATAGATAGTCTTTATAACTTTGTAAATGTAAAAAATATGATTAATTTGTGACTTACCAAGAAAGCAGTCGCATTTCCATAAAAGTGATATCCTAATTCTTATGTTCTTGATGTAACAGATCAATATCTGGAATGAGATGCTCCCCCACGGAAATGATTCCCATATTGTCTCATCCTCTACTAGTACCCACACCCATTCAAGAATGTTTACCTTTGTGCAATCTTGTCCAAATACAACATATGCTACAAATAGCACTTTGGCAACCTTATAATAGTCATTTGGACTTGCTTCTCAACCCATATTTGTAAATGAATCCAACAAATCAACTCCTAATATAGGCTCATTGTTGAGATATCGAGTGTAGAATGAGTCTTCAGAATATCATGATCATTATAAGGATGGAATGTAGAATCCACAAATCTTAACCTAGACACCAATGCAAATTCAAATCTACTAAACCGAAGAATTTTATCATTTATTCTGAAATACAATACCGTAGAATCAACATTAGGAGTAGCTATCACCTCATATGACACAACAAAGTGTATAACATGATTTGATCGAATTATTTTACTAGGAAGCTTCAAATAATAATCAAAACATGATTTCTTAATGTCGCAGCCCGACCCCAAAATCAGATGTCAAAGCCGGTAGGTCCCACGACTTACACAATTTATGATTAACAAAAGAATTAAGATAGCGACCCGGCTATCATTGAACAACAAAGGACTTCTCATACTCAATCAATTCATCAAACTTAGGACAATTAGGATATGCATGACTCGAGTTTAATAAGACGATCAACTGAATTTGACAACAACATGCATATCAACAATTAAAACTTAAATCAATTCGGAAATCAATAGACCTGATTAACCAATTATCGATAATAAATGAGAAGACGAAGGAAAACGATTTTAGAATCAAGAAAGCAAGATAAAGAAAAACGATTCTAAGATCGACAAAACTTTTCAAAACAACGAACAACTGTGTTGGGAAAATTATAAGGTTTTGATTTGATACCATAACCCAACTGATTCTCCAACCGAATAGATGATCGCGTCAACCTAAATAGTGTTTTCCAGCTCGCCTGTTTGAGCTTTAGATTTTCTAGGTTTACAGGTTAAGGAAGCGGAAGACAGCAGTCGACCCAGCTGTGTCTACAGCGGGGAGTCGGCCTAGCGGAAGACAACGGTCGACCCAAATTTGTGTTTACAGCAGGAGTCAGCTAGCAAAAGACAGCAGGCGTCAACCTTCAGCTGAGTCCTCCAGCAGAGCTTGATCAAGCTGAAGAGAATTCGAGCTGAGTTCAAAACACAGCCGGTCCAGCTGTACATAACAAAGGGAACTATCTCTGAAGACTTCACTTCAAGACAGTCCAGCTCTGAATTCAAAAGCCAGCTCCAAAGGCAGAAGATCCCGGCGTCAGAGGAAGTCAACATACCTCAACCAATGAGGAATTGCCAAATCAGCATCCTAGACTTCAGGACCTAGGATGTGACACAAATGAAGACAGGTGCAGATTCGCTCAACGGCAGATCTTGAATTTAAGAAGAGTAGGTAAGATTCAAACGGCTCCTCCAACGGCTAGTCTTGAATCTCTACCTATATAAACCCGTCTTCAACCTCAGGATCAGATACGAAAAACCCTCTACAAGCTTTCATTATCTGAAATCATAAATCTTTCAAAAGCTCTCAAGCAGTTCTACATAGATCAAAGAACACTTTATCTTAAAGTGTTTCTAGTTCAGAAACTGCTTAGTTTTTCGTCTGTTCCCTAGGCCAAACTCTTTGTACATCTTAAGCCTAGATTTCGAACGAGTTCATCATACTCTAAAGTTCTTAATTGTAAGAACTCGTTCACAGTTGGAACCCCAAACCAAACCCCTCTTATCCAGAAAGGTTAGGACAAGGTTACGCTTGCTTGAAGCGGGAAATTCAAGTGTGTAAAGTTTTTTCAGTACCCGTAAACTGAAAGCTTAGGCTTGACAGTGCCCGCAAACTGTTGGAACACAGCTCGGGTTAGAGTTGTGAAGTTGCTTGGTACTTGGAAACCAAGTGGTAGTGGATTACCAGTGAACCTGGTCGTGGACGTAGGAGGTGTTACTCCGAACCACGTAAAAACTCGCGTGCTCTTTACTTTCTCTTTATATTCAGTTTTGTACTAACTCTTTCACATCATTGCATATTTGTTCAAAACTGCACAAGCAGCTGCTCTTCAAAGACAGCTGTGTCTCTCTGAAAGTTGCACAACTTGACTAAGCTGAAAACATAAAGTTAATCTTTTCAAACTGAGTTTTTCTAAGTAACCGAGCTAAGTTTTCAAACCACCACTTTCCGCACCGCCAGCTGAGTTATTTACCCAGCTGACCCTCCCCAGCTGGATCGATAACTGAGCTCACCAACTCTGTGATTTAACTTGAAAAAGTTTCGAAAAATCTATTTGGTGTATTCACCCCCCCTCTACACCAAATACCTAGCTCAGAGACCATCAAACTGATATTTTTATATAAGTATAATAACGAAATAACTATCGAACATAGTTCGATCAAGACTTCAGAATTTTGACAACTTCAACAACTTATATAAAATACTTCACGATCTTTCTTAAAACAAAACCTCTTAATATTGCAGCAGAAAAATGAGAGAATATATATATGAAGATATATATTCTAGGCCAACTCTCATCACTTATATTAACAACAACAACGACAACCAGCCCAGCTCTCGTCATCTTCATCCCTGCTAACCTGCACGTTTTAGAAATAACATGCAGGGCTGAGTACTACGTACCCAGTGAACACATGCCGAAAACATTTGAAATTTGCTGAATACAACTATATTTTGAAAAATTTGCCGGAAAACATAGCACAAGGATTTTCTGAAAACAATTTGTGCAATGTTAAAAACATTTTCTTTTCTTGAAAAACATTTGTCTGCTGACATATTAACAGTATGAACCATATCTACAGTAAATAATAGTGATGAGAAAGAGGTCTCTTTCTCAATCACTTGTAACCGGCATATCAAGGAAAAGCTCACAGTTACGTATAACCGGCCCATCAAAGAAATGCTCACGATTACATATGTGTACACAAATCCCACCTTGCGCGGGACCGAATTCGTCCTTCTTAAGTAGATGGTAACATACTTAACATTTTAAAAATATTTGGCAAGTATCAAAGCTTTGAAAAAATCATATAAATTCATACTTTTCACGTTGTATAGATAAGAAAGCCCACCTGATAGACTTAAGCTTTAACTTTTAAACTTTTACTGCTCGTTCTTACTTCACGTTTTTGCTTCCACTTCCACTTGCTCCTTTAAATCGAAATGGAATAGCGACTTTAGAACGAGAACTTCTACCGAATAACGACTTCGATAATCTTAACGTAATTCGATTCGAATTTCTACGCCGAACTCGACGAAACTCGAGAATTTCTATCTTGACTTCTTAAACACTCTTATTCTATCTTAACCCATCATTAATCAACAATCATCAATCAAACACCAAACAAATCACACTCATTCATAAACATTCATCATTACTATTCATCATAATCGACTAAGTCGATTTTAATCCGTCTAACGGATTCAGAAAATTCTAAAATTAAATTCATACACTTATTTCATTATAGCAAATATAATTACACATTTATTCACACATTCGGTCCAATTAACGAATAAACTTCCGAAACGGAAAAATCAACTAAAAATAGAAAAGTTTTAATACTTTGAATTAAAATTCTAGAAAATTACACAATACTTAATTTTTATTAAGAAGTTCATAAATGCAATTAATTTCTTAATTAAAAATCAATTAATTATTTATTCTATTTATTTTATTTTCGGTTATTTCAATTTTTAGATTTCTAGAATTCTTTTCTCCTCTTTTTCATTTCTAATATACTTAATTAAACTTCTTAAACTTAATTCTCCAATTAATTTCATTCAATTACTCATTAAACAATAAACCCTAATTTTAAGAACCCTAATTTCAATTTCTAGGGTTTCTAGGGTTAATCATACTTTTAATTCACTAACTCTTGATTCAACAATTTCCATTAACATCATATGACATCAAATTATCCATCAAGTATATCTTTCTTCATCAAATCTTCAAAACCCTAATTAAAACCCTAATTTTCGACATTAATTAATAAAATGAGATAGGTTGGGAATTCATGCTTTACTTCCAACATGAAACATACTTAAAATAATTAACTAAGTTCATATTTAACATCAAAGCAAGCATATAATTCATAGATCAAAACTTGATCATTTCTCCAAAATTTCGAAAATTACTACTTTCAAACTAGGGTTTCACATGCTTAATTTAAACTCATAAATGATCATATACACATGAATTAAACATCATACTATAACATGAACATCATCCAATCACTTCCTCATTTCTTCCCAAATTTTCGAATATATATATATACAAGAAAGGGAAGATTTAACCATGAAAAATGAAATAAGAACTTGAGATATCAAAGATCTATTCTTACTTAAATACTTGAGAATGGATGATAGACTTGAATCTTTGATTCTTGGAGCTTGGAAGAAGACTCAACAATGGAAGAAAAATTCTTAAGTGTGTATAGTGTGTGTGTGTCGAATTTGAGAGGGTGAGGGAGAGAGATGATATAAGTCATATATATAGATAGAGATAGGAAGTTTTCAAATTAAATATCTAAGATATTTATGTGAATAGTAAACTTTAGTTAATTAATTAATTACTTAATTAATTCAATTAATTAATTACTAATTACTTATTGATCAAACTTCAAATTTCTCAACATAGGAATTTAATTTAGGGTTTGACGAACCCTAGATAAAAATCTCACAGAAAGAATCGGAGATTCGAAATATTTTCAAATCAACCGAAACTAAAATTTTAAAAGATAATTTACGTAGTAATTTACGTAATTAAATTAAATTCTTCTTTTAGTCAATTAATGACTAAATATTTATCATCTATTGATAAATGTAGAAACTTCTTCGTTTCGGATTAACCGAGACGAATATTCTTAATTAAAACTCATTTTTACGGCAAAATATATCTGTCAGATAAAATTTTCTGAAATTAAAATTTTTCTTTCACTGACATCTTATCTTTCTTACTAAATTAATTAATTTTAGTACGCAAGATAGACGGGATATCACACTTAAACTTCTCTATGGTTCCACCTCCACACTTCAACAATACATCACATATATCACCAATAATTCTTTCACGCCCTGCTGAACTAACTCTTTGATGTACACCGATCATAGCAAATCTTTTCCAAGTCCAAGTGACCTTTCATTAAAAAGGAGAAATAACTCCAATCAAAAACATAAACTAGATCATAACAATGTAAATGATATATCATAATAACTAATAAAATTCAATTAAATCTATTGATATAGCAATAAAAAAATCATGTTTATGTTATTTCGCATCTGTACGCGAACGGGCGAAAGGCAGCCCATTCAACCCGTTCGCGCCTCCTCGTGGATCGCTAGTGTGGCTCGAACGGCACGCACAGGCACCTGTCGGTCCGCTCGCACCGCTCACGTTACCCACACATTCGAGCAAGGCGCGAGTCGCGCGAACGGCCCTCATTCGCCCCGTTCGCGCCATACTCGCCTAGATCCACTCACACCCTATATGGGGCGAGTAGATCTACTCGTACCTTCCACCACCGAGAACAATTTCGCATCACTAAATTAACACCATTAACATTGTAGTAGGAAAACTTACATCGGTGCCATAATCGTCGTCGGATTCCAATTCAAGTGAATCACTTCTGTTTGAGCTAGGGGTGTGCAAGAGTCAAACCGAACCGTAAAAACCGACCGAACCGATGTATTTTGGTCGGTTCGGTTCGGTCCAAAAGCAATAGCGGTTTCGGTTCGGTTGTGAAAATACAAAACCGATTGGTTTCGGTTCGATTCCCGGTTCTGCTAATTAAGTTCGGTCAGGAACCGAACCGACCGAAACCTAAATACATATATTATTAAATTATAAATATATATAATTTATACTTAGTTTTTAGGGATTAAAATTAAAACTCTACAATAGTTACACATTTGATCTGAACGGAAGCCGCGTTCTCCACTTCTCTAAGTTCTCTCCCTCCCTCAAAGTCTCATTCATCTCGACCAAATCTTTCCTCATCGCCGCAGATGTGAGCCTTCGTTGTCACCGTCGCCGCCGTTGTGAGCCCTTGCCGTTTGCCGCCTCCTTCTATCGCTGCTGCCGCTCACCCTCCGGCCTCCTTTCATCGCCGTTCCCCTTCTCAGATTTTAAATTTTATTTTTGTATGTTTTCAGATGTATAATATATGAAATTAATAGTTGAATACCTTTGCAGAAAATTTATTTTGATAGTAGGTTAGTCCTTGGTGGTTTCATCTGTGTGTATGAAAAAAGATATTTGGTTCGATCTTTTGCAGAAAGTGGAATTGGTGATTTTTTAGTAGAAAAGCATGTTGTTTTGGGGGAATTAATGATTAACAATAATGATATTATGAGGTTTGATTGAAATGAGAGATGAATGATTGTTGAGTACTGAATTAGATTAATTGGGAGATGAATATTGTTTGTGTCCAACGTGATTGAATATAATTATGTGAAATCAAAAATTGAGTGAACGTGGGTGAGCAGTAGCAGAGGTGATGAGTTCATCATAATCTGGGTAGGAAAAGGTTTGATTTTGTTCTTAGCAAATTCTATCGATTTTAGGAAAACCGACCGAAACCAACCAAATTTTATCGGTTCGGTTTGAGCTTAAAACTCAGTCGGTTCGGTCCGAAAAAAATACCATCAGTTCGGTTTATAAAATTCTGAACGGTCGGTTGAACCGACCGACCGATGCACACCCCTAGTTTGAGCTATTCGATATTGTCGGCGGCAGTAACGGCGACGGGACCGGAGACGGAGACGGAGGAGTGGTAGGGAAAGACGCGCGGCAGTGGAGCAGCAGAGAGGGAGGCGAGACGGAGATTGAGGCGGGGGTAGAGCGGCGTAGACGGAGATGTGAAGGTAAAGCGGTGGAGATAGAGGCACAACGAAAATAGAGACACGACGGGCGGCACGAAGGTGTTACAGAGACCGAGGCACGAAGATGCCTAGGCGCGAAGGTGTCGGTGGAAGAAGATGTGAATGCGGCGGCAAAGGAGATATGAAGACGACGGAGGTGCGAAGACGAAATGAAGTTGTGCGAAGACTGTGATAGAGTAGGGTTTTGTTTCTATTGAATTTTGACTATTAAGTCAAAAGGTTAAAGATAAAAAAAATAATAATTTACTTAGGAGTATTTTTGTAAGAGTGACTAGTATCATATATATTATTAAAACGATTGTGGATTTGAGCTCTCCCCTTAATTTAAGGTTATACGTGGCGCAACCTCCATTAGGTATTTGTATTTATCTTAAATCCTCATTTTATTCATATATTCTATTGATTTATATTTAATATTTCAAAACTTCCATAATTAAATATACAATAAGAATATATCCAAAACATAGAAATCTTTTCCATAAGTAAATATATACAATTGCTCTTAAATAATATATTACAATGAATCCTCGTGGATTCAATAATTTTGTTATGTTTTAATATATATATATAGAAAATATTATTCTAATCATAATCCATTAATAAGTATATTCACAATCTTTTGGATTTAGCATATCACGATATTTTCATAATTAAAAAACTAATAAATGCTAAACTATTTATTTGACCTTAATTAATTATATCAAATTACATAAGAAACTATTTTGGTTGAATAATACAACATTTTTATCCCACATTGCTTTTCAATAAGACTATACTCTTAGACAACCTATATAAATACTCAAAATTACTGTGTACTTTTCCAACTTGTAATTGTTTGCACAACCAATTTAATTTGGCCTTTTAATTAGTTGGTCAAATTAATAGTTTTATTTTATTATAAAATTTGATTTGACAATTTATTAAGTTGTCGATATTTATTTGTTTAATTTGATAAATTATAAAGTTGGTGTAAATAGAAGAAAATTTAGATTGTAGTATGTTTTTATTCTAAATATTTGTACAATTTTCAAAACATTCATAATAATTAATATGGACAACTTTATAGTATTTACTAATTTGAAATTTCTCATATTTGAACATGTTTATTCATGTACTTTATATTATATTTAATATATTTAGTATTTTCCAAATGTCCATAAATAGTTGATGGAAATTCAATTTACAAGTCACAATCTAATTAATTAGTTGGCCAAATAAATAGTTTTATTTTTTTATAAAATAATTAATTTGACCAATTATTAAGTTGATTCAAGAATTGTTAAACTTAAATAAAGTTTAATAATTCAATTAACTTAAAAAGTTCGAAAAGTTAATGGTAATATTATACTATTAAAATTTAATAATCTACAGTTAGATTATAATTATTTTTAATTATTCTTTTAAAAATAAATCGATCATTTTGGTTTGTAATTAATTGTGGTTATTGAGGGGTACACAAAATATATATAATTGTAATTTATACATTTTGGCATGTATAATAAAAAATATATTTATATATATTATATATATTAATAAAAATATATGCTTATCTATTTAATATAAAAAATTTATATCCCACATTGTTTTTCAAATAAAGCTTCACTATTGGAAACCTATATAAATGTTCAAGATCAATGTATATTTTCACATCCCGGAATTATTTTTCTTAGTTATTTTATAAATTATTTTTGGATGCCGTCATTTAAAATAATCGATGAAATTTTCGTAAATGAAATTTCTTTGTTAATTGTAACAAATTGATACATTCCACACCAAATAAAAGTAACGATGAAAACAATAAAAAATATTTCATCACATCCTAAAATGGGAAAATATATAATATTAACTAATTAATTAATTTTTTTTCAAATAAAAGCAAAATATGATTATTTTAATATAATGGACAAGATAATCCAAACAACGGGTGATTGAAATATGTAATAGGTACAACCATCAGAGAAATGTTACCTCTCATTGACCTATTCTTATATGAATCTCTTCGTCAGATCCCACCATCGTTCGAACAATTGACAATTGTAATAGAAAATGGATATAACAATCCAGGAAACACCATCCTTAGTGATCTATTTTTTTACATATTTCACATACCTTTATTTGTTGCAAAAACCCTTTTGAGGATACTATCGAATCACTTCAGGGGTGCAACATGTCATATATGAAGATTTTTATAAGGTGAATGGAGAACTAAAAGACAACTACAAATATGCTACGCAATGAGTTTGTGAGACGACAAAGAGTATAATATATATATATATATGTCTTAATCTGATGCATTTGATGAGGGGAGACATCGAATTCCCAATCGTTTTAATAATATATAGATAATTATGTATGAATCTTAAGATAAAACTCATGATATTATAACCAATATCTACTGTAAGGCTCATGGACTCCGGCAATTAATAATTCCAAAAATATGGTATCATAATTTTATATTTAATTATGGAAGTTTTGAAAATATAACTATCAAATGATATAATTTATGAACTAAAAATGCATAAAATGAGGATTTAAGATAAATAGGAATATTGAAAGGAAGTTGTGCCACGTAAGACCTAAAATTAAGGAGAGACTTTGAATGTATAATCATTTTAATAATATATAGATGATGCAAAATAATTTCATAAATTTATAATAACATTTAATTACCGTCGAATTTCGACGGGTCATACACTAGTTTATATAATATTAACTTAGTGACTACTATTTTTTTTTTTATTAACTTAAGTGGCTATTATAATATTTCCCTCTATAAAAAATGGGTGCTAAAATAGGAAAAGTCAACTTAGGACAGCAATCGTGGAACTTGCCCATCACTACGGAAATGGTCTAGTAAATCGGGAAATTCTATTAGAGCACCTACTGTGGCGGTCGCTCGGCCCGGTCGATTGGCCAACGACCGCCACATGCGACCTACCCCCCTCCCCCGCGGTCCCTCCCCATAGTGAAGACCGCATAGGTCGCAATCCAGATCGGGTTTGCGACCGAGCAATCTACCTTGGTTGCTATTATTTTATTATTATTATTTTTGTTTAATTAAAAAAAAATTTAACGGTTTTTATTAGAGCATATGCCTAGAGAGAAGCGCGGCTTCGCCATGCGAGAGCCCATGAACGTCTTGAAAACGATTTGATTGAGGAAATTTGGACACGTTTCGGTCCACTCAACTAGTTCTACCTTAATTTTAAGTTTAATGTATTTTTCTTTTTATTGTATTGTAATTTTCCAATGTTTCAATACAATATGGTATTTTAATTATAATTATTTTTATTATTCAAAATAAATACTCCCTCCGTCCCATGATAAGTGACTACTTTCTTTTGGGCACAGGTATTTAGGAGAAGTGTATTTAAAGGATAAAAAGATAAAAAGTGGTGGAGCCCACATCTTTTGTGTGAGAGAGGGTGTTTCCATATTAGGAAAGTGGCCACTTATGATGGGACAGCCAATAAGGAAATGTGGCCACTTATGGCGGGACGGAGGGAGTATAAAACTTAAAATTAAAAAAGACAATTAAATAATGAGAGACCGGGGTGAGAGACCTATCTCATAGCGGACGATTTTGAGGTAGGTCTCTACAACATTGAGGTCCCACAAAATGTGCATAAAGTATAATAAAATATTGGGAGATCGACCTACTCAAAGGTAGGTCTCCCATAGTGGGTGCTCTTAGGGGTGTACATGTAGTACACCCCTCCCTCACATAATAATATTATATTATACAATTTATATTAATAAAATATTATTATGTGAGAGGTGGGTGTACTATATGTACACCTATAATAGAATTTCCCAAAGTAAATCATATCGGCCAACATTACATGTCCTTCCACGAATGACAGAAAAAAAAAGAATTAAGTGCCTAATAACTACGATAATAATTAAAGATTTATTTTGAATATATAAATTTCTTTACAAAAGATTTTAGTTGGGAGTGTTTGACTAAGCTTATGAGCTCCTTAGAATTTGGTAAAATAAGATCTTAAACAGCTTATAAGTTATAAAATTAAGCTCCAACACCTTATGAGCTCCATAATGAAACATCTTATAAAATATTGGACATTATATTAATCTATTTAAATTAAGCCAAAAAAAGCTAGAGATCTTGGGAACAATTTCCTATACTATTTATCTCCCAACTAGAGAAAAGAAAAAAAAAGTAAAGAAAAGAAACAAGACATTTTCTAAATTGCTAATATGTCTTTCAAAGTATATTTTTAAGGTAAAACATGTCTTCTTCTGTGCATTGTTCGAGTATTTTCTATAGAATCGAGAAGTGAGATGACAGAGGAGGAGCGATGGTGGCAACAGTGACGGTAATGGTGGAGGCGACAATTTCCGACCGGAAAGTGGAGAAAAAGGAGACGAAGAAGTTGCATTAGTTAGTCATTAGTCAATCGGGCCAAGCTTTTTAAATAGGGTGATTTTAAACATAACCCCTTTTTTCCTTATCATAGTTTCCCTATTTAATAAATAAAATAATAAAAGTATCAATAATCCCTAAAAAAAATGTGTTAATTAATATACTATATTCATCCCTTAACCACTTATTTAAAATTTTAATTAAATATTAACTTCATCATTACGTTTGTTTCTTTTTGTTTTTGTTAAATTCTTTCTTCAAAGGATATAATAGAAAATAAATCAATGATAGGATTTATTTAATACAATTAATTATCAAGTAAATTAAAGCACATTTCAAGCCTAAAAGTATTACATTTTCATAACCAATGATGGGACTTATTTAAGTATATGAACTCAACTCGCTGTGCGAAGTTAAATTGATTAACTGAAATTAAATGACGATCATTACAATGACCCCCATATAAATGTATAGTGAAAACAATCCTGCTTCAGAAACGTAACGAACTCCACCATATAGCCAGTGAGTGCTTTCGGAATGGTGAATCTAGCGGCCTGTGTAATTGCTGAAAGAGGCAGTGGCATTAGAGGCTGATGACGACCCTTCGGACACTAAATTAGCATTACTAAAACTAGGCCTATGTGGAGCTCTCATCTGCTCCTCTCCTCCATCACTCAATATCATTGCCACTATTTCAGACATGCTTGGCCTTGAAGATGCTTCTGTGTGTGTGCACATGATATGGAGCAAGGGGTAGAGGGAGTAGGCATGCATGGAAAGAAGCCCTTGCTTGTGTATCAAAGGAAGAAGAAGCGTGAGGATCGGGCCTAGTCCACTTTCGTGGGCTGCTGTGTGGGAAAGGAAATTGTAATTATTATTATTATAAATTGTAATTATTGTAAATACTGAAAATAGTATGAATAGGTGGCAGTTATTTATTATTTAAGGAATAGGTGTCAGTTGGGTAGAAGTCGGTTATTATTTAAGGAATAGGTGTCAGTTGGGTAGAAGTCGGTTATCTCTCTAAGTATGAAAGGGTGGGTTATAAATAGGGAAAGAAGGGTAGTTATTTAATATGTGGATATTGTATTGAGCACGGGTGGCTTCTTGGGCGGCTACGCCGTTAGAAAAATAAAGAACAAGAGTGCTAATATTCTCTCTTTAAATTTCGCATTTTGTTCATATTAATTGGTCCGACCTGCCGGATCCGTCCTCGCGCGAAGATGACGAGATCGCAAACGGAGAGATTAGAGGCATTGGAGAAGGAACGGCGGGAGATGAGGGAAGATCGAGAAATCAATGAAGGAAAATGCGGAAACGATCACGCCACGCTCACGAATTGGTGCAAGTCATTAAGACAAACCGGACTCTAAATCCGGCGGCAAAGGATCCAACATGGAAGATGGCCACGAATCGGAAGATGGCGATGACGAGGAAAGCGCGATCGGGGGAGAAATAAGGGGACTCTTGCAGCTGCCGTCTTTCGATGGAAATGACCTGATAGTTGGGCGGCCCGCGCCATCAACGGTTGAAATCGCAGGAGCTGGCAGGAAGTACGAGTTTACGGCGAGTAGTGGCTATGGAAGGACCGGCCTGTCTTGGATGACATGGCTGCGTTCACGAAAGCCCTCGCTCACGTGGAAGGGATTTTCGGAGCGTTGGTGTCACGATTTGATACCCGTTTCCAAGGGGACGCGTTCGAGAGATTGGCCGATATTAAACAAACGGGGAGTGTCGATGAATATGTCAATTTATTTGTCCGACTTGCAAGCCAAGTGCCGGGCCTAACCGATGCACACACTACCTCGGTTACTTCGTGAAGGGCGGAAGGATCCGTCCCGGGGTTCCTACGCTTATTCGGACCCCGCAGTGGAGGCCGCGATGGAATTGGCACGCGACGTGGAAGACAATTTGGCAATTCGGGGAGGGGTCGTAACGATCTAAGGCGAGTAATTCGAATGCCGAAAGGGGTGGTTGGAATCGAGGTGTAACCACGGCATGGACCGGATACGGTTGGGGGACCGAGTAAGAAGCTTTGCGGGCAGCGTGCGCGGCCACGGGGAGACAAATCAAATGCTTCGAGGGCTAGTGAAGTGGTACGGCCCCGCGGCGGCCACGCTTCACAAGACTCTCATCACGGGAACTTGCGAGATTGAAGGCCAAAGGGCTATGTTTTCGATGTAGAAAGCCGTATTCGCCGGGGCACGAGTGTCCTCTCGAACAATTGCGAGTCATGATCGCGAAGAGGGAGAAAAGGTGGACTTGCAGCAGTACGAGTTCTATCAACCAACGGGACTTGAAGAAATAGAAGAGGCGCACGAGGAAGACGTTGAGTTGCCATTATATTCGATGGCTGGCATTGACACCGCGCGAACTATGCGCCTGCACGCGAGGATGGGAGAACACACTATCACCGTGTTGATCGATAGCGGAGCAAGCCACAACTTTATTTCAAAGACGCTCGTGGGCGGGGCTGCAACTACAACCCGATCGAGAGGAACGATTCAGCGTCTTATTGGGAAACGGGCTGCGCCGAAGCGAAGGGTGCATGCGGAAGGTTGAGGTAACTCTTGCGGGGTGTCATTTTATATTGGATTGCTTTGTATTTCCTTAGGCGGTGTAGATTTAATTTTGGGAATGACATGGCTTTCGACTTTGGGAGAGGTCAAACACCACTATGATAAGATGTTAATGAAGTTTGAAAAGGGAGGACGTTGCATTGAGTTGCGTGGTGATCCTCGGTTGTGCGAGGTCCCCGGTGGTATGAAGTCGTTAATCCACTCTCGAGACACACAAATGTGGGCAATAGTGCCGGAGGAAGATGGCAATGCTATATCTCACGAGCAAGAAGGGTTACAAGAAGTGTTACATGAATTCCGAGGAGTGTTTGGGGATCCGAAATCCTTACCACCAAAGCGTGAGACGGACCATCGCATCGCGCAGAGGAGGGCACCAAGCAAGTGTCCGTGCGTCCATACCGCTATGGTCATCACCGGAAGGACGAAATTGAGAGGCTTGTAAAAGATATGTTAATGGCGGGAATTATAAGGCCAAGCTCTAGCGCTTTCTCAAGCCGGTATTATTGGTGAAGAAGAAAGACGGAAGTTGGAGATTGTGTCGATTATCGAGAACTAAATAAGGTGACGATACGAACAAGTACCCCATTCCGGTTATACAGAGATGATCGACGAATTGGCTGGGGCGGTCGTCTTCTCCAAGATTGATCTCCGTCCGGGCTATCACCCGGTCCGAGTAGCGGGATATCCCCAAGAGCGCTTCCGAACTCGCGGTGGCCACTATGAGTTCTTGGTCATGCCGCCCGGCCTCGCAAACGCGCGGCCGACATTCCAATCCACAATGAATGACGTGTTCCGGCCTGTTGAGAAAATTTGTGTTGGTTTTTTTGACGATATACTCGTCTGGGCCATTTCGTGGGAGCGACATCGAGTGCATTTGGGAACGGTGCTTCGGATTTTACAAGAGAATCAATTTCTAGCTAATCGAAAGAAGTGCACTTTTGGTTGTCGGCAAGTGGAATACTTGGGCCACGTGATCTCGGAGGCAGGCGTAGCAATGGATTCGGAGAAAATTAAGGCAGTATTGGAGTGGCCGAGACCTTCTAGTGTTCGGGAGGTTCGCGGATTTCTAGGCTTGACGGGATATTACCGTCGATTCGTTCGTGAGTACGGCTTGATCGCACGGCCATTAACAGCATTGCTAAAAAAGGAGGCTCCCAAACGTCTTGAATGGACGACTGAAGCAGAAGAGGCATTCCGCGTTTGAAGAAGGCTCGCTGAAGCACGGTGCGCTACCACAGTTCGATCGGCCTTTCGTGATCGAGTGTGATGCATCGGGAACAGGGATAGGGGCAGTATTAATGCAGGAACGCCGACCGATCGCTTATTTCAGCAAGTCCTTGGCAGATAGAACTTTGACAAAATCAGCATATGAACGGGAAATGATGGGCCTCGCTTTAGCGGTTCAACATTGGCGCCCATATTTACTCGGAAGAAAGTTTGTAGTGCGAACTGATCATCGAAGCTTGAAGCACTTGTTGCATCAGAAAATTGTCACTCCTGCACAACAAGTTTGGATTGCCAAATTGATGGGATATGATTTCGATATCGAGTATAAAACGGGGATTTCGAATGCTGCAGCTGATGCTCTTTCCCGGCGTGAAGGCGATGTTGAGTTAGGGCGTTGAGCGAGGCGAATGGTTGGGTTTCAACGGAGTGGAGATCGAAGCGACGAATGATGAATATCTCAATTCCATCATCATGGCAATCCGGCAACAACCCGACGATAAACCCGGATTTCGACTCGTAGGAACAAAGCTATTCTTTCATGATCGTGTTGTTTTACCGACTACGTCGAAGTGGATCTCCGAACTCACTCCACGAGTTTCATGATACCCTTTTGGTGGTCACGCGGGGTCTTACGCACGTATCGGCGTCTTGCGTCCAATGTATATTGGAAAGGTATGTTTCGTACGGTTAAGGGAATATGTGGCTAAATGTTTAATTTGTCAAAAGATGAAGTATGAGGCGATGTCACCCGTAGGGTTGCTACGGCGTTGCCTATTCCTTGACAAATTTGGGAGGATATTTCTATGGATTTCATAACTTGCTTGCCTAAGTCGAAAGGGTTTTACGTTATTTTGGTAGTTGTTGATAGGCTTGTCAAAATATGCACACTTCATAGCGTTGAAACCGCCGATTACGGCACGCTCGGTCGTTTGAAACGTTCATGCGGGAGGTGGTCGGTTGCATGGAATTCCTAGCTACTTGTTAGCGATCGAGATTCGTGTTCGTAAGCACCTTTTGGAGAGAATTGTTTGTGCGGTCGGGTACTCGCCTCAAGTTCGGCCACGGCCTGCCATCCGAGACGGATGGCCGGACGGAAGTAACTAATAGGGTGCTAGAGACGTATCTTCGTTGTTTTACTAGCGAGCGGCCCCGAGATGTGGGTAAGGTGGGCGGCTTAGGGCGGAGTTTTGGTATAACACATCCTATCAAACCGCGGCCGGATGACACCGCCCGAGGCGGTATATGGCCGCCGCGCCAAGGCCTTGCGCCGTTTTCTGCGGGAGAGTGTACGGTGCCGGCGGTGGCGGAGACTGCGTCTGGTCGTGATGAAGTGCTTCGGCGCCTTCATCGGAACTTGCTACGGGCTCAGCAAGAGATGACGGTTCGGGCCAACAAACATAGAAGGGACGTGGAGTTTGAGGTTGGGGATCGAGTTTTTCGAAGGTTCGACCTTTTCGACGTCTTCGGCGAAGGAGGGTAAAGACCATAAACTCTGCCAAATTTTATGGGCCTTTTGAAGTGCTTGCTCGAGTTGGGAATAGGGCATACAAGCTGCGACTTCCGGAGGGCGGCAAAGTGCATCCGGTATTTCATGTTTCACAACTAAAGAAGGTGGTGGGGGTCACGAGGTCACGGCGAGCGCCGAGACGATCGAGTTGCCGGTGATGCCAATTCTTGAGCCGGAGAACAAATCTTAGCATGGCGAACGATTCCGGTAGGGGCGAATAAAGTCGAGCAACTGTTGGTTAAGTGGAAGGGTGAGAGTGAAGATGATGCAACTTGGATTGACTTGAAGAATTTCATGGGCCAATTTCCAGACTTTGACCTTGAGGACAAGGTCGATTCAAAGGAGGATGGAATTGATATGGAGCAAGGGGTAGAGGGAGTAGGCATGCATGGAAAGAAGCCCTTGCTTGTGTATCAAAGGAAGAAGAAGCGTGAGGATCGGGCCTAGTCCACTTTCGTGGGCTGTCAGGAAAGGAAATTGTAATTATTATTATTATAAATTGTAATTATTGTAAATACTGAAAATAGTATGAATAGGTGGCAGTTATTTATTATTTAAGGAATAGGTGTCAGTTGGGTAGAAGTCGGTTATTATTTAAGGAATAGGTGTCAGTTGGGTAGAAGTCGGTTATCTCTCTAAGTATGAAAGGGTGGGTTATAAATAGGGAAAGAAGGGTAGTTATTTAATATGTGGATATTGTATTGAAAGCCTGGTGGCTTCTTGGGCGGCTCTGCCGTTAGAAAAATAAAGAACAAGAATTCTGCTAATATTCTCTCTTTAAATTCTGTTTTGTTCATATTAATCATCAAACCAATTTCCACCATTTTCTTCAAATCTTTAGCTTTGTATTCGTTCCACTCCAACATCTCGTCCGCTAGTTTTTCATGCATCCCACTCTCGTATAGCTTCCATGCCTGTGAATTAATTTACTCATTAATTTATTACTTTGGAAAAAATTAATATTGTCTACTTAAATAATTTGTAGATTAGTTATATCATATACTTTACTATATAATGAAGACAAATAGATAATTACTACCTCTTGAAGAAGATAGGTAGAGGAGTTAGAATTGGTGTTGATCATATCACTGCATCTCCGGCCACTGATGATTTCCAGCACCACAACTCCAAAGCTGTAAATGTCAACTTTCTCTGATAAATGCCCGTTCACCGCGTATTCTGGTGCTGTGTATCCCCTGTTCTCCACAAATTCATTATCATCTCAATATTCTTTCACTGCTTCAATCTATAACATTACTTTAATTTATTTCATTTCATCAAATATTATTTTCTAATGTCAGGGAAAAAAGGCCTCAAGATTGTGATCACTTACAATGTGCCCGCGAATTTAGTGCTAACATGGCTCTGACTCTCTGGTAGAAGCCTTGCCAACCCAAAATCAGCAATCTTGGCTTGAAATTCTTCGTCCACTAAAATATTGCTGGGCTTTATATCTCGATGTATTATGGTTACGTGGTAATGTTCGTGCAGATATGCAATGCCCCTTGCTATGCCAAATATTATATCAAACTGTTGTTTCCAGCTCAGTGATCCTCGCTTCTCACCTATTACATCATACCCAAACATAAACAAATTCATCTCTTCTTCAGTTGTAGATACATAGACACAAGAAGAAAATGGTTCAAATTCAGTCTACAAGTCAAGATATTAGTATTACGATTACATTTCATTTTGAGTATGCATGTGTGTGATCAATTCAACATACGTACCGTATAAGAATGTGTCGACGCTTCCATTCTCCATGTATTCGTAGACGAGAAGCAGTTCCGATCCTTTACTACAACATCCCAACAAACGGATAAGATTGCGGTGATGAACATTTCTTATAAGCCTACCTTCACTCTCAAAATCTGCCTTAGCTCTGCTGTAATTCATATCCAGCTTCTTCACTGCAACCACGTTCTCATTTCTTAAGGTAGCCTGTCCATTACCAACCTTAATTTATAAGAAAATCAATGCATTCATCATAGTAATTAACAATATTTGAAACACGCCTATCGATCTACCTTGTATACAACACCAAAACTGCCTTCCCCTAGTTTTTTTTCTTCACTGAAATTGTCGGTTGCTGCCTTCAACTCCTTGTAGCTGTATACATTTGGACTTTGCAATTCTGTTGCTCCCAAAATATTACCTGGATCAACTCAACAAACAAATTTCCATTTAAAACTATATCGCCTTTGAGCTCCCATATAAGATAAATTGGTAATAAATCACCTCTTGAGGCTGCTTTCGCGCTTCTTGAAAACGCATACCACAAGAGAAGAGCAACTAAAATTACAAAACCCCCTACACCTCCCACCACTCCCCCTACAACAGCTTTCCCATTCCCTGTAAAATACAAAATCATCAATCCATCCGTAATGGAAACAATAAACGCGACATATTAAAGAGGCGTTATTACCTCCTCCTCCTCCTCCTAGGCTTAGAAAAGACGCGATATCTGTGGTCTGATTATCATCAAAGAAGGGGGTGTCCGAATATCTCATAAAACAGGCTGCATCAGCAAGCCTTCCTTCAGCAGCGGAAAGCAATCGTCTATGCTTTCATAGGCTGCATTCAAGCAACTTTGGCACCCACTTTGGCTCACTGTTTCAGCACATTGCGCCACCCCATAAATGGTGAGTCCGTCGTTGGAGACCTCCCTCTTACTGGCTGCAGAATAGCCATTAATTCTTGGTGTTGCAACTTGAAGATCACGTGCTGCTGCAGAGAATGCATTTTGCTGTGCTGCGCTTCTTTCTCCGCACATTACACTGTTTTCTATTGTCTGCTCGTAGAAGCTGTAGCTCTCATACCTTATGTTCAACACATCATCACAATACTTATCATAACGTGCTTGCAGTAGAACCAGCAGAAAAATTTATTGGGACTATTGTGCGAATTTCATATTATATAGCTATAGAAAATATTTTTTTTAAACCACCTCAGCCACCCCTAGCTCCACCACGGAGTAAAATTGCACATATAAGGTTTAAATTAAATAAGCTTAATTGTCTACAAATACACAAACTACTATTACCAAATTTTGTTTTTAACCTAATAAAAAAAATTAGCGAGAATATACACGAACTTTGGCAGGGGTTTAGAAGTTAGCCTGAATTCAAATTCCGGTCAATTTGGATCGCCGGATTTTATCCACATGACACTAGATGGATATTAATGGCATTGACGTGGCATCATCTCTCTCCACATCAACAAATCCATGTCAATTCTCTCTAGGAACTTTCGTCGAACACCTGGAGGGCAGGTGTGATAGAATCTTCCCGATCATTCACATCATTCTTCCCTAAAAATTTGATTTGGCTTTTGGTAATGTGAAAACTGGTTTGCGACTCTCTAAAATGTTTAGTTCGATCTATAACCACAAGCCTTCCTGACATATAATGTCACTCCCATTTTATAGGTATTGACAGGACAATCTGGCAATACATATACTGCACTCTACATTTTATGGAAGAAAAGGGACGGCGAGGAAAGGGGTAATCTGGCATTTGGGACGAGAGAGAGAGAGGGACGGGGTAGCAGAGGGCGCGATGGTGGTGGTGGCGGCGGCGCGACGGGGCGATGGACAGCAGAGGTGTACGGATTGGGTGGTGGTCTGTCCGCTGTCGGAGCTGTCTCGACGCCATTGTTTAATTTGTTATGGTTCTGCAGGTGTGGTTAGAGAGAGAGAAGGGAAGAAAATTGGAAAGAGTCTGTCAAAGAGAGAGGACGAAATCCACCTCACATTTTTTTTTATTAAATAATCCAGACTGTTGTTTCTAAATGACGGTATTGCCACGTCAAAATTTCCAGTGCGACGTAGAGGATCCAAATTGGCCGGAAGTTGAATTCGGTACAAATTTCAAACTCTACCAAAATTTATGTATTTTTTTATAGGGGTTATTGCCTGTAAATACACAATTTTTTTTTAAATTTTGGAATTGCACATGACTTTTTTTTTGTGCCTCAGTATACATAAACTTTTATTTTTTTCTAATTTTACAGAGGTCATCGTTTTTCCCCAAATTGAATCACGCGAGGATCATACGTGGAGGCCGGAAATGCCACTCTGGACAGCAGGGATAGCCACACAAAACGATGTCGTACTATTTTAACGGAAACGACGTCATTTAGACCAAAATCAAACTTATTTCCCCTCTTTTGCCTCTGCGATTATAACATTAGAACTTTTCATCACCAGGCGAGCAAGAAAGGGGGAGAGAGAGCGAGAGAATTAAATTGTGCGCAGAGGCAAAAGAGGGAAAATAAGTTTGATTTTGGTCTAAACGACGTTGTTTCCTTTAAAATAGGACGACGTCGTTTCGTGTGTCCGTTCCGGTTGTCCAGAGTGGTATTTTTGGCCTCCACATGTGATTCAATTCGGGGGAAAACGATGACCTCTGTAAAAATAGAAAAAAATAAAAGACTATGTATACTGAGGCACAAAAAAAAGTCATGAGCAATTCTTGAATTTGAAAAAATGTTGTATATTTACACGCAATAACCCCTTTTTTATATGAGAAAAAAATCTATCTTACATGTACATTTAATACATTCATCTCACGTAATAATATTTTATTAATATAAATTAATATTCCCTCCGTCCACAATAAATTTGCCACATTGTGGATGACACGAGTTTTAATAATTTGTTGGTTGATTGTATTGTGAGTGGAATAAAGATCTCATTTTTATTTAGTTTTAAATTGTGTTGTGAGTGGAAAAGTAAGTGAAGTGTGTGGGGCTATTATTATAAATGGATGTGGTAAAATTTTGTGGAAGAACCAAAAAATAAATTGTAGCAAATTTATGTGGACGGAAGGAGTAAAATATTATCATGTGAGGTGAATGTATACATAGTTCCACCATTACCTCCATGAAATTTTAGAAATGAGACAATAAAAGTAAAAGCTCTCGAGAATCTCCTGTTAATACATAAAATTTGAATATTATTAAAACATGAAATATTGACACTATCAATTATCAAATCAGCTCCGATACTTATCTACTATCGATTTCTGAGCAATACGTTTCCTTCCTTGAATAGAGAAGAAAATGCCCATTCGCTGAAAATTTGAGTCAATTTTCCACACCTGATCAATTACTCATTATTTTTATTTTTCTGAATTAAATTTTTGCCGAGTATTTAATATTAACCAAATTCTACACTTTTTGTTTAACCAAATTAGAAATGACAATGGGTTGGGTATTCAGCTTTATCAAATCCTAATGAGACGGGTTTAAAAATTATTAAATGATTTTGGGACGCGCGGATTTGGACAATTACCTTACGGGTATCCGTTACCCAAATCCATTTATATATCTGTAAGATGAAAAATATTATGTATATAATTTATAGTATTATAATTATAAATATTACTAAAAATAATAATAATTTTAGAATTTTATACTATTATTCTTTTTAACCCACATACAAATAAACCATCAAGATTTCTAATGTCTCTTAAAGTTCTCCGTAAAAATTCTCTACTTCTGAAAATCACAACTCAATATGTTACGATGGAGGAAGATGTTGATTGATTCATCATAAATTTTGTTATTAAGGAGTATTTGCTTTGAAATTTATTTTAATAAAACTTTGTATTGATACTTATGTTTTAATTATATTTATAATATTTTGTTATTTCTACTATTGAATATCGATGTTTACTTTTTAGTATTCAGATTTTTAGCGGGTATTACCAGCGGGTTTAGTACGGATTTTAAAATTATTTTTTAATCAGGTTTGAGACGGATTGAGAAAATTTTGATGGATTTGGATTTGAAAAGTGCTTAATGGGGAGATTGTCATTCCTAAACAAAACTAACATTTAAACATTAAATAACATAATAATTAATCTCATTAATAATTTATTCACTACCTCATACGATGTGGAAATAATTTGTTTCAAATAATTAATATATATGATTCTTAATAATATTAAAACGAAATTTCAAAAAAATAATAATATTAAAAAAATTGAATCTGAACAAAAATTACTCCCTTCGTTCACGAATAGTATGACTATTAATTGTGACACGAGGTTTGATAAGAGTTTGATAGATGTTAAGTGAATGGAGAAAGAGACTCATGACTTTTGTTGTAGTATTAGGCAATTGTGGGACCTGATTGTTTTTTTGGAAAATAGTAAGATGAGATGAGGATAAAAAGTAAGAAACTAAGTTGTCATGTTCTAAAATGAAAATGACATATTTGACGGACGAAAAAAGAAAACTAGTCAAGAGATGGAGTATTGATTTATTCACAAAAAAGATAAGAAAAAATGTTGTCTCCAATAAAATAGGAGCAACATAATTGAATGGAAAAAAGTACCGGAGGTGTGCGTGTGTTAGTCTAGTGGTAGAATGGTTAATGTTTGGGCCAAAGGTCACGGGTTCAAGTTCACCGTAATGCGACTTTAAAAAATTTCTTGTAATTTTTGTTAAAAAAAAAAAAAAACAGTACCGGAGAAAACAGCCGTCGTAGACGAGGCGAGCTCCGACGGTGGAGCAGTTCCGAATCTGAGCGACGGCGAAGTCGTAGCAGGCCAAGCAATCCGGCTCGGACATGTAGGTTCTGCACTGTACCATGCTGTAAATCGGGTCCGATGACCCCTCCTGCTGCGCCGTCGCGAACCGCCTGCCGCCGCCGTCCGACAGCTGTCTTCGGAGGTCGGAGAAGGTGGCGTTCAGATTGTTCATAAAATCTGCTTCGTTGGATGCATTATACTGACTGCATCCTTTCGTGATAAGATTAATCTGCGGTGCTGTCCTCCCCACGGAGACGGCGGCCGCCGCGACTATCAGTCGGAGCCACCAGGTCAACCTCCCTGTGCTTGCCATGAGCCTGGTGAGATATATGGTTCCAATAATCAAGGCATCCACTTTTAGGATTTTATTTCTTCTCTAAATGTTGCTGGTGTTGAAATTTATCATGTTTAATTTGTTGAAATCAGTTTATATTTTATTATATATTATAAAATATGTTTGACTTATTGTTGAGAAAATTCTTTTATAAACAAGAGTAAGATGGAAAATGTCTCCTCTCTTGGTCTTTATCACCTCTCTTTCTAGATGAAATTAATGGAATACTGTACATAGAATCAATTTGTAATGTGTTGGTGGAACTTTAATATTTGGAGCACTATATAGCATTAGAAGGTCGATAGGCAGGGACAAATTAAGCTATAATTATGAATTAGGAAGTTTAAATCCCCACTTCATAACTACAATAATATAATTAAATATAATAAAATTTAAAGTTTTATACTATAAGTTAGATAAATAATTCACACATAAAATAAGATAATAAATAAAACCATCAAAAGAATTAGTAAAATTAAAGTTCTTAATTAAACATATATTAAGATTTTTGAAATAATACATGCAATATATAAATTCATATATGGATCTAAAAATTACTATAATACATATAAGCATTTGTGAAATAAAAAAATTAAATTTATCGGATCATGCTCATGCATAATCCTCGTACTCAATATATTTTTGAAAAAATAATACTAAAAGAATTAGGAAAGCCCAAAAAGTCTTCCCCCACCCCTTCCCCTCAATATTCTATTTATATGCTCCCTTTGGGATGGTCAAGGGATAGAGTGGATCGTCTGAGACTGAAAGATCTCTCGAATTGAAATTTCACTAATGTCTCTATAGGTTGAGTCTGTCATACTTATACTTGAAAAATATGGTTTACAAGGAGACAATTTATCCAGTGTGCACTGAAGATAACGGCTGCGAATTTTCACGACATTAAAAAAAAATTATATTGCGAAAGCAAACACAAAATACCAAAGAACATGTGGTTCCAGCGCACAACAGTGTAGCTGGTAAGTAATAGGTGTAAATCAAGTTTATGTCAAAATTATTTATTACTCAATTTGTTGACCGGTTAAGAGATCACTGATTATTTTTTATTTGCATTTTCGTTTTATTTTATATGTAATAAATGTACGTAATCTGTATGTGGTACGAATTAATATAATTAAATACAAAATTAAAAATAAATGATCCCGGCCCGTGTGAATTTGTTAGTCTTGATTTTGAATGCTTACGAAGCCCCGACTGTACCTCCCCACCAAATTGGACCTGAATCTTGTCCGTCTTAAGTATTGCCGAAGATAGATAGTACTAATGTTTTATAACATAACGTCATTGTTCCTCATGATTGCAAATTTGTCCGTATATATATGTGCACGTGTGTGATAATTTTTCTAATTCAAGTCAGCTCTCTTTACGCTATTTGAAATGGTCGCGCCTCGTCTCCCAAAATAATTAAGCTCCTCACACACTGACACACACACACACGTAATGTCATGATGGAGTAATGTTTATAGGGCACACTTGTGTGAGACCGTAAATATATATATAATGGAGAGTTCAAATAGAAACTAATTCCTCCGTAGAATATAGAAACTTTTTTCGTTCGTAGATACTAGTTGATCAATGGTTGTGTATTAACTAAATTTTATATTTACTATTTATATTATTTGGAGTTAAAAAGGGTGGTTTTGTCTTTGATATTATTTTTGTAACCGCTCAATCCCTTAACTGAAGGAATAATGAATCTTTTCCGTTTCCTGATTATTTCTTCTCCTCCATAGATGCTATGATCAGTTGATCACGTTTTTTGTTTCCTTTTGTATTAATTCATCTTTTTATCTTTTAAAGGTTTGTGTTTCATCTTTTACTCTTTCTCTTTGTCGGTCATATCCATTTTTTTTTCCTAAAAAATGAGGAAACAATCTCACATAAATATTGTTTTGAATTATGCATGATCATATTATGCATAATCAAAACATTATTCGTTATAAGAACTGAAAATTATTATTAAATATGCATTATCTCAATTATACGTACACGAAATAATAATAATATAAATATATTTTAATAATGCATAATTACGATCTTGTTGATGCATAATCCATAAGTATGAATTCAATAAAGCATTACGATTCTGTTAATGCTTAATTCATAAGTATGAATCTCAAGAAGAATATAATAATCCATAATTATGAATTCAATAATGCATAATTATGGTCTTGTTAATGCATAATCCATAATTATGAATTTAATAGTGCATAATTATGGTCATGTTAATGCATATTCCATAAGTATATGAATCTCCGAAATAAAAATTATATATATAAGAGAAATAAAAGATAATAACTACATCAAAAAGTAAAACAAGAATTAGCCCAAGTTATCGGCGGCCTCCATAGAAAAACCACAAATTAATTTGTACGATAGAATTACAAAATTTACAATATTACTATTGCTTTAAGTTTGTGCAGAAGATCTTATATTCGATAAACCACCCATATTTAATAGCTTTCCTTCTCCATGCTCTTCAATTTTGGTATGATACTCGCCGATCGTGCATAGTGGGTTTTTTAGTATTTCCAAATTTTACTAATGTAACCCTACGGTCAATCAAAACTAATGAATTTTCTATTTATTAGTGTAGCATATTAACACATGTCACCATCTTTCATCATTGAATAAGTATCAATCAACGGTTTATATAAGTTTCTAGATGCATAAATATTTTAATGCATAAACTACAATAACTTAATGCATTAACATTTAAATGCATAAATTAGAGTAAGTAAATGCACAGTTAAATCTGGACCGTAGATCAACAAAGATCAAGAGTTCAAATTTGTTCTTATTTCTCACCTAAGAAAGTGTTCTTATTTGATTCACGCTATATATATATATATATATTTAATTGATAAAATCTTTGATGCAACCCATCCTACAATTTGGCTGATTGCAATTAAGAAGTAATTAAGGAGATTAGAGGTAATTAGGATTTATAATTCAAATTAATTTAGAATTTATTAATCTTGAAGTAGAAATTATAATCTCTTCAATTAAAATTAATTAAGCTCTAATTAGAGTTGATTAAATATTAATTATTAAAAAATAGAAAGAAAAAAAAACCCTCACCATGCGCGCCGTTAACCGCATGCGTTGCCCTTTTTTCTTTTTGCTTTAATTTTTACAATTGCACGGCCGGATATTGTTTGCCTGTAAAATTAAGATGGAAACAGGGAAGAAGAGATGGATGAAATTTTAATATTACTCCCTCCGTTTCGCTCATTTTGTCTACTTATTGTTTGACACGGAGATTAAGGGATGAGATAAAAAGATAGAAAGTGAGTAGGTCCCATTGAGTGGAACGCCCATTTAAAAAAACGTAGACAAAATGAGCGGAACGTATGGTGTATTATTTTTAAATTTTCAAGAATACACTACAAAGTCGTTATGTTATGAAAGATGGAAGATATTTTTCCAACTCACTTCTTTAATTTGTGTTGAAATTAAACGTAGGTTTTGTGAGTCACGTTAGCAATTCACAACAGCAAAATTGACATTTATTAAACTAGAGCGCAGATCAAATAAGAATACTTTCTTAGGTGAGAAACAAGAACAAATTTGGATCATTGATCTTTGTTGATTTACGGTCTAGATTTAACCGTGCATTTAGTTACTGTAATTTATGCATTTAAATGTTAATGCATTAAGTTATTGTAATTATGCATTAAAATATTTATGTATTTAGTTTTTGCATTTTATACATTTCCGATGTAATAAAAAATGCATTGTTCTTACGTTCTTATATAAGATGTGTTCTTACGAGATCCACTCCTTATTTAACTAACATACAGATTTGATGGAGTCAAAATTATCGTATTGTTTGTCTTCAAATACATGCTAACTATATTTTTGGAGCATCATCAATGCTGTAGATAAATTTTGATAGAAATATAGATACATATATTTTATTAAATTAAATTGTATATCGAATAAAAAAATAATACGATACTAACATGCACATTAAACACATTATGCGCCTATCTTATCATATGAAACAAGATCACATAATTTGCATGACCAGTACTGACCTAAAAATCCGTATGAAATAAATTGTGTAGACATGGAAAAAGTGAAATATGGAAAGACATACACAAGCAATTAATGAACCTTTAATATATACAATTATTTTGATTTTTTTTAATTTGACAATACACACGTACACATGACTCGAATCCTCTAACCTTACCAACCGAGCTGCGCTTGGTTGTCCAATTATTCTGAATTAATTGTGGAGTAAAATAAAAAAAAAAAACTAGCGAGCTGTAAACTGGGTAAAAGAGGCAGTGGCATTAGAGGCAGAGGATCCTGTTGAAGGTGATGTTGTATTTTCACCAGCAACTCTCCTATCCCCATAACCACTAGTAAAAGAGCCTCTGTTTGGAGGGTTCCCCTCCATCGCTCCATTGCTTAAAAGCATCGCCACTATTTCCGACATGCTTGGCCTTGATGATGCCGGTGACTCTGTGCACTTCAATCCAATTTCCACCATTTTCTTCAATTCTTCCACCTTATATTCGTTTGAATCCAACGTCTCATCGGCTAAGTTTTCGTGCATCCCACTCTCGTACAGTTTCCAGGCCTCTTCGAGAAGATAGTCAGTGTCGGTATCCACATTCATGTCACTGCTTCTTCGGCCACTGATGATTTCCAATATTACCACTCCAAAGCTGTAGGTGTCGACCTTTTCCGATAAATGGCCGTGGATTGCGTATTCTGGTGCTGTATACCCCCTGATCCATGCCAACATATCATATGAGTATTAATCTACAAACTCAATGCAAATAGCATATATAGTATATTGATGAGTGTGAGAAACGACTTACAATGTGCCTGCAAATTTGGTGCTAACATGACTCTGATTCTCCGGTAGAAGCCTTGCCAACCCAAAATCAGCAATTTTGGCTTGAAAATCTTTGTCCAATAGAATGTTGCTCGGCTTTACATCTCGATGTATGATGGTTACGTGGTACTGCTCGTGCAGATATGCAAGCCCCCTTGCTGTCCCAAATATTATATCAAACCTTTGTTTCCAGCTCAGACTTCCTCTTTTATCACCTAATTCACATTCAAAATCAAAAACACTAATTATATATGTCCAAATTATGGCACGCTGTCTTTCTAGTGTAGGTAGCTCTTAATCTTCAACGACATTAATTATCTACTACATACCGTATAAAAATCTGTCAAGGCTTCCATTCTCCATGTATTCGTAAATAAGGAGGAGCTCCGATCCCTTGTTGCAGCATCCCAAGAGACGGACAAGATTGCGGTGATGAACATTACTTATAAGCCTAACTTCACTCTCGAAATCTGCCTTTGCTCTGCTGTAATTTATGTCCAGTTTCTTCACTGCTACGATATTCCCATTTTTCAACGTTGCCTGTTCAGTTGCAACATTTTAATCAATCAAACAACAAACAGAATATGATCTCTTTAGTTAATCTCTCTGCAGAATATATACCATAATTTAATTAATTACCTTGTATACATCTCCAAAACCGCCTTCTCCCAGTTTATTTTCCTCACTGAAATTACTTGTTGCCGTTATCAAATCCTTGTGGCTGTACAAATTTGGGCCTTGCAATTCAGTTGCCCCCAAAATGTTACCTACATCTCAATATCATCAAAGATTATGTCTTCATACATTTCTCTGTCATAGAATGAGCCTTATTCATATATATATAGGACAGAAATTAAAGACTACACACTCACTTCTTTGAGCTGTTTTCGTCTTTTTTGCAAACTTGTACCATAACAAGAAAGCAGCCAGAATTAGAACAACACCTCCACCTCCTACCACGCCTCCAATAATAGCTTTCTTCTTGCTTGAATTCCCTTCAAGTATTAAACCATACATCCATAACTCAACATCAAGAACAACACAAATAAAAAACTTTTTTTTTTTTTATAATTTCTAAGAGGAGGAGAAAAAAGGCAGTACCTCCTGCTGCTCCTAGAAATGGTGTGATGTTTGTGGTCTGATTATCAGCGAAAAACGGAGCGTCGGAATATCTGAGAAAACAAGCTGCATCAATAGCCCTTCCATCTGCATCAGGCAAGCAGCCCTGTATGTTCCTATACGCAACAGTTAGGCAATCTTGGCAGCCGGTTTGGGTGATTGTTTGAGCACATTGTGCCACCCCATAAATTGTTAAGTTTCCGCCGTTGGCTACGGCCCTCGTACTTGCTGCAAAGTAGCCATTGATTCTTGGAGTTGCTACTTCAAGATCCATCAGCAATGCCTGTCCATCTGCTTGGAATTCTGCCGGCTGTGGCGCGGTTCGGTTGCCGCAGATTTGCACGTTTCCGGGAAGGGTTGTCTGGTCATAGAAGTTGTTGCTCTCATACCTTAAATGGAAATAGTAATGGTCAAACTCGATCAGAGCTGCATCACACTGGTTTAACTGCAACTTTGATTTTCTTTCTTTACCTTCGTATCATATTTACCTCCCTATTTTTTGATTTAGAGCTGTCAGTACCCCAACGTGCCATAAATAATGTAAAACCCTCCCTCGCATCTAACGGATGATTAACACTGTTAACAATTTTAATTTTTTTAATTTTTATATTTTTTTTCTATAATTTAACTAGCAACATCGTTAATTTTTTATTTTTTTAATTTTCTATTTTCTATTTTCTTATTGTATATTCTTATTTTAAAAAATTTCTATTTTCTTATTAATTAGGTCCCTCGCCTCTAATGGATTACTGTTTATAATTTTTATTTTTTTATTTTCTACTGTTTTTATTGGTGTTTTCTCGAGAGATATATATAGTTTGAGTGAAGTTGAGCGAGACCCACTAAAAAAATGAAAAATTGTGAATAATAATCCGTTACAGGCAAGAGACCCAATAAGAAAATAGAAATTAACAAGATGGAAAATTAAGAAAATACAAAATTAAAAAATAAGATTAGAATAAGAAAATAGAAAATTAAAATATTAAAAATTGTTAACGGTGTTAATCATCCGTTAGAGGCAAGGGGGTTTTTGCACTATTTATGGCACATTGGAGTGCTGGCAGCTCCAAATCAAAAAATAGGAAGGTAAATATAATAGGGGATATATGTTAGGGGTGCATTTGCTATACTTCTCCATAAATTAACCATGCAGGATTGTTGTTAATATTTGTATATGCATGCATGTGGTCACATAAAATCCTTAAACTAAATTTTATGTACTCATTTTTTGTTGATTAATCATTTTTGTTCTCGGGCTCTCAAATTTAACAAACAAACATGTTATATAATTTTGCATGCTACAAAAAAGAAAAATAAAAAATGATATACATTATAAAAGTAAAAGATACACATAGCTAAAATAAATTATGTGACTGAAAGATACTAGATCTATATTATTGAAGTAAATCGAAGTTGACTTGCCCATTAATTAATTCCAATCGAACAAAGGAATGAAATAGGAAGTCTACGAACTTAGACCAATAACCAAGCAGAATAATATACTCTGTACTTTTATTACTCATATATGTATTATTTTTTGGTGATACCTACAACTATTATTCTACGAGTGCGCACAATGTATTCTAATTAATAAATTATTGTTGAGATTCAATCATCATGATCTCTCTCAATCACATGTGTATGTAATATGCCATTACAGATAGATTGCATAAAAAGATAAGATATTGAGTTGTGTAATAACAAAAATTAGCATTTCTTTAAATTCGGAAGGAGATTCACTTGGCTGTAAATATCAAATTATATTTGAAAATGTAGACGTTGAGATTATTAAGTAATAATAATTCATATTTATTTAAAAATTTAAAAGTCAATCATGAACGTGAATATTAAATTATATTTAAAAAGTAAAGACAGAGAAATGAAAGGATACAGAATCTGATTGCGCAACAAATTTAAACTAAACATATATTTAACTCAAAAGAGAATATTCTCTTCATCTGTCCCATTTTAATATGTTCGCTTTCTTTATATAGACGTCCCATTTTAATAGGTCATTTTCTAAAATAGAAATTACAATACTCTACATGCTACAACACATAATAATAGTAAATAAACTGATAAACAATAATAAATATTTGACTTGACTAAGGTTGTACTTATATATAAATATTTAACAAATCCACTAATATAATTCTTCTTTCTGCCATAACTATATGGTTCATACATATCATTTATTTTTAAGGACACATCTCAAAATTATACTATACTGAAAGGGCCGGATATCAATGTTCCCTAATTCACGTTGAATTATATTATGTCTCTGTTAAATATATATATATATATATATATATTAGTTTGATTATTGCTCTGTTAATATATTACAAATCAAATAGATGGAGTTTCATAATTAGAAATTAATATCGCCTTTCTTTATGACAGTATGATAGTTATGTGTCTTCAATTTGAGAATTCCTTTATCAAAGAGTTGTTATGCATTGACATCCAATAGCTTCAATTTGTCAATTGAATTTTGACAATTAAAAGCATATTCTTGAGAATCAAATAATGTTTTATTCTTTTTTCAAGCCCAAGCTAGTAGCTAACATTAAAGCTCACGTATTGATTTGCAACCTAGCTTTAAAAAAAAAAAAAATTGTAGCAAAGTAAAATAATGCGTATAACACAATAGGGAAAAACTTTTTCAAAGTTAAAAAAAATACACAAGTACCTGAGGAAACAGCCGTCGTAGATAACCCGAGCGCCGTTGGCGGCGGAGCAGTTCCGAATCTGCGAGACGGCGGCGTCGTAGCAAGCCAAGCAATCCTTTTCGGTCATGTAGTTTCTGCACTGAACCATGGCGTAGACCGGGTCCGAAGACCTCGCCTGCTCCGCCGTGGCAAACAGCCTGCCGCCGCCGCCGGACAGCTGACTTCTGAGGTCGGAGAAGGTGGCGTTCAGGTTGCGGAAAAAATCTGCCGTGTCGGTTACATTATACTGGCTGCATCCCTTGTTCAGAAGATTAATCTGCGGCTGTGAGTTAGCTTTTCGCCACCACATCGACACGGCGGCCGCCGCGACAATCAGGCGGAGCCAACAGTTCCACCTCGCCGTGGTTGCCATTTGTCTGAATTGTGTTTTCAATTAGGGGAATTTGTCTATATATATTATGGAAAGTGGATTAACAGTTTTGAGATTAATGGTACCGAGAACCTTTGAAGTTTTCAAACACGAGCGTCATCTCATAATTATAATTATGTTAAATTATTGATTACTTAAATATGTCAAATTTAGGGAAAACATAATAATTAACGAAAGTCATTTATTAATTTGTTGTTAATTTTATATGTGAAGTATGTTTTCTGGATTTATTTTTATAAAAATGTTCATGTCATTCTTTTTTACCTGCATTTCTATGTATGGATCTGGTATGCACACTAACTATTTTAAGTCATAAATAGTTAATACTCCTATTAGATTTTTTCTAATTAAATGTCCAAACTTTGGTTAAAAAGTAATATCCACCGAATTTTTTTTTTTATGTAATCTCACATTTTAAACAAAATAGTTATAATAGTACATTAGTACTGTAATTATTTCTAAAGAAGACTTGGTGAATTAATTTCAAAATCGTCCACCACATTATGGAAATGAGTCATAATTAATATTAGGGCCCACAGTTCCATTCACATGTATCCACAAGGACCATAAGTCAATATAACTAGTGACAGTAAGTAAATAATCCAAAGAAAATATGCAAAGGAATAAAGAAATAAGTAAATGATAATTTCTTGCTATAATTAGCACAATATATTTATATGTTGTGTTGCATATTTTATGATCAGTGTATATATATTATATCATATTACTTGAAGATGATATATTATATTTTCAGGATATTACATTTGGCGATAAATGCAGTTAAATTTACAAGCCATTTAAAAGATACAATAAAAAGTCGATGCTAAAATAGGAAAAGACTTGCGGTCAACGTGGGACAACAATCGTGGACCTCGTCCGTCATTACCGCGCGAAATGGTCCAGACTGAAATTATATCGGCCAAGTCCTCCCACAAAAAAGAAACATTTTTGTTTTTTTTTGAGGAAAAATGGACAGAAAAAATTAAATGCCTTAATACTACGATAATAATTTAAGATTAATTTTGAATTTTTGAGCATATAAATTTCTTTCTAAAAACCTCTATTTGAAAGTCCCAACTCCCGGCGACAGTATGTTGCAAAAGCTATAGGTCTCGGGAACAATTAATTTCCTCTAATCTATATTTATCTCCCAACTACATTTTTAAGAGGGTAAATTACACTTTTACACCTAAATTTCGGTCAATTTTAAAATCTAGAACATACTTTTAATTTTAACATATCGATATTTAAAAAATATACTATTTTTTCTAAATCTAATTTTTTCGGTACCTGAATGTTGATGTGGTAGTCGGGATTTCACGTCGATTTTTGTTACATATACTAACGATGTGGATATTTTCCCCACATCATAAGGTGTAGAGAATTTTCTTTTAATTAATATATTCACATCTCAAGGATTAATTAACCACAATCCTTTAACAAACAAAATTAAATATTACTCCCTCCGTGCCATGATAAGTGGCTACTTTCTTTTGGGCACGAGTATTTAGGAGAAGAGTGTTTAAAGGGTAAAAAGATAAAAAGTGGTGGATCCCACATCTTTTATGTGAGAGGGGGTGTTTCCATATTAGGAAAGTGGCCACTTATGATGGGACAGCCCAATAAGAAAATGTGGCCACTTATGATGAGACGGAGGGAGTACTAGGATTGAACATCTTTATTTTTTTAAGAACTACGTGTAGCTGACTCGAGGGACTGATGACATTTGGCAGCATTTGAACTCATCATATATTTTTAACATTTAGATTGCCGACTCTACTACTAATTTATTTTACTGATATTCAACAAAATAACCCTACAAAAGGATTTAAAAGCAAACTTATTTTGAACTATATTAATTTCAATCTCAAATTTTATTCGAAAATTATTTAGTCAAGGATGAAAGATATATTGTAAAATTGGGCATGTTCAGTGTGCGTGTGTTAGCCTAGTAATTAATGTCCGGGCCAAAGGTCACGGATTTAAATTCACCGTCACGCGGCCTTTAAAATTTCTTGTAATGTTTGTTAAAAGAAAATGGGGATGTTCGAATGAACTTTAATCTAAAGTTAGATATTTTGTTAATATTATATTATTTGTGTGATGTATTAAAAATAAGTTCAAATAGTTGACGAAAAAAAAAAAACATAGGTTGAGAGAGAGAGATGAACAAGTCAATCTAGACCTGTCCACGGTTCAAGGCCCGCTGGTTCCGGGCCTTGAACCGCCGGTTACGGTTTTTCCCGTGGGTGAACCGTAATCGGCCCGCTTAAAGTATTTCCAGTTTCAGTTAAAATCGCCGGTTCACGGTTCGGCCCGCCGGTTTTATTGGTTTTTTTTTTTTTTACTTTTTTACATTAATATACTAATATAAATGTATTATTTTGATTACTGCTTAGTCATATTTTGTGTTATTTTTCGGTTTGTTTTAGTTCGTTTTATCGTTGGTGTGGTGAAGTTTTCTTGCCTTTTGGTTCGAATTATATATGTTCTTGGCAAGTTGCTTTTGTTTATGTGTGTGCAGGTTTCATGGTCGAAAAAGACATTTTGTGCTAGAAAATTGGAGAATTGTTTAAAGTTCAACCTAGCCACGGTTGAGTGCTAGCTATGGCTGTGATTCTGGGCAAAAGTTTCAGCTAGCCAAGGCTGGGAGTTAGCCGTGGCTGCGATTTCGGACAAAAGTTTCACCTAGCCGCGGCTGGCAGAGTTTTAAAACTTCCATTAACTGCTTATTTTAGCACGGTTTTAAAAGGAGAAAAGCAGTTTTTGGAGAGACAGACTTCATATTTTTAGAAAAAACTCTTAGGAACGAATTGCTAGACTTCTATTAGCATTTTAACATTAGGATTTCAACTTTATGTAAGGAGATTAGCACTTTGAATCTGTAAGAATTCTATTTCCCGTTTATTTTTGTTAATTGAATGTTTATTTTCTCTAGCTTTTCTTTTATGATTGTTTCTTATATTATGAACTAATTTTCTTATTCTAGGATTAAGGGAATTCGTCTCGGAATTGTTTGATTACTTGTGAATTGCATATGCACGTTTTCTAATTCAATTGGTTTGTAAATTTGATCGAACAATTGATCACTGTTTGATTGTGTTGGTGACGAATGAGATCGAGAGATGAATTCGTTACGTGTTTATGGTTGAATTAGAGTTAAACTTGACCGGAAATGCATAGTTTAATTATCGTTTTATTTGTGTAACTCAATCAGCTAGGCTCGATCTTCTAATGTGAGAGCTAGAGATTGAAGACTCGATTAACGAATGCGAAAGCTAGGAATTGAGTCACTTAATTAAAAGAATTGTATAAAGTAATCGATTGCGTGTTGCAATGCACTTGTTTGTGAATATTCCGAGGAGAAAACCCAAGATTCTAGACCTTTTTATAATTTATTTTCTCGTATATTTGCTCGTTGATTTACTTTATTATAGTGATAATTTAAATTCAAGTCATTTAGTTATAAATCATTATCAAAACTTGGTTTAGAATGTTTAGGATTGTTTATGAAAAGCATGAATGAATTTACCCTGCTAAGCCTTCCTTGTGATACGACTTGGGTTAGCTTACTGCACTAGAATCAACCTCGTTCTCTTGCGAGCAACTTTTAGGTGCACTTTTAGTTGATTCAATTACAAAAAAAGACATTATGTAAATGAAGTACAAAACGAACATTAAAACAAATGAAGAAACTCATTTTTTACTACTCACTTCGTCCCTGATAAGTGTAGTCCACTTTCCTTTTTCGTCCGTCCCCCATAAGTGTGGTCCTTCCTTAAATGGATATGACCTCACTTAAAAATTTACCCTTTTACCCTTTAAAAGTAACTAACACTACAATAAAGTGGGTCTCATTATCCACTCACTACACATCTACCTAACATCCTTTTTAAAACCCGTGCCCCTCCCTCCGGACCACACTTATCAGAGACGGAGGGAGTAATACTTAAAATGAACATTACATAATTTATAATTACATTTGCATAAGTTCCAATGAATGCTTGAAAAGAATAAAAATTTTAATAAGACAAGAAGATAAAGTGTAGAGAAATGATGTGGAAGAATTAAATTCTCAAATGGATATATATTTATAGACATACATATGAGGTAATTAAATAAAATAAAATTAATATTTTAAGTCGAAAACCGCAGGTTAATCACCTAAACCGCCGGTTTGCCGATTTTATAGGCCCGCCAGATAATCGCCGGTTCCGGTTACCCATTTACTTGAACAGTAACCGATCCTTCTACCGCCGGTTCCGATTATAATTCGGAATTGTTGACCACGATTCCAGTTAAAAAACTGATGATCGGCGGTTTGACCCCGGTTCCAACCTTCAGTTCATAAAAAATGAGCAGGTCTAAGTCAATGAGGCACGGGATATTTTTTCCGAAGAACAAATTTAAAGTGTTCAATCCTAATATTTAATTTTGTATGTTAAAGAATTGGGGTTAACCCTTGAGATGTGAAAATAATTACAAGAAAATTATCTATGCCTAATGATGTGGCATAGTATGGTGTGGGAAAGATATGCACATCATTGTTTTATATATTTTGAAAAACACGAATGTAAAATTCCGGCTACCACATCAACATTTCGGTACCAGAAAACCAACCGTTCTTTATTTAAAAAGAAATATATATTTTAGATGTCAATATGTCAAAGTTGAAAGTATGTTCTATATCAAATTTGGGAGAAAGTGTAATTCTCCCTTTTCAAAATTGCTAATCTCTTATTTTCTAAAATTGCTTTCCAAAACAATTTACTACTCCCTTCATCCACGATATAGAATCCTACTTGCTCATTTATATTTGTCCACAAAAAAAGTCATACTCCACTTTTTGTACTATCATACCTTCCATTCTCTCCTATATTTACATATTTTTTTGCCATTGATGGATCCTTACAAATTGCACCTTTATTCCTATAAATTGTACTTTATTGTAAATTTATTCCATAAATTGTACCTTAACACTACACTTCAAATTGTACTTTTATTCTACTCACAATAATTCCAACAACTTTCTTAATTTCCGTGTCTATCACACAATGAGACTTTATCGTGGACGGAGGGAGTAGATAAAAGTTAAAACAATAATTTTAATCTTAACTGAGTTTGTTTCCTTAATATATGTTAATATTCTTAATAATATATTACAATTATCAATTATCAAGTAATTAAAACATGTTTTAAGCCTAAACATACTATATTTTCCTAACCAAGTAAGCCCCAAAATAATTTTAATTTTTTAGCCCAAAAACTTATTTTCCTCGTTAAGCCGAATTTCGAATCCCAAAATGTATTTTAACTGTTATAATTTGGCCCAAGATGTTTTTGAATTACTTCTGAGACCAATAATTTTGGCCCTGAAATCGTCCCTCTCCAACATGAATAACAGAAAAAAATAATAATAAAAAAAATGAATGAGTTTAATTGAATTGCAAAATCTCCCACGATCCATCTCATTTACTCTTGACATTGAATCACAAATTAAAGGGTAATTCTAAACATAATCCCATTTTACTTTTTATAGCCTCCAATTTAATAAAATAATAAAAATAATAATAAATTTACTATTTTAACCTTATAGCCTCAATTTAAAAAAATTATTAAACAACAAAAACATTTCTAAATAATTCATAGCCACCAATTGCAAAAACTTCAAAACCTAGTTTTGAAGAGAGACGAAGATAAGAGTTTGGAGCTTTCGATCTCCTACATCACTCTTGTTGGAAGGCAGGTTATATCTTAGAAGCTAGTAAGTTTAGGATATGTATTCATGGGTGATCTCTAAAGGGCTGTTAACCAATTCCTGAATTCTGGTGGAATTGGATCAAGTGGGCAACCACCGCTTCCTTCGGACCCCTTTTTTCCACTTGTTGACTCTTTTGCACATCTGCAAATCAAAGTAATTCGGAACCACTTGTTCAAAACATTTGAAATGGCGATTCCTTTCTCCCTTTTAAGAATCTGTTTGTTTATGCCATGGTTGTGGGTATCAAAGGAAAAGTAATGGCGCATTACAACTCAGAGCTTCAACTCAATTGATTAATAATTAAAAATTCCATCACACTACTGATTCTTAATTCTCTTTATTAATTTTCTTTGTGCTTTGTGTTTAAGAATTTGCTCTTTGTTGATTCAATTGCGAATGTGTAGTTAGTATTTTCGTGTTTATGTTGTGTTTTCTTTAATTTAGATTATTTGTAGAGATTAAAAGTTATCACCAAAATGAGTGAATTTGACAACAGTATCTACAATGTCAAAGTGCTCAACAATTTTGAACAGAGTCTTCGGTATAGAGGTTCATGTGGTTCGCCAGAGAGATTTATGCTGCGACGTTTTGAAGATTTCATTTCGGTGGCTTTGATTTTATTTGGATGAATTTATTTTTGTTAATTTTTTTAATTTGGTGGTTGTAGAGTTAAAATAGTAAATTTATAATTATCTATATTATTTTATTAAATAAGGGGATGTAAAGAGTAAAATGGGGGTTACATTTAGAATTACCCCAAATTAAATTGTGAAGGCCCATAGAATAACAAATGAATTAATCAAACCAACCATAAAGTTCAGAAGTTTACTTTTAAGGTAATACATGTCTTCTTTTGTGCATTTTAAGATATGAATTTCTTTTTCATGTTATGAATCATAAAAATTTAAAACTTTTTTTTTGTCATGGGTAATCATTAAATAATTGGTTAAGAAATCCAATTTTTAGGCTAACCATTATAGTAATTTTTATTTTTCACATTTTAACGATTAACGAAACCGATTAAAAGCAATTTGATTGATTTTTATGTGATAAATAGTCGATTAACTGAACCAGACTCACCATACCTACACATCTTATTTATGTTCAAAATTAGATTTTTATGAGATAACAAAAGTAAGAATCTAATTGTAATAAAAATGAAGTAGAACGACTTAATTAATTTTACAATTGAAAGTTGAGGAGCTTAATTCAAAAATGTAAAAGTATATGGACTCAATTCAAAATTTTAAGGTTGTGTGCGTGTGTTAGTCTAGTGGTAGAGTGGTTAATATTCGGGTCAAAGGTCACAGGTTCAAGTCCACCGTCACGCGGTCTTTAAAATTTCTTGTAATGTTTGTTCAAAAAAAAAAATTCAAAATTTTAAAGCTGAAGAGCTAAATACCATTCATCGTTTTCTTTTATCCCGGTGAACCATTTGAAATTCTTAATTAATTGGTGTAATTATTTGTGCTTGTGTTTAAATGAGTTATGGTCATCTATATATTATTAAAACGATTGCGGATTCGATCTATCTCCTTAATTTGAGGTCCTACGTGGCGTTTTCTCCTTTCAATATTCTTATTAATCTTTAATTCTTATTTTGAGCATTTTTATTCATTAATTCTATGTATATTTAATATATATTTTCTCACCCCACATTGATTCTTAATAAAATTTTATTCATGGAGAACCTATATAAATACTCACAATCTATGTGTATTTTCTCATTCCACAATTATTTTGCACAACCAATATAATTTGGCAAATTAATTTGTTGGCCAAATAAATAGTTTTATTTTATTTACAATTTTAATTTGATCAATTGTTAATTAGCTGTCAATATTAATTTATTTAATTTAACAAATTTTTAAATTGACGTAAATAAAAGAAAAATCTCAATAATACGTATTCTCAATTATAATTCTCGGATTTGTATATATATACACGTAAGGATAATTCTCAAAATTTGACTTTGTGACGAGATGATCAGACGTACACAACAATTAACATCTATAAAATGAAATTTGACATTTTGTGAGGTAAAAAAAAGGGTAGTGCTATTCGGCTACACTGTGGCCGGCCACATGCGTAAGAAAAGGAAAGTTAACCATAAAAATGGAAATAATCACATTTTTTCTTAGGGTTTATGATTCCTCAATTAAGGTATATTTTCTTTTTCAAAATTTATATTATAAAATCAAAGAAAAACTCGTTTTGATCAATTATTGAAATATTATCACTCCAAAATAATATTAAATTATTTTTAATGTTCATACTTATATATTGCAAAATAATAATAAAAATTAAAAATATTTGTTAAAGGAGGTACAATAAAATCGAAGAAACAACCTTATTTAGAGATGGCCGCGGTTCGGTTTCGGAATCAGAACCGAACCGGCCCAAACCGAAACCGTAAGTTTTGATTCGGTTCAGTTCCGCGGTTCCGGCGGTTTCAAATCGGAACCGCATATTTTGGGGTTCAAATTATGTATGTTTTTTTTCGTTTTTTGCTAATTTTTCTTGTTTAATTGTAATTTTATACATTATAAGTTATAACGTAACATTTAGGTGAAATAAATATGAATTGTAACATAAATATAGATAAAAACATAAAAAATAAAAAAATAGGAGGAATCGAAATCGAACCGAAACCGGCGGTTCTCGGTTCCGTAATTTTGAAACCAAAACCGAACCGCCGTCGATGCGGTTCTCTGTTCCAAACCGGAACCGACAATTCGGTTCTGGTTCTGAAACCGCCGGTTTCGGTTTGGTTCCGATGGTTCCGGTTCTTTTGGCCACCTCTAACCTTATTGATGTATTTTATTATAATTACATCACTTTTGTAAGATTTTTTATATTGAATAGTTGAAATAATATTACTCTAGTATGCATAATATTGTATTACTTTTACGATTGCATACTTATGTTGGTTCCGAGATGGATATCTTGTTATAGAACGGGGGGGGGGGGTGAATACACCAAGATTTAAAAACTTTTCCTGTTTAAACTCTTTTGAGTGAGCTGGCTATATTCAACCAAGCTAGGAGTCAGCAGCGTAAACACAACTAGCTATGTGTGTGCGTGCGAAAGCTGGTGGTTTGGAAAGTCCGTGTTGGGAAAATTATAAAGTTTTGATTTATTACCAAAACCCAACTGATTCTCCAACCGAATAGATGATCGCTTCATCCTAAGTAGTGTTGTCCAGCTCACCTGTTTGAGCTCTAGATTTTCTAGGTTTACAGGCTCAGGAAGCAGAAGACATCAGACGATCCAGCTGTGCCTACAGCTAGAAGCAGAAGACAGCAGACGATCCAGCTGTGTCTACAACAGGAGTCAATCTTCAGCTGAGTCTTTCAGCAGAGCATGATCAAGCTGAAGAGAATTCGAGCTGAGTTCAAAACACAGCTGGTCCAGCTGTACAGAACAAAAGGAACTAACTCTGAAGACATCACTTCAAGTCAGTTTGCCCAATCCAGCTCTGAATCCAGAGGCCAGCTCTAAAGGCAGAAGATCCCGGCGTCAGAGGAAGTCAACATGCCTCGACCAATGAGGGATTGCCTAATCAGCATCCTAGACTTCAGGACCTAGGATGTGACACAAATGAAGACAGGTGCAGATTCGCCGAACGACAGATATCGAATTTAAGGAGAGTAGGTAAGATTCAAACGGCTCCTCCAACGGCTAGTCTTGAATCTCTACCTATATAAACCCGTCTTCAACCTCAGGATTAAATACGAAAAACTCTCTACAAGCTTTCATTCTCTGAAATCCTCAATCTTTCAAAAGCTCTCTAGCAGTTCTACATAGTTCAAAGAACACTTTATCTTAAAGTGTTTCTAGTTCAGAAACTGCTTAGTTTTTCGTCTGATCCCTAGGTCAAAATCTTTGTATATCTTAAGCCTAGATTTCGAATGAGTTCATCATACTCTAAAGTTCTTAATTGTAAGAACTCGTTCACAGTTGGAACCCCAAACCAAACCCCTCTTTACCCAGAAATGTTAGGTCAAGGTAACGCTTGCTTGAAGCGGGAAATTCAAGTGGTTGTAAGGTTTTTTCAATACCCGTAAACTGAAAGGTTAGGCTTGACAGTGCCCGCAAACTGTTGGAACACAACTCGGGTTAGAGTTGTGAAGTTGCTTGGTACTTGGAAACCAAGTGGTAGTGAATTACCAGTGAACCTGGTCGTGGACGTAGGAGGTGTTACTCCGAACCACGTAAAAATCTCGTGCTCTTTTCTTTCTCTTTAAATTCAGTTTTAGTACTAACTTTATCATCTCATTGCATATTTGATCTAAAACTGCATACACAGCTGGTCTCCAAAGACAGCTGTGTCTTTCTGAAAGTTGCACAACTTGACTAAACTGAAAACATAAAGTTAATCTTTTCAAGCTGAGTTTTTCTAACCAACCGAGCTAAGTTTTCAAACCACCACATTCCGCACCGCCAGCTGAGTTATTTGTCCAGCTAACCATCCCCAGCTGGATTAATAACTGAGCTCACCAACTCTGTTATTTAAACTAGAAAAAGTTTTCAGAAATCTATTTGGTGTATTCACCCCCTCTACACCAAATACCAAGCTCAGGGACCATCAGTCCGTCTTGTGTTTGCCTTTTAATTAAGCAAATATTAACCGCAAGTGTACGGTGTATATGTAAAAAATGGCAAGCATGGTCGTATCCACGGAGACTAATTTTCAACACTTATGATTACTATTACTACGTTGTTCTAACCTATTTAGACTAATCGGAGTTTTAGGCACAATTACTAAATTAAACGAACAAGAGAAATTAAATAAATTAACGAACTCAATTAAATTAAACAAAGATGAAGACAATGACTTAAAACTTAAGAGAGATGAATTTCTAAGGACTAAGCATCGACAACTTGCAACGGATTAAATTTCCAACACTCAAACCTCGTTTTGCTATCTCTTTACCTAAGGCGATCTCTCGTTCACTCGAGTCTTCTCTCGGACGACTAAAGTAGTTGATTACAAGCTATGATCGTTGTTTCCAATCAAACACTAGCCTATAACTTCTAAAAGCACGTAAGGTTACTCTACCTCGCAAAACCACTCACCCTCTCGGGCTATTGCAATATTACACCTTGTGCTCGGTTCTAATATTGATTCACCCATCTGTCGAGCCTCAAACCAACATAACAAACACATTTAAATGGTTGCAAATCATCCAAATGCTCAAATAAATCCACAAACACAAGGAGATAAGAGAAAACTTAACAATACTTAAATATTAAAGATTTTAATCCATACACATTGCCTAGCTTAATCCCTAGAAAGAGGAATTTAGCCAACCATGTTCATAATTGACACAAATCCCAAATCAAGAAATAAAAACATCTAAAAAGCAAGAGAATAGAGGTGAAGTGACAAATCCAACTCTTGATCTTCAATATTTCTTCCGAGACTTCTTCTTCTCTAAGCTCCAAGCTCCAACAATGGTGGATGGTGGTAGTATGTGTAAAAGTATGAAATGTGTATGGGTGGTGGGAGAAGTGAAACTTGACCTAGAAGAGAGAGCCCAAATGCCCTATTTATAGGTTTTTGAGGTGGGAAAAAAGTGTTATGGAGTAAAAATCCGAAATGGGGTGAAAAATGAAGCAAAAACGTGTTTTGGAGGAATTGTGCTGCGCCGCGCGCGGTCGCGCCCTAGGTCGCGCGGCCAAAAAGCAAATTCCTTCTTCTGCGCGCGGTTTGTGCACAGGCAGATCATCCGGCGCCGAAGAAGGAGAAATGTGAAGGCGGCCGTGGCCGCGCGCTGAGGTTGCTCACTGCTGCGCACTTTTTTTGTTTCGGCCCGTTCTCCCTCGTCCGGACTCCGAATCGACCTCCGTATTTTTCCACGTTCTTGTATCGAGTTCCTCTTTCTCATTACAAGCTCCTTTTACTCTAATTCCACGTCTATTTTGCTGCAATTATTTCAAAACAAGAAAGCAAGCGCAAAAACTGACAAAACAAGGTTTAACTTGAGTAAAAAGTTAAACGACATGGTTTTTCACTAACAATTGGCATCGAATGCGTCTAAAACATCGTGAAAAATCCATGTTTGTCATCTTGTACTTAATTTTCAAAACTGCGTTTCTCTTTTCTCTTAGTCAGTTTGAGCATCGTGAGAAATATGCTAAAGAAAGAGTCAACTCAAAACATGAATAAAGCAGTAGAGAACAAAGGTTTTTAACGTGGTTCAGCAAGCGTTGCAGCTCAGTTCCTTGAGCTTGATACAAGTTTACGCGTACTGTATCAAAATGTAACAAGACTGTTTACGGGCACAGCTAAAGCCTACCTTCAGTTTACGGGTACTGAAGAACCTGACCTGTAGATTTGTGGGTACTACAGAACCTGACCTTAACCTAATATTTTCTGGGTGAAAAGGAGTTTGGTTTGGGGTTTCCAACTATGAACGAGTTCTTACAATGAAGAACTTTTAGTTAAATGAACTCATTCAAACTAGGCTTAAAAATAGAAAGGATTATATGCCTAGTTTCTAATGGAAGAGATTTTATGTAGCCTGAGCGAATGTGAACTTTGATAGGTGCAGGTTTATTTTCTTTGAATCTTTCAGAGAGATTTCTTCCATTAGATGCGGTTCCGCAACTTTGAAACCAAAACCAAAACCAAAACCGCCGTCGATACGGTTCACTATTCCAAACCGGAACCAAAATTTCTCGGTTCTGCAACTTTGAAACCAAAACTGAACCGCCGTCGATGCAGTTCTCTGTTCCAAACCGGAACCGAGATTTCTCGGTTCCGTAACTTTGAAACCAAAACCGAACCGCCGTCGATGCGGTTCTTTGTTCCAAACCGAAACCGACAATTCGGTTCTGGTTCCGAAACCGCCGGTTTCGGTTCGGTTTCGGTTTGTTCCGATGGTTCCGGTTCTTTTGGCCACCTCTAACCTTATTGATATATTTTATTATAATTTCATCACTTTTGTAAGATTTTTTATATTGAATTGTTGAAATAATATTACTCTAGTATGCATAATATTGTATTATTTTTACGATTGCATACTTATGTTGTTTCCGAGACGGATATCTTGGTGTAAACAGGGGGGGGTGAATACACCAAGATTTAAAAACTTTTCCTGTTTAAACTCTTTTGAGTGAGCTGGCTATATTCAACCAAGCTAGGAGTCAGCAGGGTAAACACAGCTAGCTATGTGTGTGCGTGCGGAAGCTGGTGGTATGGAAAGTCCGTCTTGTGTTTGCCTTTTAATTATGCAAATATTAACCGCAAGTGTACGGTGGATATGTAGAAAATGGCAAGCAAGGTCGTATCTACGGAGACTAATTTTCAACACTTATGATTACTGGTGGTTCGGTTTCGGTTTCAGTTTGGTTCCGATGGTTCCGATTCTTTTGGCCACCTCTAACCTTATTGATGTATTTATTATAATTTCATCACTTTTGTGAGATTTTTTATATTGAATTGTTGAAATAATATCACTTTTAGAATTCTTCTTTCTTGGAATGTTAATCTTTCTTCTCTCCTCTCTCTCTTACTCTCTGAAATAAGAGGAAGACTCATATTTATAGAGAGAGATTAGAACTAGCCGTTGGAAAGAGCCGATCTGAATCCTTACTTAGATCTTGTCTTCAATCGAGGTCTCTTCGAAGAGCAGTCCTAGACTTGACATCTAGGTGCTTAGCAGTTGACTAATCAACAATTCCTGTCAAAACTTTATTTCAAGTTGTCTTTGACTTCTGCTGAATAAGATATCTCTAAGCTGTGTCTCGAACTAAGCTGTTTCAATCTGAGCTGTGACTTCAACCTGAGCTGTGTCTTAGACTTGAGCTATGTCTTCAACCTGAGCTGTGTCATCGACAAATATCGAACTGGGTCTGTGACTCTAAGCTAGGTTGCTGTTTCAGAGTTGGGTCTTGATACTGAGTTGAGTCGTCACACAAGCTAGGTCTTTTCCGCAGCAGTCTTTAGGTGAACTTGATCATCTTGCTTCTGGATATCATTGAGTTAGTCGCTTGACTTGACCTGCTGAGTCTTCTGCTTGATCGGTTGGGTTTTTCTTCTGTGACTTCTCTGCTGTGTGGGCTCTGTTCTGCTGTGTGGGCTCTGTTCAGCTGTGTTTGACTTCAGCTGATCTTCATTCGGCCATATCTTCAGTTGTCTTATGTGGCTTTACCTGTTAGTCTAGAAACTATATAAGCTCAAACAGGCAAGCTGAAAAAATACCTGGGATTTTGCGCAATCATCTACTCGGTTGGGGTCAGATGAGTTTTGGTATCAAATCAAAAAATTTATTATTTTCCCAACAACTTATAAATTACAGCATAATGTAGTTTACTATCGATTTTCGACGGGATACACACTAGTCTATTACTAATAGGAAAATAAAGTTGCCACATCCATGATACTCCATTCAAATTTTTCTTTATTCTGGTAATTTGTCTAATTTTAATTCATATATATTCTAATTTTTATTTTTATTGGCAAAGAGGAGATATCGATTTAACATGAACTAACGAGACGGTTCAAATATACTTAAAAAGAAGGATTTTTACTAATTTTAATTAATATTAACTTTGTTTAGATTTTTATCGAGTAATTTAGCATAAACCAACGAGACGGTTCAAATAACACGGAAAAAAAATGATTTTTACTAATTTTAATTAACATTACTTTGAAGATGTAAACATATTTTTTTCGCATTTTGGCAAAGATTAGAAATATCGATTTAACATGAACTAACGAGACGGTTCAAATATACTTAAAAAGAAGGATTTTTACTAATTTTAATTAATATTAACTTTGTTTAGATTTTTATCGAGTAATTTAGCATTAGCCAACAAGACGGTTCAAATAACATAGAAATAATAATTTTTACTAATTTTATTAATTTTACTTGGAGTTTTCATATTTTTATCGAGTATTACCCAACGGATTTGAGACGAGTATGTACAGTAAAATCACTATTTTAACCGAGATTAGAACGAACATGTAGAAAAGTTCTAAATAAATTTAGATTTAGAAAATACGTAATGAATGAGTATACCCGATCCATTATCATTCCTAATTATAAATTTAGATACGTGAAATAATTAATTTTCTAAGTTTGATTAATAATTAACGCGAACAATATCACAACTTTTAAATAAGATATAAAATTATTTTTAAAATATATACATATAAATTAAAATACAAAGTTATTTCCGTCGAATTCCGACGGGCTACTTACTAGTATATTATTAAAACGATTGTAGATTCAAGACCTCTCCTTAATTCGAGGTCCTACGTGGCGTTTTCTCCTTTCAGTATTCTTATTTATCTTTAATCTTTATTTTGAGCATTTTTATTCATTTATTCTATGTATATTTAATATAAATTTTCTCATCCCACATTGATTCTTAATAAAAACTTCACTCTTCAAGAACCTATATAAATACTCACAATCCATGTGTATAATTCTTGGATTTGTGTATATATACACGTAGGGATAATTCTCGAAATTTAACTTTGTGAAGAGATGATCAGACGTACACAACAATTAACATCATATATAATGAAATATTTGACAGATTGTGAGGTAAAAGAAATAGTTTGATTTCTATTGATTTCTTGCAACTAACAAAATTGAAATAAAATCAAAGAAACACTCTTTTTAATCAATTATCGAAATATTATCATTCTTAAATAATATTAAATTATTTTTAATGTTCATGCTTATATATTGCAAAATAATAATAAAAATAAAAATATTTTTAAAAAAAGTATAATAACCTTATTAATGTATTTTATTTTAATAATATAATTCGCTGGGATACACACTAGTTGCTTTTCAAATGAGTTGACTAGAGCGAAACTACATCTATATGGAAAGCACATGAATGAGGAAATTAGGAGGAAAGTTCCGAAAATTAATATTAAAAGCAACTAAAGAAACACCAACGAAATTTCTGGTCACATAAACAAATGCTGCTCTGTACAAATTTCTGGTCACTACTACTCTTCTCCATCATTCTCCTTACACAACACGTCGTCAAATATCTGAAACTTAATTCTACATAAACAATATTTTCTCCGGCCTTAAATTAAGTTTGTAATTTTAGAAAAATGGCGGGAATGCTCCCCGGCGTTGAGGCCGCAAGAAGACGAAGAATTCTCACCATCAACGACGGCGCCACCACCTCCCGACGGCCTTCTTTCTGTCTGTACGCAACCAATAATAACCAGGAATTTCACTTCTGCTCACACGCATATGCATATGTGGAGAGGAATCCCATAAGTTGTGATGATGATGAGATGCTTGATCCGGCGACGAGAGAAGCCAAGAACAGATTGGATCTGAGATTACAAAAAGGAAGGAAATCTAAAAGGGGAGAGGGAGAGAGATCCGACGCAGTTGACCGGAGGCTAAAGCCGGAAGCCAATTTGCAGACGAATTTCTACAAATTGATTTTCAAGACTGCTTTCCAAAGATGTTAATTCTCAATTTTCGTATAATTAAATGTATACTAGTAGTATGGGAATCTAATTTTTCGACTTGGTTATGTGATGCTGCTGTTGCTTCTCACGTTTTGATTGTGTAAATTATGATCATTATATTTTTCCCCTTGGAAAGAATGATTTTATTTTCTTGGAAATGCTTGTATTAATTAGCAGTAACAATCTTAATACATATATTTATTTGCCCAAATTTTTTGGCCGATCAAACCCTTTGACTGTTTAATTTTTCTTTGCTGATTGAGAAAATAAAAAATTCGATTCCCAATTTTCTTGTTTTCTAAATCGAATGGTTCTCTTAAAAAATATGGCTTCAATTGAGGTGGAAGAGGGCATTATTAAGAAGCGAATCGAAATCAAGTTGTAAGGTTGTGAGCAAATTAATCTGGCCGGCAGCTATGAATCTGAGAAGAAGAATTTCATGTTGGGTGCATCCGCCGCCGCCGCCAGAACAATTGACTGTTTGATTTCCGATCAGCAATTGAAACTCTGTATAGAGATGGCGGCGGAGACTTGATCATAACGGATTGGAACGGAATCTTTGCAGCGCGCAGTCCTGGCGTTGGGTGTGGGACTTTAGAAAACCTTTAATTTGCTCACCGAATCCTACACAAAAATTCTGAATTTTTTTTCATTGTTTTTCACTAAATCACCAAAATTAAGGCCAAATTACGGACTATACGATTGGAGGATGGGCTCGGCAAATCAGATCGGCGACCGGTGGTCGTCGTTGATTGTTGCACGGCGTTTTTGTTGAGCTGAAAATAAAATGGGAGATATGGTATAATAACACTTATAAGATTAAACATTCTAATAATAGCACATGTTTTTAAAAAATACAAATAATAATATTTTTGGACATATTTACTCCTCCAACACACCATCTTTTTATTATTATGTGTGAATTCACGAATTAGAATTTGAGAATTCTCAAATTTTAATTTGTGATTTTACGCTACATTTTCTTGAAATTTAAAATATTACTGTAATTCGAAAATTGACAAATTCTAATTTGTGAATTCATGAGTTTTAATTTGTGAATTCACGAATTCTAATATCTGAATTAACGAATTTTAACATGTGATTTCACGCATACCAAAGGAGGTCGCCGAAAGGGAGATGGGGACGGCGACTAGGCCATGTGAGTCGGTGACGATGACTTTAAAATCCACGGTGGCGGCAAAAGATGGTCGACATGTATGAAAAAAATGAAGAAGATACGTATAAAGAAATAAAAAAGTTGAAAATAGACTGAGATAAAAAAATTAGGGGTAAAAATGTCCAAAAGTGCTATTATTTATCTTTTTAAAAATTGGTGTTATTATTAGTATTTTTTTCCCTTAAAAGTGCTATAATCTAGGGGTGAGCATTCGGTCCGACCCGGACCTACCCGCCCAACCCGCCGACCCGAAATTTTTAAAAATTTGGACCGACCCGGACCGAAAATATAATTAAAACCGACCCAACCCGGACCGAAACCGAACCTCGGATTCGGGTCGGGTTCAGTCCAACCCTGGACATTTTGGGTAGAATAACTTTTTTCTATTTTTGCATCATTTCCAGCATATATTCAACATATAAAATCACAAAAAACTCATAATAAAACATCATTTAATCTCTAATTTTCTCGGTCCACAATAAAAACATAAATTCAAATCAATCTATGACATAATAGTTCACATTATCTGATGGTCCCTGAGCTGAGTACTTGGTGTAGAGGGGGGGGTGAATACACCAAGTAGATTTTTCTAAACTTTTGTCAAGTTAAAACGGAGTTGAGTGAGAGCTCAGTTATTGATCCAGCTGGGGAGGGTCAGCTGGGTAAACAACTCAGCTGGCGGTGCGGAAAGTGGTGGTTTGAAAACTTAGCTCAGTTACTTAGAAAAACTCAGTTTGAAAATATTAACTTAGTTTTCAGCTTAGTCAGGTTATGCAACTTTTCAAGAGACACAAATTGTCTTTGGAGATCACCGTGTGTGCGGTTGAGCAATTATGCAATGATATGAAGGCGTTAGTACACTCGAATATAAAGCAAACGTAAAGATAGAGAGATAGAAACACGCGAGTTTTTACGTGGTTCGGAGTAACACCTCCTACGTCCACGACCAGGTTCACTGGTAATCCACTACCACTTGGTTTCCAAGTACCAAGCAACTTCACAACTCTAACCCGAGCTGTGTTCCAACAGTTTGCGGGCACTGTCAAGCCTATACACCTTCAGTTTGCGGGTACTGAAGAACCTATCCACTCGAATTACGCGCTTCGAGCAAGCGTACCTTTACCTAACCTTTCTGGGTTTGGGTTTGGGTATGGGGTTCCAACTGTGAACGAGTTCTTACAATTAAGAACTTCAGAGAGAGATGAACTCGTTCGAAATCTAGGCTTTAGATATACAATGAGTTTGGCCTAGGGAACAGACGAAAAACTAAGCAGTTTCTTAACTAGAAACACTTTAAGATAAAGTGTTCTTTGATCTATGTAGAACTGCTTGGGAGCTTTTGAAAGAATAATGAATTCAGAAAGTGAAAGCTTGTAGAGAGTTTTTTTCGTATCTGATCCTGAGGTTGAAGACGGGTTTATATAGGTAGAGATTCAAGACTAGCCGTTGGAGGAGCCGTTTGAATCTTACCTACTCTTGTTAAATACAAGATCTGCCGTTGGGCGTATCTGCACCTGTCTTCATTTGTGTCACATCCTAGGTTCTGAAGTCTAGGATCGGACCGGCAATCCCTCATCGGGGTCGAGGTAGGTTGACTTCTCCGATTCGGGATCTTCGCCTTTAGAGCCGGCTTTTGAATTCGTAGCCGGACCGTCTCGACGTGGAGTCTTCGGAGATAGTTCCTTTGTTACGTACATTGGACCGTGTTTCGAACTCGCTCGAATTCTCTTCGGCTTGATCAGCTCTGTTGGATCACTCGCCCGAAGGTAGACGCTCGTCGACTTTTGCTAGCCGCCTCCGCCCGTGAACACATCGGGTCGACCGTCGTCTTCCGCTAGCTGACTCCTGCTGTAGACACAGCTGGGTCGACTGCTGTCTTCCGCTTCCTTAACCTGTAAACCTAGAACATCTAAGGCTCAAACAGGCGAGCTGGAAAACACTATTTAGGTTGGCGCTATCATCTATTCGGTTGGAGAATCAGTTGGGTTTTGGTATCAAATCGAAACCTTATAATTTTCCCAACAATTTCCCCCTTTTTGATGATGCCAAAACCTAACTGAGACAACTTATGATGCAAAGAAACTTGTGTTTTATTAATGTAAGAAAATACATTATAACACAGGAGAAAGAAAGAAGGAAAAAAAATCTTCAGTCTTCAGTCCTTCAGTCGGCTGGGTCCTCTCTTCTGCATCCGTTGCTTCTTTCTTTTGACTCGTTTCTTCAGCTGATTCTGATCCAGCTGGTTCCTCTAGCTGATCAGCTGGTTCCTCTAGCTCAACAGTTTGCCTCTATTGATTTGTCTCTCTTCTCCCTTTCTTCCCCCTTTTTGGCATGATCAAAACAGGGTGGGAGATTTCACCATCGGCTGTTGCGATGTTTTAGTTTGGCGAAACTGTGGTTTTCAGCTCTGAGCGGCGAGGTTTAGAGTCTTAGTGGCTCAGCTGTTGTATTGGCTGGCCCTTCTTCAGTTGCATTAGCCTCAGCTGTGGTTGCAGACACAGCGTCCTTGGCTTGATTCAGCTGGGGCAGTCCAGCTGAGTGCTTGGAGGGATGAGTTGGCACGGGAGATATCATCTTCTGAGTCGGGCACAATCTTCATTCCTTGCAACTTTTGCTTCTTCAGACTTCTTAGATTGAATGAGAAAGTCTGATACAAAAGACTTGAGGAGTTGTCTTCGCTCATATCATCATCATCCAATTGCAGGTGATAGTTGGCTGGGTGAAGTTTCTCATTTGAGCTTGGTGCAGGGACTTGAGCATCTTTCATCGGAAGATCTTGAAGCTGGTGTCCCTGTGGAGCTGAAGGAAACTGAGGAGAAGGCGGTTGAAGTATTCCATCTGTCTTGGGGTTTAAGCTTGGTTGATCAGCTGGAATACTCCGTTGCGGTGTTGGGGATGATTATGTTCAAGCAGGGGCGTGAACTTCTCTTCCACCGAAAGAAACGACCGCTTGTGGGCCTTCTGCTCCTCGGAGAGTGATTACGAATTCTCTCATAATGTCACTGGCTTCTCTCGGCGACGACCGAGCACCTTTGACTCGAGTCTTCGGTTTGAAGACAAGGCTTGATATATTTTGTCTCCTCAAGTAGTTTCCGATTCCCACCGGGACGGAGTTAGATGCATCGCTTTGTTTCCGCATCTTTTCTCGTGCCTCCTGTGGCGGAGCAAGAGCTTTGACAAGACTGCTCCTTAATACTCCGGTTTCATCAACATCTGGTCCGGGTCTGTTGACGTTGATTTTTGCATCCCAGGGAGTTGTGTGTCCCGTTCTCTCTTTTATGTTGAGAGAAACAGTGGGGTTGAGGAGGTCTTTTTCCTTTGTCATTCCCAGAAAGTTTTCTGCACCTTCCTGGTAGATGACGTTCTTGAGCTTTGCGCCTCCTACCGTGCTCGGTTCTCGTCGAAGGGCTTCACCTTCTTCTCGGACTTCCGTCTTCTTTGAGGTTTCTGAGAGTTAAGCAACTCTTATCTTGAAGCTTTGATGCATTCTTCAGTTTGATTGGCTTTGGGAGACATCTTTCGGATTCCATGTTCTTTTTCTGCATCTTTTGTTAGTAGAAACAAGTAATACCAATTGATGGAAATAAGAAAGAATGCAAAACAAAACATTCTACGTTTGATGCGTATATCTTCTAGCATATTTAAAGAGATTTCTTGAAAGAATGGACGATCAAGATTTGTTTGTTGATAAGAAGATCTACGACTGGGAGTGATTCTCGCGTCATATCAATTTAATGAGCGAGAGAGAACGGTTGAGGCGCTTTGACTTTTGCCTCGAAACTCCCATTATTTAATTCTTTGCAGACTTTTAATTAATATTGATTAGAAATGACAAGATGTGAATTGACAGAAAACAGATTGAGTAGTTGTAATTAACGTTATTTCAAACCTCTCAGCTGATCATTGTAGTCAGCTGATACCTCGGTTGAGTGGGTGTGCTGGGTCATCGTGGTTCCAGCTGGTTCCCCCTCAGCTGAATAATCTTTTCCTTTCAGCATCTGGTTTAGATTCACTGGTTCTGCTTCTGGGCTACTGGTTCGTCTATTCAACTGGTCTTTCCACTTGGTTCTGTTCTGGCCACTGGTTCTGCTTCATTCACTGTTCTTCTTCCAAGCCATTGGTCTCGTCATTCAGCTTGTGAAGCATCGTCCGGGTTGAGAAGTCCAAGTAATCCGCACAGCATTTTGAATCTTGCTTCTATCGGCGGTTTTGTGAGAATATCACCAATAGATGTTCGTGTGAATTTTCTCAACAATCACATCCTTCTTTTCTACGTGATCTCTGATGAAATGATGTCGTACGTCTACATGCTTGCATCTTGTGTGAAGTACTGGATTCTCTGATATGGCAATCGCACTTGAGCTATCACGTAAAATTGGAACTCCGTCCGCTTTTACTTCATAGTCATCCACTCGATGTTTCAGAATTTGCGAGCAGCGGCTTCCGCCATATATTACGCTTCGTCGTGGAAGTTGCGACGCACGTTTGTTTCTTTGAAAACCATGAGATCAACTTACTTCCTAAGAACCGACAAGTTCCCGAAGTTGATTTTCCGTCCAATCGATCTCCAAATAGTCCGAATCCGAGTATCCAACACCGTAGATTGTCTTCAACTGGTACACGTACCAACATTCGAGTTCCTTTGAGGTATTTGAGAATGTTCTTGGCTGCTTGCATGTGTGCTTCCTTTGGATCAACTTGAAATCTCGGTACACACACCGATCGCGAAAGAGATGTCCGGACGACTTCGTTGTTAGATACAAGCAGGATCCTATTATCCCTCTGTATTTGCTGGAATCAACTGACTTCCCTTCAGTTCCAGGTTCAATCTTCCAGTTGGTGTTCATTGGAATCTTTACAGTTTTGCTTGATTGAACTCCATACTTGGCGATCAAATCTTTTACGTATTTGGATTGATTTATGAAGATCCCTTCTGAAGATTGCTTGACTTGAAGTCCTAGGAAGAAACTCATTTCTCCCATCATGGACATTTGGAACTTCTCTGACATCATCTCTCCAAATCTTTGGCATAAGAAGCTTGATCTTGATCCAAAGATGATGTCGTCTACGTAGATTTGAACAACTGTGATATCTTCCCCCGACTTGATGGTGAAGAGAGTTCGTCTTACCGAGCCCTTTTTGAATCCTTTGGATAAGAGAAAATTTGACAGAGTGTCATACCAAGCTCGAGGTGCTTGCTTTAATCCATAAAGAGCCTTCTTTAGTTTGTAGACTTTATTTCCTTCTACTTCGAATCCTGGAGGTTGTTCAACGTAGACATCTTCTTTGATTTCTCCATTTAGGAATGCACACTTCACATCCATTTGATAGACTTTGAATTTGTGATGTGCTGCAAAGGCGAGAAATAGTCTGATTGCTTCCAATCGTGCTACTGGAGCAAAAGATTCTTCGAAGTCAATTCCTTCCTGCTGAGTGTAGCCCTTGGCAACGAGTCGAGCTTTGTTTCTGATGACGACTCCCAGGGTATCCAACTTGTTCTTGAATATCCATTTGAGTCCTATGACTTTGACTTCTTGAGGTCTGTCGACTAATTCCCGTACACAATTTCTGAGGAATTCGTTCAGCTCTTCTTGCATGGCATTTGTCCAAGGCACACTCTTCAAAGCTTCGAGAATTGATTGAGGCTCTGGCACTTGAGCTACGTAACACGCCATTAGAGCTGTGTCTTCATTATAGACCGTCAGTTCTAGCTCTACTGAGAGTTGAGCTGTGTCAGCTGCCTCTTGATGATCCGATGAAGCTTGAGCGACTGAGCTTCTGGTTTTGACTTGGTCAGAAGGTTCTCCAATGATTGCCGATGATGGATGATCTTCAATCCATCTTCTCCTTTTACGAATTTCTTCTTCTAGTTGATTGATGCTTGAAGTGGCTAAATTTCGTCTGTCTTGGAGTTGTTCTGGAGTTAAATCTTGAGAGTTTGGCTCTCTTTGATTTGGATTTTGAGATGTCTGTAGAGGCTCAGCTGGAGATGGAGCTGGGGACTCAGCTGTGTTTGGATTTCCAGCTGATGATGTTCCCCCTTGATTTGGCGTTGACGCTTCTTCTTGATTTCCAAATTCGTGGAGCTTCTTGGTTGATTTGACTTTCCTCCTCTGGCTCATTGTCCCAAATTAATGGTTCGGCCAGATTCCTGACTCTATTCTCTTGAGCCCTTGTTTGAATCAATCTTGAAGATTCTCCTTCGCTTCTTCGTTTGATAGACTCTCTATATTCGAAGGAGGATTCGTCAAAGGTAACATGTGGAGTTACTTCGACCGTTTGAGTTCTTCTGTTGAAGACTCTGTATGCTTTACTCACAATGAGTAACCAAGGAATACTCCTCGGTCTGTCTTTTCGTCGAACGTCTTGAGCTGTGTCTTCCCATTATTGAGAATGTGACATTTGGATCCGAATACCTTGAAATATCCAATGTATGGTATTCTGTTGTTCCATAGCTCATACGGTGTCTTTCCTTGTCTTGATGTGAGTAGGGAACGATTCTGAGTGAAGCAAGCTGTGTTGATTGCTTCTCGTAACTTCTTCGGGAATGGCAAGCAGCTAGCTAGCATTGAGGTAGTCGCTTCCTTGATAGTTCGTTTCTTCGTTCGCTACACCATTCGCCGAGGTGTGCGAGCCGCAGATGTTTGGTGTTGAACTCCGTTCTTCTCACAAAAATCATAAATAGTTTCATTAAGAAACTCCGTTCCACGATCTGATCTTATTGCCATTATCTTGCACTCCTTCTCGTGTTGATAATCTTTCCAAATGATAGCAAATTTTAGTTCTCGTTTCGCTCTTCGGTACAAGAAAGATACCCAAGTGAATCTTGAGAAATCATCCACAACGACCGCAGTATATTTTCGCCATTGAAGCTTACGAGTAACCGGACCAAAAAGATCCATGTGAAGAAGTTGAAGAACTCGATCGCCTGATCGAGTCGGCTTGAGAGAGAATGAAATTCTTGTTTGTTTTCCTTGTTGACACGCGCCGCACATATGACTTTTGTCATATACTTGATCCGGAATTCCATTAGCGAGCTGGTTCCTAGCCGCCTTGTTGATTGTCTTGAAGTTGAGATGATTCAAATTGCTCGCGCCTGCCAAATAAATTGACTTCATTCGTCGCTTTTTGATACAAGACAAGTCTCGGAGGCTTTGTTCCAACAAATAAGTACATATTTCCTTCTCTTTTCCCTCTTAGGAGTATCTCTTGGTTTCCGTGCTTCACCGTGCATCCCCGCGCATTAAACTTAACGTAAAACCGTTGTCGCATTGGCTAATGGAAAGCAAGTTATGTTGCAATCCTTGTACATAAGAAACATTTGGGATTATAACATTTCTAGTTTTAAATGTACCATAACCTTTGGTTAGGCCTTTGGAGTTGTCACCAAATGTTACTTGTGGACTCGTACGCTCAATATACTCCTAGAGTAGATGCTTTAGGTGCGTCATGTGCTTGGAACATCCACCGTCCAAGTACCAAAGCGTTCTCATCGACTCCTCGTAGATGCGTCGATTCCTTGCAACCTAAACAAAAAGTTAAAATTCAGTACCCGCTTTAATTGGGTCCTTGTTGGTTAGACATAGATCCTTTGACGACCCAAATCTGCTTGATGACTCGAATTGGGTCATTAGATTCGATAATTCTCCCACTTGAGTCGATATACACATTCATCGTGTTTCTTCTTGTTCTTTGGCGAGGTCTTGATCTTCGTGTCTTCTTGTTTTGTTGTTCGTATCTTGTTTGATTTCCAGTGTGCCTAGCCGAGACGTTCCTTTGTCTCTCGCCTTGTCTCGATGCCGTGGCCGGAAATGATTATCCAGCTCGATACTGTAAAGAGTGGTATCCAACTCGGGTATCTCTCGATATCTTGGTTGATATCGATCAACGTGCGTCTTGTGGTTGGTATCCGTAGAATCCGCCTTGTGGTCTTGGTTGAGCACGTTGTTTGTCGAGCCGAGCTTGAGGTTGTCGCACAGCTGACCTTCTTGTTGTCCGTCGTGTTCTCGACGGAGTTTGAGACTGTTTCACGGTTGATGCTTTGACGTCTGCCGTGTCCTCAACGGAGCTTGAGAATTTTTCACAATTCTTCCCGACGCCGTGTCCTCGATGGTTGATGCTAGGGTTGAAGGTTCATTTGCTCGTACAAACATAACCTTTGTTCCACTTGTGGAGGCAATGTTTGAATCATCCTTTGATTCGTTGTATCCCAGTCCCGCTCTTAGTCTTTCTTGGACGCTGAGCACTAATGATCTCGTCCATTGTTGACGTGGCTTTGATGAGAGCTACTATCTTCTTAGATAGTACCTCTTCGGTGCTCTTCGCCTTCAATGATCTCGGTGACTTCCTTTCCGATTCAGCCGTGACCCTTTCCACATTTTCTATCATGTCTTTTCGGTGTTGACTTTCTTCATCAGTCGATCTTGTTTCACTATTCGTCTTTTAGTGAAACGACTTCTGTGGAGCCGAGTTGTATCACCGTGTCCGATACTTTTGTCTTTTCCGGTTCTATCTTCGGCTCGGCATTCTCACACATAATGACGTCAGGATCTCTTGAAGCTCCTTGGAATCGTTCATTACTTTCTCTACTAAACTCCAATCAGATTCTGAGTCCTGTGTAGAGTGTTCGTGTGATGGTGAGGTGTTAGATAGATTTAGAGTTCGAGAAGTTACCTCATCTTCATCGATGCCGTCTGTTTGTCCCATAAAGCAAGTATCCCAATCGTGTTCATGATTGGCCATCGTGGCTTCTTCCTCCGAGTCCGAAAATGGCATTTCATCCATTTTATTGCACTCCGATTCTTCATCGGCAATATAAGCTCTCCCGCGGCCGCCGCCTTAGCCTTTAATTGGTCTTTATCTTTCTTGGACAACTTTGGACAATCTTGTCGGTAGTGTCCCGGTTCCTTGCGCTGAAGCAACCTTCTTCGCTCGTTTGTCACCGACTTCTCATCACCGTCGCGTACTTATCTCTCGTAATTCCCGAAGAACTTCTTTGTATTTGCCCTCGTTGCCGAGTCCGTTATAACTTTTCACCATCATGGCAATTTCTTCGAGTAGCTCCTCTTTGCTCATATCCTTTTTGTCCTTCTTCATCTTGGAGGACTCACTCGCCTTGGCATGAGCCGACTTTTTCGTAGTTGGCTCGAAAGCTATTTCTTTTGGAGTCGGCGAGTTCTCCGTCATTCCGTCTCGCTTGAAGATTCTTCTTGAGTGATCTTCAAGTTGTACTCGTTGGCTTTCGGTGGAGTGAGAACAATCTTTCGTAGATAGATCACCCAAGTCACTTCGACTTTGGTGAACTACCTTGTAAGTGTTCCATTCACCGAAAGAGTCGAAAGAACCTTTAGATTCTTTTCCCGCCGGGTATACTTCCCGCCCGATTGTCTCTATCTCAATGACTATGTTTGAGAACCTTAGCTCCATCGCTTCGATGGACTCGTTGGCTAGCTGCTTGAAGTTGTCAAATTTTTGGCACGCTATTGTGAATTTGTTTTCTTTGATCTCTTCTGATCCTTCACATAGCTTGGCGAGTGTTTCCCACATCTCTTTCGTCGTCTCGCAATTGATGATTTTGCTCGTGTAGGCGTTTGAGACCGTTGAAGAGATGGTGTTCCTTGCGAAGTCGGCTCCGCACTTGCTTTCGCTCTTCGGAAGAATATTCCTTCTTTGGCTTGAGAGTTGGCCGTATTCCGGTTGTCCTTCTTGGAGTGTACAAGTTCATTTCCGTGTTTATAAATGAGGATGGGTCCGTCTGAAATGACGTCCCACATCATATCGTGATGCGCACACAGGAAGCTTTTCAATCTGAATTTCCAGATTGCATAATCATCAACTGAGAAGTTGGGAAGGTTCCTGTTAAGATAGGAATCCATGAAGAGATGTACAGAATGCACTAGAGTGAGTTTTTCTGAAAAACGGATCTGTTCAGTTGACCACTGACGCAGTGTCAAGAGAGATCTCTTGATACGTAAACGGTGGTCTTTTGAACCACCGCTCCGATACCAATTGATGGTCCCCGAGCCGAGTACTTGGTGTAGGGGGTGAATACACCAAGTAGATTTTTCTAAACTTTTGTCAAGTTAAAACGGAGTTGAGTGAGAGCTCGCCATTGATCCAAAGGGTCACTGGGTAAACAACTCAAATTTGGCGGTGCGGAAAGTGGTGGTTTGAAAACTTAGCTCGCTTACTTAGAAAACTCGCTTGAAAATATTAACTTAGTTTTCACTTAGTCGTTATGCAACTTTTCAAGAGACACAAATGTCTTTGGAGATCACTGTGTGCAGCTTTTGAGCAATTATGCAATGATATGAAGGCGTTAGTACACAAATCGAATATAAAGCAAACGTAAAGATAGAGATAGAAACACGCGAGTTTTTACGTGGTTCGGAGTAACACCTCCTACGTCCACGACCAAAGTTCACCGGTAATCCACTACCACTTGGTTTCCAAGTACCAAGCAACTTCACAACTCTAACCCGAGCTGTGTTCCAACAGTTTGCGGGCACTGTCACGCCTATACACCTTCGCCATGGGTACCGAAGAACCTATCCACTCGAATTACGCGCTTCGAGCAAGCGTACCTTTACCTAACCTTCGGGTTTGGGTTTGGGTATGGGGTTCCAACCGTGAACGAGTTCTTACAATTAAGAACTTCGCAGAGAGATGAACTCGTTCGAAATCTAGGCTTTAGATATACAATGAGTTTGGCCTAGGGAACAGACGAAAACTAAGCAAGCTTAACTAGAAACACTTTAAGATAAAGTGTTCTTTGATCTATGTAGAATCGCTTGGGAGCTTTTGAAAGAATAATGAATTCGTAAAGTGAAAGCTTGTAGAGAGTTTTTCGTATCTGATCCTGAGGTTGAAGACGGGTTTATATAGGTAGAGATTCAAGACTAGCCGTTGGAGGAGCCGTTTGAATCTTACCTACTCTTCTTAAATACAATATCTGCCGTTGGGCGTATCTGCACTCGTCTTCATTTGTGTCCCATCCTAGGTTCTCGAAGTCTAGATGCCGAACCGGCAATCCCTCATTGGTCGAGGTGAGGTTGACTTCCTCTCGATTCCGGATCTTCGCCTTTAGAGCCGGCTTTTGAATTCGTAGCCGGACCGTCTCGACGTGGAGTCTTCGCAGATAGTTCCTTTGTTCTCGTATACTGACCACCGTGTTTCGAACTCGCCCGAATTCTCTTCGCCTTGATCAGCTCGCCGGATCACTCACCGAAGGTAGACGCCCGTCGACTTTTGCTAGCCGCTCCACTCGTGAACACAGCTGGGTCGACTGCTGTCTTCCGCTAGCTGACTCCTGCTGTAGACACAGCTAGGTCGACTGCTGTCTTCCGCTTCCTTAACCTGTAAACCTAGAACATCTAAGGCTCAAACAGGCGAGCTGGAAAACGCTATTTAGGTTGGCGCTATCATCTATTCGGTTGGAGAATCAGTTGGGTTTTGGTATCAAATCGAAACCTTATAATTTTCCCAACATTATCCAACTACAGATTCATAAAAAAAAATGTAAAGAGTTTAAATTCTAAAGACTTCAAATTCAACCCAAAGTTATGGTGTCACACTTGGCTACTCCTTCCTTCACTTTGAGTCACACTTTCTTCACTCCTTTCATTAATGAAAAGGTTCTTCAAACCTGCATAATAAGATTAAAATTAATCAAACATTTTATAACACAAGTAATATATATATATAGTGAAATAATGAATTAAAAGATGATCTTCTTCATGCTTTTGTATGTCATCTATATATTCTTCAATGGTAATTTTGTCTTTAGCACTCAATAACCAAATTTAATCCAAATCTGAAATTTACACTCAATTAACACAAACAAGAAAAAGAAAAGAGAGAGTTAAATGGATACGAAATTAGTCTAATTGATAGGAACATGAATAGTAAACAAATTGATGTATTTAAACCTTCTGAAATTTACACTCAAATACTCAATTAACAATTTAACACGAATAAGAAAAAGAAAAGAGAGAGTTAAACCTTCTGGAGCCGTGGAGCAGTGGACCTGAAGAGGTGGAGGTGTGGACTGAACTGAAGCGGAGGAGCCTGGAGGCGGAGGCGGGTGCGGGCAAACCGGGTCAGCCGTCAAAGTGTTGAGTCTGTCGGAAGGAACTCCCAACTCAGAGCAGCAGGAACAAACTGGTCGATGGGCGGTGCCGGCGTGCCGCGGTGACGATTGGCCGGTTGGTGGCTGTGACTGTGAGAATGAGGGATTGTAGGTGACGGACGAGACGGCCTGACGGCGGCACGACGCTAGAGTGGAGAGTGGAGGAGAGAAGAGTGAGTGAGTGTCATTTGTGAATGAGAGCAGAGAGCGGCTGCTTCTAGGTTTACATTTAGGAGAGAATAGAGATTCAAATTAAAAACAAAATAATTATATATATATATATATATATATATATATATATATATATATATCCGGGTCGGACCGGATTTGGGCGGGTTGAGAAAATTAAACCCGGACCCGACCCGGAAAAAATTCGGTCCTTAAAATTGGACCCGACCGGACCGAAATTACATTGAAACCCGAACTGACCCGCCCGAACCCATCGGTCCGGGTCGGTTTAGCGGGTTCGGGTTGGGTTTGCTCACCCCTACTATAATCCTATATTTTCTCAAATAAAATTTGGTATCTTAAACAATTGGGCCCTTTCAAAAAAAAAAAAAAAACAAAAAAAGAAAACCCATTGGGCCGTTTGCTAAAAAAATAAAGAAATTAACTAGTGGGGTGACATATGGCACTCGGCCGTATTTGCAGCTCCAACATAGGCCCAAGTACTGTAATAGTTGTGAATGTATAAATAAGGGTTAGGAGGACTAGAAGAGTCTCATTTAAGGTTATTAATTTTCATTAACTGTTATATCTTTATTATTTCATATATTCCTGAATATATCAATTATGATGTCTATAAATGGTTAGTATTATGCATAGAAACGCATACTTGGAAATTTAATTATTTGATACTCTCTCCGTCACATTGATAATGTCCCATTTTCCTTTTCGTCTGCAGTTTCTAAATAAAGAAATAATTAACTCTTCAAAAGTGAGATCTACTAATTTTCTATCCTTTTACCTTTCTCCTTAAATAATCAGTACCCATAAAAGATATGAACATTATCAATGGGATGGAGGGAGTATTAAATTAGTTTGAGAGCAGTAGTTGTTTATCACTTTTTTCTTACTTGGAAGCTGACACTTCTTTTTAATCTCCTCTAGCTATTCCTCCTTCATCAACCACTTTTGATGGTAATATTACATTCTTTAATAAATTCAAATTATCTAATTGCATTTCAATATAATGTTTTTAATAGATGAAGAAGAGTAATATAATGTTTTTAATGAAGTTGAAATAAGAGTTTCAAGAATAGTATAATTTGTATTTTGTTTATTCATAAAAGATTAAAAGACAACATCATTTATGAGATCATCAATACAAAACTTACACAGTATATTTTACTTGATTTTTTTGGCTCGACATGCTAACCCAAGAACCGAATATTTAGAATATTTATGACCAATCAAACTTTTCAAATTTGAAAAAATCTAATCCGATTGACTTGAAATGAATAGCCTGATAGTCCGATAAAGCTGGCCAAATTGATATCAAGAGCTAGAGTCATAAAAAGGTCACTGCAGTTTATATTATGACATTATGGAAAAGTTAATTTTAAGATTTATGGCCTGACGTCAATTATATATGGATTTGCCTTCCAAAGTGTTTAAAATAAACCAGGCTTATTATTTGAGTATTTTATGTTGTCATTGAATGTTCATGAAAATGAAAAGTTCTCAATAATTATCTATCATCATTAAAATTTAATAAGAAAATATACAGCACAGCACAGCATGCAGTTGATTGCAAAAATCGTTATCTATATATCATCATATTACATGATGGTTGATTACTTCACTTTTTAGATAGATTAGCATTAATTAGCATAAATGCATGCATTAATTCATTTTGCTTAGTTGGTAGATCAATTTTAGAGATGTGAACTTAATTAAGCATGCATGATTAATTACTGATTAGGCATGAATTAACCAAACATTTTGCTTAGGCAAGAATATAGCTTCTTTTTTTATGTGAGCACAAACCGAAAGCGGGAAAATCTATAAGCTAGATCAGCTTCAAGTATCTTTTTGTAAGATCAAAATGAAAGATTGCACCAAACCTTTGAATGCAGCTTGATCATATGCTAAAGCAGCCTCTTATGCAGTATCGAATGTTCCAAGCCAAACTCTCTTTCCATGCCTCGTCGAATCTCTAATTTCTGCTGCATATTTTCCCCATGGCCTTTTTAATTCTTACTCCGATATATATATCGTTGTTTCGGTTTCTTGTTCTTCTATATTAATGCTAGCTGGAGGGCTCTTCTTTTGATATATAGAGCAGATTCAAATGAGATGAGGATTTTCATCTCATTTAAGTTTTAAGGGTAGAAAACCCATCTTGTAATATAGAACAAGTAGCAATGGTGGGAGACTAGCCAGAAAATTAAAGGGGAGGGAAGTTAAAGTAAAAGAGAGAGTACAAAACACACACACAAACAAGTGTTCCACTTCTCTTTTTTAAGTGTTCGACTTTCAAGATGATTAAACAACAAAACAGAAACATATCAAATTTTTTTTTTTTTAAATTTCATTTACATAATCGCCGCAACAGATCCGGTATGTCTTCAAAGATTATTTCTCGTAACGATCGGCCGACGACACCGAAACCCTACTTTTCAGGAATAGGACTTTTTTTTTTTCCCCCTTATTTTTCTATATTTTGAGCTCTTCTTCGTCTCTGAAGTATAAGAGTCTTGACATATATATGAGTAGAGCTGGCAAAAGAGGCGGCCCGGCCCATCGGGCTTTAGACTTTTTTTTGTCTGGCCCAGTCTGGTCTGATTTTTCACGGGCTGCCAAATCTGCAGCCCAGCCCAGTCGCCTACGGGCTGTCGGGCCAAACCGGTCCAATGCTTCAAAAAATAAAAACCTATAAAATAGTCATTTTAAGTAATAAAAAGGTACAAAAAAAATACAATTATACAAAGTCTAAATTAAAATCAATCCACAATAAAATGATAAACTAATTTAAAGTTACAAACCAAATAAAAACTCCATTGTTTTAAACTTTAATCAAGTAGAAGACAACAATCCTAAATATGACAATAATTAAATAAAAAGTATTTTATGCCTCCATCTCATCATCAAACTTCAACCACGTTCGAATCTTGCCTCCTACATTGAAATACATACAACATAAGCATTAATATAAGTCAAATTATAAACATATAATAAAATCAAACAAATACATAATTAAAGGGTTATTCAACCTACAAACTCCAAATTACTTGTAAATAATATACGCAATATTTATATTTATCTACTTTATAAAGTATTGTTTTCTAGATTTATGGCTCGGCAGATGAACATCTATTTCAACTTATTCATGGCCAACCTGGGCTTATATAAATATGTATTTTTTTGTGTCTTAACATTTCTGAATTTTTTTTTTATCTCATTTAACACTTCATCACTACCAGAGGATTGTGGTAAATGATAGCAACAATTCCCTTTATGATTATGACATGTATCATGTATGTATATCACATGTAAAATGGATAACAAGAAACGATATGAGTTCTGTTGATTGTGTGGTACAATACTACAAGAAAACTCTATAACAAGCTAAGTACCTGATCAACAAATTGATTTTTTTTTGTGTTCTAATCCATACATATGATTTCTTCCTACTATTTCTTTCGTCTCTCACTTTATTGTCAATTATTTAATTCCTGCCATTTTTAAAATTTCATACCCTTTTCAATTGACCACACTCTCTAATTTCATCCTTTCCATTACTTCTGCAAGAATATGTAACAGGTTCAGCAAATTAGTGAAATTACATACCTTTTTCTAGATTTTCAGACATGGATGGTGGAGTTGGTTTGGCTGTCAAACGACGATGGCGGTGGTCGGTGGGTCGTCGCCTCAGCAGCGGCGTTGAGTCTCCGACAAGGCAGCGGTGTTGAGTCACCGACAAGGCAGCAGCGGTGGTCGGTGGGTCACCGGCTAGGTGTGTGCGAAATTGAGAGTGAGAACTGGGAAGGGAAGTGTCTGCGATGGGAAAGAGTGAGAAAGAGAGGGAGAGGCTAGGGTTTGGAAATTAAAAATGTATATATATTATATAACCTGGGCGGGCTTTTTGGCCCGAAAACCGTGAGTTTCTTTTGCCCGAAGCCTGGTTGGCCCGAGGGGCTATTTGGGCGGGCTTTTCCGGCCCGATTTTTTTCGGGCCTCTATTTTTCTAACCCAGCCCAACCCAAACCCCGGGTATTTTGGGCTGGCCCATGGGCCGGGCCAAATTTGCCAGCTCTATATATGAGAGATATCAGATTTTTCTGTGTTCCTTGTATGAGTAAAACATTACCAACTACTTTACAATATATATAAATCATAAATTTTATATTAATGATCATCATGTGGAGATTTGTAATTAATTAATTAGTACTTATTTGACTGGAGAATTTGTCTTCTTCTGTCGGCGAGTCTCACGTCCTAGAATGAATTGCACTTCCTAATGTAGTAGTATTGTTATCTTTCTTGCATTTGTTGGATTCTGTTTTGATTAATTATACATTGGAATTAATTTATAATGATGGTAGACGTGAGCAAGGTCCACATGTAACCCTAGACTTCAGCCCTAGACTTCAGATCAGCCGGTAAAAGCACTCAAAGCTGTGAGGTTTATATTTTACTTTAATTTTAAATGAAATTCAAGGATACACCCATACTGTTTTATGATCAAGTAAAGTATTCAAATATTTTTTAGGTACAAATATGTCTTTAATGTATTAAGTGTTGACATACACATCCTTCCTAACTACTAGGCTACTACTACCACCACACCAAAATACTAATCTTTACTACTATAATAGTAAGATCGGACTTCCATTTATAGTAATTTTTATTTTTCAATTTTTTTTCAATATTCTGTTTTTAGAAATAATTTTTGAATAGTATATCATAATTGTATATTAATAATTTTCAATCAATCAATTAAGTAATAAGTTACAAAAGCAAAAGTTATGCTAAACAATTAATTTATTCAATATTAGACGTTACAAATTAATATAATGCATAATTCATGACAATCAATTAATTTATTTCCTAAATTCATAAAGAAAATTGCTTATATATTTTAGAAATCCGCAACCATCATCATTCACACTTTTCTGCTGCATTTTTGTTAAGTTTTCTATTATCAACAATCGAACGGAAACAAAATTTGCTCTCGATTCTTGCAAGGTTAGACTTTGCTAACGAAGGACTTCCAATGAGACATCACCGATCACAAGAGCGTCGAATGAGAAGCATGATCACAAATTAAGAGAAAATTGGAAGACCAATTTTCTTCTACAATCAATTTGAAAGAAGATAAAAACCGTCCTGAAGATGAAGAAAGATGAATGATGGTGTCTCATGATTTTCAATTTAATTTGTTGTTCTTTTCAGCTTTTTTCCTTTTGTCTAATACAATTTGTGTTTTTCTTTTTTTTTTCTATTCAATTTTTCTATAAATAATATGTCATAGTTTTCAGATTTTATTTTATAATAAGACGGTGTCAGAAATGGGTCATATCTTAGTTGTAAGTCTTTCGAATTTAGTATGATAAGAGTTGTTTTCTGGTTAATTGGAATAATATTACTAAATATTGGAGCATTTAGAATTGTATTACATATATTTGTATTACCCTAAACCCTATATATCTCATATTTCAATAATATTGGAGCATTTAGAATTGCATTACAATTTACATATATAATATTATGGAATTATGGGAAAATATAAATCCATAAAAAATGCATTTGATGAACGAATGCGGTGCTAGGCTGCTTATCATACTACACGCCTCTAATGTGTTCATACTATAGTATAAAAGTGTGCTACAGTATGAACAATTTCAACGAAAATCGAATCACCGTAGGGAGAACTTATGCCCCCAAACGGTAGACTGATTATTTGTGCAATAGCCACGCTTGCCGTCGAAGAAAAAGTCTGTGCCTGAACGGTATGATGATCATTTTAAATCATATAGACGTATTAATTTCTTGCAATTTTACTGGTCTTTTTTTTGTTCATTTAGTTGACTATGTCTACATCGGGAATGTGAATAAGTTATGAAGAAAAATTGAAACTTTATAATACTAATTAACATTATATTTTCCGCACTATTTTCAAGACTAACAACATAAAATATTGGCATTAAATTTATGAACTTGACTTTGTGCATTGCACATACGAAATACTATGATAAAATATGTTGCATTATTGTCACTCGATATTTTTTTACAAACATACTACGATAATAATTCGAAAATTTTAACTAAAATATTAGCATAAGCCTTCGATTATAATTATATAATGATGTTGTGGGGTTTCATTCAAAATATTATGTTCCACTGTAGTCATTAGACTCTAATTTTTCATCAATACAATGATGATAATAATTTGTTTATTGTTTCACTCAAAATATGATTTAGGGATGGAAGAAAGTAAGAACCGTCAACCGAATCGATGTAATATATTTATAGCAACTACATATGGATTGCCATTTATTTAAAAAAAATGTTCTATTTTTATTTTATTTCATTATTTCATTAATAAAAATAATTACTGACCGTAACAATTAAAGGCCATATCAATGGCATGAAAATATTTGGTCCGGTTGGTCGTCATCTCCATATAGTTGTAGACATTGTTTCTATATCAATAGTATGAAAATTTTATTTTATTTTTCTATTTCAATTCTTTCAAAATCTATCTACATTTGACATTTTTCTTAATTTTGTGTGATCGTTTTTCTATTTCCCAAATTTAGTGTCTCATGCCCGAAATTTATATTTAATTAGTTTTTTTATTTTTTTCTTTTATTTTGATCTATAATATTTTGGTATAATTTTACAATTACTACCTAGGATTTTTCCATCAAAATAGGGTTTATATATATTTTTATATTTAATATGAATTTTTAAATTTTTAATTGATTAGTATGGTTCATTATTCTAAAATTAGAGTATAATTTTTTTTAATTCTAATTTTTTATAATACATACTTCCTCCGTCCCACAATAAGTGGCCAATTGTTTTATTTTTTGTCTCACAAAAAGTAAAACAACTGGCCACTTATTGTGGGACGGAGGGAGTATTAATTAAGGTGTATTTTATATTACTAAAATTTAATTTTTAAATAAATATATTTAAAATAGTGAAATTAATAGCGGGACACGAAGAGTAAGACACAAGTTGGGGACAAAGTATCCTATCCTTGAGACTATAGGGCTTATTATATGACAACAATATGTAATTTGAAATTCGTGAATATTGTATGTTTATATTTGATAACTTCTATACTGCATGTATTGAAGATAAATATTACTTATAGTTTTTGAATTGATTTTTGCAGGAAAAAAGGCAATGTGAAACAATTCTTCTTACAAAATCAGAAGACTATCATGTTCTCCTCTCCAACTTGCACAATACATATGCATCGGGTACGTATGATATCATCCATTCCTTATTATAGTTTATGGTAGGGTATCAACTTTGGTAGTATCGTCTTCAGTTATTTTTGTTTTAGGGCATCCATAGTAGGAGCTTCATCGAGCGGCTCAAGCCGACTCGATGACAAGCCCCGTGGCTCGATTAGTTTTGCTGTGGAGAGTCTTGCTCGATGGCAAAGATGTGTCTATTTAAAAAAAAAAACAAATTCAAAAATTTGGAGGAGAGAAGAGAAAATACCATGCAAGTGGCACACCTTTCTTTTGTTTGTTCTATGCTGATTGTCAGATAATTTACATGAATATGAGAAGAAGGAAGAAGAAAGAAAAAGGAAGAAGGAAGAAGATGGAAAGACTTAGCAGCGCTTTTATGGGCTTCAAATTACAATGTGGAGTATATAATTGATTGTGTGCTTGATTATGTTAATTTATTTTAAATTAATAATTAAATAATTAAAGTGGCGACCCGTCATTCGGGTCTATGCCTAATTTTTTTTTGAATTATGCTATTTTAACGTTTTTAATTATTGTAATTTTCAAGTAATTTAATTATGTAATTTCTGTATTTTTAATTAATGAAATTTTCTTATTTTGAATTAATGCCATTTTTGCATTCTTGTTGAATAAGATAAAAATAGTGCAATATTCTATAGAGCTATAACTATAGAGCCTATTAATGTTGTGGAGGGATGATATTGAAGTGCAGAATCTATTTATAGAGCTCACATTTGGCTCACCACTTTGAATGCTCTTAGTATTGATTAACCTATAATGTTTAAATTTGAGATTTATAATTTATTTCTTTGTGTTCTATGTTTAGTAAGAATTTGTATTAATTAATACTTTTGTTACTTATATTTTCTTACTTCTATACAAAGAAAAGATAAAATTAAACTTACCTCGGGCATTGCACGGTCTAGTACTAGTAAATTTAAACACTACAAGAAAAATGCTCATAGACTATGGTTTTAACCCGTAGTCTATGTGGTTAAAAACCGTAGTGATTGATGGTGTAGTCTATGCTCATGGGAAAAGACTACGGGTTTCAAACCGTAGTCTATGTAATAGCATACACTACAGTTTATAACCGTAGTCTATGATATCCAAACTGTAGTGCAAAGGTTTCAAAGACTACGATGTTTGTGAAAAACCCGTAGTCTATGTTGTTCCATACACTACGATTTTAGCCCGTAGTATATACACTTCAAATTGTAGTGTGATGTTTTCAAAGACTACGGTTTGTTTCTAAAACCCGTAGTCTTATTATAATTAGACTACAGTTTCAGACCGTAGTTAAATAGTGGATAGACTACAGTTTTTTTTCTTGAAAAAACTATAGTGAATTTGCTTCAAAGACTGGTTTTTTTATTTCAACAGTAGTTAAATTATTTTGTAATTATTAAATAATTATAAAAAAATGAAATTCGTAGTAAAAACTGAATAATCCCAATAAATTATATTAAAAATATCCAAAAAACATAACAATTAACAACAATATTTATCCATCCATAAGTACATACATCGCAATATCGATCAACCAGAATACTAAAACTTGTCTATCTCCATTCCTATGCAATCATCATCTCATCACTCATGTCTGACTAAGAAGATAAAGTGCATATCCTGATATATATAATCATAGGAATACCATACCCCGGAAAGAGGTACATATTATTTGCTTGATTCACATGACTTGTCTTTTCGTTTCCTGCAAAAAACAAAACCAATTGGCACTAATCATTATACTGCTAAATAGTTTTCAAAGTTTTTTAAGTACATTTGAAATCTAAATACCTAGATCAACATTATCGAAAGGGCTTCCACTTGCAAAGACAATGTTTTCACCAGCATGTTTGAAAGCCTCATCAGCAGTGCATTCAGCTGTTCCACAGAGCAAATACAGACAATCATCTCTTCATGCCCATGCAGGAATTATGAGTAAAGAAAATATAAAAGTAGCAAAAAACAAACCATTTGCTGTTGGATTAGACATTGCAAAGATAGCAGGTTTAACCGAGTCTGATTCTCTCATGGCCCTTAGAATCTTATTACAAGATCAACAAATAAGTACGAAATTCAATCATTTTTAGAACATTTAAATAGCCAGTACAGACAAACTACAACAAACAAGAAGGGAATAGCTATTGAATTAACTTTGATAAGGATAAACTCAATCTTTTCAAACAAAAACATTAAAAAGGCATGCAACATGCAAGGGTGGACACAAAATGGGAAAAATTTAAAACAGAAAATGAGTCAATACAAAGAGGCTTGGTTATAGCACATGTTACAAAAATTAAATGGCTGCAAATGGAGAATGCTTCTATGAAGCCAAAATGATGCTATTAACTAATGTGAACTGATGTGAAACAGAAGGGTTTACGGCGTCTACTACTTATTTTAAAGGCTTTCTCGGAACCAAACAACATAAATAACCCAAGGTGCATGAGACACATAGGAAAACAATTCTAGGAATTGAGAATCAACCTCTTAATCAAAGACACCACCAACTCCAGAAAAACCAAGAAGGACATGTGGCCTAACATTTTTAACCTGCACCGCTTTAGAATGCTACAAATATTATAATCTGGATGCCAAAAAAATCCATTGGTACAAGGTCGAAAGAATAAAGAAAAGTAGTTATTTAGCTACTAGGTTTAACAAGCCATCAGTTCCTCTCTAGATGATATAAAGGCTAGAGAATTTTCAGAAAAGACTTACCACTTAAGCTGACAGGAACCCTCGCGAAGCCCAAGTTCTTCAGTCTCGCCTCCAGATTTTGCAAATGAGACAGCAGCAGTGCTGAGGTTAGGACTGTTTTTAGCATTTGTGCCTGCAACCCTTTGAAGAAGCCGAGTATTCCTTCTCTTTCCCAGATAAAACAGTGTGTTCCAGAGATGGTTTTACGGGGTTGTGATTGGGGCCTACCATCTTCATTCTCATCTGATTTTGCTTACTGAATCATCACTTTACACATGTGCATTATCCAGATGAAAAGCATCAATAACTAAAACAGTTCATAGCCCCAAACAAACTATCTACTAATACAAAACTTTTGAGAACATCAGTGTTCTCCAAATCAAACTTCAAGGAAATCGAAGTAGACATTCACTTCAAGAAAACAGTAATATAATCATTAATCATCATCATCACTAGTGTAAACGAAATAATAGGAAAAAAATAAAATCATAAAAATGGACGATCGAGAAGTTCATTCTCAACCTCTTACAATTATTATTCTGCAGAATACCAAATAGAATGAGTATACGAGATTATTTCACACTATAGTTTGTAATCTTAATTTCACCAAAAAGTAATAAAATTAAAATACAACCCAATTGGCTTCCAATTCTTGGTAAAGTTCCAAATCTCTGAGTTTTGAAACCCTAGTAATCTAGGCGGCATGAATCTAACAAAGAAGTACTGCCGAATCTAATTTTTCTGCTACCAAATGAAGACACCATCGACATTCAAATTGTGTAAACAAAAAGGTAAACACCATAAATCATTCAATCAAACACTAAACAGAGACATATAGAAATAACATGAGAGAAAGAAAGAGTTACGAGTTTTCGAGTAATAATCTGTCCCAAATCATACCCTAATCTGACCCAAATTCGAGCAATAATTTGACCCAAATTGGAATCCTAATCTGACCCAAATTCGACCCCTAATTCGAGATAATTTAGAGCCCTAATTCTAGCCAAATCGAGCCCTAAATCTGTTAAAAAATAAAACTTAATTCAATTTAGGGACTTAGGGTTACCTAATTTGAGCCCTAATCGACGGTAGAGGTGGGTCGGTAGGCGCGGTTGGAGTCGAACGGCGCGACGGCCGACGACCAACGTGCTGGCGAGCGGAGATACTAGGGCGGAGGACAGTGGAGGCGGGGACAAGATTTGTAAGATGTGCGAGTGCGATGGGAGGCGGAACGCTGGATCGCTTAGGTACGGTGAGTTCGGGAGACGAGCAACGGATGGCAGGAGCGGTGGCGGCGGCTGCGAGTGGCAAGTGGTGAGGTGGTGAGACGGTAAGAGAATGTGAGAGAGAGAGAGAGAGAGAGAGAGAGAGAGAGAGAGAGAGAGAGAGACTGCTGTTGTGTGTTGGGCGGTGGGTAGGATTAGAATGAGCAGGTCTCGTCACACATAAGTGACCAGATCCTGTTGACCCGACCCGGTCAAAACGGGTCAACTCGACCCGATCAGTTATTTTTTTTAATTCAATTTTTTAATTTGTTTTTCTTCTTTGCCTTCGACTCCAATTTTAATTTATAGATAATTATTGTGGCAACATTAATATTTTTTAGCTCGCTCCGAGGCTTTCGCCTTCCCTCGCTCGACTCTTTAAAAAAATAAAAAAAATAAAAACTGGAAAAAAGAATTTAAAAAACAGTAAAAAAAATCGGAAAAAAATTAAAAAATCGGCGCTTCTAGTAAAAAAAAACTGTTAGGCGTGTACACACGCCTTGAGGGGCGCATGTGAAGCACGCGCCTGACTGCCAGTTACGTGAGGCGGTCTCACGCAAGTTTTTGCCTATAATAAAATAAATTTATAAAATAAAGTATTAATATAGTAGCCTAATTGGCTAGAAGCTTCAAAATCTTTTAAGTGATAAGGTTCGAGTACCAACAGAAGCTTTTTATATTTTATTTTTAAAAAAAATATTTACAATGACTATTTATTTTAATTTTTTATTTTAAAATATTTACCTAGACTACAGCTTATATCAATGTAGTCTATATTGCTACTACACGTACAATACACTACGGTCACAAACAACCGTAGTCTCAGTTACACGCACATAGACTACGGTGTAAAAAGAAACGTAGTCTTTGGAAAGTAAAACACGCACATAGACTGTGGTTATGATCAACCGTAGTCTTTGATACAGTATAAACTACGGTTTATGAAAGGACTGTAATCTTTGTAAATAGATACACGCTCATAGACTACGGTTTTGATAAAAATCCGTAGTCTATGAGAAAAGACTACGGATTTATAAAAATACCGTAGTCTATGCACTGTAGTGTATGAGCGAATTTCTTGTAGTAAAAAAATAGTCTCAATTTGAATTATCTAATAATGGAATTTATCCAACTGAAAATAGATTTGAATTTATAAACTATAATAATAGCTGAAGAATTTGATTCATGTACTACTTTCAAAGAAACTAAATCTAAATCTTTTTATTCACTTCATTTATCTAGAGTACCGAATCAGGGGAAATATTTCTATTAAGCATATATATATATATATAAACGAACTATTTTAACCCAGCATTAAAGCATATGATTTTAATTCAAATCTTGTACAACGATGTTCAGCAGGGCTAAAATGCATGTCGGAAACATCGTTTGATAATTTTATTGCAATTTCAATATTAGTAAAATTAATTTGAAGATGAAGCTGTATTTTTTAACGGAATTCGATTGGAAGATGCTATGTGTTATTGACATGTGTGTGTGTGTGAATTGATGAGAGAGATATATTTATATGAAAATTGCATTTTGTGGATCATGGAATACTGAGGGCACCAAGAGACATGTACAAATTAAAAAGGAAGGTTGCATTTACTTTCAAAGCAAGTAGATTAATAATCAATTGCCTTCATTTATTCTTGTTAGGTTTTCGTTGGCATAAGTGTTACCTTGGCTGTTGGTCACATGTGTTACCAACATGCCTGATGACAGTGAAAATCTTTATTTTTATTTAATTGTATATTATTTTATCTCGTCTTATTTTTCCTTTGCACGTTTCATATGCATATAAAAGAACAGTTGAATTACGGTTATCAGCAGAAAGAGTGGGGTTTAAAGGGAAGTACACAGAGGTTTTTATCCATGACAAGTTAGGAGATCATGGAAATAACCGCTAGTGTAACCGCCCTTGTCCACTACTTTCTCAACCGCTGAAATGAAGTAGAGTAGCAGATTATAGACGTCCAAATGATGAGAGGGTGGAAATAAACTGCTCAGCATTTGGAGGAATATAAATACTGTACGAGCTTCATTCTCAAGGTTGCGCATTCTGATCGAAGATCACACTTAGCAAATTCCAGATTCAGCTTTCGCCATTCTGTCTACCTAGTGTTAGCAACATCACACACCAACACGCTGCGGAGGATTGGGTTGTGTAGAAGCAAGTCACTAAGGTAGATAGTCTTATCTAGATTAGTTTTCGAAGAGATTAATCTCTATCTTTACATATTCTGATTCTTAGGCAGATTGATAGGCTGTAAAGTTTCGAACATGTTTGTGTAGTTGATTAGATTAGTGTAGATTTAATCTTCTACCCATTCGATACTTAGAGCTTGTTGCTATATGGATCGAATGGTTTTGTTTACTCTGTATTGTAATATTTGGTTTCAATATAGTATTTTCCCGTAAGGCACCGACAAGTTTAATCACCTGCCAAAGAGTTTAATTTGTGTATTTGTTAAATTTCCGATGCACGTTAAATCTGTTGTTGTTAACATGTGATTTAACACTCTTGTTTTAACAAAATGCGTGATTTTATTGTAATCTCGGGCACTCGATTCTTTCAAGTGGTATCAGAGCCTCAACTTGATATACTAAGTTCTAATTCTGTGTGCAGATTACACCATGGACGCCACTGGAAGACCCCCTATTTTGGATAGCAATGGTAAGAACTATCCTTTGTGGAAGTCACGCATGAGGATGTTTATCAAGTCAATTGATGAAAGAGTATGGCTTTCTATTGTAAATGGTTGGGTTGCACCACGTGAAGAAGTTGATGGAATTTCAACATTAACCCCTGAAGGACGCTGGACAGCCGATGAGAGAATTGTCTTTAACTTCAATTCTCGTGCTTTGAATGCAATTTTTGTCTCTGTAGATGTTCCATCTTTTCGGTTGATTTCCAACTGTGTTGAGGCTCGTGATGCCTGGAATATCTTACAGGAACAATGTGAAGGTTCTGAAAGTGTGAAGAGAACTAAGTTGAGGAAGCTCACAACTAAGTTCGAAAATTTGAGGATGTTCGAGGATGAGTCAATCTCAACATACTCCGATAAGATCACTGAAATAGCTAATGAAGTTGTTGCTCTTGGTGAACCAATTGGAAATGATCGTTTGGTTAATAAGGTCAAGAGATCCTTACCTGAAAGATTTAACATGAAGATCTCGGCAATTGAGGAAGCTAGAGATGTTTCTAGGTTGCGTGTAAGTGAGTTATTCAGTATCTTACTTACTTTTGGGATGAACTTGAGCCAACAAAAGGTTGGTATAAAAGGCAAGAGTGTTACCTTCCATGTTGATGCTGCCAAGACTTCAAGCGAAGAAGAAGAATCTGAGAATTCAGATCTGGAGCCTATCGATGAAGAAAACTCTAGCATGGCCTTGTTGACCAAGAAGTTCAACTCTGTCCTCAAAAGAATGAAGAAAGGAAATGACAAATCCAATTTCAGAAAGAGAAATACCCAATCATCTTTTCTTGTATCTCCTGTCAAACCTACTGTTTAGGAGCCTGTTAGGAACACATCAACTAATATTGAATCTATTCAGTGTAGAGACTGTTCAGGGATGGGGCAATATGCAAACGGATGTCCTACTGTTTGTAGGAGAATGCAGAAGAATTTCAATGTCACAGTGAGTGATAACTCTGAAACTGAAGAAGTCGAAAAGAGTGATAAAGCCGCTTCTCAACCAGTACTTTTCTTTGCTTCAGTTACTAAAGTTGATGTTACTAGTGAAGAAATGATTGACGCATTACTCAACATTGATGATGACATTCTTATTGATGAGTTGAAAGATGAGTTGAATGATCAACTCACCTTTGTCTCAAATATTGAAGGTAATCCTTCGACTATCACATTTTCTTACGATCCTTTTGATGTCTCTACATCTAATATGTCCGTTGATCATTCTTTCTCAAATCTATCAGGTGTTGACTGTGTTGTGGATGACACAACTGATATTTTTATGAAGAAAACTGTGTTGATGCATCTGTTAATAACATTAGTCCAGAGAGTTATGTCGATAACAATGATGTTATCATAACAGAATTTGATTCATCCAATGAGCATCACATGCACATTTCAAATCTTCTAGTTTACACTGAAGTGATTGCTGATCCAGATGTTGTGATCACTTCCGAACCAATATCACATCTATCATGGTATGATATGACAGTTCAAGAAAAAGAATGTGCTAACACCGCAATCTTAAGTGATCAAGGACATGTTTTTGATCCGGTCGAAGCTCTTGAAGAAGTAAGAAGACTCTATGAAATTCTTGTTGAGCAATGTGATGATCAAAGAAAAGATCTCTTGATGATGATTGATGAGAATCAATCCCTCAAGAGTCGAATCAAGAGACTTGAGGTTCTTCTCACTAAAAAGGATTATGAGTTACACATCTTGAAGAGGAAACATGAAGATGATCAATCAATCTTTGACAGGCTGAATAGAGGTACTCTTGCTCTTAAAGAAACTCTTTCTTTGGGTCAAACTAATAGACATGGTCTAGGGTTTGATTCGAATGTTGCTGGAAATAATTCCTTTGATGTGAATTTCGTGAAAAAAAGAGTCCAAATCATGTTAATATGGATGTTTGTGACACTAGTGTTACTAACAAAGGAAAATCTAAGGTTTATGTGTGTCATTATTGTTCTGCCCCTGGTCATATCAAACCATACTGCAATCAATATATTGAAGATGTTGCCAACGGAAAGATACCTGGAAAGTTTATATCAAAATCTAGAAAAGTACTGTCTAATTTCAGAAAGGACTCTTCTGTTACCAACAATGAAGCATCTGGATCAACAGCTTCACCTTTTGTAAAAAAAAAAGGCCTTGTTTTGTTATTTACACTTCATTGAAAGTTGATATTGCAGGAAATTGGTACTTTGATAGTGCTTGTTCGAGACACATGATCGGAGTTAAAGATGACCTCATTGACTATGTACCAATCCATGGAGGAAAAATGACATATGGTGGAGGAGCAAAGGGAAACATAATTGGTAAGGGAACATTGAACGTTCCAAACTTTCCTAATTTGAGGAATATCCTTCATGTTGATGGACTGACGGCAAATTTGATAAGTATCAGTCAATTGTGTGATGATGACTTGACTGTAAGATTTGATCAAAATCTTTGTGAAGTGTTTGATCATTTTAACCTTTCTGTGATGTTGGGAAGCAGATCAACTGACAATTTTTACCAAACTGACAATGAAAATTCATGTCAGTCGGCCAAAGTTGATGAAGCTGAGCTGTGGCACCAACGAATGGGTCATGTTAGCATGACCAACATGCAGAAGCTGATTACCAATGATGCTGTTGTTGGACTTCCTCATTTAAACATCAAAAAGGAATTTGTTTGTGGACCATGTCAACAAGGCAAGCAGACTAGGGTAGGGGTGAGCAAATCAAACTGAAAAATCGAACCAACCGACAAACCGTACCGAAACCGTCCCGAAAATATGATTAACCGAACCGTCGGTTTCGGTTTGTTTTTCTAATCTTAAAAAACCAAGGGTAGCGGTTAGGTTTTTATTTTTATGTATAAAAATCGACGGTTAACCAAACCGAATCAAATTTCGTTAAAATTATAATCTTACTAATTATATATATTATACTTACTAATTACTCCCTCCGTCCCAATAGCAAGGTCTCACTTTCTTTTTTTGGTCGTCCCAATAGCAAGGTCTCATTCCAAAAATGGAAATAATTAACTCTTCAAAAGTTGTAGGACCTACCACTTTTTCTCCACTTTTTCTTCTTTTACTCTTGTTTCTTAATAACCGTGCTCAAAGCAAGTAAGACCTTGCTATTGGGATGGAGGGAGTATATGTTATAAAATTATAATAATTACTGATTTATTTTTACTAATTTGACTTGAAAACATGATAGAGTTCAATTTATAATTTATGCTTCTTTAAATTGTATTTTTTGAATCTATATTTTAAAATATGAATATTTTTTAAGGCAATTATAAAAAAATCAAAACTTTTTTTCTTCATGGTTAACCGTTGAATAACGGTTAACCGAACCGATTTTAAGGTTAACCGTTTTAGTGATTTTTGGTTTTTATTTTCTAATTTTAAACGGTTAACCGAACCGAATAAAAACTGTATGGTCAGTTTTTTTGTGTGGCAAATGGTCGGTTAACCAAACCGTGCTCATCCCTAAACAAGGGCGTCACATCCGATGATAGGAACATGCAGGACCAACAGATGTCTTGAGTTAATCCATATGGATCTTATGGGTCCTGTGGAGGTTGAAAGCTTTGGAGGAAAGAGGTATGTTCAAGTTTGTGCTGATGGCTACTCACGTTTTACTTGGGTTGAATTCTTAAGAGAAAAATCAGATACTTTTGCGATGTTTAAGAAGTTGTGCAAAAGTCTTCAAAACCGTTATAACATGAATGTTGTAAGGATTCGGTCTGACCATGGAAAAGAATTTGAGAACTCATACTTCTCTGATTTTTGTGAGAATGAAGGAATTTCTCATGAATTTTTAGCACCAAAAACTCCTCAGCAAAATGGTGTTGCTGAAAGGAAAAATCGAACTCTCCAAGGAATGGTTAGAGCCATGTTACAAGGTAGAAACATCTCCAAAAGATTTTGGGCTGAAGCTGTTAACACAGCCTGTCACATCATCAATAGGGTTTATTTGAGACCAGGCTCTAACATGACTCCCTATGAACTTTTGAAAGGGAAGAAGCCAAATCTTAAATACTTTTGAATGTGTTTGTTACATCCTTAATGAAAGGCAGTACTTAAACAAGCTGGATTCAAAAAGTGACAAGTGTTTGTTCTTGGGTTATTCTTCTAACAGTAGAGCTTTTCGTGTTTACAACTTGAGATCTAGGACTATCCAAGAATCTATCAATGTTGTGTTTGAAGACTTCTCTACTCTTGATGGAGATGTTCGTGATGATGGTAATTCACTCGTACTTGAAAGTAGTGAAAATAGTGAGAATTCTCACAAACTGTTGAAAATGATGGAGGAAGTACCTCTGAACCAACATCAGAAGTGTCAATAGATCTGACATAAGAATCCAACATTCAATGAGATGCTGAAGATGATGTTGATAACATTGATATCAACAGTCCAATTCATGTTGACGACACCTCCTTCCAACACACTGGCAACAGATCCTCCAGGATGAATCCGGGAATTCAGACCAGAAAAAAAGGTCCAGTAAACTACAAAGATATGATAAGACTTGCTTGTATATTTACTTTATATGACAAGATTTGTCATAGTTGTTTTCTTTCATCCTTTGAGCCTAAACATGTTGATGAAGCATTGAAAGATGAATTTTGGGTAAATGCGATGCATGAGGAATTAAATGAATTTGTCAGAAATGATGTGTGGGAACTTATTTCAAAACCGGCAAATAAGAACATTATTGGAACAAAATGGATTTTTAAGAACAAATCTGACGAATCCGGTAATATTGTTAGGAACAAGGCAAGGTTAGTTGCACAAGACTATACTCAAATTGAGGGAATTGATTTTGATGAAACTTTTGCATCCGTTGCACGTCTTGAATCCATTAGATTACTTTTTATAATAGCATGTCAATTTGGTTTTAAACTTTACCAAATGGATGTCAAAAGTGCTTTCTTGAATGGTGTGTTAGTTGAAGAAGCATATGTTGCTCAACCTAAAGGTTTTCAAGATCCAGTTTTCCTAATCATGTTTATAAGCTTAAGAAAGCTTTGTATGGTTTAAAACAAGCTCCAAGAGCCTGGTATGCTTGCTTGACTGATTTCTTACTACAATATGGTTTTTGTAGAGGAATTGTTGATCGAACAATGTTTATTCACAAAAATAATGAACATTTTTGTGTTGCACGGATTTATGTCGATGACATTGTTTTTGGTGCTACATGCCCTAAGCTTGTTAATGACTTTGTGGAAGCTATGAAGGCAAATTTCCAAATTAGTATGGTTGGTGAACTCAATTTCTTCTTAGGCTTACAAGTCAAGCAGTCCAAAGAAGGCATCTTCTTCTCACAAAGCAAGTACGCAAGAAACTTGATGAAAAGATTCGGCTTGGAATCAGCTAAACACATGAAGACTCCTATGGGTTCAAGTGACAAACTCAGCAAGGATGATGTTGGAATGGATGTCGATCCAACCATGTATCGTGGAATGATAGGAAGCTTGTTGTATCCAATTGCAAGCCGCCCAGATATCATGTATAGTGTTGGAGTGTGTGCTAGATACCAAGCTAAACCTAAGGAATCTCATTTGAAAGCAGTCAAGAGAATCATACTCTATATTGCAGGGATTGTTGATCTAGGAATCTGGTATACTAAAGACACTAACTCCAACCTTGTTGGATACAATGATGCAGACTGGGCTGGAGATGTTACTGACAGGAAAAGCACAAGTGGTGCACGTTACTTTGTTGGTAACAACATGGTATCATGGTCAAGCAAGAAGCAAAATTGTGTGGCTCTATCAACGGCTGAATCTGAGTATGTTGCTGCTAGAAATTGTTGTGCTCAACTATTATGGATGAAGCAGATGTTAAAAGATTACGACATGGAAACTGACATTCTTTCTGTCATATGTGACAACAAGAGTGCCATCGAAATATCCAAGAATCCTGTTCAACATTCTCGTACGAAGCACATCGACATAAGACACCAGTTTATTTGAGAGCTGGTTGAGAAAAATGATTGTAAGTCTTAGCTTTGTCCCTACTGATAAACAATTGGCTGACATATTTACTAAAGCTTTAGACTTTGAAAGATTCACTTTTTTGCGTAAAGCACTTGGAATCTGCTCTCCATAATCCAATCAGTTATAGTGTTGGAACCTATATTGGTTCCTGTGTCACAAGTCTATGAAGACTGGAATATGCTGAAGATTGTTGAAACTAATGTTGGTTCGTGATCATCCAACATTTAATTTTGAGAGACTTTGTTAGTTTACTACTATTTATTCTCTTGTTTCTCTTATTTAGTTTATGTAGAAACTAGATTAGTTTTTTTAATTTTTTATCTCTCTTCCATTTTCTCTTTATTTGAAGATAAACTCGTTGTAAGTAAAAACTAAGTAAGATTGTTTACTTCAATTGGTATCTTCTGATTTTTTTTTTGTACTTAATTTAATTAAGTAATGGTTTTGTTTATTCAATCTTTTGTTGATTTTTGCTATTCGAAGGTCGGCCGAAGGCCAAAACCTTCGATCTTTTGTGTTTAATGATCTAATGTGTGAGAATCTTGATCCCCCGTATGTTGACAACATCAATGTCAACATGAAATGTTTTTTTATGTATAAGATTCAAGTAATTCGAATTTTATTAATTATTTTGTTTTTGATAAACAGGATATATTTGTGTTTATCAAAAATCAAATCCAAAATTTTTTGTTAAGATTTTTCGAAATCTTTTATCCGTTCTCTTTAACAGATTTAATTAATCAAATTTTAAGTATATCTTTAAGAGATATATTTATGTTGGATTCTTACACCTTAATTATAAATTAAAACCACTGGCTCTTCATTCTTCCACAGCTAAAACTCCTCGATTCTCGGTCTCTCATCTCTATGTTTCTCTCTCTGCTCACATATCGTGTCTCTCTCTCTCTTTCCCTCGCCATGGAAAATCAAGATCAAGATCTCCTGAAATTCTTGAAAGGGACATTTCCCAATTTAAGCTCACCGGAAATTATCAAAAAGATGACCTCTCTCTTGAGCTTCACTCATCTTCCCAAAAGGAGAAAACCCCATCGCATTCTAGGGCTCAATCGCATGATTCTCTGTCAGAATCAAAGAAAAAACTCGAAGCTCCTGAAGCCATGGAAATGTCAACACATGAAGCACCACCTTCTCTCATTCTTCCTCAAGATCATCCAGTCGAAGAGACTGAGTAGTGTCGCCAACTCACGCTGTAACATCAGAGGAAAACCCACCCGCTGAAGAGGATAAACAAGAAGCCCCAGCTCAAAAATTTGGTCCGTGCCTGAAACAATATGCTAAAAGACTCTCGAAGAAGCAGTTGGCGGCCAAAGAAAAGGTTCGTGCAGAAAAATCGAAGAAACAAGGCAAAAAGGCAACTGTGTTGGTTAATGAACCAACTGATGAAGAAGATGTTGATGATAGCTCCAATGAGAATGCTGAGAAGAGTGAGGATGACAAGAACATTGAGTCATCCAAAAATTCGTCCAAGCAAAGTGAAGATGTTGAAGCTCAAATCAATGAGGAGATAACTACCACTGATACTCATGTTCCTCAAGAAATTTTGGTTGCAGATGAACCGTCTCCGTCCCTCGAAACTGGTAAAAGAAAACGTTTTCAGACTGGTACTGGTTCTGTTAGCAACATGCCTGAAAGGAGACGCACCCGCTCCATGACTTCTCTTCCTACACAACATGCTCCAACTCTGTCCAAAAAGCAGAAAACTGATGATGAGAGCACAGCCGTATCTAAGCCTCCTCTGCCTAAAAAGGGATCCTCCTCGAGGGCTCAAATTGCAGAATGCAGCTCTTCCTCATCTCAACAGCCCATTGCTATTGATGACATGGACATTTCTCCTGAGAAAGCTAGTGCTCAGAGGTTGGACCTCAAGAAGGACTACGTTCCAGGTAAAGAGTATAATTCACTGTTTTACAATGTCAAGAGTTACATTTTTCAAATGCTGTGGAATCGAAAAAGTTCCACAATGAGAGAAAAACCAATCTTGATTTCTTTGCCAAACATGGGTTAGATACTTTTCTTAAGGATAGACAATTATGGAGTACAGTGTTTAACATTCATGCGTATGATGAAGTTGTTGTTCGTGAGTTCTATGCTAACTTTGTCCCTGAAATTGCACACCCTGATGCCAAAATATTTGGTAGGATCTTTGTTAGAGGTAGAGTTTATGATTGTTCCCCCTCTGCTATTAACATGTTATTTGTGATTGATGATGATGATGTTGAGGACACTCTGTCCGAAAGGGAAGTCATGTCCACAATTACTGGAAATAAGACAGATGAGTGGAAGAGTCAACTTGGTACAAGTTAGTTGACTCAAATGTTCAAAGTTCTTCACTCCATCAGCTTGTACAACTGGTTGCCTACTACGAACACCACAACTCTCACCAAAGAGCAAGCCAACTTTCTCTTCAAGATAAGGAAGCCTTATCACTACAATTTTGATGAAGTTGTCTTCTCTTTCATAGCTCGAGCAGCTGACAAGTCTGACTCCAAGAGTGTTCTTCCGTTTCCATGTCTCATATACTCTCTATTGAAGAAACAAGGTTTTAAAGATAGAAGAAAGACGGTCCTGACCAAAGAACACACCACTCTTAAATTTCCCAAGGCTCTCAAGGATCCAGGACGTGTGAAAGACCTTCCTTACAAGCCACCATCAGCTCATCAAGAAGTAGCCTCATTCGACACTGATTTTGATGCAAGTAAACCGGTTTCTCCCTCTCATATGACTGATCCCATCACTGGAGATGTTACTCTCACCTCAGCTGACATTCAGGTAGTGCTCATGGTGTTTCTAAGCTCCTTAATGAAGCTCGTGATGTGGTTCGCCATCTTGAAGACGTGGAAACGTTTTTCAAGTCTCTACTACCATCAACCATAAAGGGAGAGTAGAGAGATGAAGTTGTTCTGTTTTGGTTGCTGGGAGTTTTGTGTTTTTCTCTGTTGGATTTGATGTTGGCATTATGTTATGTTTTATTGCGATGGACGCATTTTCATTTTATTTGTTTTGTTTTGTTGCGATGGACGCATTTTATTTTATCTCTGCGATGGACACATTCCTTTTGGTTTGTTGTGTATGAATACACTTTATCTTTTGTTGGTTTGGTGATTGAATGATTAGATGATTATAATTTCCCTTGCTGGTTGAATTCTGAATTTTTGCAGGAGATGTGTAGCATGGATCGAATATGATAATCGAAGGTCTTGGCCTTCGGCAGACCTTCGATATCAAAATGATCATCTCTAGAATCAAGTCTTATTTCTTTAGTTCTATCTCTCTGTTGCAGATGTTCTAACAGGTGTTACTGACATAAGCACTGCAGGGGGAGTTTTAAGTGGGAGTTATGTTACTCCTTCTTATATTGTTGTTATGTTTTGATCATCCATTAAATCTTGCCCTTATTTTTGTAAATATCCTGTAAATATGTAAATATATTTATATTCATTTCAGGGGGGCTTTTTATTTCTCTCTAAAAATATTCTTTTATTCTTTATTATTTATTATTTATTATTTAATTTGTACACAATTTTTATTTTGGGGAGGGTTTCCGTTTGCCCTCCATTATTCTTTTGATTCTTTATTCTTTCTTTGAAGAGCTTTCTTTCACTCTTCAAAGGTTTATATTCTTTCAAATAAAGTGAAGAGTTTCCTTTCGCTCTTCACTCTTTAAATTGTTTTCCAAATAAAGTGAAGAGTTTCCTTTCGCTCTTCACACTTTAATTTGCTTTCTAATAATGTAAGAACTACCTTTTACTCTTACTTCTGTTTATTTATTTTTGTTTTGCAGGAAAAATCTTTTGGTGCAAGAAAAGATACATATACAATTAAGGGGGAGTTTGTTAGGTTTTCGTTAGCATAAGTGTTACCTAGGCTGTTGGTCACATGTGTTACCAACATGCCTGATGACAGTGAAAACTGTTATTTTTATTTAATTGTATATTATTTTATCTTGTCTTGTTCTTCCTTTGCACATTTCATGTGTAGATAAAAGAACAGTTGAATGACGGTTATCAGCAGAAAGAGTGGGGTTTAAGGCGAAGTACACGGAGGTTTTTATCCATGACATGTTAGAAGATCATGGAAATAACCGCTAGTGTAACCCCCTTGTCCACTACTTTCTCAACCGCTGGAATGAAGTGGAGCAGCAGATTATAGACGTCCAAATGATGAGAGGGTGGAAATCAACTGCTCAGCATTTGGAGGAGTATAAATACTGTACGAGTTTCATTTTTAAGGTTGCGCATTTTGATCGAAGATCGTACACTTAGCAAATTCCAGATTCAGCTTTCGTCATTCTGTCTACCTATTGTTAGCAACATCACAAACCAACAAGCTGTGGAGGATTGGGTTGTGTAGAAGCAAGTCACTAAGGTAGATAGTCTTATCTAGATTAGTCTTCGAAGAGATTAATCTCTATCTTTACATGTTCTGATTCTTAGGCAGATTGATAGGCTGTAATTGTTCGAACATGTTTGTGTAGTTGATTATATTAGTGTAAATTTAATCTTCTACCCATTCGATACTTAGAGGTTGTTGCTATATGGATCGAATGGTTTTGTTTACTCTGTATTGTAATCTTTGGTTTCAATATAGTGCTTTGCCGTAAGGCACCGGCAAGTTTAATCACCTGCCAAAAAGTTTAATTTGTGTATTTGTTAAATTTCCGCTGCACGTTAAAGCTATTGTTGTTAACATGTGATTTAACACTCTTGTTTTAACAAAATGGGTGATTTTGTTGTAATCTCGGGCACTCGATTCTTTCAATTCTTTCAACAACTAATCTTTTAACTATATTTAGGATGGTAATTAGAAATATGTATCTACAAATACAAAACATATTACTATATACTGCCTCCGTATCTCAGGTTAGTGTGATTCAACTAATATTTTATACCTCACAACAAATTAAATATGCACCACACTTTTGGGGGACGGAGGGAGTATATACTGTGCATAGAAAAAATAACGAGTTTAAAAAAGAAATACAAAACATATTATATGCTATGCATAAAACTGAAACGGCAAAAGTCATTAATGCAGTCCAGTTTGAATTCTAATTTCACTTCCTTATTTATTTGATAGAAATCTGATAAACATCTAGGGTTTAAGAGAACTGAAAACAGCAAATTAATCAAAAGGAATTAACAAAAGCAGTAATTGAAAAATAAGACAGATTTACTCACAAGAAAGTAGTATTAGTGGTCGAACTCTGAGACAAGAGTTGATCCAATAAATCAGATCCCAAATCCTGAAGAACAACTATATCCTCTTCTCCATCTTGCTTCTTTCTACTACTAGTACTTTTCTTCATCGTTGCGTTGATGATCTTGTGCGACTCCTTGAGGGCTTTTGCAGGCGATGAGCCCTCTTTACAGCTATACTTGATCTTCTCAAGAGATTGAATGACAGTCTCTAAGGGGAAATTAAGGGGAATTAACGCACCTCGGGTAGCGAATGCAGCTTGATCATAAGCTAAAGCAGCCTCTTCTGCAGTATTGAAAGTGCCAAGCCAGACCCTCATTCCATGCCTTGTGGAATCCCTAATTTCTGCTGCATGTTTCCCCCATGGCCTCTTTCTTACTCCGATGTATCGTTTTTGTTCATTTATATTGATATTGGAGGGCTCAGCTTCTTCTGTTGTGGAGATTTCAAATGACATGAGATTTATATCTTCTTTTCGTTCTTCCAGAGGTGAAGAATCCATATCATTATTTAGCTCCAATGTAAACTGTTTAATGTACTAAAATGGTGGGGGTGAAGAGAAACGAAAATGAGAATCAAAATTTGTTAGATAATGATATATTGAATGAGATGTTGGCCAGCTTGTTTTCCCTGCAGGCTTCATCTATGGAGTTTTTTTTTTGGTTAAGTTTACGCCAATTATTAGAGTGAAAAATATGTCAGCGTTCCAGACTAGAATAAGCTGTAAAAGTGCCACCAAAAGACTTCATTACAAAAAGTATTAGGTACATATATGCACTAAAAATCATTTTGCAATTATTAGAATAAATTCATTATTAGCTCGGACACAGTTTAAATATTTTGTTCAGAGTTTTAATCTTTTAGTTATTGCATTGCATAATTTGATTAATCAATTATATATATTTTACATTTTATGTTGTATCATGGAACACCTTTTCTCAATTTCTTGATCGGACCTACTTGATATGCAGTTTTGATATTAAAAAGGAATTTTAAGGTTGTGTTTATTTTGGTTGTAATTAGCAAATGAGGGAAAAGAAAATTCTCTCCCTTTAAATTCCTCATTTCTTGTCGTCCTTCTTTTCTATACATTAGAATTTCACACTATTCCATCTTTTTCACTCCAAAGAAGAAAAATATATCACGCCAAATACCTCATGATAATATTTTCACTTTTAACTCTTTTACTCTTATTCCAAATGAAAAGTAGGAATAAGAAAGAGTGAAATTATAATATAGAAAAGAAAGTATAAGAAATGAGTATTTAAAGGAAAAGAATTTTCTTTTCCCTTACTATCAAAGTAAACATACCCCTAATTTGATATTAATTAGAAAGGAATCTTAATATTAAACAGGCATCCTAATTCATTATTTTCTGATGTGGAATTGCTATAGTTCATTTTGGATAAACAAACCCACTTAAAAGAATATTTAGACAAACTGACTAAAATACTTGAAAACGCTTTAATTTGCACAAAAAAAAGGAAAACAAGAAAGAAACGGATCGATGAAGGGTTACGATGGCGACGGTGGTAGAACTACTAAGCTATAAGCCCCAGTCATGCGGCGAGGAGGTGTGCGACGGCGGCGGTTCGTGGAGGGGAGGGAAGAGGGGACGGTGTCGGACGGCGGCAGCTGCATGCAGAGGATTGACGGCTCTGGCGCAGCAGCAGTGTAGAGAGGGGCGGGGGCAAGGGAAAAGGTAAATTTGTGAATTAGGGTTATTCTTTTTTTTAATGACTGAAAATCGAATCCGGTTCGGTTTCCAGGTATGAAATTTTGTACCGTTTTCTTGGGTCAATTTAAACACAGGGCTATGTAATAATTTAATTTGTGACATGAATTTTGTTTGTGGGGGTGGGGCACGAAAAATTGTCTTTATCCGTCGGCGGATATTAATCCGAGTAGCTTTCCCGGTCGTGGACCCCACCAGTCAACATTTACATAACTGATATTAACCTACTTATTAATGCAAATTACTAAGGGCTCGTTTGATATAAAGTATGGGATAATGCCTGATATGTTTGACTGAGATATCTTATAAAAATAAAGAATTAATATTCCGTTTGGTATGATGTATTAAATTCTCTGCAACACATAGTAATTATTGTAATTTATTGCTATAATTAGTTGCAGTATTATTTATACCACCTCATAGGTAGTATACATAACAACAAAAATAAGTATTATTCATACGGGCCCGAACTTTATAAAGGGCCGTATACTTCATACCAAACAAGATATTAGGGTGTCATAGACATATTATACACCCTAATCACCCCTACCAAACGAGCCCTAAGAGTATTATTTATGTATATCCAGTATGGTGATAGTGTATACCCCCATAACCAGTTTTGAAGGCATGTATAACACATAACCACTTTGACTTTTGACTTTTCTAATTATATCTATTGTGACACTTTCTAAAAATGTGTCTTATTTGTGTAGAAATGGGGAAAAATTGACTAGTTAATCAAAATCATATAAAATCATATATTTACCCTCCTATTTTAGCTATTCAAAAGATAGTTACGTATTTCTTTATTACATATTTTGCTAATCGATCCAACGCTTTCCAAAATGGTATCAGAGCCTTAGGTTTATCTGGGAAATATATTTTATTTATTGCTTTAAGTATTATCCTAACGGAGGATACATCAAGAAAAAACATGGATTCGGACAATTGTCCGAGATGCGAAGGTTACAGGAATTATCTCCATGATTTGGAGGTACAGAAAACAAGAACCCAGACTGCACTAGCAATCTGGAAAAGAGAATTCCACTCTGCAACATTAAGAGTGGATTGTGAATCTATTATCTCTTGCCACCAAGAGATGAGAAGAAGAGAAAACTTCCTCGAGGAGTTGAAGTATCTACATCTAAGGACGGAGTACGTGATGAAAGAAAACCATCAGAACCATACTGACTGATGGACCTAGAAGGATGTCCATGGTGTGGACATTTCCAAGAATGTCTCCAAATCTTGGAGAAAATAAGGACAAGATACCAGAGTGTGCTAACACACTGGAGAAGGCAGTTGGATATCCTAATCCAACAAAACCAGGAGAAAGAATTAATTGATTCCTGCCTCCAAGGAATCAAAAGAAAAGAAGATCGTCTCCATAGTTGTATCCTCCTTGAATGGGAGATGGAACATGCTATGAGAAGAGATCATTGGATCCATCTGGGAATAAATTGGAATTAGCTCTGATGGATTCAAAGAAAGATAAAGGAGTATCATCTACTCTTTTATATAAAGAGATTACTCCAGATTCATCCAAGATATCGGAAGATCTGAGAGAAATACAGAAGACAGTACAACATTATGGCGATAGCCTGTATGGTGTACCACGCGATCTTTACAAGATTGCTATGAAACAGGATGAAATTTACAACATCCTGAAGGAGATCCAATCACGGATCGAAAAACTGGAGCAACAACCTCGTTCCAGTCAAGGGAGAAATCCTTTTGGTAATGAACCCACTTATCCATTTCCAGTGGGAGAAACCAAAAAGGATCCCAACATGGAGGCCTTGAAAAGAATGATTCGAGAAAGAAAAAGATGAATAATCTTGAAAGAATCAAGCTTGACGACCTCCAAGAGTTAGAATCTTTTGCTAACATGACGATGGTGGATTTAAAAATGAACCAGAATGTGGTCCAAAATCCACAGCCGGTGAATCAACTTCCACCAGGAGCCATTATTGGAAATCAACAAGATTTTCAAAATGCACCCGGAGCCATTAATGCTGTCCAGGATTTTCAGACTGGAGCAAGGTATGATCAACATATCCCAAATGATGCATACATGGCGGCAAGTAGGATAAGGGCAAGAAGGCCGCATCCAAAGGTGCAAGATACACCTTATGGAAAGGCAACCCTGGATCCTATCCATCCCTACGGAGTAATGCTCGACCTTGATGAAGTAAATTTCAGAGATCGAGAATCCGTTATTGATGAGTGGATGTCAGCCCTGAGAATTGCAGCAGCAACTCTCGATTTAAACAAGGAAGGATTTGTAAGAATTCTCGAAATGAGTCTTGCAGGAATTGTCAAGATAGCATGGGAATTCTTTCATGTGGACATCAAGAATTCATGTTTTGAGAATGACAACTACACAGAACATGTCCAGAATATGGCAATGCTTTTTAAAAACCATTTTCTGGGAGAAGGATATTTCGAAGGATTTGATCACGAAAAGAGGAAGAAATACTTGATGGCATTGTATAATCTAAGACTTGCAGTCCTAGATCAACAATCGCTTAACAAGTTTCTACAGCTCTTTACTCTTTATCAACATCAATCTAAAGTTGATGATAGAGTAGCACTGGAAATTTTCTTTCTAAAATTTCCAAGCCCATGGAAAGAAATGCTGATTCGGAATTATGAACCAGGAGATCCTGAGAACGTCGCAAGAAGGATGTCATATGTACATCGGAAGCTCTCAGAGTGGTTTCAACAAGCAACAGCTCTGAGGAACATGAAGAAACTAAGGAGAATTAACAAATTCGCTCCTTTAAACTGTGATGACAATGATCTACCAACGATCATTGGAGGAGAACCACCGAGGCTGAAGAAAAGCAAGAAAAATAGGTTTCAGCCCTATTATAAAGGTGGAGATCCAAAAAGAAATTCTTGGAAACCAAGAACCAGATGGTCAAGACAGAAGGCCAGATCTTACAAATCAGGCCAAAGAAGTGGACCATCAAGGAATAGGTATCCTTTCCGATGAGATAATAAATCCCAAGAAAGGACACCCGCCAAGAAAACTTTCAGAAGAACTCACACTAGAGTTGATGAAAGTTTCAAGGATTGCAACTGCTGGACGTGCAGTGCGAAGGGGCATATTTCCACAAATTGCCCAGACAACGAGAGAAGAGGTATCAATAAATTCGATTCCACTTTGGATATCGAAGATGCCATCTACTACCAAGAACTGATACAAGTATACCAGTTCGAAGATATACCCTCGGATGAGAGTATATATGAACAAGAAGAAGTCTTCAGCGAAGAAGATTCAGAATGGTCTGATGGAACTAGATCGGAGTCAGACTTATCCAGATATTGTTCATCAGGAGAAAGAGGACAGGACGGGATTCTCCAGTCACACAACTCTCTCTCAAAGTCTGATTGACAAAATCATGAAGAAAAGTCTAAATATACAAAAGTATCAAGGCTTTTCAGCAAATAATATAGATCAAGTTCTGAGGAACTTTAATCTAAGAAGCAGGAAACAACAAATCGTCTATGGAATTTCTAGACGAGAAATGTCGCTTCCTATAGAGCTTACAGGGAATCAAGTGGAGATGCAGTTGATTCCAGCTAGTGACATCAGGGAAGATCTATCAAAGATGAAGCCCGAAGTCGCTGAAAAGATGAACTGGATCCATATAGGAGCAATCCAGTTGATGTTAAAATCGGCTCTCTTTACCGGAGTACACACGCCGATCGATATCGCTATATGCGATAAAAGAGTTAGAAATCTGAAAGATTCCGTATTGGGAACAATTGCGGGAGATCTTTGTGCAGGACAAGTAGTGGGAATCATCTATCCAAAGATTGCTTACAATCTTAATGATACCCATTTCAGCAAAGCCCTAACGCTTTATCAGGACTTTAAACGCAAGGATTTATTGGAGGAAGGAAATAGGCCTTACTCCATTACTTATCAGGTATCATATGCTCTTTCCAACTCACATCACACTGAGTTATTTCTGGGAAAGAAGTTCATTGAGATACCAGATATATTCAACAAGGTGACAACGGCGGTTTGTCCCGATAGAGTGGAAATTGCCCGGTTAAGGAATGTGGATATTCAAATCCGAGATAGAGAAGTCATGAGACACGACCAAAGTCTCAGTATAACATCAGGGAGATTATCTTTCCAAGGAGACAGAATCATGTCTTTGCCATATGGGAGGAGTCGGAGTCTCATCCGAGAAGATCAACCTCAAACATCTTAAAGTAACAAGGTTCCAGTAAATCTGAAATGTCCTGAGGGGTGGAGAGAAGTGATAGTAAAATTTGACACTACAAGGTGGGAAACCAACTTCCCTTGTAATGTTCTTTACTATCTACAGCAGCCGGAGATCAATCATTACAAAGGTACCCTGGAGATTGGGGGACAAGTGATGGAGATCAAAGGCAGAGCCGGAAGAGAAGCAGTTCTGCTATTGGGTTTGGATTTTCCTGAGGATCACAAATCTTTGGGCAAATAAAGAAGATAGAATGGAAATCACGATTAATGCAAGAAAACTATTAATCGAATGACAAGTCCATTCTCCATATACATCTCTATAGGGATGTTATATGAAAAATATAAAGCAAAATATTTTGCTGCTTATATTGATTCAGGTGCAGGAATTTGTACTGCAAAACGAGGAGTCTTCCCAGCAGAGGTAGAAGATGATCTACCCCGAATTGCAGGAAGAGATTTCTCAAAGAAAATTTTGCTCTTGGCTAAAGGAGTAAAAGAAACGGAAATTCTGATTGGCGGAGCCAGAGGTACACCTTGGTATAAGGTTAAAACTCCACCAATTTATTTCCATGATACAGGTGCAGATATTCTGTTGGGAAACAATTTCCTACAGATGTTCAAAAGATACATGCAGGATAATGAAAAGAGGCAATTGGTGTTTACAACCATTTGCGATCACAAAATCATTGTCCAGAAGCTCAAAGGGGCTTTTAATCGCCAGATACCATTGAGTTTTCGCAGCAAGCGTGGTGATGAAGGAAAACTTCGACACCCAAAAATAAAGGATCAAAAGAGATTCAACGAAGCAGTGCTAAGCTGTATTAGGGATGAGGATCTCAATGATAAAGAGGTCCATATCCTCAAAGCATTTTTAATATCTGATCAAGATATTAAAGAAGAGATGCAGGTGTCCCTAGAAGATGTCAAAAGAAAGATTAAAAGGAATTACAATGAGAATCCTTTGGCATGGTGGGACAGAAACAAGCTCAAAGCTACCTTGAAGGTGAAGACAGAAAAGGAGTATGAGTTTATTAGATACAGACCAATCCTGATGAACCTAAAAAATCAACAGGATATGAAGGAGATAATCAAGGAACACCTTGATTTAAAATTGATCGAACCAGGGAACTCGCCTTACAGCAGTCCCGGATTTCTGGTAAGGAATCATGGTGAGATCAAACGAGGTAAACCCAGACTAGTTATTAATTATAAAGGAATTAATGATATTCTGGAGTTCGATGGATATTTTATCCCTAGTAGGGAACACCTTATTAATTGCATTAGAAATGCTAAGGTATTCTCTAAGTTTGATTGCAAGTCAGGTTTCTACCAGATTCGCATGGAAGAAGGGAGTAAGAAGTTTACAGCCTTCTCTACTCCACAAGGGCATTATGTTTGGAAAGTAATGCCAATGGGGTTAGCTAATGCGCCTCAAATATTTCAGAGAAAGATGGATAATCTGTTTAAAGATTATTTTTCTTTTATGTTCGTCTATATTGATGATATTTTAATACCATCAAAAAATATGAAAGAACATATCAAACATCTTGAGATCTTTGCAGATGTTTGTTATAAAAAAGGTTTAGTACTGTCTGAAAAGAAGGCAGTCGTGGCAACTCGGAAAATGGAATTTCTGGGTATCGAGATTGATGAAGCAGGAATTATTCTGCAGGACCATATTGTTCAGAAGGTTCAGAATTTTCCTGAAGATCTAAAGGAAAAGAAACAACTTCAGAGTTTCTTGGGAGTTGTTAATTTCGCGGGACCATTTATCAAAGATCTCGCAAAACATAGAAAAGTTTTCAGTACATTACTAAAAAAGGATGTTCCGTTCATCTGGACAGAAGAACATCGACAGGGTATGAAGGAGTTAAAAGAGGTTTGCAGAAACCTCCCAAAACTCTCGATACCACAGGACGAAGATGACTTGGTCCTGTACACAGACGCAAGTGATTATTGGTGGGCAGCAGTCTTAACCAAGATCACTCATAATAAAGAAGAACCCTGCAGATACTGTAGTGGTTTATTCTCAGATGATGAGGCTGTGCGATGGCACATCAACGAAAAAGAATTCTTTGCAGTCCGAAAGGCTTTTAAAAAATGGCCTTTATTTTTATTAGCAAAGAAATTTACTTTGAAAGTCGATAACACACAGGTTAAGGCTTTCTTAAGAAATAAGATTGAATCTAAGCCTGAAAAGGCAAGATTAATTAGATGGCAAGCTGAATGCCAATATTATATTTATGATATTGTCGTTTTGAAATCTCACGAAAATGTTCTTGCAGATTTCCTAACAAGAGATGGAGCAAACTGATGTGAACTCCATTCTACTGGCCCATAGACATCTCAGAGAGAATCTGGAGATGTTAACGGGAGAGTGGGACGAGTGCATTCTGAATGCTGAACACGCAGGAAGATTGCAGACTCTCGACAAGACGAAAGTCACCGAGAGAATACGAGCTTGCATATGGTCTCAGGGACAACTCTGGGCTGCATGCCAAACACCAATCCTTCGGGTGGCCAAAGATCATTTGGTAAAAGAAGAGTTTCGAGTACAGGGCTCTAAACCTGTAGCAGAGGATTCAAATACCTCTTGCTCGAGTTCTAAGGTGGTGGTATCTTCGGAACCATTGCCCCAAGAAAAAGATGATACTCAGGGGTCACACTCTGAACTATCATGTCAACCCAGCACCTCTAGGGAAAAAGAGGGAGAGATTAATCTTAGGCCGATGACTGTCATTTCTAAGATTAATACTGATAAAATTGAAGTTTCTTCTTCGTGGAAGATATATCAAGCTAGCTGGGAGAAGCTCAATACGAGGACTGGAATCAACCCAGAAAAAATAAAGGTTGATGTCTCGGGGAAATATCCTCGGGTGTGGATGATGCCAAATTCAGATCCACACGAAGTCAAAAGATGGTATGAATTCGGAGCACTTACTTCAGTTTATACCACATCTCCATCATTCGCCGAAATCAAGAATCTACCCAAGTGGATTCAAGAAGCGGTGTATGATACCTGGGCTAACAATCCACAACTTAGCCGAGGTGACATTTTTGAGCTGTATTTTATTAGTACAGCCCCAGAACCAGCAGGGAAAGGAAACCATGAAGCCTTCCACTATATTAGGCTTCGAAGACCAGATGCACGCGCCCTTGAAAAGATTAAAGCACCTGCAGAGAAAGAGACTACTCTAGTCTCTACATTACCAGAAGACCTCATCTCTACCAGAAGAGCATGGGGATTATGGGTCTGTCTCACTGAGATGGACAAAGTCAAGTTCCCGTTCAAATTCTTTCAGAATTCAGTGAACGGATCATTCCTGTTAAACACTATGACAAAAATCTACAAGATTCGCAGAGGAAGCTTTCAAAAGAAAGAGAACCTTGCTCTGGGAAAACAAGATTGCGACGAGTAAAGACACTCATCGCAAATACTGCAACATGGCTCATTTTGGAAACTGGTCTCAGAGAGTTTGTTCGGATTGTCAGAACCAGAAAGAACCAGAGTTCGGGAAGGGGTTCATGCCCAGAAAGGGAAAAGAGAAGGCTCGGTCCAACGAGCATCTCGAGCACAAGGCGCTGCCAAAAGCAAGGACGCCCAGGGCCCCGGGAAAAAAGTAGATTCCCGACACAGGTTAGTGGAGTCATGTGACTCTGAGCTGGAGCACCCACTAAAAAGAAAACGACAGAAGTGGGTGGATGAACAGAAATTGCCCATAAGAGTCCAAATGGGTAAAGGCACAGGAGGAGCATTATCAACCAAAGATAATGCGGTATGATTCATAAAGTAGCACCGAAAGTTTGGCGTCCTTATTCAATAATGGACGACAGTAGTGGTCCTACGCTGAGTCAGATACAGGCTGGCCACGGAACAAAGGTATCCGAGGCAATTATGAAAGAAGGAGGTTGAGAATTGAGACCTCTATATAAACCAAGAGGCTGGAGAGCCGAAGGGTATCGAAAAATCTATCAGAAATCTTCTACACCATCTCCTCTGCTCTCTCCAAAATAAAATTGTTATAGTATTGTTCCTAGTGTAGTATAGTTTATGTATTTCAATTCCGCTACCATAGGTAGCTAAACAAGTCTGTCTCCTCCCTAAAGGAGATATACTTATGTTGTAATAAATAGTATATAATTCCTAAATAAAAGTTTGGGCTTTTGTTCATCCCTTTCAGTATATTATTTTCTTTGTGTATCGACCGAAAACCCTACGCCCCGAGTGGGAAACGAACGAGGGCTATACTGTGTGCTGCTGAAGGAGTCTGCGTCTGGAAACCATCGGTTGCGATCGTGTGGTTGGACGAGGTCCCTAAAACTTCCGGCGGAAATACCCGGCAGCATTCCGGTCAAAAAGGTATGAAGTTGGTATACTTTGATTTTAGTTATACGGAAGTGTGATGGCCCTGATAGTATTGCATGATTTATCTCCAAATTGAAAAGTGAATTGATAAATCAAAGTATGTAATGAAGAAATTTAGTAGAAGGGTAAAAGTTTACGCATATTGTATGACTATAAGGTTGACTAGTTTATATCAATATTTTCCCTTATTTTACACAATATTTTATACACAAAAATGGATATAATAATCTTAGTGGTGGGTCAGTGGGTACTGCTTATACCCGCTATCAAAAGTGGTCGTAGGTGATACACACTATCTCGATACTGGATAGAATGAATTTCCTCTCAATTACTAATTTAGCAACACCACGGCACCTGTCAAGAATATTGATATAGCACACGCCCTCGGCCCTCCCAATAATATACCTCAAGAATATTGATATAGGTTTATGCTATTCGTCGAACTATTTATTTTTTTATTTTTTTATTATAGTCATTTAATCAAGAATTAATGAATTATATTACCACTATTATGGGCGGGAGTGCCGGGCATGTGTACTTTTGAAATCAAGTTATGATCTTGGTTTTCATTGTCGTCGACTACCTCAGCTGGATAAATAACACCAAAGCCAATTTGATTTCTTTTATGAAGTTGAAATTGTTGAGAATTAAAACACTGATCAACATCTCATACTTTGGATATCACTATATGATTTTCAAGGATTGAAGAATTATAATTTGCAAAATATATAAAAATTGAATTTTTATTTACGACATTTTAATTAAAGGTTGGATCTAAATTGTAAAATACAACAAATATTAAAATTTATAATTTATAATTAACCAATTAATTATAAATGAGGCAAGTGCGAGTCCTGCAAAATGCGTTGCATGAGTTTGAAATTTATTCCGACGACGGAGAAACATTTTGAATTAATTGGGATTAATAAACCTAAAAATTGCCGTCACAATATGAAAAAAAATATATATATAATCAAGCAAGACCTAATTAGCATAGTACAGTAGTAATTAACGGTAGTAATTTTAATTAGGGCCGGGAACCAGTACTTGCCTCGTCGACGATTATGATTACGTCATTCTTCACTAAAAGCATGCTATAAATAAAATCTACTACTTCTACTTCCAATTTATTTCAATCAAATCAAGAACTATGCTTTGGTTCCAATGATATAATGGGATCAAATCCAAATCGACCAACGGAATATTTAGGTTCCCATTTGAGACGACGGTTCCATTGTCTACCTTTTTTTTCATCAATATTCATTTTGTACTTTTATTGTTGTACACAATTAAAACAATGTACAAACTAAATTAAATATAACCATTTAAATAGAAAAAAAAATCCCAATAAGTTAATATTTTGCAAATGGTATAAATATATGCACTCTATCTATAGTCCTGACTAGACTAACATTGTAAAAGTTTCGACCAGCTCTATGTGATCCTGAACCCGGTTCAAACCGGCCTACGACTAATTAATTAGTCTAATCTAAGCAAATTATGTATGTATGAGGTGGTCGTTTATCGCCTCTAATTCTTTGATTGAAGTGTGGCTTCAATTCAATCTATAATTTCCTTGATTGGTTCAAGTAAATATATTTTCCAGCTAAATTAGTGATACCTTTTCAGATGATTAAATCAACGTTTAATTAAATAAACTGCAGATTATTTAAACTTCACAGTAGCTTACATGCATACATCAGAATGGACCACCCCAGCCATGGCCATGTGATCTTGAAAAGATGTGTGTCCTCTCCTGTCATTTGTTCGCCGATCGATCCGTCGACGAATGATTTTCTCTATATTATTTTGTTTGAACTATTTGTTGCTACTTTCTCTAAGGGCATCTTCGTCATTTCTGATATGGGATATTCGTTAGTGAAGGATTTTTTATAACAGGGAGGTAGAGAGAAGAGCGAAAGAAAGAGAGGTTAATAAAAGGAAAAATATTAGCTCAGCTCTGACAGATCTGATGGGTTTTAGGAACTATAGCAGATGCGGAGCTTGGAAAAGGGAAAGGAGCTCGGCTCTGACAGATTTGATGATTTAGCATACAGATCTTAGGATATTGTTTTGCTGAATAGACGCGATCACAATTGATGAGTTAAAAAAGATGTCACTATCATTTAAAGAAACAGAATATCGTGTCAGAAGATCCTTTATGACCACGTGTCACTCTAACATTCGTGGGCTTTTTGGAAAAGACTCATTTCTCCTCAGATATCTCGTAAAAGGCTAAATTACCCTTGAACAACTAGTATAAATAAAGTAACATGTATCTTTTAAAAAGGTCTTCTAATTTTTATCTAGCTTTCACACAAAATCATTTTTCTCCGTTCATATTCTAACTTGCTCGTCGGAGGGCCTTGACTGGAGTCTCCCTCCGACTCAGTGGGCTTTTTTGCAGGAAAACCTTCATCAAAGTCAGACGATTTCACATTCAACTGAAGGTATAACGAATATTTCCAAACTCTTGCTGTAGGAGCTTAACCCAGCTCTTACAACTGGCGCCGTTTGTTGGAAAACTTGAGCTGTGACGTGATTTTCGTTTGTTATAATAAATCTTGTAATAAATTTTTGGGATCCGAATGTCTCTGTGGTGTGATAGTAGTTTTGAGAAGAGGAAATATGAAAGGTAATGGGAATAATGTTTCTTACCGTAAGGTAATGAGTGCTGACCCAGTTTTCATATTCTCTTCAAGGAAAAAACTAAAAAAAAAACTCTACTAGGAGAGACATTTCTTTTTGTCGCAGCCCGACTTAGAATGAAGATGACCAAGCCGGTGGATCCCACTACGTATACAATTTATGATTAACCGAAGAATAGATAACGACTCGAGTTATCGAACAAGTACCAAACATACAATAAGTCATACTTTCAAGACAACCGAAGTTGAATCAAATATCAAACAACAACATCAATACTTAAAAATAACAATTCACACTTTAAGTCCAAGTGAAAATAAACGAGAATGGCCAACAGATTTCACAATCTCGTATCAGAGTTTAAGCAAACTGAAACCAAGGTTTACCAGTTCTTATCATAAGTGACATAACAAACACGACAGAAACTGAAACAGGTTTAGAGTGTTGCAGCGGAAAAACACATCTTTGATTATATGTATGAAGACATATAACCTTGCTCAAGTTTAAATATTATCTCAAGAGGTCAACAAACAAAATTCTGCCCAGCACACTCCATCCTCATCCGAGCTAACCTGCACATTTAAAAAAAAACAACATGCAGGGCTGAGTACTTTCGCATTCAGTGGACACATGCCAAAATAATTGAAAACTGCTGCTTAGAGCTATAGATTGAATCTTGCCATAAAGCATAACACAAGTAATATAAAACAAACATGTGCATGCTCAAACATTTTCTTTTAATAATAGCGATTCACGAATCTTATACTTTTCTCATGTATGAACCAAATCTACTATCATAAACATTAGTGTTGAGAAGTAGGCCTTCTTCTCAAACACTGGTAATCGTCCCACCAAAAAGGAAGGCTCTCGATTACCACATAGTGTACACAAATCCTACTTTACGTAGGACCGAATTCGTCCTTCTTCAGTAGATGGTATCATACAAAATCTTCCAACATTTGGCAAGTCAATCATTTAAAAACATCACATATATAATCATATATTCTCATTCATCATTTCTTTGGTTAGAAAGCCCACCTGGACTGAAGCTACTTTAACTACACTTTTGCTTCTCGGCTTTTCCCTCACTTTGCGGTCCTGCTCGATCCTTCATTTAAGAATTTGATTTTAACGTAAGAGCGAGAAGAATTTAAATAAAGAAATGAGGGATGTTGCTGCCATAATACGAATTCTCTACTTCGACTCGGCTTTCTAGGATTTTCTCTCAGCAATATAAAACTTAACTTTTCTAATTACTTTTTTCTACTTTACTTAACTCTTTAATCGATAACTAATCGATCAAAACTTCAGGAAACACTTAGAAACATAAAATCACATATTTCATCATTTAATCTCATACTTAAGCATATAAACACTTAATTAATATTTAAACTCATACTATTCACATCATTAAATACTTAAGCTTATCATATCATTCATAACATCATACCATAAAAAAAAATAAACATTTCATTTCTTCATATAAGCATCTCATTAACCATTAAGCTCTTTATTTATTTATTTAAGCACATCAACAATACTTAAGCTCTTTGATAATCATTAAGCTTAACATTATATTATCAATATATGTCTTTGACATATAAGCTCATTAATGACGTATCATTAATACTTAAACTTATCATTAACGTATCATTAGGAAAAATAGCTAACATTTTAACTTTTGAATTTACGAAAGAAACAACTGAAAATAAATTGAGCAAAGATCAGCTGGATAAATCAAGCTGACTGGAAAATCAAGCTAGCTGGAAAACTGAGCTAGTTGGAAAACCGAGCCGGGCCGGAAAACCGAGCCGGCCGGAAAACCGAGCTCGCCGGACCAAATTGGAGTTAATCCAAATTCGAGTAAATCCAAATGACCGGGTTCAAATGGGTAAATCCATTCGATTGGTCCAAATTCGGGTAATTCCAATGACCGGGTCCAAATTCGAGTAAATCAAGTCGGCCGGGTCCAAATGACTTAATCCAAATACTGGCCGGGTCCAAATTGTTAATCAAGCCGTGGATCCAAACGACTTAATCCAAATAGCTAAACTCCAGAAACTCTCAATTTCAAGACCCTTAATTTTGAATTTCTTACAAATTAGGGCTAGGGAGTTTCAACTCATTTAATTCATGTATAAACATGCTCAAAAATATCATATAAGCTCAAATTAAACATCAATTCAAGCATGTAAGATCAAAATCAAAAATTCTTATTTTTAGCCCTTAATTTCTGCCCTTTTTAAATTAATTAACAAATGATCAAATCTTGCTAAAATCAATCACTAAACATGCTTATATACATCACATAAACTCATATAAATCATCAATTTGATCATGAAATTCAACAATAAAAAAAAACCCCTAATTTATTCATTAATTTTCGGTAATTTCAAAATAAATAAAAGGGTCATGAATGTTTGATTAATTCCAACATTAAACATGCTTAGAATAATTTTCTAAGCTCAAATAATCCATCAATTTACTCATCAAGTATAAAAATTAAAAAGCCCTTATTTTTCCATATTTTTCAAAAATTTTGAAAAAGAAGAAGATGGATTTTTATGCTCAATCTTGAGCTAAGAATTTGATTAGTGAAAGATCTAATCTTCTTGATTAATTTGAATGCTAATTTCTTTGATTTCTTGAGCTTGATGAAGCTTCTTCAATGAAGATTGTGTGTGATTGAGTGTGTGCTGTCGTGTGTGTGTCGAGAGTTTGAGGGAGAGAAAATGCGTATGAAGATGGATGCTAACACACTTAACTAATAGCAAAGTCCAAATACATTGAACTTAATCACACATATGTAGCATGCTAATCTTGACTAATCTCTTTATCATCATTGCATGTTGGATAAGGTGAGGTGTCACTTCCTTATTAGTTAGACTTTAGTGTTATAATATCTAAATTAAGATATTATGAATTAAATTTAATACTAACAATATCGTATCATAAATTCTCTTAGATATTGTTAGATTAAATTAATTAGAAATTAATAATAATGCTTATAAGACAAGCTTTATTTTCTAGGAATATTATGCTTAATAAATTAGCTTAATTAATTAATTAAATATTAAGCATATAAATCTTACTTTAATTGATTAATTAATTCTCTAATTAATTAATCAAACATCCAATAAACAATCATCACAACTTTAATTAAAAAGCTTTCGAACTTATATAAATTATTAGGGTTTCTCAAACCCAAATATAAGCTTTCTCAAGAAAATTTCAGAAATAAAATCCGGAACTAAAATAATTTGCCGGAGAAATTTTATGATTTCCGGAGAAATCAAATCTTCCAAAAATAACACATACTTCTCAGATAATATCAAACATATAAGCACGTAATCATAGATACCTTCATTATCGTATTTCGGATTAACCGGAACGAGAATAAATCTTAGGAACTTTAAATTCGTCAAATTAGTACTGCCGAAAATTTTTAATTGCCGGAACTTATTTTCTTTCTAAGTTCTCGCAACTTAATTATCTTAGACGAACTCTTAACTAATTACTAAGGTCAGTTATGAAAAAGCAGGGTATTACACTTTTAGATCTGATGATTATCTCCAAGAAAAAGGAAATAAATTACGCACTTAAAGAGTTCAGGACCATTAGCCTTCGAGTAATAAAAAGCCACTTTGTGCGATGCTTTAGGAGATTTTCAATTATCTTTTAAGGTAACTTTGATAAGAGTTCGTTTTTGATGATGTTATCTACGGAGAAAGAAAAAACTGGTTAATAGCATTATTAGTAAAAGTCTTTTAGTAAATTATGAGAGTGGTCGATGTGCTTATAAATAAGAGGAATTGCGGCTTCGACTTAGCGCCCCGAGGATGAAAAAATCAGGAGCTGAAGCCCTACCGGACCTGTGCGGTACAGGAGTGATCCGACCATCTTCTCTCCGAGATCTGATGATAAGGGAAATTACGGCTTCGGCTTAGCGCCCCGAGGATGAAAAAATCAGGAGCTGAAGCCCTGCCGGACTCCTGTACGGTACAGGAGTTATCCGAGCATCTTCTCTCCGAGATCTGATGATAAGGAGAGTTACGGCTTTGATTTAGCGCCCTGAGGATGAAAAAATCAGGAGCTGAAGCCCTGCCGGACTCCTGCGTGGTACAGGAGTGATCCGAACATCTTCTCTCCGAGATCTGATGATAAGAGAAATTGCGGCTTCGGCTTAGCGCCCCGAGAATGAAAAAATCAGGAGCTGAAGCCCTGCCGGACTCCTGTGCGGTACAGGAGTGATCTGAGCATCTTCTCTTCGAGATCTGATGATAAGGGGAATTGCGGCTTCGACTTAGCGCCCCGAGGATGAAAAAATCAGGAGCTGAAGCCCTGCCGGACTCCTGCGCGGTACAGGAGTAATCCGAGCATCTTCTCTCCGAGATCTGATGATTAGGGAAATTGTGGCTACGACTTAGCGCCCCGAGGATGAAAAAATTAGGAGCTGAAGCCCTGCCAGACTCCTGCACGGTACAGAGTGATCCGAGCATCTTCTCTCTGAGATCTGATGATAAGGGAAATTGCGGCTTCGGCTTAACGCCCCGAGGATGAAAAAATCAGGAGTTGAAGCCCTGTCGGACTCCTGCACGGTACAAGAGTGATCCGAGCATCTTCTCTCTGAGATCTGTTGATAAGGGGATATGAGAGATATGAAAGGCAAAGTCTGGTAGCTAGTTTTTGAAAATTTAATAATAACCAAAATATTACGAGAATATAGTGATCAGATTTTGATGTGTTTACCAAAGCTTACAAAAATTCTGAAGCATTTTTTCTCCTTGATAATAACAGGAGAATGGTTATTGAAGATAATGCCAGAATGGAGGCTCAGGAGGGGTTAGAAGTTAGTGATTATAGAGAATGGCAAGTGGAAGGCATCACTCCAATCATAGACAAAGGGAAGGAAAAATACATTGAAAGTGAGGGTGAGCCAAAGTTGCAGTTATCAGCCCTTCAGTTACAAGATCTGCTAAGTAAAGCCGCCAAGGATGCTGTAGAAGCTGCCATGGCAGCAATGGGAGGATCTCACATCCTAGTACCTAAAAATCTTTCCAAGAATTTGGAAGAGGAAATGGAAGCTGATTCCGGGAGAAATGCCAAAGAAAATGAGAAGGAACAGTCTGACGCATTCGGTCAGACCTCCCAATTGAAGGGGAGGAGAAGATCAGAGGGACGAAACACAAATATACACCAGGAAGAGGAGAGAAGTGAAAGCTCTAAAAACATGAAAACAAAGATAAAATGGGAGAATGATAAGAAATGGCAAAGAGCGATAGTTAAAGAATTAGCAGCCATAAAGGAGAAGATAGAGGGAAAAAGTGTGCTGATATCATGAATGATCAACTCCCTCGTAATTTCAAGCAACCAGACTTTACCTATGATGGAACTTCTGATCCCCAAGATCACCTGGACAGATTTGAAAACTTGGCTCTGTTGCAAGGACAAAAAAAAAAAAAAATGTAGAGTATTGCTGGCTACGCTAACAGGAATGGCGCAGCGATGGTTTAACCAGTTGGAGCCTAAAAGTATTGAGGCCTATGATGATTTCGCTTCGCAATTGGAAAATCAGTTCGATAGTGCTAGAAGGCAAACGTATTCTGTCATGACACTATTAAGCTTTAAGAAAGAAAGAGGGGAGAGCTTAAGGAGTTACGTAACCCGTTTCAACGCTACAGTTCTGCAGGTCCCTTCAGCTTCTGAGGAGATTAAAGTTAATGCTCTGATACATGGATTGAGGAGCAAGGAACTTTTCCAGACCTTAAACAGAAAATCCAGTGAGGGATTTGACAAGTTATTGGAGCGAATTGACAAGCAGATCGTAGGAGAAGAAGCTTGGGAAGCCAAGCATATTACAGATCATGGCAGGAGTGATGGTGGAAGGATTGAAAAAAAAGATATGGAGAGAAAGGAGGACAAAACAAAGAGAGAATCTTATGATCGCAAACCCATTTCATCCTATGAGCAACCTACACGAGGATCAAGGTTCTCTCGCTTTGGTTTATACTCAACTCCTCCAGAGTCTGAATCCAAGACGGGATATTCTAACAAAGCATGGAACAAGGTGTCCTATGTGTACACGGATTTAGTGGTGCCGCCTTCTGAAATACTAAGTATAGCTCCTAAGATGTTTCGTCCTCCTTTTTCTGCAAAGACATGACCCAAAAATCTACTGTCTGATTTGTTTTGCAGATTTCATAGAGATTATGGGCATGACACAGATGATTGCAGGCATTCGAAAGATCCCATAGAGAGATTGATAAGTGAGGGAAACTTTGCTGAATTTGTACGAAGAAAGAACGACGGAAAGGGAGGATGGAAGAGAAATGATAAGCGAAAAATGAATACCGGCCAAGGGGAAGAGCAGACCGGACCAGATAAGAACTTAAACTTTTTAGCGCTCGAGGGGCCTGAGGAAGGAAAGAGAAAAAAGCAATTCCCGAAGAAACAAAGGTCTATTAATATGATTATAGGGGGTTTAGCACAGGATCACACGAATAACGTACAGAAAAGATATGTAAGGGAGGTCAGAGATCCAGATGTGAGGAATGTGAACTTGATAAGGACACAGGATGAGGAGCCAGAGCTAGTTTTCAGCGCTACTGACCTGGATGAAGTCGCCGCCCCACATGATGATGCACTAGTTATTACAGCAGAGATAGCAGGGCATGATGTTGCACGCGTATTACTTGACACTGAGAGCTCGGCGGATATAATCTTTTGGGAATGTTTTAAACAAATGGACATTAACGAAAAATTAATGCCTGTCGACACCATCCTGGCAGGATTTTCAGGAGGAATTGTAACACCAAAAGGAGTGGTAAAATTACCCGTGGTGTTAGGAGATGGGGCATTGAGGAAAATGTGTATGGTACAGTTTTTAGTAGTGGATGCAGTAAGTTCTTATAATACCATATTAGGAAGGCCAGTATTGAATTTAATTCGGGTGATAGCATCAACCTTCCACATGAAAATAAAATTCCCAGTGGGAAAAATAGTGGGGGAGGTAAGAGACAGCCAGAAAAGCTCTAGATCTTGCTATGTGAATGAGGTACGGCGAATCTCCAGAAGCAAAGTAAGCAAGCCTCTCAATTCTATAGAAAAGGCAGAAGAAAGTGCTAATAAGAGGAGGAGAGACACGCATATGATGGAGGTAAAGGTGAAAGAGCTGAATGAGGCAGATTGTGAAATGGGTGATTGCTCCACACCTGTGATGAGGCCAATGGATGAAACCATGACTGTTGAATTCTTTGAAGGAAGGGAGGGTTATACTACCAAGATAGGTACTCAGATGAGCGAGAAAGAAAGGAAATAAATAGTGGAATGTTTGCGGCGCAACGCTGACATATTTGCTTTTGATACTTCAGACCTTCTTGGAGTAAATCCCCAGGTGGCAATGCATAAGCTAAATATAGATCCTAGAGCCAAGCCTGTAAAGCAGAAGTTAAGACCATTTGATGAAGAAAAAAATAGGGCTATCCGAGAACAGGTAGAGCAACTGCTAAAGGCAGGACATATAATTCGAATACAGTTTCCTAGATGGTTGTGTAATCCTGTCATGATTAAAAAGGGAGAAGGAAAGTGGAGGATGTGTAATGATTTTAGGGATTTAAATAAGGCATGTCCCAAGGATCATTATCCGTTGCCTAGAATTGATCAACTGGTAGATGCTACTGCTGGATCAGAGCTGATGTCTATGATGGATGCATATCAAGGATATTATCAAATTCAGATGGATCCAGATGATGTAGTGAATGTTTGTTTTATCACATATATTGGAATTTTCGGATTCATAAGAATGCCTTTTGGACTCAAGAATGCTGGGGCGACGTACCAGAAAATGATGGATACCATATTTGTAGGGCTACTGGAAAGGCATACAAAGGTATATGTTGATGATATTTTGGTGCACAGTGCCAAGTCATCAACCCATGCGGCAGACTTGGAAGAAGTATTCAGAGTAGCTAGGATCAACCGTGTAAAACTGAACCTTACTAAGTGCACGTTTGGTGTGAAAGCAGGGAAATTTTTGGGTTATGTAGTTACCTCTGAAGGAATAAAAGTTAATGAGGCTAAGGTGCAGGCCATCCTGGAAATGTCCCCCTAGAAATATGAAGGAGGTGCAAAGCTTGAATGGGAAGATGGCAGCGCTGAGTCGATTCATTTCCCGGTCAGCAGAAATGAGTTATCCTTTTTTCCAAATCGTAAGGAAAGGAAGCAGGTTCGAATGGACCAGCGAATGCCAAGGAGCTTTTGAGAGTTTAAAACAGCACTTAGCTAGCTTACCTCTGTTAACCAAGCCGAAACCTAAGGAAACCTTGTTTGTGTATTTCGCGGTAGGGGAGCACTCCCTAAGCTCAGTGCTGATAAGAGAAGAAGGCGTGAAACAGATGCCCATTTATTATGTGAGCAAGATGTTACAGGTATTATTTATTGAAGAAATGGAATATTATAATTATAAGTTTTTTTTTTCCTTTCTTGGGAAAATATATTTATGAGTTTCATTTCGTTTAGGGAGCGGAAATTAGATATGCGGAAGTGGAAAAAGCAGCGCTGACAGTGATGATGTCAGCTCGAAGATTAAGGTAAAAAAAAATGGGGGGAGAGAGAGAGAGAGAAGACAGATTGAATTCAATCGTTGCTAATAGTGAGTTTGTAAGTGCAGGTGTTACTTTTTAGCTCACAAGGTTGTAGTCAGAACCAATCTTCCATTCAGACAGATCTTGAGCAGGCCTGACTTGTCGGGAAGAATGGTGAAGTGGGCTGTGGAGTTGGGAGAATATGACGTGGAATTCGAGCCCAGAACTGCCATCAAAGTGCGAGTCTTGGTAGATTTTATTCAGGAAACCACCCGCATAAAAACATCGGGTGTGTGGGTAGTGCATGTGGATGGGGCGGCTAACATCGGCGGATACGGCGTTGGAATCGTCATTACAAAGCCCGATGGGGAGGAAATACAATTTGCTATCACCCTGGAGTTTAGGGTTTCAAATAACAAAGTGGAGTATGAAGCCATGATTCTAGGGCTTAAGATGCTTTGGAAAATGGAAGCTCAGGAGGTAATTATAAAATCTGATTCCCAGTTGGTCACTTAGCAAACTTTGGGGATGTTCGAGGTTAGGGATGAAAAGATGGCCAAATATGCTCAACAGGTTGAGTGGTTAAAACCTAGGTTTACAGAGCTGAAAATTGAGCAAATTTCCAGAGATCAAAATATGAAAGCAGACTCTCTGGCCAAGCTAGAAAGCATTGCTGATAATGGAGAAGGTAGAATCGTGTCAATAATATCCTTTTGAATATAAAAATAAAAGTGTTATGATAATATTACAGGACAATAAATTATATTGGATTCTTGTAATAGGAAGTGCAATTGTGATGTTAAGAGCGAAGAAAAGGTCCGAGAGGATCGATGCTGGAATTATAAAGCTGAATCAGAAGCCAGCAGGCACCCCTGACAGTGTGGGAGGTAGTGTATAAATGCACATGTAAAAGATATATATATATATATATATATATATATATATATATGTTGAAATTATGCAAGTTGGCATATATGATGACGGATTATTTCGATTTTTGTAACAGGAAGTGAAACTGATGTTGTGATGCTCAGAGCTGAAAGAAAATCAGAGATACTTGATGCAGGAGTTGTGGAACAAAGCCAGGACTGGAGAGCGCCTATCATATACTTCTTGCAAACGGGAAAAAAATGGCAACAAGAAGGGTCAAAGGAAAAAATAAATTATGCCAGGTATTGCATGGTGGGAGACCACCTTTTTCTCAGATCTTTCACGCATCCTTACCTAAAATGCTTAGGTAGGGAGGAAGCCAATTATGCAATGAGAGAAGTGCATGAAGGATCTGCAGGCAGTCATGCAGGGTACAGGGACACGGTGAAAAAAGTCATTAGGGCTGGTTTTTATTGGCCCACTTTGGCAAGGGATATCAGGGATTATGTGAAGAAATGTGACAAGTGTCAGAAGAATGCGAATGCAATCCATATTCCGGCAGAAAATATGGGAGCACTGTATGTTTCTTGTCCCTTTGACAAGTGAGGAATTGATATTGTGGGACCGTTTCCAAAGGTGACCAGAGGCAAGAAGTTCTTGATCGTAGCCGTTGACTACTTTAGCAAATGGGTTGAAGCAGAGGCCGTAGGGAGAATCATAGAGACATCGGTCATGAGTTTTGTCTGGAAAAACATATGTTGTCAATTTGGAGTGCCTCGAGTTCTAGTATCTGACAATGGATCTCAATTTAACGGGAGAAAGATGGTCGCCTGGTGTAAGGAAATGAAAATCGCCCAACGCTTTGCAGCGGTGAACAATCCGCAGACCAATGGTCAAGTAGAGGTGACGAACAGAACCCTAGTAAAGAGAATCAAAGCCAGACTTGAAAGTTGTGCAGGAAATTGGGTTGACGAATTAGACTCAGTGCTTTGGTCCTATAGAACTGGGGTTCGATCAGCTACGAGAGAGCCTCCATGTAACCTGGTGTACGGAGCTATGCCTGTTGCTCCAGTAGAGATAGGGGCAAATTCGTATAGAGTTCTGGCATATAAGGAGGATGATAATGAAGGCCTCAGAAGAGAGGAGTTGGATCTTGTAGAAAAAATAAGGGCGGCGGCAAAAATGAAGTCTGATGCGTATAAGGAGCAAATTAAAGCTGGATATAACTGGAGAGTGGAGGTAAGAAGATTTGGTGTGGGAGACCTGGTTTTGCGCAGAGCTGATGCGCTGAAGCCTAACAAGAAACTGGATTTAGCCTGGGAGGGCCCGTTTAAGGTAGTTAAGGTCTTGAAGGGAGGAGCCTATGAGTTTCAAGATAAAAATGGGAAATTATTACCTCTGCCGTGGAATGTAAACAACTGAAGAAGTATTATGTCTAGTGAGGAGATTAAACAGAAGGAAAAGCAGTATTTATCTTAGATATTAAATCAAGCGTTCTTTGTCTTTTTGCTGGTACAGAAGGGTGGGCCTTATCAGCCCCTGCCTTTTCTTTAATTTTTCAATCAAGTGTCTATGGACATGAATCAATGTACTTCTTTTTAAAGATGAATGAAGAAGCAGTCGTAGTTCTTCATCTTATAATTTTTTATAAAATGTGATGAGTTATGTTTTTGGGACATTTTCTAGATTAGAGAATCATATGTTTATTCATAATTGCGTTAAATCGGGGAGAAAATTTGAATTTACATGAGTTTGTGGAAATTAATAGAGTCGACAGATTAAATTGTTGATATTCTGAAACCAATTCAAAGGACATAAAATCACGCGAAGGAATCCAAAGCTAAGGAAGTCAGATCCCCATGATAAAGCATATAGTAATTAAGCGGATTTAAATTTGAGGTAGGAATATCCAGGGGAGCAGACAAAAGCATTTACAGACTAGTAAGCCAAAAATTATAACTAAATGAGAAAAACAAAAATTATTCAGGAAGGGAGAACTGATGCGGCAGCTGCTGCGTATGGCGGTGAAGCGGCCTTTAGTTCTGGAGGAGTTGAGTCTGGCTTTCCAGGAAGAGCAGGAACAAAGCTGGAGGCTATTTCACCTTGCACGCGGAAGGTTGGGTTAGGAGATGGAGCCAGCTCCTCATCACTGAGGAATTCATCAACATCATTCTCAACGGAACCTATCCACCAGGGGGAGGTCTGATCGGAAGAAGTATTCCCATCCCAACCAGGAGGATTGCAGGGTGTCTTAGCTACCATATCCTTTTGGACGGGCCGAGCTCCTCTCAGAGAAAGGGCATACTTCACTCCTTGGGCATATCCATCTTGAGTAAAGTGGCGAGTGAAGGGAAACATATCCTTAAGGTATTGAGAGTTGTTGCGGTAGGATTGAATCCACCCTTCATGGAGTTTAGTAAGGAAGGTCTGACCGCGGTCAGTCAGGAAAAGGCGGCGAAAGCACTCCCTGATCCCTGCAGCTTTCCCATCAGCAAAACCCTTGGCCATGGCTTCGGTTAACCTGCTCTCCAGATCTCTTATGCGAGTGGTTAGGCTTCAAATGGTAGTCTCAAAATTGCTTTTCGCCTTCAGAAAAGCATGGTTAGATTCCTTCAGGACAGCATTTTGGTCTTCCAAAACTCTGATGCTGCTGGTTCACTTTTGGAGCTGCTCAAGATGGCGTTTGCCAGACTCCAGTGCTTTAGATTGCAGATCTGAGATTTGCTGTTCTTTGCGGGTTAACATTTGTTCCAAGACATTGCTGTCTTTACGAGGAGATAGATTTTCGCTTAATAGAGTCAAAGCCTTGAGGGTACACAACAAGGGGGGCAGGAATGAATAGGCAGAAATAAAATAATAATAATAGTAGTACATATGTAAAATGGGGGGAATGTCAGTAGTTTACCTAAACAAGGCGATGGGCAATGCCGAGATGACGTGTTTCTGGGGGCATAGTCTAGAGTGTCTTTTCTATCCTCAGAAGAGCCGAAGTTGCTCAGAAATTTTAGGCATTGTGCAGGAGAAAGCTCCATGTATTTTACGCCCTCTGGTTCTGGTGGGAGCATTCTCGGAATAGAGGCCTGCAGAACCGCCGGAGAAATTACCAGAGAAATTTCGACCATTTTCTGGAGGTCGGCTGCAGGAGTAAGTTTCTTTCCAGCAATGGGAGAAGCTGATGTTTTGGGAGGAGGAGCTGATGTATGAGAAGAAGCGAGGGCAATTTTAAGTCTTTTTGGAGACTTCTCAACGTTGGAATCGTGATGAGGTTTATGACGATTCTCGGATTTTTTATTCTTTGTAGGAGAAGTAGAAGAGTGTTTTTTGGAGAGTTTCTTTTTCTTGGGAGAGGAGGCAAAAGTTTGATATTTCAAAAAGGCCAGAGGAGGAGCAGCAAAAGTATCAGCAAAAGAGGCCTAGAATGGAGGAACCGTGGTAACTGGATCAGCGCTTATTGGGCCCTCCAAGAGCAAGATCACCTATGCAGGAGTCCAGGTGGAGGGCTGCATCACCTCTGGGATGTCAGACATTAGTTGGTCGATGTCAATGTGTAGTTGAAATTCATGAACCCATTGTTGATCTGCCATAGCTGCCAATATAGAAGATAAAGAGAAAGGATCTAGATCAAAAATAAAAGTAGATAGATCATAGAATGACAATTAATAAAAAAAAAGGTAAACAACTACCGAATTTAGCTAAAGGGAGAGGGCCTAGAGCGTCATCCCAGAAACCAAAATGATCCAGAACAGAGGGAGACCTCAACATTTTACTAATGTTAAAGCGGTTAACTTTATCTAGCATAGCACGGATATCTAAATGAGAGATCTGCTTAACAGAGGGTCGGCTCCGAGGAGATCTGGCATTTGAATTCCAGTACTCAGTACAAAAATTCCATCTGCCTGAGCAAGGAAGTGCAGCAAAGTAGTAATTAATCCAGTCTTGTCTATACTTTCTTAGGAGATAGCAAATTGTGCAGGGCTCCCAGCCCTGGTGCGGAAGCAGTAGAAATGTTGGGAAAATTAATAGAGTTTTGATTGGATATCAAAACCTAACTGACCCAAACCGAGTAGATGATTGCACAAACCTAAGCGTTTTTCAGCTCACCTGTTTGAGCGTATAGAGTTTCTTAGTTTACAGGTAGAATTGCTGAAGACAGATGAAGACAGCAGAAGACACAGCTAAGCAGACAGCTTAAGAACTCAGCAGAGCAGACTCAGCAGAGCAAGACCAAGCAGAGTCAAAGATCCTGCAAAATCAAGACCCAGCTCAGTGACGGAAACCCAGCTCAGTGTTAAAGACCCAGCTCAGTGTAAAAGACCTAGCTTAGTGTCGATGACACAGCTCAGGTCTAAAAACACAGCTCAGGTCAGTGACACAGCTCATGTTGAAGACACAGCTCAGGTTGATGATACAGCACAGGTCTAAGACACAGCTCAGAGTCAAGACACAGTAGAGTCCAAAACGCTGAAGATACAGCAGAGACGCTTAGCAGCTCGAAGACGAAGACCTTCTCCAAGACAAGATCCCGATGTCAAAAGATCTTGTATGACGCAGTCAAATAAGAGAAGAACTAGCCTCTGCAGATGCAGACCTACTTCGTAGGTAAAGGCCAGAAGTCAACAAGAGTAGATAAGATTCAAACGGCTCTCTTCCAACGGCTAGTTTGGATCTCCACCTATATATATCTCTCCTCATCCATTGAAGAAAGAGGACTGGTGAAGAAATAGACGACTGAAGCAATAAAAGAGCAAAACAGAAAAATGAACAGCAATCTTCAAAGCCATATCTTTCAAGAACACCCAGCCAGTCAGCTGTGTTCTTAGTTGTTCACACATTCAGTCTTAGGCAGAATAGATCATAATATAAACATCTTAAGCCTAGATTGAACGAGTTCATCATACTCCTTGTTCTTCATTGTAAGAACTCGTTCACAGTTGGAAAACTCATACCCAAACCCAAACCCAAACCCAGAAAGGTTAGGTAAATGTACGCTTGCTCGAAGCGTGTAATTCGAGTGGATAGGTTTTTCAGTACCCAGAAACTGAAGGTGTAGGCTTGACAGTGCCCGCAAACTGTTGGAACACAGCTCGGGTTAGAGTTGTGAAGTTGCTTGGTACTTGGAAACCAAGTGGTAGTGAATTACCAGTGAACCTGGTCGTGGACGTAGGAGGTGTTACTCCGAACCACATTAAAATTGCTTTGTTCTTTACTGTTCTGTTTTATGCATTTTGGTAATCCCTCGTGAGCATTATTTCAAGCTGCATAAACTGACTAACTGAAAAGTGAAACAGAGCTTTGCAATATAATTTGAAGCAACAGACGGACTTTCCAAATCCACCACATTCCGCACACACACACATGTACCGTGTCGATCAAGCCGCCATCCAATGATCGAACACAACAAATTTCTCTGAAAAGAGTTTTAACTTGGAAAATTTTTTAAACCTTGGTGTATTCACCCCCCTCTACACCAAGGTATCCGTCTTGGGACCAACAATTGGTATCAGAGTAGTGGTTCAAAAGATCACTGTATCTGTGTCAAGTCAGCATTTCATTGCTGATAGTGGTCACTTGAACAGATCTTTCAATGCTTCAAATTTTTTTTAAATCATTATATTGCATACTATCGTGAAATCTTCCTTGTGCAGGAATCTCTCAATAGAGGAGCTCTTGAGAAATCATGAATCCAGACATTTGTCCAAGATGTGAATGTTATAGAAATTATCTCCATGACTTGGGGGTACGAAGAATAAGATATCAAAGTATCTTGGAGCACTGGAGAGAGAAATTTCACTCAGCAGCATATCGGATGGAATGTGATGCAATCGTCTCAAGCCACCAGGAGTTGAGAAGTACAGAAAGGCTGATTGACGATTTGGAACGTCTCATACTCAGAATATATGACACCATGAGAGATAACCACCAAAGTCATCACAATATCTGATGAATGCTTAGAAGAATGTCCAAAAGCTACAACCAACAAAATTGATCTGGGGGTAACATGAAGAAGAATCATCCAGCCAGATGAATGAAATAAAACTGACTCCCAAGGCAATAGAGACAGACTTCAGAGCGCAATCAAAAGAAGAAGCTCAATCAGCTCAACCTGGAAGGACCATCAAAGAGCAAAGAAAATGAAGAAACCCAGCTAGCTGACTGGGACCAGCTGTGAAATAAAGACAGCTGGATGCATAACGGAAGATGCAGCCAGTCAGACAGCTGAGCACAATGGTCTCAAGAAAAGAATAAAGAAGCAGCATATGAATCAGCTGGATTTGGAACAGCTGACTACCTGCTATACAATCTGAGACCTCTTCAAAGAAATGAGCCGATGGTGAGAAAATCCGTTCATTAAAAGGAAGTAGGATGCAGCTGAAGAAAAAACCACCTACTATCAAATCGAGGGGGAACTTTACATAGCTGGAAAGAATCAACAAAATCAAGCAGAATACCCAGCAGGATGCACTCACCAAGATAGACTCAGCTGGATTCATCAACTAGAGGGAAAACTGATCCAGCAGAGCAATCAGGATGATCCCCTAACCTGCTGACATCATCCATGAGGTTTCTCAACCTCTGAAGAAATCCATTGTTGGGAAAATTCACACAAAAGCACCTTTGCTGAAATCTAAGTCAAGATGGTGTGAATTACGTACTGTTCAATCCGAAGAAAAGAAAAGTTCATCCAACTGAGGGGGAACAAACCCAGATGGATCCCATAAGCTCAGATCAGAAGGATTATCCAGCTAAAAGAAAATAAAACTCAGCTGGACAACAATCAAAGAGCTAAAGAGAACTCAGCTGAAGAAGCTTCAAGCTAATCACCAAGATACTCAGCTGAGGAGAATCTTCAATCTAGCAGAAGAGAATACAGCAGTGGTATCAGCTGACTACAATGATCAGCTGACGGGTTTGCAGATTTTGTTTATTATATTTCTTGTTGTAATATGTTATGTAAGGATAAAATTATTTGAATTTAATTCAAACATCCAAACATTCCTTAAATGGATTATTCTGCAAGCTATCCATCCCATCGCATTTAATGAAAAGCATGCAGAATACTGTAGCTCGAGAGAACTGAGTCAGAAGTCAGAACGTTTCGACTCCCTCACGGGCGCGTGACTTACACTCAATATTCACACGTCATAGGACGTGTTACACAAATCTCTCTCAGCCGCAGATCTTCAATACAATTGCCAAGATCTCAACCATTAATCAAAATGGGCAATTGATATATACATCAAAAATTTGCAAATCTTCGCCATATTTTCTATCGCTTATACTTATCTGAAATTCTTATCTCAGACTATTGATTATTTCTTTTTGCTAATACGCCCCCCCAAGTATCATCGATTCTCTAAACCTCTTGCAAGAGAAGAAAATAATGGCACCAAAGAAGACGACACCAGGAGCAAGCCAGACTGAGAACTTGATGTCAAAGCCTCATTTTGAGAATTGCCTGACTCTCAAGAACTACCAGAACTCAGAGTTCCAGGAAGTTCTGGATCTCATCGAAAATGCCGGACTTTTGCAGTAGGCGACTGCAAGACCGAAGAACATCTTCCGCCGGGAAGTATCAGAGTTCTTCTTAGAGATATCTAACCGAGATGATCGACTCCGTTCCAACGTCTCTCTACAAATCAAGGAGAAGACTGGACATACAACTCCGTGGGACGTTGACATCAACATCAAACGGATGTTGAACAAGTTGTTCGGCCTGAAGACTCTTGGGGACCGCTCCCCAGATATTTACAGCAGAGAAGAAATCCAGATCGAACTGGATAAGATGTTGTTCAAGCCAGAACCGTATAGGGCGAGCATGTCCAAACTCCTGCTCAAACCCAAGTACAGGTTACTTCTGGATATCACCCAGAAATGCATCCTCGGTATCGCTGGATCTCAAGGAGAGATCAGCATACCCAAACTGAAACCAATGATAGCCATCCTCATAAATGACCCTGTGGATTGGTTCTCATACTTCATGGGAAAATTGGAAAAAGAATCTAAAAAGATTCATTTTGAAGATGACAGCTTCACCCGGTACAGCTGTAGAGAGAAAATCTATCTATGCACCAAAGTAGCGTGCATAATAGAAAGCTACTCTACCGGAAGGCAAATCAAGTGGCATAACGCAGAAGAATTTTCTATGTCCAGAATACTGTTCGAGAAGCCAAGTCAGCTCACTGACTTGTTGAAGAAGGCAGCCCCTGAAGGGAAGAAGAGGGCGCAAGAGGCAAAGCAGCAGACTTCCTCTCCCTCTCAAGCAAGAAAAATGAAGCAACCAGAGGAGACACAGCCAGCTGGATCTCCGCCTGCCAAGAAGAAGCTGAAATTCAAGGTAGCCAACAAATCAGCTGAGGATGCAGCAGAGAAACCAGTTGTTGAGCCAGCTGGATCGGAATCCACTCCTACAGCCTCCCCTGTCCAAAAGAAGAAAACTGAGTGGAGACCAGTTACTGAGGAGACAGCTCAGGGATCCTCCCCCAGCTCAGACAATGGAAGGGAGTTCGTGAGAACATCACAAGAAGTTGAAGAACGTCAAATAGTGGTCTCTCTCCCTGACCCAGATGATGCTATTCCCCTTCGCCAAATTCTTCAAGCATTCTCACAACCCACTCCAGCTGACTACAAATCAGCTGGAATTTCTCATCAACAATCTCCTCTTCCAATTCATCCTCAGGTAACCATCTCAGACTTCCCTCCCAATTCTCCATTACCTGAAACCGCCCTACTCTCTCACACCCAAATATCAGCACCCAGCTCTCCCCTCAAAGAACCATCTCCATTAAGAGAGCTGACAGATATTCAGTTGGCTGAAGCGTCTTCACAGCCAGCTGACTCCCAAGCTGAACTCTCTTCTCTTTCCAGCTCACCTAAAGAGCCCCGTCCAGCTGATGCTCCTTCGCAGCTGGATGATGAAAACCAAGCTGAACCTTCAAGCCCCACTACTTCTGAGGAAGTTGAAATCCTCAGTCCCAGAGCCGTTGCACGTGCTGCCACCATCATAAGGTTCGATGACCTCAGGCTTCAAGAAGTAAAGAGCGCATTGCAACAATACCCGTCTCTTGTTTTGCTCCCCGCCGCATTAGTCGCCGTAAGCGACTTCAAATTTTACCTTGCTATCAAGATGACTACTTGGTACGCAAATGAGGAACTTGTGGAGCTCTACTCCTTCAACAAGCTCAAAGCCGAAGAAGCTGCTCTACAGGAGATCTTCGGATTTGGAAGTGTGCAAGATGCCTTCTTGCATCAAGACGAGCTAATCCAAACTCTCATCCAGAAGACTAAACAAGATGAAGTATCACCATCTGATGAGGTAATCACGAGAGCCAACTCCTACCTCCACACTCTCAGCTAGATTGTTCCAGTTGAGATTACCAAGGAAGCTGAACCAGTTAACACAGCTGAGGTAATAGTCTTGGAAGAACCAGCTGTTGCATCAGCTGAACCAAAGACAGCAGTTCTACCAAGTCCAGTTGCCAATGACACTGGATCGCTGGTCGAGTTAGAGGCAAACAAACTCAGTCATGTTGATTCTTCAACTCAAACGGACTCAGCTGTCGAGCTTTCAACCGCCATGAAGGAAGCAATAACTAAAGAGGTTGAAGAAATTCTTTTTCAGGACAAACTGAAGTCTCAAGTAGATGTCATTACGCGATTCACAGCTCTAGACTGTCAAGTTAGAGAACAACAGCAGACAATTGATGAAGTCCATAAGTTTGCTCAAGATTTACAAGAAAGTACAAGTCTAGATCTCAAACAATCTCTTGTCTCTCAAAGCATTGATCAATCGCACCTTCTAGAGAAGAGAGTTCCTGAGATTGTAACCAGACATCAAGCTCCACTGGTCGACGACATAACAAATATTTCAAGCCAGCTGGAAGCTCTCAAAAAGTCCACTCTCTCCAACAGCTCTGACATCCGCCAACTCTTCAACTTATATAAAGATCTGGATGCTCAGTTCAGAGCTGGAAACAACAGCACTGCTCAGCTGAACATTGCCACAGCTGACGACTCAGCTAAGATCGCTGATGTTGAAGCAGCTCTCGCCAAGCTCAACGCAACAGTTGCCAACCTCTCTGTCTCCCTTGTTGATAATGCCAAAAAGGGGGAAGATAAGAATGAAGCTGGAAAAACAATGCAGAGGGAAGCTGCAGTTAAGAGGGAACCTGTACAGCCAATTCAATCGGCAATCGCCGATTTCGCCAAAGAGTTGGATGACGAAGAGCCAGAGCCAACTACTCTAGCCAAAGCAGTCAAAGAGACATGGAGAGAGAAGATGGTTGCTCTTGCCAAAGCCTGTGGACATAAGCTAGAAGAATACAAGGACTATCACTGGCTGTGTAACTTCCACAACGGGCAAAGAAGAGAAATGCAAGAGCTGGATAAGATTATCAAGAAGAAAGCTGATTCGCTCAAGCCTGCTGAGGAAAAGCAAAAGAAGAAAAGGCAGAGCTACAGGCAAGCTAGGAAGAATCAAGTCCAAGCAGCCTCAACTGACAAGAAGAACCCAGATGATATCAATGAAAACTGGGAACGATGCAAGTCAGAATTCATCAAAGAATTCTACTACTTGAATCAGTACAAAGGCATGGATCCAGAAACAGCGTTCCAGGATTATCTCCTCGAACTTCATGAGACAGATCCAATGATGGCAAGATCAATTGCCCTATATGCCAAGAGAAACAACATCCAGCTGAAGGCTCCAAAAGTCAAGCAATTGAAGCCTCCATCTCTAACTGGAACGAACCTTCCTGACAAAGCTCAGATTATCAAAGAAGTTCATCACTGGGCTGGCGAAAGAGGAATTTCCAAAATGAAGAATCAAGCAGAATGGAAGGAACTGGAAGAGTTCATCTTCAATAGATATGGTCTCAAGACTGACCATCAGATTGATGAACAAAGGAAGCAGCTCAGTTGAAGACCCAGCCAACTAGAAATTTTTTTCTTTTAAAAGTTTTGTAATTGTGAATTTGTAAAATATCATTTTATTAATGAAATATTCGTTTTTGCTCTCAAGCTCATCCTGATGACAATAACACTTTGTTCAGGCACTGAACTCTGAATTTGATTTACCTGCTGTGTATGTTTAGACTTTTAAAAACCCGTTTCTTGTTAAGGGGGAAGTAAATTGTTTTTCTCAGTTAGGTTTTGGCATCATCAAAAAGGGGGAAATTGTTGAGAAAATTGATAGAGTTTTGATTGGATACTAAAACCCAGCTAACCCCAACCGAGTAGATGATTGCACAAACCTAAGCATTTTTCAGCTCACCTGTTTGAGCGTATAGAGTTTCTTAGTTTACAGGTAGAATCGCTGAAGACAGATGAAGACAGCAGAAGATACAGCTAAGCAGACAGCTTAATAACTCAGCAGAGCAAGACCAAGCAGAGTCAAAGATCCTACAGTATCAAGACCCAGCTCAGTGATGGAAACCCAGCTCAGTGTTAAAGACCCAGCTCAGTGTAAAAGACCCAGCTTAGTGTCGATGACACAACTCAGGTCTAAAAACACAGCTCAGGTCAGTGACACAGCTCATGTTGAAGACACAGCTCAGGTTGATGATACAGCACAGGTCTAAGACACAGCTCAGAGTCAAGACACAGTAGAGTCCAAAACGCTGAAGATACAGCAGAGACACTTAGCAGCTCGAAGACGAAGACCTTCTCCAAGACAAGATCCCGATGTCAAAAGATCTTGTCTGACGCAGTCAAATAAGAGAAGAACTAGCCTCTGCAGATGCAGACCTACTTCGTAGGTAAAGGCCAGAAGTCAACAAGAGTAGGTAAGATTCAAACGGCTCTCTTCCAACGGCTAGTTTGGATCTCCACCTATATATATCTCTCCTCATCCATTGAAGAAAGAGGACTGGTGAAGAAATAGACGACTGAAGCAATAAAAGAGCAAAACAGAAAAATGAACAGCAATCTTCAAAGCCATATCTTTCAAGAACACCCAGCCAGTCAGCTGTGTTCTTAGTTGTTCACACATTCAGTCTTAGGCAGAATAGATCATAATATAAATATCTTAAGCCTAGATTGAACGAGTTCATCATACTCCTTGTTCTTCATTGTAAGAATTCGTTCACAGTTGTAAAACCCATACCCAAACCCAAACCCAGAAAGGTTAGGTAAAGGTACGCTTGCTCGAAGCGTGTAATTCGAGTGGATAGGTTCTTCAGTACCCGGAAACTGAAGGTGTAGGCTTGACAGTGCCCACAAACTGTTGGAACACAGCTCGGGTTAGAGTTGTGAAGTTGCTTGGTACTTGAAAACCAAGTGGTAGTGAATTACTAGTGAACCTGGTCGTGGACGTAGGAGGTGTTACTCCGAACCACATTAAAATTGCTTTGTTCTTTACTGTTCTGTTTTATGCATTTTGCTAACCCCTCATGAGCATTATTTCAAGCTGCATAAACTGACTAACTGAAAAGTGAAACAGAGCTTTGCAATATAATTTGAAGCAACAGAAGGACTTTCCAAATCCACCACATTCCGCGCACACACACAGCCAGCTGTGCAGATCAAGCTGCCATCCAGTTGGATCGAACACAGCCAGCTCTCTGAAAAGAGTTTTAACTTGGAAAAGTTTTTAAACCTTGGTGTATTCGCCCCCCCTCCCTACACCAAGGTATCCGTCTTGGGACCAACAAGAAATGTCCTGTTTTTTGGACATCGAAACAGGCAACAAATAGCTCTGCTTCAGGAGGGTAACGGTAGTTAGAAAAGATGATGTAGAACCCCAAAATGGTTTGAATAGCTGAAAGAGTCAACTGATTAGGCATAATCTCTATCAGATTGCAAACCCTAACTAGAAAGTGGTGAATATGAAATCGAATGCCGGCTGTAATCTGATTAACCCAAAAAACTAGGGCAAGATAAGGAAGTTGATGGGCCCTAGTGGAAGGTCTCACCATGGAAAATACGAAATCCTCAGATTTCACAAGTTTCTTCACAGATTTGAACTCATTTGCAAGAAGTAAGGAATTATCACCTATTTTCATAAGAGAATTGTCTACAGGAACATCTAGTAAGCTCTGAAGCAAGGCTTTGCCTTCATTGACGATATTCAACACTTCGAGATTGGAATATTTGGAGGAGGAAGATGAATTCGCAGAAATCGATGGAGATGATACAATAACTGGAGATTTACCCCAAGGAGTATGCCTAGGGGAGTTGTTTGTGGATTCCTGTGATAAGTGCGAAGAACTAGCAGACATGGTGAAAAATGTTGAAATTAAAGAGAAGAAGAAGAGAAGATACCTGAAGAAAGAATCGAGAAATGAAACAACAAGGATCAATGGCGGAAGAAAAGAGGAAGATGAATGAAGGGTGGATTTTGGGGAAGGAAACTCAAAGGTTTGCGAGAAAAAAGAGAGGAGAATGGCGGTGAGAAAGGTAAAAATGTATATAAAGCGTCTGTTATAAGTTAAAGGACAGATTGAAGCCACGTGTAAAGGGTAAATGTATTTTGTACAAGAAATTGAAATGAGCGGTTGTGATAAAAGGAGATGAGCGGTTTTGAAAATCTACGAGTATAACTGCATAATGCAAGGAAAATGGCGCGTAAATCTAGAAATCAAATATTTTTTGAAAAAAAGAGAGAGAGAGAGAGAAATTTTTCTTTACTCCAACCAATGTTTTAATGCTGAATCATTACTCGGAGTAGGGGATGGTGGTTGATATGGGATATTCATTGGTGAATGATTTTTTATAACAGGGAGCGAGGTAGAGAGAAGAGCGAAAGAAGGAGAGGTAAATAAAAGGAAAAATATTAGCCCAGCTCTGACAGATCTGATGGCTTTTAGGAACTATAGCAGATGCAGAGCCTGGAAAAGGGAAAGGAACTCAGCTCTGACAGATCTGATGATTTAGCATACAGATCTTAGGATATTGTTTTGCTGAATAGACGCGATCACAATGATGAGTTAAAAAAGATGTCGCTATCATTTAAAGAAACAGAATATCGTGTCAGAAGATCCTTTATGACCACGTGTCACTCTAACATTTGTGGGCTTTTTGGAAAAGACCCATTTCTCCTCAGATATCTCGTAAAAAGGCTAAATTACCCTTGAGCAACTAGTATAAATAAAGTAACATGTATCTTTTAAAAAGGTCTTCTAATTTTTATCTAGCTTTCACACAAAATCATTTTTCTCCGTTCATATTCTAACTTGCTCGTCGGAGGGCCTTGACCGGAATCTCCCTCCGGCTCAGTGGGCTTTTTTACAGGAAAACCTTCATCAAAGTCAGACGATTTCACATTCAATTGATGGTATAACGAATATTTCCAAACTCTTGCTGTAGGAGCTTAACCCAGCTCTTACAATTTCCTTTTGACATCTGGATTATCGGAAGTTGGAGTTTAGTGTAGGTGTTTAAAAAGCAAGAGTTTCTGAGATTACAACATTAAGGTCAGTGTATACTACTATATATATAATGGCGAAATTAATTTGGTTTATAATTCACAGTTGCCTTTTTTGTGAGTGGCGTTTGTCTTCATCCGTCGGCGCCAGAGTGAAAATCACACACCTAATTTTATAATATTTTTTTCACAACATTTCTGCGATTCTCCATAAAGATGTATTTGCAATAAATTTTATTCTGAATATGGCAACCTCCGTTTTATTTTATTCTTGTTTTGTTTTGTTATTTTTTTTTTAAATTTTGGTGGGCACAAGCCAATTAAAAATATTTTGGATTTTGCCATGTGGATCAGAAAACGATTCAATTCAGGTTCTCAATCTTTTTTTCACCTCATTTTCAGCCATGGCAACTAAATTTCTTTAAATCTAACATATACTCAAATCGAAATGTCAATTATATGTCCAAGTTAGCAAAATAAGCATAAAGTTTTAAAATCGATCAAAGTTCAAATAGGATTTACACATTTGGGTTTTTACATTGAGAACTAAAATAAAATGAATTTTTGATTTGGGAATTTTTTATGATTTATATGTATTCCCAATTAATTCCGCATCATATTTTAGCTCAATTTTGCACACTCCTAGAATCTGACTGGCAACAAGAAAAAGAGAAGGGGAAGGGTGGTGTGAATGAGGTATTTCAAATGGTTTTGATGATGGCACTTGCCCATGAGAAGTCAACCAATACTACGGAGTAGTTAATTAGGGCTAGGGTTAAGGCTAATTAAAAACCTTAATTAATTTTTACTGCAGTTCGAAAATTTTACCCTGCTATGTATGATTCAGCCCTACTATAAATTTCAAGAAAAAAAAATTAGTACTCGATCCCTCTGTCCCTCGAAAGTGTGGTGCATATTTGATTTGTTGTGAGATATAAAATATTAGTTAAACCACAATAACCTGGGAGTGAGAGAGTAATAATTAATTAATTATTTTAGAGAATAGTAATTAATTATTAATTCTTGAAATTGTAGATAAAAATTGATATGAAATAAATGAGTGTATAGTGCGAGGAAAAGAGTACGTGCTGCTATACGTAATTGACATGTACCTCTCTCCTGCCACTCTCCACTATTTCCTTGCGACAAGACAAAAACTCTTCCATCCAGAACAGTACGTACTTAGCTAACAAATATATATATATATATATATATATATATATATATATATGGAATATGATACAGTTGATACTATTAACTATTAAGCCACGCACACAGCTAATAATCCGAACCAATTTGAACATCAAAACATAACCAATATATGACGTCATTGGAGAATTGGGCCAATAATACTGATACTCATGGTGTTGCCCTCTCAATTTTTTCATGCATGTCTACCCTAAAAGAAATTTTGTTACAGAACTAGCATAATAAATGTGTTGTGCTCTCCCACACATTCACATGTAGGTATATAATATATATATATGGAATGATTCTCGTATAAATAATATTTATTCTAAGAATAAAAAATTAGGCACACAGATTTGATGCATTTACTAATGCTATCTATTGCATCGATTTTGAGCATGTAATGCATCAATTTTGGGCATGTGATACATCACATATTTTTTGTTTATTTCAAAACCTTAAAATCAAATCTTTTTGTCTTTCCTCTTGTTATCACCACTCATCACCACCACTACTAACATGCCACCACCATCATTGTTGCTCGCCGCCGCAACCATTGCCATTGTGCGCCACTATGGTGCACGAAAGTTAAAAAAAGTAAAAGCTATCAGCATAAATATTTTAGTGCATCACTTTGTACTGCCTAATGCATTTCATTACACTGTCTAATGCATCTCATTACACTGTCGGGTGTATCTAATTTTTTATAATATGCACTGATGCATCCCATTACATTATCTGGTGCATCTCAATGCACTGTCTGATGCATCTAATTAACTAAAAAACGGGTTTGACTAAAAAAAGCGGGTTTAGCTAAGAAAAGACGGAATTGACCATAAGATTAAGTCATATCCATTAGATCTTGTAGGATGGGTAGTTTAGATCTATTCTTATTTCTCACTGATCTATTTTTATATGATCCCTGACCTATAAATAGAGAGAGATGGCTATTGCATAGCACTAACTATGCAATTTGATTCAGTATTATGGAATTCCTCCTGTGGCCATATATATGTACAAACAACTTAAAGAGGGTGCAATATTTATAAGGGCGAGGGGTGGACGAAGAATTACAATTGGGTGCAATTATCCCCGTTGTCTATAACTGCACTTTATCAGATTACACATTAATAGACGGCGTACTTTTTTGTAAAAGACAATGGATAAAAAAAATCGATTGTTTATATGCGATTTTCTTGTAGTGAAAATTTATCACAAGTCTCGTGACTTCATTAGTGTCATTATCATTCCATCTATTCAAGAGTAAAGTTAGAGTATGCTCCCTAATTTTCCCCTTCCAGTAGAAAAAAAAAATGACAAAATGATTAAATCTTAGTTAATTAAAAATAAGATTGGCTACGGTTAGATGTATAGTTCTAGAATCTAGCATATAAATCTCTTTATATACTTTCATTGAAGCATGATAATTCTCTATTTTCATTCATACATCCAGAATCTAGAATCCTCTTGCATGTACCTCACTTTTGACCGGAAATGGAAGGGAAAATTTAACACGTACATATAAATGCTGTACATATATATAAATGCATACAATATATGTCAGCATTATGAGTACGACTAATTAACAAGATTCAGTGATCAAGCTAAATGATTCATATGCATGTTGACTACAATTGAAATTGAGTCTGCTTAATTGACAACGTACGTATATATGCAAATTGAGGCAATTCATTCATGGAGTATAATGAATGTAATTTGATGTGGAGAAATTGCAATTTGGAACTATATTTTGTTCACATTATAAACATAATTGAACTTCATTTACTTTTGGAGGTCTGAAAAAATTAAGTCCATCAGATAGAATTAGTTCATGTACTCATCATCATCATCATCATCATCATCAGTGTTACTGGAGACTAGATCATTTAAACCAAAATATGAAATTGAGGAAATTAGTCCCAATGAAGAACTATATATTTACTATACTATCTGCAGTAAGGAATGAAGAAATTGTTTGAGATCCTTAAAACATATATATGTATAGACGAAATATGAATATTAGTCAAAATCAAATAAATTTCAAATATTGATTCAGAACAGATGTTTAAAATCTTCAGGACTAAATTGATCAGTACTGTGTGGGCTCCTACTGCAACTAGTTTGCACTTCACACGGTTCAAATTAAGTGGATATATCATTCAAAATTTGTATAATTTCAAGGCTGATTATCCAATAAACTGCACAAAATTCTGAATATTATTCTGTACAAGGGCGTTCCTTCCAAAAATAAAAATAAAAAAATGGAGAGGAGTGAACAAACATAGAGAATGAAATCAACTCTATTTTAATTAGAAGTGTATTCTCCCACTCCATAACTCAATTGATAAATTGGGAGATGATTCGATAGAGATCTAGGGTTTCAAAAGAAGAAAAAATCAAGAATAAACAGCAGCTAGCGCAGAAAAGTATTGATCAATTAGCAGAGAAGAGGATATACAAAAGTATCGATCAAGATTTACTTACAAGACATTAATTAAATATCTTTAATTAATTTTCATTCATTAGTTGAACTCTGAGACAAGAGTTGATCCAATAAATCAGATCCCAAATCCTGAAGAACAACTATATCCTCTTCTTTAACCTCCCGCTTCTTCTTTCTACTACTAGCTATAGTACTTTTCTTCATCGTTGCGTTGATGATCTTGTGCGACTCCTTGAGGGCTTTTGCAGGCGATGAGCCCTCTTTACAGCTATACTTGATCTTCTCAAGAGATTGAATGACAGTCTCTAAGGGAAAATTAAGGGGAATTAACGCACCTCGGGTAGCGAATGCAGCTTGATCATAAGCTAAAGCAGCCTCTTCTGCAGTATTGAAAGTGCCAAGCCAGACCCTCATTCCATGCCTTGTGGAATCCCTAATTTCTGCTGCATATTTCCCCCATGGCCTCTTTCTTACTCCGATGTATCTCTTTTCCTCATTTCCATTTCCATGGTTGGAAGCTGATGATGTAGAGATTTCAAATGACATGAGACGACTTTGATTTTCTTCCACTTCTTCTTTCAAACGTGAACCATTCATCTTCTAATTTAAATATTGGTGTGTGGAGAAATTTTAATGAAGGGCTAGGGGGGTAGGGGGGTGGGGCTTGAAGCTTTGAATGAGGTTAGATTTTGTTAGATAATCTGATAATGAGATGCTAGATTCCAGGACAGCTTGTAAATTTTTGGCTTTATTTTAAAAGTTAATTTGACAGTCTTTTTTTTTTTTTTTCTTGTGAGAGAGAATATGGTAGAAGGGTATTATCTTAAGAATGACTAGTATTTATATATTTTTAAGTTAGTGGCTAGTATTTTGTTTTTACTATCCTAAGTGACTAATATAAATTATCCTTCTATATAAATACTTTCTCCGTATCAAATTAATAGGATTAATTGCTTTTCTTATTTAAATATCTCAATTCAATAGGTCCGCCCAACACATAATAAACACATAACTCAATAATTATATCATTTGCCATTGTGATTCACATAATAATACCCTCAAAAAGATTAATCTTTTTTCTTTCTTTCATACTAATTAAGTTAACATAAATGTCCTAAAAAAAGTTACTTTAACTTTTCTACTTTAATATAAATAAATTATTTTCTTAACATCCGTGTCGAGATACCTCGCTTATTGATTTTAGAACTAGGGAGTATAGTATACCATTATTGATGCCTTAATTGCTTCATTAAAAATATTATCCATACTAATAAATCAACAAGTTAATCTACGAACTTTTATTTTCGCACTCAATAATTAGTTTCCAGCGGTGCTAGCTACCAAGGTGTCGATGTTTAAGGTGGTGTTTTCTAATACATCAACATATATTTTTTAATATAACAATTGTGATGCATGCTTTTGTTCAAAACCAGCTTCGGAAAGTTAATTTAAACTTTATTTTTCTATCCATTTACAGAAGCTAATTAATATTGTAAACGACACTTTCTTGATGATGATTTTTTTCTTATCTCTTTTCTAAATCTATTCTAATTAATAAAATCGCATTGATATAAGAAATATGTAGTATCCCGTCTTTCTTGCGTATTAAAAATAATTTATTTAGTAAGAAAGATAAGATTTCAGTGAAAGAAAATTTTCGTTTCCGAAAATTTTATCCGGCAGATATATTTTGCCATAAAAATGAGTTTTAATTAATTTTTATCGTCTCGGTTAATCCGAAATGAAGAAGTTTTCACATTTATCATTAAGTGATAAATGTTTGGTCATAAATTGACTGAAAGAGGAATTTAATTTGTTTAAGTGATTTATTGCATAATTTATCGCTTAAAATTTTAGTTTCGGTCGATTTGAAAATGTCTCAAATTTCCGATTCTTTCTGTGAGATTTTTATCTAAGATGCGTGAAACCCTAAATTAAATTCCTAGGTTGAGAAATTAGGGGTTTATTGGAAGATTAGTTTGTTATTAATTAATTGAATGGATTAAGTCATTAATTAATAAAATGACTTAAGGATTTAGCAATTAGATATTATATATATATATATATATATCACTCCATCTCCTCTCTCATTCTCTCCTCTCTCTCGACAGCATACACACACATATATACATATATCATTTTCCACCATTGTTGAGCTCATTCCAAGCTCCAAGAACAATTCAAGTTAGCAAATCCTTTTCAATCCATTAAATAAGTGTATATCCTTGTTCTTCCAAGCTTTTAGCTCAATTTCCATGGTTTAAACATCCTCTTTCATGTATATATATATATATATATATATATATATATATATATATATATTTCAAAAATTAGGGAAGAGATTGAAGAAGTGGTTGAATGATCTTGATCTCATAGTATGATGCTTATTTGATATTTATATGATGATTTATGTGATTAAAACATGAGAATCAAACCCTAGCCCTACTTCTTCGTATTTTCAAAAATTTAAGTAAATGGTCAAGATTTGAATCCATGAATTGTATGGTTGTTTTGATGTTAAATATGAGCTTAGTTAATTATTCTAAGCACAATTCATGTTGGAAGTGAACATGAAATCTCAACCATTTGCATATTATGGAAAAAAATTCGAAAATATGAAGATATAAATTAGGGTTTAATGTGTTTATGAAGTATGATGTATTTGATGATTAATTTGATGATATATGATGTTAATGATGTTTGATTAATCAAGAATTAATCAAAAGAAAGCTTGATTAACCTTAAAAACCCTAGAAAATCGAAATTAGGGTTATTAAATTAAGGTTTATGATTTAATGATTGATTGAATGGAATTAATCGAAGAAATGAGCTTATGTTAATTATATAAGCATGTTAGAAATTGAAATAAAGAGAAAAGAATTTTAGAAACCCTAAATTTAAAATAATCGAAAATTGAATAAATAAAATAAATAATTATTTGATTTTTAATTAATAAATTAATTGCATTTATGAACTTCTCATTAAAAATAAAGTATTGTGTGAATTTTTGGGAATTTAATTCAAAGTAATAAAGATTTTCTATTTTTAATTGAATTTCCCGGGTCGGGAGTCTATATGTTTAATCGAGTCGAATGTGTGAAGTGAATGTGTAATTATGTTCATAATATTAGAAAATGTGAGTGGATTTAATTTAAGAATTTTCTGAATCCGTTAGACGGATTAAAATTGACTTTGTCGATTATGATGAATAGTGATTGATGGTCGATGATTAATGATGAGTTAAGATAGATTAAGAGCATTTAAGAAGATAAGTTAGAAATTCTCGAGTTTCGTCGAGTTTCGACGTAGAATTTCGAAGTAAATTAGAAGTTAAGAATATCGAATTCATTTATTCGATAGTAGTTGATTCTCGTTTCGTGAATTCTAGTTCGAATGAAGGATCGAGTGGAAGTGTGAATCCGAGGATTCAGTATCGATAAAGGTTAAGTCCAAAGCTTCAGTTATCAGGTGGACATTCTAAACAAAAAAATGATGAATGATATATATATATATATGATTATATATATATGATGTTTTTAAGATGATTAACTTGCCAAATGTTTTAAGTTTTTGTATGATATCATCTACTATAGCAAGACGAATTCGGTCCTACACAAGGTAGGATTTGTGTACACTATTTTGTAATCGGTAGCCTTCCGAAAGGAATGGACGATTACAAGTGTTTGAGAAGGAGGCCTCCTTCTCAACACTATCATTATGTGATTGTAGATCTGGTACATACATTCAAAAGTATATGTCTGGCCAGACAAACATGATTTACAGAAAAGAAGAAGTTGAGCATGCACAGGTTTATTTTTTTGAAACAAAAATTACTTGTGCTTTATGCTCTATGGCAAGTTTAATCTCTAACTCTAAGAAGTAAGTTTCAAAATATTTTGGCATGTGCCCACTGAGTACGAAGTACTCAGCCCCGCCTATTATTTCTAAAATGTGCAGGTTAGCTGGGATGAAGATGATCGTGTGCTGGCGGACTTGTTGTTGTTGTTATTATTTTATTGATAATAAGAGTCATTTTGATGAGCTTAGAACCTAGAATATATGTCTTCACACATATATTCTCTCGTTTTTCCGCTGCAAGATTATGATGTTGAGATTTGTATAAGTTGATGAAGTGTTGAAGTCTGAAGTCTCGAACTATGTTTGTTATGTTATTTTGAAGTCTAGCCGATTTAATTATCTATATAATAGTTGTTCATTATATTGGAAATTCCAGTCTTATTGCAACTGGTTTTTATCGTGCTTTCTTGATCCTGAAAATTAGCTCATTTTCTTCATGGTTGTTGCCATTAAATTGGTTGATGAGATTATTGATTTCCAAGTTGATTTGAGATCGTATTTGATGATATGCATGTTTTTAACAAGAGATCAAATGTTCGTTTCATTAATCTCGAGTTATGCATGTCATAAATATTCTAAGTTTGATGTTTTGTCGAACATGAGTCGCCTTGTTGTTCTTGAATGATAGCCGGGTCGCTATCTTAATCCTTTTGTTAATCATAAATTGTGTTAGTCGTGGGACCCACCGACTTTGTCATCTAATTTCTAGGCCGGGCTGCGACAAAATATTTTATTTCCAAGTTACATGAATATCGTAACCATGCAATTCGTGTCTCTTTATGTAAAATAATTTTGTCATCTCGCATGTATGAGTATATTAATTACGTGGGATACATCACATTATGACAAAGTATATATTGACAACCAAACTGGATATTTTGTATAATTTTTTCAACAATCTAGAGGCAAACATCCCATTGATATACTAATTCCCACATCAAACTATATACTTATAAATGCATAAATTCCATATCTTCATGAATTATTAATCGAATGATCAAACACAAAATCAACAAATCCATTCACATTAAACCTTGAATTTAGGTTCGAAATCATTCAACAGCCTACAAGGAAAAAATGAACAAACTAACCATCATAATCCAACAAATTTTTCTGATAAAACTAACAAAACTCACTGTAGAAAAAAAAATATTTGATTAACATGAGGCATAAATTTCATACCTTTGCATCTCGCTCTGACTTTATTCTTTCTTCACAAATCAACCAACTTTCTTCCCAACCGAAATCAAAAACCAAAAATTTATATTAGTGGACGAGTTTTAGGGAAGGAGAGAGATGTGAAGAATAGAGAGAGAAAGATGGGTGGAAGAAATCACTTCCGTAAAATCTGCTAACTGAATTTTGTAATTTTGATTTTTTACTATTGTGCCTTTTAAAAAAAAAAAAATTATTGTACCCTCTATGCACATATAATCCATGTCACAAGCATAGATCTCAATTCAACCGTTGATTTAATTAAAATAAATATTTATTAATTGTTCTTATTTCTCAAGGTATTATCACCAAATCCTCGCCCTATATATTTATATATAGGAGCAAAAGTTTTTCTAGCACCAATTATAAAAAAGATTAATAGTAGTACTTTTGAACTTTTATACCCCTCCACAATCATGAATTGTGAATGCACATATAATAATTTCATTTCATACGTAATCACCGATATTTATTCTTACTATCACTAAATAAAAAGTGTAAATGCACTTGTAATAGTTTAATTTCATACATGATCACGAATTTTTTTAGTGACTGCACGAAAAAAAAAATGTGTATAAAAAACAATGAAAAAAAAGGGGTATAAAAGTCCAAAAGTGTTACTATTAATCTTTTTTATAACTAGTGATAGAATTTAGTTTTACTATCTTAGATGTGCTAGCTAGAAAGAGGCATTACCTATATATATATATATATATATATATATATATATATGTGTGTGTGTGTGTGTGTGTGGTATGGATCTGGTGAGAACCATCTCTTATATGAGAAGTAGGAACTAATCCTAACTACTCATTACTAAAGAATGTGTGGCTATGATTGAATCTAAAATTTTGACATGAATTAAAAAATAAAGAATAAAGGCTATTTTAGGAAATTAATTATTACCAACATACTCTCTTCCTCTCCATCTGGTTCAATCACAGCTCTCTCTCTCTCTCTCACTCTCTCTCTTCCATTTCTCTCTTCACTAGCAGCATCACAAATCATTATCGTCACCATCGTGACACAGTCATACATCGTTGTACCACCGCAGGGAGATTCAAGTGTGTATTACATGGTGCTTCAATATCTAGTTAAATCCGAGAAATCATAATACAATTGATCAAATTATTGCAGATCAATTGACAGAAAATTTCGGAAAATTTAACTCTGTAATTCAAGTGCTTTCTTGGTGGGTTTATTTATTAATTTCACAAAATCCTGATCCTCTCATTCACGACGGTCGATTTTCTTTCTTCGTAAGTTTTGATTGATTAATTTCACAAAATCTTTACCATCTTGTTCACAGCGGTCGATTTATGAGTTTTTACTTAATTAATTTTTCACAAAGTTTTAACCCTCTCGTTCACAACGGTCGATTTGATTTTTGGTTTTGTTTGATTTTTTTATGAAAGCTAGTTGATGATGTTGTCTGGGAAGAAGAAGACTCCAGTTAAGATGGTGTGTATTTTGTGCATTATTGGGGATGAGATATTTTCTTCAGACTATTAATGCATTACCGTGTGATAGTTTGTGCATTTTATAAATTGCAATTGTACATTCAAACTTATATATATAATGCACAAATATCATATATATAATACATTAATTATGGTACTGGGTCTTTTCCTATTATGTGCATTTACAGTTTCATAATGATGCATCACGTAAATCGTGTTAATGCATCATAAAATTGTGCCCACAATATCATTTAACAAATACGAATACGTTATACATAATACATTAATTGTGATATCATATACGAGCACAAATATGATATACATATTGCATATATGAATGGTACTGCATGACAAAAAAACTACACAATGTAATGCATATATCTAAATAACATAATGCAAAATAACGATATAATGAATAATACTACATGTAAAAAAAATACACAATGCAATGCAAAAATCTAAACAATTTAATGCACAAATATCGTATATGTAATGCATTAATGATGGTAATGGGTCATCTCTTATTATGTGCATTTACGATTTCATATTGATGCATCAAAAAATTTTGCCCGGAACATCATGTAACAAATATGAATAAGCTATGCATAATGCCTTAATTGTATAAGTATACAATTTATAAACCTTGTTTGTTTCTTATAAACCATAAATGGGGTGTAAAAGTTATTATTTGTTACATATTAATAACAAAATAATTGATGCACAAAAAATGTGATATTGATGCATCACTTTACACTAGTTAATGCATCAGTTTACACTAATTAATGCATCTCATTTTTGCACTGGGGGAAATAGCGAAAATTACCATACTAACCTTACTTAATTAAAAAAATGCGAGGTTGACCAAAAAAACGGGCTTGACCTATTAAGTATCAGATTAAGTCATACTTAATTTGCGCAAAAAAATATTTTGCGCAACAATTCTCAAACTTTCTAATTTGTCTGATTTTGCATCCAATATTTTGAATGACTTCCCTAAATTGAGATGAAATCTTAAGAATTTTGTAGAAATTCAATATATGAGCTTTAGCTCCAATTTAACACACAATTTGTGAGATACTGATATTGGATGCAAAATCAGACAAAGTAGAATGTTTGGGAATTGTTGCGCAAAATATTTTTTTGTGATGAGCAAAAACAGAATTTGAAAAAAGTTAAGAAATTTACGGGCAATTTATTGTTTGAATAAATATTAACTCGTCTAACGATTAAGACACGTAGGAATTTCCGTCTGCCAAGTCAGCACACAATTTGGAGAAAATTGACTTTGGATGCAAAATCAGACAAAATAAAAATTTCGGGAATTGTCACGCTGAATTTATTTGTGGGGAGCAAAACCAGAATTGTGAAAAGTTCAGAAATTTACAGGCAATTTACCCTATATATATAGCCTGTGTGTGTGGGGGGGTATTTTGGTAATGATCAGTCTTCTGTCTTCTTCCGTCGGCGGATATAATCTGATTAACTGATGACCAATCGCTTTCTTGGGTAATAAATTTGGGAAAGAAAATGAAACAAGCACATATAAGGACGTCATTCTGACCACGTAATTTGTGAGATGGTTGCGGAGTTCATCTTTGTTTTGTTTTTTTTTGTTTTTTCTTCAAATATTAACTTAGAAATCCGACTAGCACCAGCGGAGCCAAGTCATAAGGTAGGGGCAAAATATTTTTGGTAGGACAAGATTTATTAATACTTAAAAAGATTTATATATAACTAGCTAGAGACTAATTTCAAAAGTATTATAAATAACTAGAGGTAATTCATTAAAACTGAGGCGGGGTAGTAATTACATATACCCAAATATTAATTACTACTACTCATGATACTTTTATCTTCAAAATTGAACTCTTAAGAATAATTTTTCTTTTTTTTTTACTTGGGAAAGGGGTTGTGTAGATTGAACTGTGAGTCATCTTTGATCACAGAAAATATCTTAAACCGCTTTAATGTCTCCAAAGTATCATCTTGTATAATTACAAACGTAACATTTTATTGCTTCATGAAAATTATGTTACGGAGTATATATATATATATATATATATATATATATATATATTCTAAAATTTAAAATCTGAGTTTTTTTTTTATCATGATCTAATGACTAACTTAAAATAGGGTGTATCTATATGTGACCACATTTTACTTTTTATAGCTTCCAATTAAAAATATATATATATACTACTTATACTATTTTAGCCTTGTGACTCATAAATTATAAAGTATAAATTATAATTACATAATATACAATAATCCTAAATAATGAGAGGAAAAAAAAGAACATAACCCCGAAAAAGCACGAAGATTTACCCAAATCCAGAGATTATTATTTTTTTGTTTTTATTTGAGAAAAAAGGCATTTCATTTCAAAAGAACAATAAACAAAGTACAGATTCCACATATTGCCCAAACCAGAGATTTGAAGACAAGAAAATGCAAAAACTGCTACTTGCCGGAAGTTCGGAATCACCGGCGGCACCACCAATGAGGAGTAGGAGGGTTCTTGCAATTCTCTGTTCTATTCCACTGCCGAAAATTAAAATTAGGGTTCTTATCTGCACGGAGAAATTTGCAGCCGACAACTGTGCGTGTGTGTGTGTGTGTGTGTGAGAGAGAGAGAGAGAGAGAGAGAGAGAGAGAGAGAGAGGCATATAATTGTATGGATATTCATATGTGATTTCTTCATAAGTTTTTTGCATCGATCGATCAGTACATAATTTAATCGTTTATGTTCTGAATTTGCAGCTTCGAGTCATGGCGATCATATAGTTGAGTCGTTGACAATTAATAATGTTTCTTACGAACTAACTTGAATCCATCAGACCTGAATTGTATTTTGTATCTCACACTAGCTAGATTCAATATTGTGAATCGGGTTTTGAAATTGAAGACTTCTTGGGAAAATTAAGTACACAAATTTTCCCAAAACAAGAGAGACGAATGGAAACAGATTGCAATTGTGATTTATGAGTTAAGTTGAGGTTAAAGTAAAAAGATGGATTCTTATTATTATTATTATTATGATCAAGATAAGTGATGTATGTATATTAGTATTTAGGTTTTTATTTATTTGTCTTGGTTGTCAAGTTATATACTTTCTTTTAAACGTATAAGGTTATAGTATGGTATTTTATTACGTTTTGAGTGGAGTGATATTTGATATTGAGATGTAGAGTTTTGATTTGTTCTCTTCTTGTGTGTTCTTCCGGTATTTATGTTTGAATCAATGGATTAACGTTTATCCTACATTTTTTAGTATTTTGTGAATCAAAATCAACGGATTTCGTATATTTTTATTGTTTTTGCTTCTGCCTGCATCAGTTGGTATCCAGAGTCTTACTACGTTCCACCTACGCGATGTCTCCCTGTCAATCACCCGTTCAAAATGTTCAAGATCATCTCCATCGCAGCGTCGACTTTCTGCCTCAACAATTCGAGGAATTATGAGCACAAAATCAAGAGATCTTTGACTTTCTACATGGTCAATATGATCGACCCTGCGACAACCATCATCGAAGACGTTACCGATTCCAGGACGAATCGTTTCGAGGATGGAGAGAATGATGAAGATAAGTGACGTGTAATATATTAGTATTTAGGTTTTCATTTATTTGTCTTGGTCGTCAAGTTATGTACTCCCCCCGTTCCAATATTCATGGCATGTATTTCTTTTTGGGTTGTCCCATATAACATGGTTTGTTTCTTTTTAGGCTAATTTAAAGGTTACTTAGGTTCTAGTTAAAGCACTTTATTGATTAAAAAAAGCAATTTATTGACTAAAGGATTAAATATTGAATAAAAACTACAGTAAACATGTGAGTCACACACCTTTTGATCTCTAATTTCTTTTTCCTTAATACTCGTGTCCAAAAGAAATAGGTCATGAATATTGGGACGGAGGGAGTACATCCTTTTAGACTTATAGCTAGGGTTTTAGCATAGGGCATTTTATTATGTTTTGAGTGGACGTGGAATTTGATATTGAGATGTAGAGTTTGGATTTGTTCCCTTCTCGTGTGTTCTTCTGGTATTCATGTTTGAATTAACGGATTAACGTTTATCCTACGTTTTCCGATATTTTGTGAATCAAAATCAACGGATTTTGTATATATATATATATTTTGTTTTCATATATATTTTGTGAATCAAAATCATCAGATTATTCTGTAATTACTATTTAATTATAATTTAAATTTGGAGGTTATAGACAGGTAAAATAATAAAAATAATATTATTTTTATTTACTTATAAAATGGAGGCTATAGAAATAAAAGGTGGGCTATGTATAAAATCACTCCTTAAAATAACATTGAGGTCAAGCCCAAGACGAGTTGGCCCAACCTGCAAACACATTACTTCAATATGAAAAGTTATACAGACAGAGAATATATGTAACATATACATAGGTCCAAACTACAAACAATATCCTAATTTATTAAACAGAGAAAACGAATAATGAAACGGGTCTGGCCTAGTCTCGCTATCGATTCAATTCCACCAATCAAAAAATTATAATTTTAGTCTATGTAGATTAATTTTTAGAGCAACTAAAGAAAAAGGATAAATTATATATATTTATTGAATTTGTAATATGTTCAAAATACAAATATTAAAAATATAAGGATGTTACCCCCCAAAGGAAGGTACCCTGCAATGGGACATGCCATAGAAAATGGTATAATTAAATTAAAAGAAGGTGGATTCAATAACTTCAATTAAGATAAATTTATCTGGAATCGAGATTGGGCTAAGTTTATAGTATATACTTAACTATCATCGTCTCTACAAGAAGTGATGGACAGTTAGATGAGACCAAATCTTCGTTTGCATCACTCAACTCATATACACCAAACAAAGAACAAAGATTCCCTTCTTTTTTTGTATTAGTTCTTGCCAAGATAACAAGTCTAGCTAGGTCTAAAGTATCAGAAATGATTTATCAAAGTTTTTAAATTTAAACATATAAAAAGACCAAAAAAAACCCATGTGCAAAGGGACCACACGGTTATATTTGCCAGATGAGATTCTCTATTTTAAAATCGTAAATTATTTTTTATTTCAATACATGTGGTGCGCATCATATACATGCAACAACAAGAAGAAGATGTTAACATAGGATCCCATCAAAAACTCACCCAAACAAAATGAACAAGTTCTCCTTTGTATTTATATATGTATGTATGCATGTATGTTAAGTCTCCCTGGTCTAGATGATTTAATTAACACAGAAAGAAGAAAGTTTTGAAGTTCACTTACACTAAGAATGAGAATATACATACAACTCCATGCGATCTTGAAAGATTTGTATTCTGAGATTTGCTTATTGCCGCGCGTTTGATCAATCGACCACCATTTTGATCTACATATAAAAAAAACTATATATTCTTGAGAATATTTGTGTTACTATATATATATATATATATGTGTGTATATAGCGTGGCCGTTGTTTCTTCATCAATTCTAGTGCATGAGATTAATCTTGACATCCAACTCTATGTCAAGATTTCTCGAGGAATATAATGTAGGGAAATAAATTTCTAAATATTGAGTATAAAAATGGAACGGACAGAAGAGTGTGTGCGTGTGTTATCATATACTCAATATACTACTCCATATACTAAGCTCATTCCATGCCTATGATGTTGAAAATCTTGTAATTAATTTTATAATAATTTTCACAGTAGCTTTTGTCTTCTTCCGTCGGCAGGTCACATTTCCCAAAAGAAAATATATAATTATCTAATTTAATAGGAATAATAGATTTTCCGCATTTCTGGGATTCTCCCGTTTGATTTATTAATACTATTTTCTTATTCTTTCTGATTAACATATAGTACGTACAAATTGTATTATGATTTTGTAAACAAAATACAGTACGTACTGACGTACCCAGATTAAAAAAAATAAGACTATTAGAATTTTAGCAATTTTATCGAAAACATATATAGAAGCTGTCCAGGATATACTTTGGTCTTCAATATTTCTTATTGGGCTTTTCATCAAAACTCAGGAAAGTCCATTAGAATCTAGAAACAACATATTATGAGGTTTGCTTTCTGCATAAGCATATTGTTTTGCTAATTGCATAAGCATATTAATTGTAGAGCATTCTTACGCTTTAGGTTAAAATCGAACAGAATTTAAATAATCATGAAAACTTAAATATTTGATAAAAAAAAGGAACCAAAATTGTTCAAAATATGTAATTTGGAATCGATCCAAACCCAAATCGAAATGTTCACTTCGATCATTTTGAAGTGACCCCAACGTTCTACATTTATTTAATTTTGCACCAACGTGAAATAAAAAACTTTTCGAATTCAATATTAATAATCTTTAAATAAATTAATCACATATTGTGATAAATTAAAATACACCAAATGAGAAATTAAATTAATCTCTCCCGTTTGGGAAAATAGGGCTCTCTCATATGGGCCATGACCACATATATATGATCAATTCAAAAAAATTGCTTAAATTTTTTACTGTATTCGCTATGCACTACAAAAAAAATGCGTTTTTCTATCGTAAAATCGTTCGACGCTAAATTATTACCGACGGATTTCCGTCCGTCGTTGACTGTTACCGACGGAATTTCCGTCGCCATCGATTTCGTCGTAAAAATCGTTGCCAAAATTTACCAACGGAATATCGACGGATTTTCCGTTGGTAATTACAGACGGAATTTGCCGTTGGTAATTACCGACAGATTACCGACGGATTTTTAAATATTTTTTATTTATTTTTATTTATTTATTTTATTTCATTTTCATGAATAAAGATGTAACAATCAAAATCTGTAAACCAAACTCAAAAGATATAATCAAACCCAAATATATAAATTTGTTAATTCATTACATAATGTATTCATAAATTTGTCTTCAGAAATTTTACATAATAACAATAGTTGTCCAAGCATTCATAATGAAGCAAATGATTTTCTTCGGAACAATCAAATGCTTATCTTTTTCATCTCTTCAGTTTTCTACTTTCGCCGCCTCTTCAACCACAAATTGCATATCCTTTTTTTTTTTTTGAATATCATTACAAATATGCATATCCTTTTTTTTTTTTTAATATCATTACAAATATTAATACTCACACACCCCATCTAAGGTTTTTTTGTGGCCTAGAGTACTCGAACCTCTGACCTATTGGTCAACAGGCAACCACTCCACCACTAGGCCATCCCCACTGGGACTATGCATATCCTTTTGGTGGTGTCAAGATGGCCTAGCTCTTTTTTGATAGCTGATCCAATCGACATGCATATTAATCTTTCGCCTAGGTGGACATCTCTTTCTCACCTTCTGCACCTTTTCCTTCCTCAACAACTTCAACTAGTCTCGAACGCTTCAACTAGTCTGGAGCCTAACAATATCTTATAATTTATAAATACAACCAAGATGTTCTCAAAATCATATTAAATGGAAAGATGATAATTAATTTAAGGAATTCTATTAAACAAATACTACTGACAAATACCCCTCACCCAAAATCTCAAACAAAATAAACCCAAATATGAAGATTAGATCAACGAAATATCCCTATTATGTGAAAGTAAACCAATTTGATTCATCAACTCATAGCAGTAGGGATTAAAAACAAAATTTTGGAGCACAAAAAGAAATCAAATAATGAGGCATCATCTAAGGAACAATATAACATATCAAATCAAGAACACAAAATTTCACACTTAAAACATCTGATGACAAAAAAAAAAAAAAAGAGTTGCTCAAAGCAAAACGCATTACTCCATACCTCAAATGCTGCTAGGATACATCATTACCCGCACTCTAGCTCCATGTTGCACAATCAAAATACTCACTCACCATACATAAAAAGAATTCAGAGAGAGAGAGAGGGAGGCGAGAACTCACCGGGTGATAGAGAGTCAGCGAGAGCGACAGAGAGAGCGAGTGAGAGAGGACAGCGGACGGCGGCGGAAAGGCGGCGGCACGGCGGAGGAGAAGCAGCGGAGACGCGGCGGCACGGCGGAGGAGAAGCAGCGGAGAGGGAGAGTGAGATAGAGTGAGCGAGAGCAACAGAGAGAGCGAGTGTGAGAGGCGGCGGCGCGACGGAGGAGGGCGGAGGAGAAGCGGCGGACGGCTGCAAGGAAACGGCGACGACGGCGGGTGGGATTTGAGGGGGGAATTAGGGCTGTGAATTAGGGAGAAAAGAATCCTACTGCTGTATATATCGTGGATTTACCGACGGATTCAATCCGTCGGTAATTACCGACGGAACACAATTCGTCGGTAATTAACGACGGAAAATCCGTCGTTAATTAAATATGTTAGATTTATTATTATTTTTTTCTAGTTAATATTACCGACGGATTTATCCTTCGGTAATTACCAACGGATCACATTCCGTCGGTAATTACCGACGGATAAATCCGTCGTTAAATTATATGTTTGCTTAATTATTATTTTTTTCGTCTAATTAATGTTACCGACGGATCAATCCGTCGGTATGTACCGACGGAAGGTAATCCGTCGGTAATTGCCGACGAATATATCCGTCGGTAGTTTTTATATTATTTTTAATTCGATATATTAAAATTTACCGACGGAAATATCCGTCGGCAACGTTAACGACGGCATATCCGTCGGAAAATTCTTCAGAGACAACCCGTTTTTTTCCGTCGGTAATCCGTCGGTAATTACCAACGGATCGGTTTCCGTTGGTAATTTCAATTGGCAAAATGACATTTTTTTGTAGTGATGGTAAATTTCAACATATATGTAGGAAATGGTACTCTTGATTTCTTCTTCTTTTTTCTTTTCTTTTCTTTTTCTGCAACCATATTAGAGAAAATGTTCCGTCAAACATTTTGTTGTTGACAACAATAAAATTCTGAAAAAATGAACACACCAAAGTTTTTCAAGATCTGCAAAACGAAAATTAAAAAATGTGGGCTCCTATTTAACCTAGTTAAACTAGCTAGCTTCACAATAGTTTGGTTTTTTTTGGGGGGGGGGGGAGGGAACTGGATTTAATATATATATATAATTTTTTATTAATTAGGAAAATAATTGCTCTTAAAAAGAGGTTCCAAATCAACTCAAAGTTCCACATTTCTCCACTAACTAATTTATACTAGTTTTTTTCCCTTTCTTCTTCTTCTTAATAATTTAGTTGTTGTTAGTCTTGTTTGAATTTTAAATTTCTTTTTCATCCCCTAGAATTGAAATTAGATTTATCTTTTTTGTTGTATTATTTTAAATTATTTAGCTTTTATGAGTTATTTGTCTAATTATTCATTTGTGGATTAAATTAATTTATTTTTTCAAAATATATATTTAATTACTTGATAATCATATTACATTATGAAAGATGATTTAGTTCTTTGGAATATGAATACTAAGGCGTATTAGGGAAACAAAATTAGTTATAGCCACTAACTTCTATTTTTTATTACAAATATGAATAAGTCTTGGTTATGAATATTAAGTCTTAGAATATAAAAATTTTGGCGTATTAATTTCCATCTTACATTATATTTTGTTCATTATTTAATTATGTTCCCTTATTTCTTAGATAATTGGAATGTTTTTATAAGACAGTCTCCTACAATAGATTGTATTAAAATTGCTATGTATTTCTAATTTTTTTTATGAATTTTAAAATTTACGACTAATTGGACCTCTGAGAAAGATGTTGTGTGGCTCCGCCACCGCGGTTGTCATAATGATTTAGCTTTCATGTAATTTCATTAGTATTATCTTCAAACACTATGACTCAAAAAATGAGAGATGGTGCTGAGATCCAATGTTTGAAAAGAAGTGAAACTTAAACAAGGCAGAGATTGAATTAAAAGATAGAATAATTAAAAATAAAAGATGAATTTAGATATAATCACAAGACATATACATTGCTGAAGGAAGTTGATTCAGTATTGGAACTCTGAGACAAGAGTTGATCCAATAAATCAGATCCCAAATCTTGAAGAACAACTATGTCCTCTTCTCCAACTTGCTTCTTTCTGCTACTAGTTTTCTTCGTCGTGGCGTTTATCATCTTGTGCGACTCCTTGAGGGCTTTTGCAGGCGATGAGCCCTCTTTACAGCTATACTTGATCTTCTCAAGAGATTGAATGACAGTCTCTAAGGGGAAATTAAGGGGAATTAACGCACCTCGGGTAGCGAATGCAGCTTGATCATAAGCTAAAGCAGCCTCTTCTGCAGTATTGAAAGTGCCAAGCCAGACCCTCATTCCATGCCTTGTGGAATCCCTAATTTCTGCTGCATATTTCCCCCATGGCCTCTTTCTTACTCCGATGTATCGCCTTTTAGGGGCGTCTTCGCCTGCAGAAGTGTTAAACCAAATGAGTTTATCTTGTTCTTGCTTCACATCAGCTGAAGATTTCATTATGCTGCACTTTTGCCCTTTGGTAAGGGAGATTAATTATAAGGTTAGTTTTTATGTTGAGAATTAAAGGAGAAATATTCGTGGACAAAGTAGATGCCTTGGCTTTATTGTTGAATAGTTTGTTTAATTGATTAGTTCTCTCTTTTTATATATATATATCATGATATAATTAAGGCATCTCATGGTCATTTATCACTAGTACCATAATTTTTTATTCTGGTAGTACTGTTGGATTTTGAATGTTGCAAGAAACTGTAAATTAAATACATGAGAAATATAGTAACTATTCACTTGTTTGGATGAATGACGCCTTTTCTACCCATGCACTTCAAAAGCTTTGTTTTAGTGGATGTTCTCTATATATCCCGTTCCTACAGTTTCATAATTGAGGTAAGTTTCAAAATAACTTCAAAAAAGAGAAAGACAAAAAAAAAAAAAAAAAAATAGGGTCTCGTTATAAGGTTTACCCTTCCTCTCTCTCAAAAAATGTCAACTCATAATTGTTGTAGTACTCTATTTGATGGTACAAGTATTGAATGATATATTTCTTCATAATCGGTCGGTATCTACATATGTACATATTTATTTTATTTATTTTGAGTTGACATACATATTTATTATTTAGTGTAGGTTTATGTCGTGCGATATATATTTTTTCGGAAGGATTATGTTACTTGATAAATACCAAACATACACCCCAAATCTCGGTCTCTCTCTCTATATATATATGGGAAAAGATTTTTGGACACTAGGTGGTTGGCCACCCATAGCATTTTTGTAAATATTTGGACTTGTTAATTAATTTAATAAAATCCGAAAATTAGGCTATATTATGGATTGGCTAATTTACCCTTTACCGCTATAATCTAGGAGATTAAGTCAAATTTTGAATTTCAAATTTCAAAATTTGAATTTCATTTTATTTTCGGTATTATTTTTTTGATTGATTTTTATCCATAATTAATTATTAATTTTGTTTCCATTATTATACCTAATTTCCACCAAATTATGGATTCTTCAAAATTAAATCATATTTCGAATTTTATTTTATTTTCGGTATTATTTTTTGATTGATTTTTATCCATAATTAATTTTTTATTTTATTTCCATTATTATACCTAATTTCCACCAAATTAGGATTCTTCAAAATTAAATCATATTTCAAATTTTATTTTATTTTCGGTATTATTTTTTTGATTGATTTTTATCCATAATTAATTTTTTATTTTGTTTCCAAGGAGAATATTGTATGGGAAAGCATAATCATGGCATGCAAGAAACAATTGAGAATTGTGTCATGTCAACTTTCAATTTTTTATTAATATATAATTTATAATAAATGAGAATAAAAATACTTGACATGCAATCGTCAAAGAAATAAATAAGGAATAAAACATTACATTACAAAGTATAATGAATAAAATCAAAAATTATAAAGAAAAAATAATACAAGAAAAAATAAAGAAATTGACAAATGTCCACCTGCAATAGTGAAAGAACAAATTTATGACATAAAATAAAATAATATAATGGAACAATAAAGAAGCAAAATCTTAATGTGTCATTCACAAGTTAATTTGGAGAATATTGTATGGGAAAATTAAGCATAATCATGGCATGCAACAAACAATTGAGAATTATGTCATGTCAACTTTCAATTTTTTTTAATAAATAATTTATAATTAATGAGAATAAATGATATTGTCATGCAATAGTCAAAGAAATAAATAATGAATAAAAAATTATATTACAAAGTAAGGAACAAAATCGAAAATTATAGTTCAAAGAATGATAAAATTTAATTTTGGTCTATAAACATTAAGTGTGATAATAGGAAATATTTAACAATGTACCAACAATGTAACAAAAAATAAATATATTATTAATCATCCTATACATTGTGATGCATCTCATTATACATGGTGGTGCTTCTCATTACACATAGTGTTGCATCTCAAAATGCATTGTAATGCATCTCATAATACATGGAGATTTATCTCATACACTATGTGTGTGAGTATAACTATATCAAAATGAGAGAAAATCTTGGGGTGATTTGGTATGATGAAATCAAACTACTTTTCAAATCATTGTATTTATACCATATTAATAAGCAAGTGTTTAGGATTTTTTTTTTTTCTTTTTGTCTCCGCCTTCGGCTCCTATATTAATTTATAGATAATGATTGTGGCAACATTATATATTTTTTAGCTCGCTCTGAGGCCTTCGGCTCCCCTCTCTCGACTCTTGAAAAAAAATCAAAAATCAAAAATCAAAAAATAAAAATACTGAAAAATAATATTAAAAAATTAAAAATTGTGCATCCCAATACACTTAGTGGTGCATCTCATTGCACAGTGTGGTGCATATCATCTAACTCTTAAAAAAAAGAAAATTCAAAAAAAATTCAAAAATTAAAAAAAGAAAAAAAATATGAAAGTCAACGGGTTGACCGGGTCGGACCCGTTGACCCGGATCCGACCCGGTTTGACCCGGATCTTAACCTAAGAAATAGGAATAGATCTCCACCATAGATCTATAAGGGATGAAGGGTCAGATCTGATCCGGGTCAAACCGGACCAGATTCAGGTCATCGGGTCAGACCCGGTTAGGGATGGCAATGGGCCAGATCTGGATCGGATCTTATTGGATCCAGATCCAGATCCGAATTTTTTGCTTAGATCCAGATCCGGTCCAGATCCATCGGGTCCAAAAATATGAGATTCATATCCAGATCCATCAGATCCGCGGGTCTACGGATCTGGACCCGAATCCGTAATTTTTTTAAAAATAAATATAAAATGAGATATAATCAATACAATAGTATCTTTAAAAAAATAATATAAAAAATCTGCGGATTTTCTTGTTATTACTTATTAGAAATAGTGTATTATTTTTTTTAATCATAAAGTAGAATATTTGAATTGTAAACTATTAAAAACTATAGATATAAAATATAATATATGTATATATATATATATATATATATATTACATGGATCAGCGGGTTGGATCTGGGCCGAATCCGGATGTGAAAATGCAAGATCCAGATCCGACCCAATTTTTTTTATATAGATCCAGATCCGCTCCGGATCCGTCGGGTCCAAAATTTTGAGATTCAGATCCTAAAATATGGATGTGGATCCACGGATCTTGATTGGGTCCAAGATCCATTGCCATCCCCTAGACCCGGTCAACCTGTTGACTTTTCAATTTTTTTTCGATTTTTTTTAAGGGTCATATGATATGCACCATCACGTATAAAGAGATGCACCGCACTGTGTAATGAGATGCACCACTAAGTGTATTGGGATGCACCATTTCTTAATTTTTTAATATTCTTTTTCACTATTTTTATTTTTTTATTTTTCTTAAGTTTTTTTTTATATTTTTCAAGAGTCGAGCGAGGGGAGCCGAAGGCCTCGGAGCGAGCTAAAAAATATTAATGTTGTCACAATCATTATCTATAAATTCAAATCAGAGACGAAGGCGGAGACAAAAAAAAATTTGAAATTCGTAAACGTCAATGAGACGCACCACATAGTGTATGAGATAAACCTCCATGTATTATAAGATGCACCACAATGCATTTTGAGAAGCATCTCTATGTGTAATGAGATGCACCACCATGTATAATGAGATGCATCACAATGTGTAGATGCACCACACTGTGTAATGAGATGCACCACAACATGAAATGCGATGCACAACACAGTGTATTGAGATGCACCAAACTTTATTAAAAAAAACTAAAATAAAAATCGAAAATAAAAATATTTGAAAAGTCAACGGGTTGACCCGGATCCGACCCTGTTCAGATCTGGTCCTCCATCCATTATGGATCAAGGGTTGAGATTTATTCCTATTTCTTACTTTAAGGAGCTTTTTCACTAGAAGCTATATATATATATATATACATATATATATATAAGACAAATCGAGCTTTAATTTTATGTATTTTGTATATTTAATGATTCGAATATTAATTTTTAGGGTATTAGAAATTAATAAAAAAATTAAAAAGAATTATGCTAATATGGACAAACGGTGATCGGTGCCTACGAAAGGTGCTCACAAAAAGTGAGCGGCATATCATTCCTATATATATATATATATATATATATATATATATGTGGGTTGGATCAAATGAGAACCGTACTTTAGATGTTAACTAGGAACTAATATGGACGTTTGATTAATACAAAATAGATGGTATAGATTTAATATTGAATAAACAACAATCTTCCTGATTAAGCTGAAAAGGGTCACATTGTAAAGTTCAACCCATATCTATTTTGACTGATTGCCTTATCATCCGGGGATGATTTATATTAAAAAAAAATGAATTACATTAAAAAAATAGTTAATTATATTAAAAGAAGCAAATAAATTATATTTATAAAAAGAAATGAATCATATTAGAAAAAAAAATGTATTATATAAAAAAGCAAATGAAAATATAAAAGAAAGGAATAAATTATACCAAAAGAAGATAACACAACTATTTGTTGAGTAAATGAATCTATTACTATATTAAAGCAAAATAATCTGCATGCATTTTCCCGCCCAAACTACCATTTATCCGGCCTAAAATGCATGCATGTTCAGCCTATTAATAAATTCATGCGCCTCTATAAATTTTAACACACCGACTGTTGGGCTACTGACACTGCTATCAATTAAGCTTTTTTCTTTTTATTGGTAATTGTACATATTTTCATATTTCAAACTAAAAGCAACATAATATATATTTAATTTTCACCGATTATTTACAAATATACGTCCATGTTGATTTATTCAATTATAGGATTTGACGAGTTCAAATATATGTATATTTACATAAAAAAAATAAACTTTCATATCCACGTTAAGTATGTCATTCTAAATTTATGATTAATAGTTTTTTATTCAATATAAATAATAACATATAAATTTTCTATATATGTAAATTTGAGACATTTCAAAACAACACATTAATTATTTGTCATTGTGCAGCGCAAAGCGCGCGGGTTAATCTAGTTATATAAAAAAAACAAATAAAATATGTTAAAAAAAACAAATAAATTACATTAAAAATGTAATTAATTACATGAAAAGAAGCAAATAAATTATATTTAAAAAAAGAAATGAATCATATTAAAAAAGCAAATGTATTATATAAAAAAGCAAATGAATTATATTAAAAGTAATGGATGCATCAATATCACATTTTTCAAGTGCATACTTGCACAATTATTGCATTACATATATCGTATTCGTAAATGATAACATAATTAATATATTAAGTATTTCTTATTAATATATTTAATACTCCCTCCGTCCCATTTATATAGGCTTGTTTTTCTTTTTCGGATGTCCCAAATATATAGGCTTGTTTCCATAAAAAGTAATGTTTTTTTAGCTCATTTACTAATATATCCCTATTTAATTCTTTAATTAACTCATAAAACATACATAGTCAAATAATAACTAGGGGCATATTAAGAAATTTACTATATAATTTACTTTTCCAATAATTTTTCTTAATCCATGTGAAAATTTCAATCCGCCTATATAGATGGGACGGATGGAGTATTTGATGTTCTTTGCATAAATATATGATGCATGGATACGATTCAAGTTATGCATAAATATGAAACTGTAAATGCACATGATAGGGAAAGACTCATTTACATATATGGTATTTGTGCATTATATTGTTTATATTTATGCACTACATTGTGAAACTATTCATCGTCTTTTTGATCCGACATCGATATCGTTGTACCAAAGAAAATAAAACCCTTGCTTGAAATAATGCATCAAAAAATGAATATAATGCATTTCATTAATGTATTTAATGCATTGTACATTGTTACTAAATTAAATTATCTCCATTTTTAATTCTTTTTTGCCCTACAACAACCATCATACTAAACAATGAAATTAATCTTTTCATAAGCATTTTTTTCCACCTTTTTGTAGCAGCACCAAGAAGAACAATGGCTTATATATATGTTCTACAAAATGATTGTAACTTCTTTTTATACACAGACGAGCCAAGGCGGCGATTGAAATGGAGACATGGGCGAGTTGAACAACCAGAAGCTCAACTGCGTGAAGATCAATGGGATAGAGATTCTAAATCTGAACAACTTTACATGTATTTTCAATTTTTTCATGTTCTTTTAGTTTTTGAGAAAACCCACCAAGAAAAGAGAAAACCACCAGGAAAGGAGGAGAATTACAGAAGAAAAAGAAATGAAAGATCAATTACAGAATTTTCTCAAACTTACCGTGAATTGATCTAGCCATGAAATTTTATAGCTCTGTATTATCAACTCCTCCCTAAAATCTAACATTTCTGAACTTCAATATAATAGAGAGAGAGAGAGATCGAGGTAGACTTAGAGAGAAAGATGTGATTGTAGTAGTGTGCAACAACGGCGACGTCGACCGTTGTGGTGGAAGCAACGATGTCGATCAAGCAACGATGATGGTGGTGGTGAAGGGAGAAATAGAATATTGAGGGAGAAACATAGATTGAACAAGCTAGCTGAGGTAAAATTTTGTTTCCCAATATAGCCTTCCACCCCTTATTTTGTAACCCATATCAGATTTTAAGATTTAATCATAGTCACACATTTAGTTTCTATTTCTCATATAAGGATTGATTTTGGTTCTCACCAGATCTCTTCCATATATATATATATATATATATATATATATATATATGGAAGAGATCATTTGTAAAAGTCTTTTCCCGTAAGAAATAAGAAGCGATCTGGACCATTGATCTTTGTAGATCTACGGTTGTCATTGACCGGTGCATTATAATTGAACATGGAATGCATTATCATAACAATGCATTGTAGTAAATAAAAAGTACATTATTATGACAGTGCATTGTAATAATACAAAAAATATATTATTTTAGTACATAAAATGCATTATTATTATTTTTTACGGAAAAAGTGTTTTGTATGCAAACCAATCCATATATATATATATATATATATATATATATATATAATTATATTCAGAAGTCAGTCGGTTTGAAAGTCGGTTAATTGAAACTTATTTTTTGAAGTGAGAGTTTTGACTTGTGATTTTAATTTGAAACATCAACATATTCAGAATTGATCACTTGAACAATTAAATGTAGGAGTTAGTATGCAAACTGGAAAATGATTAATGAAATTGTCGCAGCCCGACTTAGAATGAAGATAACCAAGCCGGTGGGTCCCACGACATACACAATTTATGATTAACCAAGAAACAAGATAACGACCCAGTTATCCAACAAAAACCAATCGTATAATAAATCATTCTTTTAAGTCAAACCAAAATAGCCGAGAATGGTCAAAAGACAACACCATCTCGTATCAGAGTTTAACAACGGAAATAAGGTTTATCAAGTCATAGCTTCAACATCACACTAAGACAACAATTACTGAATAAATTCAGAGTGTTGCAGCGGAAACAACATGACATATCTTTGATTATATGTATGAAGACATATAATCCTGCTCAACATCAACAATGTCTTAAGAGCTCAACAACAAAAATCCGCCCAGCACACTCCATCTTCATCCAAGCCAGCCTGCACATTTTAGAAATAACATGTAGGGCTGAGTACTTTTGTACTCAGTGGACACATGCCAAAATATATAATAGATTTTATAGATTAATCATGCATCTCCACAGTAACACACAGGGGTTTTTCAGAAAAAGCCCGTGTTTACTAAATCATTTTCGTACTTGCTTCTCCACTTTATTTATTCAATTAAAACCATATCTGAAACAACGCCGGGGAAGAAGGCCTTCTTCCGCGAACGCAACTCACCATGGCTGGTCGCCCCTCAACAGGGTCCATACTCATGGCTACCGTGTACACTAATTCTGGAAAGCACCCTTTTGGCTAACTCAGAATCCGATCGATTATAACAGTTGGCGAACCAACACAGATAGGCATAAGAGAATCCATAAAACAATCCTTTTATGCATGATAATCACTTTAAAACATACTTTTAAAGCATTTGATCAAAAACAGAGCAAAGCTCGAGTTATTTAATATATAGAAAAGCCCACCTGGACTGAAGCTACTTTATCTATACTTTAACTTCTCGGCTTTTCCCTCATTTTTCAGTCCCGCTCGTTCCTTCATTTAATAATTAAATTTAAACATAAGAGCGAGAAAAATTAAATATTCAAATGAGGGATGCCGCTGTTATTCTAAAAATTTCTCTAATTTGTCTCGGCTTTTTCTAGGGTTTTTATCTCGGCAATTAGGAACTAAACTTTTCTAATTACTTCCTCTTTCTTACTTAACTTCTTAATCGATAATTAATCGATTATAACTTCAGGATATATTTTAAAACATAAATCACATATTTCATCATTTAATCTCATACTTAAGCATATAAACACTTTATTAACATTTAAACTCATACTATTTACATCATTAAACACTTAAGCTTATCATATCATTCGTAACATCATATCATAAAAAAAATAAACATTTCATTTCTTCATATAAGCATCTCATTAATCATTAAGCTCTTTCTTTATTTATTTTAGCATAAAAAAAAATGCTTAAGCTCTTTGATAACATTTAAGCTTAACATTATATTATCAATATATGTCTTTGACATATAAGCTCATTAATGACGTATCATTAATTCTTAAACTCATCATTAACGTATCATTAGGAAAAATTAGCTAACATTTTAACTTTTGAGTTTACGGAAGAAACAACTGAAAACAAGTTGAGCAAAGATCAATTTGGATAAATCAAGCCATCGGAAAATCCAAGCTAGCTGGAAAACTGAGCTATCTGGAGAACTGAGCTAGCTGGAAAACTGATCTAGCTGAAAAACTAAGCCGGGAAAAACCGAGTTAGGCCGGAAAACCGAGCCGGAAAACCGAGCCGGCCGGAAAAGAGCCGGCCGGAAAAACCGAACTCATTGGAAAACGAGCCATTGGACCAATTGAGTTAATCCAAATTGAGTCCAAATAAGGTAATTCAGTGGAGTCCAAGGTAATTCCAGTAGATCGGGTCCAAATTGAGTAAATCCAATTGGACCGAGTCAGTGGGTAATTCAGTGAGTTCAAAGGTGATTCAATTGGTCAACGAGTTAATCAATTTGGTCAAATTGACTTAAGCTAGCAATTAAACTCCAGAAACTCTCAATTTCAAGACCATTAATTTCGAATTTCTTACAAATTAGGCCAGGGAGTTTCAACTCATTTAATTCATGTATAAACATGTTCAAAAACATCATATAAGCTCAAATTAAACATCAATTCAAGCATGTAAGATTAAATAAAATATTCTTAGTTTTAGCCCTTAATTTCGGCCCTTTTTAAATTAATTAACAAATGATCAAGCTAGCTAAATTCAATCACTAAACATGTTTATATACATCACATGAACTCATATAAATCATCAATTTGATCATGAAATTCAACAATCAAAAACCCCTTATTTATTCATTAATTTTCGGTAATTCCAAAATAAATAAAAGGGTCTTGAATCTTTGATTAATTCCAACATTAAACATGCTTAAAATAATTTTCTAAGCTCAAATAATCCATCAATTTAATCATCAAGTATCAAAATTAAAAATCCCTTATTTTTCCATATTTTTCATAAATTTTGAAAAAGAAGATGGATTTTTATGCTCAATCTTGAGCTAAGAACTTGATTAGTGAAAGATCTAACCTTCTTGATTAATTTGAATGCTACTTTCTTTGATTTCTTGAGCTTGGTGAAGCTTCTTCAATGAAGATTGTGTGTGATTGAGTGTGTGTTGCCGTGTGTGTGTCGAGAGTTTGAGGAAGAGAAAATGAGGATGAAGATGGATGCTAACACACTTATCTAATAGCTAAGTCCAAATACATTGAACTTAAACACACGTATGTAGCATGCTAATCTTGACTAATCTCTTCATCATCATTGCATTTTGGATAAGGTGAGGTGTCACTTCCTTATTAGTTAGTAATTTGACTTTAGTGTTATAATATCTAAATTAAGATATTATGAATTAAATTTAATACTAACAATATCTTATAATTTATTCTCTTAGATATTGTTAGATTAAATTAATTAGAAATTAATAATAAAGCTTATAAGACAAGCTTTATTTTCTAGGAAAATTATGCTTCATAAATTAGCTTAATTAATTTATTAAACATTAAGCATATAAATCTTACTTTAATTGATTAATTAATTCTCTAATTAATTAATCAAACATCCAATAAACAATCATCACAGCTTTAATTAAAAAGCTTTCAAACTTATAAATATTATTAGGGTTTCTCAAACCCTAATATAAGCTTTCTCAAGAAATTTTGGGAAATAAAATCCGTAACTAAAATAATTTGCTGGAGAAATTTTACGATCTCTGGATAAATCAAATCTTCAAATTAAACACACACTTTTCAAATAAAATCTAAACATATAAGCACATAATCCTAAACACATTCGTAATCTTTCTCGGATCATCCGAGACGAGATTAACATCTTAAATTACTTAATTTACTTAATTTCTTTACTTTCGGCAATTTAAGGCTGCCGAAAAAAATTTTAATTTCTAGAACTTATTTTCTTTCTAAGTTCTCGCATTTTAATTATTCTAAATAATTATCTTAATTATTTACTAAGATTAGTTATGAAAAAGCGGGGTATTACAGAAATGCATAAAACGATGGGAGATCGATAAATTAAGAAATCAAACTTAAACATTTAGGGGTGTTTACTTTGCGTAATAGGATAGATTGATAAAACATATGATTGATTATATGAAAGATTAGATGATCAAACAAGCTCAAAAGTAATCAATCCATCAAAGTAAACGGTTGATTAACCTATACTATTTTTATCTATCTATCCTATCACCAAAAGTAAACACCCCTTAATATTGCGAATAACCTGCACTTGTTCAAATGTATATGAAGTATTAACTTGGTCAAGTCGTCCTTACTAATGGCCATTTTTGAATAGGCCATTCAAAATTGACGAACAAAATGAATTTTTTTTTCCTTGTATTAATCTAACTAAATTTGGAATTGTCTCATATTTGTAGTTTTGAACAGATCAATCTTCAACAACAAATTAATTTTATTACCAAACCGTAGACAATTAAAAGAAAATCAAGAATTGGTGGAAGTTCCCATGCTAGTGGGCATAAGATAATATAGTATATTTGAACAGAAATTTCAGTTTTATCTGAAAAACAGCACCTTTCTGTCTTGATGTAATAACATGGAATATAAAACATTATAGTTGTATATTATTGATTATGCGTGTCCTAACTCCTAATTGGATCTCATTATATTTTTCCTTAAAAAGCAAATTAGGTTGCATCCGCCGACGGAAAAGGACAAAAGCTATAGGCCCCGATATAACACATGCAATTGGGAAATATATATAGGGTGACATGTTAGACACCTTTTGTGAGCATTTTTTGTAGACATCACTTTCGTTTTGTTGATATTAGTATTATTTTATTTAATTTTTGATGTGTTTTATTCTAATACCTAATAAATTGTTATTAAGATCGTTAAATTTACAAATTAATAAAAATCAAAACTCGATTTTTGTTTTTTTCCCCTTTAATTTCAAAGAAATGAATAAATAGGACAAATTGAGCTTTGATTTTTATTAATTTGCAAATTTAACGATCTCAATAATAATTTATAAGGTATTAGAATAAACATAATATCAAAAATTAAATAAAATAATGTTAATGTCGACAAAACGAGGGTGATGTTCACGAAAGGTGTGTAGCACATCACCTCTCTCTCTCTCTCTCTCTCTCTATATATATATATATATATATATATATAGTGCGGATCTAATAAGAACACTTTATTAGGTGAGAAATCAGAACAAATCTGGACCATTGATCCTTGTTGATCTACGGTCCAGATTTAACCGTATATTTAATTACTCTAATTTATGTATTTAAATGCTAATGCATTAAGTTATTGTAGATCTACATTAAAATATTTATTCATTTAGTTCTGCATTTTATGCATCTCCCATGTAATAAAAATGCATTGTTTTTACGTTCTCATATAAGATGTGTTCTTATCATATATATGTAACAGATGCTTAATTAATTTTAGAGATATTTAGTGCTACTTGGAGCTATCAAAATAGATAGATAGTTTAGTTGTATTAGACTGCGATGGCATCTTTTGCACTTAATTAATTTCAAAATAGCTAAATTATTGTTGTACGGTTGGGATATTTGGTTGTAAGCTTGACCGACTTAATTTCTTTTAGGCGGAAGCTAGCATGACCTATGCATGTAAATGGACTTCTTAAAATGCATTATTAACTTCCTATACATAGTGGGGTTATATTAGACAATGTACAATTTTCGTTATTTATGAATAATTTAATTGATTTTTCCAAAATTTATCATTTACTTTCTTGTCCTTAGTTCTAAATAAGGGATAAATTAGATGCTTGATTTAAAATTTCAAAAATCAAATCATATCTATCTATTCCATAATTAATCTCAATCATATCCATAATTATTTCCATAAATCATGGTATAATTAAGAAGTGAATCCAAATAAAATCATAAATATTAATCATTAAATCCAATTTCGAATATGAATGTATTTTTCGAATTATTAATTTAATTTTGTGTATTTTTTGAATATGAATGTATTTATCAAGTTATTAATTTAATTTTGTGTATTTTTTAAATTATTAATTAATTTAATTTTGAATAATTATTGTTCCCATCTAGACCCTGTCATGAACGGAATTTGCTCCCTACCAGACCTCCCTAATTTTTTAACGAAAAAATATGCGATATATTTATTTAATGCCATTTATTGTTTAAAATAAAGAGATAACAATTACAGAAGTTGAAAATAGAGAAAGTCTACGAAATAATTTTGTAATTAATTATTTTTTTCAAAGTTTTATAATATTTGAAAATTCAATACATTGAAAGTTAAATTGAATTAAAGGATGCAAATTCTAAAATGAATATAGAAAATTAATGAATTACAAACTTTCAATCGTATTACTAGCGTTACGATTATTGATAAAATGAGATGATTGATTTTCTCACTTGATAAAATAAATATTCATGCCTGATAATTTCACTATCATGAGCCAAACACACGACGCCTCATGAACCATGACACACAGCGGCACAACACACGGCGCTCCATGTGCCAAAAATTAAAATGTTCTTCCTCTTCTTCACGCCGATCATCTTCTTCTTCTTCACGCCGTTTGTCATCATGTTCATCATCACGATGGTCTTCATTTTCACCATGTTGATCGTCTGCATGTCCATCGTCGTTGCCCATTGCATCATCTTCTTCGTCAAAACTATCATGCCTAGATTCAAACAAATCATCAAAAACATTTCTCAAATCATCGTTGCCTGACATGCTTATTGAAATCGAAAATTATGAGAAAATCCGTTTAGGTTTGAATTTCACAACGTTCAAACACTTCGTTGCAGTATTGTTTTTTTATATATGTATTTTTGGGAATCCTTTAAAGATATTATGAGAATAATAATAGATATGAAAAGATATCTCTCAAAAAATAAAGATATCATAAGATAAAAGTTATTTTATCCTAAGATTTGAAATCAGAAAGATTTTTATGTAATATACTATACAATAATTTCCATATAAAATTCCTACAATCTCAAAATAATTTTTTTTTCCAAGCTCAAAATATAATTATATTAAAACACAATATTATTGAATAAAATATACATATAGAAAAAATATAATTGTAGGGTCGTTAAATATACATATATTGGCTTATAGTGCCATTTAAAAAAAATAGTGTATTGTATTAAATTGAATTTTTTTTCGTTTAAAACAAATATATATGTATATCAAAAAATATAGATAAACATAACGAGGAAAAAAGGTAACGAATATGAAAATGATAATTCAACTTTAACATAAGTAAATCGAAAAAAAAATATAAACGAAACAAGATTATGTCAAGTTTGGGAGATTATTTGGTTACCTAAATTTACGCAATCAAATTATATATATCTAATTAAGATTATGTTGATAATTAAAACATTCCAAAATAACATAAGGGTAAATTAGAGAAATGTGTAAACCAAAAAATCGGAAATTAAGGAACCGATTTTGGAAAAACCGATTTTTGAAATATATGAATAAATAAAACCGATTATATCTAGGACATTATGTCAAATTATCACTATCCTTAAAAAAATGCATGTATCAATCCAGGCCATATATGTATAGGCCCGCCTTGTCCCATATATAGATGTAAATTTTTATCCCCGGTTAATTATACAATGTTGATTGTTAATCTTCTGTTGTTTTTTTTTTAATGTGATTTTGTGCTAATCAAACAAAATATACATATATATATATATAGGGTGTGGATCTGGTGAGAACCATTCCTTATATGAGAAATAGGAACTAATCCTGACCATTTATTTGTAAATAATGTGTGGCTAGAATTACATCTAAGAATTTAACATGGATTAAAAAGTAAAAGAGTGAAGGCTAAATTAGGAAATTAACTTTCAAAAACACACTCTCTCTCCTCGTTCAATCACAATTCTTATTCTCTCTCTGTAATTTCTATCGCCAGACATAACCCATCTCCTCTCATCTTCTAACTCTTGTCACCGGTGAATATATATCAATTGTCGGCCGCCGCTAGCATCACCACCACTGTTGTGAACAACCACCGATCATCACCGCCGCCGCTTCCTCTCGTTCTTTTCTTTCTGAAATCACAGTAAATCCCCAAAGTAAAACCCTAAGTTCTTCACTTTTTTCTCGCAAATACAGTGAGACATCACCGATCTCTGCCATTGCCATCACCAGCACGCCGCTGCGGCTCGCTCTCACACCTTCTCTACTCACATATATTATCTACTAAAAATCCCAAAGCCCTCAATCCAGCCAAAATAGTCATCGTTGTTCATCCTCATGGCTAGAAGCTCTCGTCGTCACCTCTCCGGGATGAACAACCAGCAATCTAGAATTCCGCCACTTTTGATGTTCACAACTTCAGTCCTATTTTCTCTATCTTTGACTCAATAACATGAGCAGCAACGGAAGTTATCGCCACCTAACTGACAGCAACACTGCCACCATGGCTTTCCATCTCGCACCTCCTGCAAATACTCCAACTGATATTTGGCATGGTGTTTCAATGAAGCTCTGGTGTTTGACTACATGTATTTTGTATATATATTTTCTTAGAATTATTGTTTGGATGTTGGTACATATATCAGTGTATGATAATTTATGCATCTGTTTACTAGTATTTATGCATTATCTGGCAGAGAATAATTTTTTAACTATCAATGCATTTTGGTTATGTAGTTTGACTAATAGTATGATTTGACATTGTATGGAAATTAAGTGTATTGCTAAATTTGTTAATTTTTGTAATTTTATTTTGTCGTATGCAGTATAATGCATAAATCTAACAATGTAATGCACGAATACCATATATGTAATGCATTAATTGTGATATCGTATTTGACATGTACACTATAATATTATTTAGCATTGCAAAATAGTGTTATAATGAAAGATATTGCATGACAAAAAAATACACAATGTAATGCATAAATCTAAACAATATAATGCAAAATAACAATATAATACATGATACTACATGTAAAAAAAAATACACAATGTAATGCATAAATTTAAACTATGTAATGCACAAATACAACATACGTAATGCATTCATTGTGGTAATGAATCTTTCACTATTATGTGTATTTAAAATTTCATATTGATGCATCACGTAAATCGTGTTAATGCATTATAAAATTATGCCCAAAACATCAAGTAATAAATACTAATATAATATACATAATGTTTTATTGTATAAATCACACTTGACAAAAGATGTTTGTTCTTAATTATAAACGTGTAAATAATATTATTTGTCTCTATTAATAAAAATATAATTAATGCATCAAAAATGTGATATTGATGCATTACTTTAGACTAATTAATGCATTACTTTACACTATTTTATGCATCTCATTTTGTGTACTGTACAAAACAGCGAAAATTATCATATTAACCTTAAGTAAAAAAATGCGGGGTTGACCAAGTAAAGCGGGTTTGACCAGTTAAATATGAGATTAAATCATATTCATAGATCTTGAAGGATGGATGGCTTGGATTGGTTCTTATTTCTCATATAAAGATGAGTTCCTATATGATCGTCTCCGTATATATATATATATATATGTATATATATATATATATAGGGAGCGAATCTGGTAAGAACACATCTTATATAAGAACGTAAGAACAATGCATTTTTATTACATCGGAGATGCATAAAATGCAGAAACTAAATGCATAAATATTTTAATGCATAAACTACAATAACTTAATGCATTAGCATTGAAATGCATAAATTAGAGTAATTAAATGCACGGTTAAATCTGGACCATAGATCATCAAAGATCAAGGGTCCAAATTTGTTCTTATTTCTCACATAAGAAAGTGTTCTTATTTGATCCGCGCCCTATATATATATATATATCTATATATATATATGGAGTGGTTCTAGTGAAAAAAGCCCTTAAACTAATAAATAGGAATAAATCTCAACTCTTGATCCACAATAGATGGATGGCTATATTTGAAGCGGGTTGGATCCGGGTCGGACCCTGGTCAACCCGTTGACTTTTAATTTTTTTTTTATGTTTCGAAAAAAAAATTTCGAAATTTTTTTTTCCGTTTTTCTAATAAAGTGTGGTGCATCTCAATACACTATGTGGTGCATCTCATTTCATGTTGTGATGCATCTCATTACGCAGTGTGTTGCATCTACACATTGTGATGCATCTCATTATACATGGTGGTGCTTCTCATTACACATAGTGTTGCATCTCAAAATACATTGTGGTGCATCTCATAATACATGGAGATTTATCTCATACACTATGTGTGTGTGTATAACTATATCAAAACGAGGGAAAATCTTGGGGTAAGTTGGCATGATAAAATCAAACTACTTTTCAAATCATTGTATTCATACCATATCAATAAGCAAGTGTTTGGAATTTTTTTTTTTTTTTGTCTCCGCCTTCGGCTCCGATTTTAATTTATAGATAATGATTGTGGCAACATTATATATTTTTAGCTCGTTCCGAGGCCTTCGACTCCCCTCGCTCGACTCTTGAAAAAAAATCAAAAATAAAAAGTAATATAGTGAAAAAGAATATTAAAAAATTAAAAATGGTGCATCCCAATACACTTAGTGGTGCATCTCATTGCACAGTTTGGTGCATCTCATTGCACAGTGTGGTGCATATCATCTGACTCTTAAAAAAAATTCGAAAATTAAAAAAAAAATCGAAAATTTTAAAAAAAATGAAAGTCAACGGGTTGACCGGGTCCGACCCGTTGACCTGGATCCAACCCAGTTTGACCCGGATCCGACCCGTTTTGACCCGGATCCGACCCGGTTGGATCTGGGTCAGATCTGACCCTCCATCCCTTGTAGATGTATGGTGGAGATCTATTCCTATTTCTTAGGTTAAGATCCATTCTTATATGATCCTTTTCCTTCTTCCCTATATATATATATATATATATATATATATATATATATATATATATACTAGTAAGTAGCCCGTCGAGACTCGACGGAAAATAACTTTATGTTTTAATTTACGTGTATACATTTTAAAAATAATTTTATATCTTATTTAAAAGTTGTGATATTGTTTGCGTTAATTATTAATCAAAGTTAGAAAATTAATTTTATTTCATGTATCTAAATTTATTAGGAATGACAATGGATTGGGTATACTCATTCATTATGTATTTTCTAAATCTAAATTTGTTTAGAATTTTTCTACATGTTCGTCCTAATCTCGATTAAAATAGTGACTTTACTGTACATACGCGTCTCAAATCCATTGAGTAATACTCAATAAAAATATGAACACTCCAAGTAAAATTAATTAAAATTAGTAAAAATCATTATTTCTATGTTATTTGAACCGTCTCGTTGGTTTATGCTAAATTACTCGATAAAAATCTAAACAAAGTTAATATTAATTAAAATTTGTAAAAATTATTCTTTTTAAGTATATTTGAACCGCCTCGTTGGTTCATGTTAAATCGATATCTCTAATCTTTGCCAAAATGCGAAAAAAAAATGTTTACATCTTCAAAGTAATATTAATTAAAATTAGTAAAAATCCTTCTTTCTATGTTATTTGAACCGTCTCGTTGGTTTATGCTAAATTACTCGATAAAATTTAAACAATTTAATATTAATTAAAATTAGTAAAAATCATTCTTTTTAAGTATATTTTAACCGTCTCGTTAGTTCATGTTAAATCGGTATCTCTAATCTTTGCCAAAATGCGGAAAAAAATATGTTTACATCTTCAAGGTTTTATTTTCTTTAGCTACCTATCCCACATTTGATTCAATGTATATATTCTCTATAAAGTACTAATCGAAGTTTTTAGAAAAATATGAATGAAAAATGAAAAGGATTCTATATAGACATATTGATTAAATATATATTTATTTAGTCTTCGTAGGGATTTTCATTTACAAATTTTCTATAAATTATTATATATGAATTAAGAATGTATAAAATAATGATTTATAAGAATGCATTCCGAAATTGTTATTATTTTAATATGCATAATATAAGAAATTAATTAAATGGAGGGAAAGATAAATATGAGATGTGATTAATAGATAAACATGTAATATTTAAGAATATGAAATTAATAAAATTTTATTAATAAAAATAAAAATTAGAATATATATGAATTAAAATTAGATAAATTACCAGAAAAACTGAACAGAGCACCGTGGAAGGGGCAACTTTATTTTCATATTAGTAATAGACTAGTAAGTAGCCCGTCGAAACTCGACGGGTAATAACTTTATGTTTTAATTTACGTGTATATATATTTTAAAAATAATTTTATATCTTATTTAAGAGTTGTGATATTGTTCGCGTTAATTATTAATCAAACTTAGAAAATTAATTTTATTTCACGTATTTAAATTTATTATTAGGAATGACAATGGATCGGGTATTCATTATGTATTTTCTAAATCTAAATTTGTTTAGAATTTTTCTACATGTTCGTCTTAATCTCGATTAAAATAGTGACTTTACTGTACATAAGCGTCTCAAATCCGTTGAGTAATACTCGATAAAAATATGAACACTCCAAGTAAAATTAATTAAAATTAGTAAAATTCCTTCGTTTTATGTTATTTGAACCGTCTCGTTGGTTTATGCTAAATTACTCGATAAAAATCTAAATAAAGTTAATATTAATTAAAGTTTGTAAAAGTTCTTCTTTTTAAGTATATTTGAACCGTCTCGCTGGTTCATGCTAAATCGATATCTCTAATCTTTGCCAAAATACGGAAAAAAATGTTTACATCTTCAAAGTAATATTAATTAAAATTAGTAAAAATCATTCTTTCTATGTTATTTGAACCGTCTCGTTGGTTTATGCTAAATTACTCAATAAAAATCTAAACAATTTAATATTAATTAAAATTAGTAAAAATCCTTCTTTTTAAGTACATTTGAACCATCTCGTTAGTTCATGTTAAATCGATATCTCTTATCTTTGCCAAAATGCGGAAAAAAATATGTTTACATCTTCAAATTTTTCTTTTCTTTAACCACCTATTCCACATTTGATTCAATGTATATATTTTCTAGAAAGCACTAATCGAAGTTTTTAGAAAAACATGAATGAAAAATGAAAAGGATTCTATATAGACATATTGATTAAATAGGGATTTTCATTTACAAATTTTCTATAGATTATTATATATGAATTAAGAATGTATAAAATAAGGATTTATAAGAATGCATTCCGAAATTATTATTATTTTAATATGTATAATACAAGAAATTAATTAAATAGAGGGAAAGATAAATATGAGATCTGATTAATAGATAAACATGTGATATTTCAAGAATATGAAATTAATAAAAATAAAAATTAGAATTTATATGAATTAAAATTAGACAAATTACCAGAATAAAGGAAAATTTGAACGGAGCACCGTGGATGGGGCAGCTTTATTTTCGTATTAGTAATAGATATATATGTGTGCGTGTATAAGTACTTCATTTAAAAAGATAAAATAATCATGCGAAATATCATTATACACAACCAAAAAAGAATAGTTAATGAGTTTATCAAGATTTATTCGCGTCAGTTAGATTTGCTAATGTCATAGCCAATCAAATAATTAATACTTTGAGAAGCACGCTCGATGAAGAAATTCATCTTAAACTATTATAGCTAGTATTTTCGATCAGGTTACGTTGTTAATCACTCTACAAATTAATACATAGACAGAATTTAGTAAACCGAGATTGGCGTCTAAATTACTCAACTAAATTTATTAAGTTTTCTCAGAAAAGCGGTATATATCGATATGTCCGTATGATGAAATTTTAAATTAACGTGTACACATGACAGCACAATACGCAACTATAAAAAAATAAAAATTTATCAGAATATTTTACGATTTTATTAACATGAAAAGAAATTGGACATTCGAAGACATAGAACGATAGAAAGTACTGAAACTGCAAAATAACAAAAACAAAGATTTCTCATAAAAGAGGAACATGATGAATATTGTTTCTGGAATCACCCTGCTGCTTCTCTCTCTCTCTCTTAATTTTCTTAACCTCTGTATCTATATCACCGCATTGCCTGCCACATAAATGCAGCTGCAACTCATGGGGGGAATTTTTTGATATGAGATGCATAACTTCTTAAACTTTTTGTGTTTGAGTGTCGATATACATATGTGGGTGTGAATTATCTGTGTCTCTGTCTGTATGTGTGTGTGATGCAAGGGCATCGATCTAGTAAATTTGAGGAAATCTAACATCGGTTGAATATGCAAGGTTGTTGAGATTTAAATAGTGTGGACAATCCTTCTTTCTTAACCATAATTTTGAGGCGAAGTTAGACTTAACTTTTAACAGACTGCATCAGTCTATTCTCGACATAGGCCGCTTTGTCATCTACCGTAGGCAATAGTTTTCATTGGGATAGAGTGTGCAATCAAAGCGCCACTTTACCTAGCTATCATTGATCTTATTCTAAACGTCTTAATTATTAATTCACCAATACCTTATAAATTGAGTCTATTATATTGTCCCGTGATAAGGAAGTATATATATATATATATATATATATATATATATATATATATAGGGTAGGGTTCTGATAAAAACTTATTATATAGTGAAACCTAGAAACCTTTATACACCATTGATTAATATTGAATCAATGGTCAAAGATGGTGACATGTGTCAATATACTACACTATTTTTATTTTACTTGTATTAGTTTTGATGGTTAGAAGGTTAATTTAGTATAATTGGAAAAACTAAATCCCACAATGCAAGACAACTTTTTTTAATTATTATGGCAAATAAAATTCTAATTGAATTTGAATTAATCACGTGAATTGAAACTACTTTTTTTTTGGTTGAATTTAAATTAAAAGTGATGATACAATAATTTAAATTAAAAGTGATGATACGTAATTAATATTTATTTGATTATGCATGCGTATAATATTGGTGATGCATATTTGAGATTGTTGTGTTTATGCATTAACAATAACATAATTATGCATTATCAATATAGATTTATGTGTAATGATTTTACATGAGTATAATTCAGTTTAATCATATTAAATTTTTTAGTTCATGCAATGCATATTTTTTGTTTATGCATATGCTGATTGCAGAATACATACTTTATTGCAATGTGTATAGTTGTTTTCTGATTATGTATTAACGAAAACATAATTATGCATTATCAAAATTAATTAATTATACCGGATAGGTGAGCAAGACGACATACTGGATGATGCTAAAACCAGAAAAATGGATATGAAATAGTAGAAGAAGAAATAGAAAACAAAACCAAAAAACAAAAAAGAAAATGAAAACGTTATGGAGGAGAAGGATAAGGTAGCAAATCAAAAGATTTATATAATTGCTACAATCAAGGATTGGACGATTATAAAAAATAAATCAAAGACAAAATCACCCTTTTTAATTCTAATTAATATAAATATTTAATATAAAATTCAATTAATTTATATCCATTGATCTACAAATATCTATGGTGTATAAAAATTTCTACGTACTACGGGGGAATTAGTTTTTATTTGAACTCTCTTAATTCACCAAGACCTTATAAATTGAGTCTATTATATTACCCCGTGATAAGAAAGTGTATATATATATATATAGTGGATCTGGTAGGAACCTATTTTTATATAAGTTCGTAACAACCATGCAGTTTTATCACACCGGATAAAGCATAAATTACATTACATTAATGCACAAAATACAGTAATTTAATGCACAAATATTTAATACACTTTTAATGCACAAATTACAGTAATTTAAATTAATTTGGACAGTGGATAAAAAAAATCAACGGTCCAGATTAGTTCCTATATAAAGATAAATTCTACACGATCCTCTCCCTATATCCCTATATGTGTGTGTGTGTGTGTGTGAGTGGATCTGGTGAGAATGCATTTCTATATGAAAACGTGAAAACAATGCATTATTACATCGGAAATGCATAAAATGCAGAAACTAAATGCATAAATATTTTAATACATAAACCACAATAACTTAATGTATTAACATTTAAATGCATAAATTACAGTAACTAAATACTCCATCCGTCCCAATAGCAGGGTCTCTCTTTCCTTTTTGGGGTGTCCCAATAGCAAGGTCCCATTTCTAAATGGAAATAATTAATCCTTCAAAAAGCTTGGGACCTACCACCTTTTATCTTTTTACTCTTGTTTCTTAATACTCGTGCCCAAAAAAATGGGACCTTGCTATTGGTACGGAGGGAGTACATTGCTAAATTTGGACTGTATATCAACAAAGATCAATTATCCAAATTTATTCTTATTTCTCACCTAAAAAAAATGTTCTTAATTGATTCAATTGGAAATGTTGTGATGCTATGGTGCCATTATTTTTGTATTTTAATTTACTAGTAAGTAGCTCGTCGAAATTCGACGGGAAATAACTTTATGTTTTAATTTATATGTATATATTTTAAAAATAATTTTATATCTTATTTAGAAGTTGTGATATTGTTCGCGTTAATTATTAATCAAACTTAACAAATTAATTTTATTTCACGTATCTAAATTTATAATTAGAAATGACAACGAATCAAATATACTCATTTATTATGTATTTTCTAAATCTAAATTTGTTTAGAATTTTTCTACATGTTCGTCCTAATCTCGGTTAAAATAGTGACTTTACTGTACATACTCGTCTCAAATCCGTTGAGTAATACTCGATAAAAATATGAACACTCCAAGTAATATTAATTAAAATTAGTAAAAATCCTTCTTTCTATGTTATTTGAACCGTCTCATTGGTTTATTCTAAATTACTCGATAAAAATATAAACAAAGTTAATATTAATTAAAATTAGTAAAAATTCTTCCTTTTTAAGTATATTTGAACCGTCTCGTTGGTTCATGTTAAATCGATATCTCTAATCTTTGCCAAAATGCGAAAAAAATATGTTTACATCTTCAATGTAATATTAATTAAAATTAGTAAAAATCCTTCTTTCTATGTTATTTGAACCGTCTCGTTGGTTTATGCTAAATTATTCAATAAAAATCTAAACAAAGTTAATATTAATTAAAATTAGTAGAAATTCTTCTTTTTAAGTATATTTGAACCGTCTCGTTGGTTCATGCTAATTAAATCAATATATCTAATCTTTGCCAATTTTATAATATTAAATATATATATAGATTATTATATATGAATTAAGAATGTATAAAATAAGGATTTATAAGAATGTATTCCGAAATTGTTATTATTTTAATATGTGTAATAGAAGAAATTAATTAAATGGAGGGAAAGATAAATATGAGATGTGATTAATAGATAAACATGTGATATTTCAAGAATATGAAATTAATAAAATTTTAATTAATAAAAATTAGAATATATATGAATTAAAATTAGACAAATTATCAGATTAAAGGAAAATCTGAACGGAGCACCGTGGAGGGGGCAGCTTTATTTTCGTATTAGTAATAGATTTTTGGGCTATAAAGAGAAAACGATTAGTGGGATTATCCTATAAGCTGATTGGACCTTTGCTCTAATCACGATGAGCTTTAATGGGGCCCATTAAGTAATGCCTTGATGAGTGCACTAGGTCTAAACAAAAGCTTTGGTCTATTTTTCTCAAGTACAAGGATTCGAGTACTAAAAAGTCTTTTTTTTAATGAAATTTAAAAAACTTGTTTATAGATTTTAGGTCCAATGTAATTTCGGACAGATTTGGCTGCCAAAACCCCACTGGACTCATGTTGATCTGGCTTGCCCCAATTATTTTTTGAACTACAAATGATATTTTGAGTTTAGTGGGCCTCGTTCTTTCGGCCTGACATAATTTTGGGCAGGCCCACATTTCAAAAAGCCTACTGGGCTTGGGCCGGGCTAACCAGATCTTTTGCCACCTCTACAAATTATGATTGAAAAAGCTTGCTTATATTTTAGTCAATACTTAATCGAGTTAGGTTAAATTATAGAGTATCTGACTCCATCCAATTCCAGCCTTGAATCATAATCACAAGCCTAATTCTCTAATAAAAAAAATCACAAGCCTGACCGGTAGTTGCTGGTAAACCTCTTTGAGTTTCTTATAACGAATTAGGTTTCAAAAGGTCAATATTAGTTGGTATCCTAATGAAGGATTTGATTGATGATTGTGCTCAATTATTTGCTACAAAAAATTATGTTTTATATCCTTATATTTTTCATCTAAAAAGAAAATTTGTTTTTTGCATTATTTTTTGGTCTGTGATGCAGCCTATGAAATATAAATAAAATCAGTTTATAATTAATGATACAAGATTACAGACATATATGAAAAAAAAAGGATTCCAGACATATCGTATCAGCTAATTAACGATTCGCGCAAATAAGATGATACGTAAATTTTTGTTAATTTTCAAATTCCCTACAGATAATGGACATGCATGCATTCTTTTCTCTTTTTTTTTCCATAGTGAAATCACGTTCTCTATAAAGTTAGTGTCTTAATTACTAAAATTAAATTTAAAAATTAAAAATAAGAAAATAATATTAATATAAGATATTATAATAAATTTTCATCCCAAAAAAAGGATGGTTTTTACGGGTCTTAAAGTGGCCGCATGGGGATTGGAATATGAATGATGCTTTTAGACTAGATGGTGGGAACACAATTAAGGAAAATACTGACACATGTAAAACTTCCCATCTGTCAACATTGTACCTTTTTCTTTTCCTACTAAATATTTTTCACGTTTTAAGTTAACAATCACGTGAACGATATTAAGCCGAAAATAGCACAAGCCAAACGAATCCAAGAGTTTATTCAGATAGGAATCCAAACGCAATTATATACAGATAAAAATTACTTCCTCCGTCTCAATAGCAATGTCTCACTTGATTTGGGCACGATAATTAAGAAAATAGAGTAAAAGGAGAAAAAATGGAGAAAAAGTGGTATTTCTTACAGCTTTTGAAGAATTAATTATTTCTATTTTTGGAATGAGACCTTGCTATTGGGACAGACAAAAAAGGAAAGCGAGACCTTGCTATTGGGACGGGGGGAGTATAACGCAATTACTCGTATGCGGCGCGCCGCACGTGGTGCGACTGAGCTCACGTGTGCAGGTGCATGCAGACCGTTAAGTCAGGCGCGTGTATCAATTTTTTTTAATTCGGCGCGTGTAACACATGCGCCTGACTTTTTAAATTTTTTTTCCAATTTTTTTTCAATTTTTTTATTCATTTTTTTAAAGAGCCGAGCGAGGGGAGTCGAAGGCCTCGAAGCCCGCTAAAAGACATTAATGTTGCCACAATCATTATATATAAATTAAAATCGGAGCTGAAGACAGAGAAGAAAAAAAAAACTGAAAAGTCAACGGATTGACCTGGTTTGAACGGGTCGGATAAACCTGGATCCGGTCGTATCCCATGAGAGTGTGCCTCAAATTATAAATATGCTTTTGTATATTGAAACCATTTAACGGATTTTGTGTTTATTTTGATGCTAGCCTCAAAATTAATATGCTTTTGACTTGAATTTTGACACGTTGTTCACTTCATAATTAGAAGATAAAAAAATACCAAAAATAACATTAATTGATCCATCCTTCAATTTTTGGCACATGAACAAATTTCTGTCGAAAGAAAACTAAAGTGGTGTCTGAGAATGACATGAATTTTCGTAAAAAAAAATACAAAATTAATTGAAAAAAAATAATTATTAATGTGGAGATGAACTTCTCGAACTTTTTAATCCCAAAACATGTGGCCCCCAATTGCGATCTATATTTTTTAGCATGCAAAATGTCCTCGGGATAAAATTAAAAATATTATGTATTGACTTGAGGGTATGAAATTATCATTATCTATTTAGATAAGATTGACACAAAATTCTACTCCTATAATTGAGACAAAATAGTATATTCTCTCTCTCTCTCTTCATGATGGAATATAGTCATAAATGTTGTTTAATGCATCTATAAAATGTAAAGTACATGGATGAAAACAAATGAAAAATAGTACTACAAGAGTGTATACAAGTGTGCTTTGTTTAATTAAGGTCAAAGTGTTTATTATAAGTCTATTGAACTAACTTAAAATTCAATAGTTACAAATGGCAACTTAGGTAGTCAACGGTCAAAATTTACGAGGATTCTAAAGAGTTTAGTGGGCAGATTTGTTAGACTCTACCTATCTACATGTTGATTAATAGTTTCCTCTTGTACTATATATACAAATTATAAGATTATACTATTACTTAATTTGTCCACTGTATATAAAATATAAATATATCTTTTTTTTTAGAATTACAATATAAATATATCTTTTGTTTCCCTCTAAGGGATAAATTATAAAGTATGCATACTTACTTTTTATTAAAAAAAATAACAGATATTAAGTTGCAGACATTGAAATATCTAAGTATATGAGCTGACTAATATAAAACGATATAGCCATATAGGTAACTACCACACTTAATTTTGTAAATAATCATAATTATTTCATACAAAGGGAATACTATGTGCAATTTGAATTCCATGTAAATGTAGTATTTGAAACCATGATTATCAAATAAATTAAAGGTGAACTTCATAGTATTTAATTTCAACTTGTCATATACAGAAACGTAATAAACATTTTCGCCATAATCAGTTAATCACTGACAATGCAAATTTAGAAAGAAAAAAAAAGTTGGCACATTTAAAGGACAAGCTCAACTAAATAAAAATAAATAAATTTTAAATACCTTTTTCAACAAGACAAAAAAATAGAAAAATCTGGTCTGACTCGGATTATCCCCGCGCCTGAACCCGGACCGAGTCAGCACGTCAAATCTTAGCCAATACTTTTACTTCTTTTTTCTCCTTTTTCCTTTTAGTTTATATTATTATGATTATGATTAGGAAACACAAAAACGACTTCCATTTTCAAATATTCAACAGTCAAACATTCAATTTAAATACTACAACGTTATGATCCAATCCCACGATTTTTGAATCTTTCCTAATTCCTAATTTCTCATTTCCCCTAATTCTAAACATTTTTACATACCTTTGACCCCTTCTAGTCCCTTACCCATATCATATATATACTATATATCACCAAAATTGTATAAACGCTATATTGGTGTAACAAACTAATTATAACAAGAAACACTCTATCAAATTCTCCCCCAACTCAAAGACATTCATCAAATTTGTTATTTTTCTTAAATTTATATTGCTGTAGATCATGAGCTCGTTGTGGAGGCGGAGGCATGGCGGCCGCGGCCATGTGGCCGGAAAACGAGACGGTCCAGAAGGGAAAAAAAATTCAGGTACGGAGCTCACTGTTCCTACTCATTTCCGATGCCCCATTTCTCTAGACTTGATGAAGGATCCGGTATCGTTAGCCACCGGCATAACGTACGACCGGGAGTTCATCGACAAGTGGATCGACACGGGGAACGTCTCGTGCCCGGTGACGAACCAAGTCTTGAGAAATCACGATCAAATCCCAAACCATGCATTGAGGAAGATGATCCAAGAATGGTGCGTCGACCACAAATCCTACGGCGTAGAGAGGATCCCAACTCCTAGGGTTCCTCTCAGCCGGTACGAGGTTACCGAGGTTTGCTCAACAATGGCGGCGGCCACGAGAGGCCGCGACGACAGCAGGTGCCGAGAATTGGTGGCGAAGGTCAAGGATTGGGCTAAGGAGAGCGATCGCAACAGGCGATGCCTCGTTAGTAATGGGATCGGAGCCACGCTGGCAGAAATGTTGGAGGCGTTCGCGCGTTTTCCATTGGAGAAACATGGGAATCTGGTAAAGGAGATGTTGTCTGCGCTGACGTGGAGTTTTCCTCTAGGAGAAGGAGGCGTTTCCAAGTTGAAATCAACGGTGTCTCTGCGTTGCATGGCGCGGCTGTTGAAGGGTGAGGATCTTTCCTCGAGGCGAAGCGCGATGTTGGTGATGAAAGAGGTGGTGATTTCCGGAGATGATGAGTGTGTACAAGGCCTAATGGAAATTGAAGGAATTGAAGAGACATTGTTTCAAGTGGTGAAAGTACCGATTTGCCCTCGAGCTACGCAGGCATGCCTAGTAGTGATTCACCACATGATGCTGGCGCAAGAAAAGATGACACTGAGGTTTGTGGAAATGGGGCTCATTGATTTGGTTCTTGACATTCTTGTTGATGGTAATAAGAACATGTGTGAGAAGGCATTGGGCGTGTTGGATGACATGTGCAGCTCGGAAGGAGGGAAGGAAAGCGCGTACGAGAACGCGCTCACAATTCCTATAGTCGTGAAGAAGATTTTGCGGGTTTCAGATTTAGCGACGGAATTTTGTGTTTCGAGTCTGTGGAAGGTGTGTAATTCGGGAGGAGGAAATGAAGAAGGAATTGTTGAGGTGTTGAAGGTAGGGGGGTTTCAGAAGCTGCTGGTGGTGCTACAGCTTGGGTGTGGTGAAACAACAAAGGCGAAGCTCACTGATTTGTTGAAATTTATGAATGCCTCTAGGAATAAGCTTCAATGCTTTGACTCATCTATGGGATTCAAATATGTCAAAAGGCCCATTTGATTAATTTACCAAAGGATCTCTCTCTTCCTGTTTTCCCCCCTTCAATTGGATTAATTTTTCAAATTAATTTTTCTTTTCTACTTTTCTTCGGAATGTGAATTGTTTCATTTTCTCAACTAATTATATATGTCGTCTATCGTGGATAACTTGGAACATATATGTCTGTTCCTGTGCCTGTGCGTGTAGACTGGATTATATGAGATATAGATCCAACTGCTATTCTATTTTGGGCGTTGATTTTGCATGATAGTTTCACATTTTTGACTCGACCCCAAACTAATAGCAGTGCGCCATCTACCTATAACTAATAGGAAAATAAAGCTGTCTCATTCACGGTGTTCCATTCAAATTTTAATTTGTCTAATTTTAATTCATATATATTCTAATTTTTATTTTTATTAATTTCATATTCTTGAAATATCACATGTTTATCTATTAATCACATCTCATATTTATCTTTCCCTCTATTTAATTAAATTCTTCTATTATACATATTAAAATAATAACAATTTTGGAATGCATTCTTATAAACCCTTATTTTATACATTCTTAATTCATATATAATAATCTATAGAAAATTTGTAAATGAAAATCCCTATGAAGACTAATATATTTCCTTTTTATTTTTCATTCATGTTTTTCTAAAAATTCGATTAGTGCTTTCTATAAAATATATACATTGAATCAAATGTGGGATAGGTAGCTAAAGAAAAGCACAAAAAAACTTGAAGATGTAAACATATTTTTTTCCGAATTTTGGCAAAGATTAGAGATATCGATTTAACATGAACTAACGAGACGGTTCAAATATACCTAAAAAGAAAGATTTTTACTAATTTTAATTAATATTAACTTTGTTTATATTTTAATCTAGTAATTTAGCATAAACCTAAGAGACGGTTCAAATAACATAAAGAATGATTTTTACTAATTTTAATTAATATTATTTTGAAGATGTAAATATTTTTTTTCCAGCATTTTGGCAATGATTAAAGATATCGATTTAGCATAAACCAACGAGACGATTCAGATATACTTAAAAAGAATAATTTTTACAAACATTAATTAATATTAACTTTGTTTAGATTTTTATCGAGTATTTTAGCATAAACCAACAAGACAGTTCAAATAATATAGAAAGAATGATTTTTACTAATTTTAATTAATTTTACTTGGGGTGTGTTCATATTTTTATCGAGTATTACTCAACGGATTTGAGACGAGTATATACAGTAAAGTCACTATTTTAACCGAGATTAGGACGAACATGTAGAAAAATTCTTAATAAATTTAGATTTAGAAAATACATAATGATTGAGTAAACCTGATCCATATCTAGATACGTGAAATAAATTAATTTTCTAAGTTTGATTAATAATTAACGCGAACAATATCACAACTTTTAAATAAGATATAAAATTATTTTTAAAATATATACATATAAATTAAAACATAAAATTATTTCCCGTCGAATTCCGACGGGCTACTTACTAGTATATTATTAAAACGATTGCAGATTCAAGACCTCTCCTTAATTCGAGGTCCTACGTGGCGCTCTCTCCTTTCAGTATTCTTATTTATCTTTAATCTTTTGAGCATTTTTATTCATTCATTCTATGTATATTTAATATAAATTTTTCCATCCCACATTGATTCTTAATAAAAACTTCAGTCTTTGAGAACCTATGTAAATACTCACAATTCATGTGTATTTTTCCATTCCGTAATTATTTTGCACAACCAATATAATTTGGCAAATTAATTTGTTGGCCAAATAAATAGTTTTATTTTTATTGACAATTTTAATTTGATCAATTATTAAGTTGTCAATATTAATTTGTTTAATTTAACAAATTTTTAAATTAATGTAAATAAAACAAAAATCTCAAAAATACGTATAATTCTTGGATAAATATATATATACATGTAGGGATAATTCTCGAAATTCAATAATTCTTAAAATTAGGTAGGGATAATTCTCAAAATTTAACTTTGTGATGAGATGATCAGACGTACACAATAATTAACATCGTATATAATGAAATATTTGACAGATTGTGAGGTAAAAAAAAATGTTTGATTACTATTGATTTCTTGCAACTAAAGAAAGTGAAATAAAATCAAAGAAACACTCTTTTTGATCAATTATCGAAATATTATCACTCCGAAATAATATTAAATTATTTTTAATGTTCATGCTTATATATTGCAAAATGAATAAAAATAAAAATATTGTTAAATGAAGTACAATAAAATCGAAGAACAGCCTTATTATGTATTTCATTTTAATAATATAGTTTGCCATCGATTTTCGACGGGATACATACTAATTTTCTGATATATATGCGTGTATACTATTCATACAATAACCTCGTTTGACAGAAATAAAGAAATAGAGAATCCAAGAATCCTCTATCACTACATCGACGTATATTTCCTTTATTAGCATATTATTACACTAGGAATATAAAGATTTGATTCGAACACAAATGACAATTAGAAAACTAACGCCACCATTTATTTTTTTTTATTTTTTATTTTTTTTTATGATGAGGGATACCTGGCGCTATTACCTAACGTGCAGGGGGTGGCAGGTGGTGGCGGCCGCCCCTCAAAATTTTACTTATATATATATACATATTATAAATATTTATAAATTTGTGTAGTTAAAAATATATATTTACATATATATTATAAGAATAATTATAAAGAAATTTCTAAGCCCATTATTCAAGCTCAATCTCAAATAATTTAAATTTTCTTATTTAAATAGCTTGAGTTTTACTTAATTGAATAACATACTATATCTTTGGATATATAGAATCAACAACGAGATTTAATTTAGAGGAGGAAAAGTGATTTTGTTTGGACTTTTTATATGTGATTGAAAATGGCAGAGGGTGGGAAGGTGTTGGATTGATTAAGTGAGAAATGTATGTTTATTATCTAAAATTATATTGTCAAATTTGAAATTAGTTACAGAAGTCTAAAATAGAATATTAACCTTATGTGTTTATTCCGCCATTTTTGTATAATTGATCAAATTTGGAATTAGTTATTTTTATTAATTATTACCAGATAATTTATCTTTATAATTTTTTTTGAATGTTCATGTATAAAGCTGAAAGCTGTCATTCATGCCATTACGACATGTATTACAGCTCATCTAGGGCCTATAGAGATATTTACGGAATATTTCACGGTAGCTAGAGTTTTGAACGATGAAGATGAAGGAGAGGAATTGTTACCTGAAGAAATTCAAGATATAATGGAGGCGACTCGAGGAGTGTTAGTTCTTGCCATCACTACAAGAAAATCGCATATATAGACAACAACAGATAGACAACGGGTTTATGGAAGGAGTTGTCTTTTATGATATAGACGACGGGAGGAAGGGTGGCCGTCGTGTATAACGCGCGGCTGTAGATGACGGGAAGAATAACACGTCGTCTATGATAGCTATGGACGACACACCTCAAAACCCGTTGTCTATAGGCATATAGACGACGGCCTTTACCCCGTCGTGTATAAGTGCTAAGTTATTGCTGCTATAGACGACGTGCTTAACTCTCCCTCGTCGTCTATAAGCTCCAATTTTTTGCTTCTATACACGACTTCTTTAATTTCCGTCGTCTAAAAAACGGGTTTTTTTTCTCTCATTCCAGGCGTATGATTCCATCGTTCTCTTCTTCCCCAAATCTTTCTACCCTAGCTCTCCACTCTCCATTCCAATCGCAGAAGCAGTCTGTAACACCCTTATTTAATTTAAATATAATAAAAACTAATGCGGAAAGTCTATATTTTTTTTAAATATAAAATAACTCTAAACAAATACTTATCTCAAAGTAAAAGAAAGAAATTAAACTTTCTGAAAAATACAGTTCTAAAAGATAACATTAAACTGAACTTAAAATACTTGGAAAATCTGAAATATTTCATTTTTACTAAACCACAAATCCTAATAATCAAATATATCCATCAGATTTAAACATAACAATCCTAAATGTTTTACCAAAATATAATACCAATTCATAAGCTTAAATTCGAAAGAAATACGAAATCACATATCTTCTACCGATACTTAATTAAATAGGAAACTTAAAACCACCAACACACTTTCTTCACGCCGCTCCATGCTCATCACCTGAAAACATTTTAAAAAATAACGGGGTGAGTATTTAAAATATACTCAGTGGGGGTAATTCCAAAACATAACATTTTCTTTGTCCAACAGTATAAACATGGCAAATGAGAATATGGAAACTTCAACCACAAGCTAATAATCATGTGGGACAATAACTTCAACCATAGATCATTTCAATGCACAAAGCAAAGTATGAATCTATAGGATATTTATAACTTCAACTATGCATAGGACATATCTTGCACACATACTCGTCACTTTCACTTCGACCATATCTCAAAGCACAAGTAAACATGTTGGACATAAATCATGTTTCTCAAATAAGAAATTCATATCATTTTAGTGTAAAACGTAACATGTAAAAAATAAATCACTTTATCCCACCTTGAATTCTTGAGAAACAGAGAAATCGAACAAAGGGCTTTATCGCGAAGACGGAGATCCTATTTGCGCCGAACCTAGTTAAACATAATATAATAAATATTAAGGGTAATTTCTAACTTTGATTATACTTAAATCTCTGTAATCAGACCTTAACTAATCTATTATTTAAAACTATTGAAAAATCTGTTCATTGAAGAACTCTGCTCATAACCGGCTACTGAAACCAAAACTCCAATATGTATGAAAAGTCATTAAACCAGATAATTTATTAGGCAAAACTCTTCTAAGCAAAAATAATCTCCAAAATAACACTTAAATAAAAAAAATCTTAAATTATTTTATTTAATCTACTACAGGTTTAACTTTCGATCATGTTCTAACAAAAATCACAAAACTTAGAAACACTGTAAAACAATACTCTTCGAAACAAAAAGGAAAAATATTAATGAAAATTTTCAATAATAAATCATTCGCACTCAATATATTCGAAAGGGAATGAAAATAAGTAATTTAACAATTAACTAATCAAACTCTTCCAAAACAAACACTAATTCTCTCTCCTACAACTCTTAACTTTTCTCAAGTTAAATCATCTGCAGAAGTAATACTTGAGAAAGAAACAAAACAAAGACTTATATTATATTATATATATACGTGTGTGTGTGTGTGTTCGTTTGTGAAGGAAATTAAATCAACCAATGGTTTTAAATGTAAATTTTTCAAAATCCGGAACTTTGTAGTAAAAATGAACGGCACAATAATCTATTCAAAATTAACAATTTCACAACACTCTTTATCGTATCCAACTACTGACCATATATTTAGTACGAGAAACTCAAGATATATAACAATATAGATTTTTAACTTGAAAATTAAAATTAGAACAAGTCGGCGAGCCAAATTTACGAAAGAAAAACTCACCAGTTAAATCTGACGGCAAAAGAAGTCTGACAAACTTTCAAATTTATAAATTCAGATTGTGGGTGTTCTTCCGATGAATAGAATTTTCAAGAGATTTAAATAGTTAAGAAGGAAAAACAAATTGTAAGAGGATTTTCCGTTAAAAAGGTTTATGGAACTGCTTGAGAACGAATCTATTGGAAATACGATAAAGATCGAAGAAAAGAATAAAAAAATACGAAGAGAAACCGTCAGAAGTAGTGGCTGTTGGGAAAATTATAAAGTTTTGATTTAATACCAAAACCCAAGTGTTCTCCAACCGAGTAGATGACCGCATCAACCTAAATTGTGTTTTCCAGCTCGCCTGTTTGACCTCTAGATTTTCTAAGTTTACAGGTTCAGGAAGCGGAAGACAGCAGAAGACCCAGCTGGAGTCAGCTAAGGAAGCGGAAGACAGCAGACGATCCAGCTGTGTCTTCAGCAGGAGTCACCTATCAGCTTAGTCTTCCAGCTGAGCTAAGTTCAAGACGGAGCAGGATCAAACTAAGCGGAGTTCAAGACACAGCTGATCCAGCTGTAAAGAACAAAGGGAACTAACTCTGAAGACATCACTTCAAGTCAGTTTACCCAATCCAGCTCTGAATTCAAAAGCCAGCTCCAAAGACAGAGATCCCAGCGTCAGAGGAAGTCAACTTGCCTCGACCAATGAGGGATTGTCGAATCAGCATCCTAGACTTCAGAACCTAGGATGTGACACAAATGAAGACAAGTTCAGAATCGTCCAACGGCAGATATCGAATTTAAGAAGAGTAGGTAAGATTTAAACGGCTCCTCCAACGGCTAGTATTGAATCTCTACCTATATAATCTCGTCTTCAACCTCAGGATCAAATAAGAAAAACTCTCTACAAGCTTTCATTCTCTGAAAATCCCAAGCCTTCAAAAGCTCTCAAGCAGTTCTAATACTAACTTTATCATCTCATTGCATATTTTATTAAAACTGCATACACAGCTGCTCTCATAAGACAGCTGTGTCTTTCTGAAAGTTGCACAACTTGACTAAGCCGAAAACGTAAAGATAATCTTTTCAAGCTGAGTTTTTCTAACCAATCGAGCTAAGTTTTCAAACCACCACATTCCGCACCGCCAGCTGAGTTATTTGCCCAGCTGACTCTCCTCAGCTGGAATCATAACTGAGCTCACCAACTGTTTTAAACTTGAAAAAGTTTTCAGAAATTTATCTTTTGTGTATTCACCCCCCACTCTACACCAAAGACCCAGCTCAGGGACCATCAATTGGTATCAGAGCAGTAGTTCAAAAGACCGCTGGTTCTGAATCAAGCGATTTGTCTTGATAATCTGTCAGTGGTCAACTGAATAGATCCTCTTTGTTGAAAAACTCATTATATTACATACTGTGCATATCTCCATGGATTCTTATCTTAACAGGAATCTTCCCACCTTCTCGGTCGACGATTATGCAATCTGGAAGTTCAGATTGAAGAGTTTTCTCTGTGCACATCATGACATGATGTGGGACGTCATCTCAGACGGACCCATCATCATCTACAAACAAGGAAACGAGCTTATTCCAGCTCAAGATGGTGGACAACCAACATATCAGCTCATTCCCAAGCCAAAGAGTGAGCATACATCAGAAGAAAGGAAGCAAGCTGGATTAGACAGCTTTGCGAGGAACACCATCTCATCAACAGTCTCCAACGCCTACCTCAGCAAAATCATCAACTGCGAAACCGCAAAGGAGATGTGTGAAACCCTAGCCAAGCTATGCGAAGGGTCTGAGGAGATTAAAGAAAATAAATTTACGATCGCCTGCCAGAAGTTTGATAACTTCAAGTAGCTTGTAAACGAGTCCATGAAGGGATGGAACTCAGATTCTCCAATATAGTGGTAGAAATAGAAACCATCAGAACTAAGAAATACACCTAGCGAGAAAAGAATCTAAAAGTCCTTTCAGCGCTCACAGCTGAATGGAACACATATAAGGTGGTACATCAAAGTCGAAGTGACTTGGGTGATCTTTCAACTGAAAGATTATTCTCCCTGCTCAAAGCCAACGAATACAACTTGAAGATTACCATGAAAGAATCTTCAAGCAATCAGAATGATGGAGAGCTGACACCTGCGCCAAAGGAGATTGCATTCAGAGCCAACTCTGAAAAATCCTCATACATACAGTCAGCCGAGTCTTCAAAGAAGAACAAGAAGGACATGAGCAAGAAAGAGCTACTTGAAGAAATAGCCATGCTGGTCAAAAACTACAACAGACTCAACACCAGCAAGGGCAAGTACAAGAAGTTTGCAAGAACTTACAGAGACAAGTACACAGCAGCTGATGAGAAGTCAGCTGACAAACGAACAGAAGATGGCTGTTTCAATTGCAAGGAACCAGGACACTACCGGCTAGACTGTCCGAAGCTATCCAAGAAAGATAAAGACCAACTGAAAGCTAAGGCAGCTGACAGAAGGAGAGCCTACATCGCAGACGAAGAGTCAGAATACAACAAAATGGATGATAACATGCCATTTTCAGACTCAGAAGAAGAAGCATTGATTACTCACGATGAACCTGATTGGGATACATCCTTCATGGGATAAACAGACGGCATCGATGAAGATGAGGTAATGTCTAGAACTCAAAATCTATCTAACCTCTCACCATCACACGAACACTCTACACAGGTTTCAGAATCAGGGCTACCTGATTGGAGTCTAGTAGAGAAAGTTATGAACGATTCCAAGGAGCTTCAAGAAATCCTTAAAGTCATAATGTGTGAGAATGCCGAGATGAAAGTGGAACTTGAAAGGAAAAAGGTATCAGAAGCAGCTGATACAACACAGCTCCAAAAGGAAGTCGTTTCACTAAAAGACAAAATAGTGAAACAAGATCAGCTGATGAAGGACTTTTACTATGAAAAGAAACAGCTGATGGAAGAATTGGAAAAGGCCACAGCTGAATCAGAAAAGAAGTCAGCTGAGATTATAGAGCTGAAAAGTTCTGAAGAGATACTGTCTAAGAAGATGGTAGCTCTCATCAAAGCCACATCAACAATGGACGAAATCATAAGTGCACAACGTCCAGCAGCACTCAAAGCAGGACTAGGATACAATGAATCAAAGGATGCCACAAACATTGCCTCCACGAGTGGAACAAAGGTAATGTTTGTACGAGCAAAAGAACATCCAATTCCAAAGAACTCAAAGAACAACCGTTGAAAACACAGCAGGCATCAAGAGGACCAGCTGTGAGATATCCTCAAGCTACATCGAGGACACAGCAGGCATCAAAAAGGTCAGCTGTGAGACAACCTCAAGCTCAAATCAGACAGCAACGTGGTCAACCTCAACAAAAACAACAGGCTGGACATTACAGATACCAGCAACATCAACAGCACGTCGAAAGATATCAACCGAGATATCAGAGGAGATACCCAGCTGGATATCACTCATATGATCATCAGCTGGAGAACCAATTCCAGCCGAGGTATCACAAGAGACAGCAGAGACAAAGGAACGTCTCAGCTGGGTACTCAGCTGGATACCGGAAAAGACCAAGACATCAAGTCGGGAAGATACTGAGATCAAGATCCCACCAGCAACAACCGAAGAACACAATGAATGTGTATATCGACTCAGCGGGAAGGATTATCAGATCAAATGACCCAATTCGAGTCATCAAGCAGATCTGGGTCGTTAAAGGATCTCTGCCTAACCCACAAGGACCCAATTAAAACTGGGTACCTAAATTTTGATATTTTGTATAGGTTGCAAGGGATCAACGCATCATTGAGGAGTCGATGAGAATGCTGTGGTACTTGGACAGTGGATGCTCTAAGCACATGACGCACTTAAAACATCTACTCCAGGAGTTTATCGAGCGTCCAGGCCCCCAAGTAACATTTGGTGACAACTCCAAAGGCCTAACCAAAGGTTATGGTACATTTAAAACTAAAAATGTTATAATACCAAATGTCTCTTACGTACAAGGACTGCAACATAACTTGCTCTCCATTAGCCGATTCTGTGACAACGGTTTTTCTGTCAAGTTTGATGCACAGGGAAACCAAGCAGATACTACTAAGAGGGAAAAGAGAAGGAAACATGTATTTTGCTGACTGGAACAGCAGCCCTCCGGAGACTTGTCTTGTATCGAAAAGCAGCAATGAAGTCAGCTGGCTGTGGCACAGCCGGCTGAATCATCTCAACTTCAAGACAATCAACAAACTGGCTAGGAACCAGCTCGCTAATAGAATTCCAGATCAAGTATATGACAAAAGTCATATGTGCAGCGCGTGTCAACAAGAAAACAAACAAGAATTTCATTCTCTCTCAAGCCAGTTTAGTTAACTGATCGAGTACTTCAACTCCTTCACATGGATCTTTTTGGTCCAGTTACTCCAGCAAACTTCAATGGCAGAAAATATACTCTGGTCGTAGTAGACGACTTCTCAAGATTCACATGGGTGTCATTCTTGTACCAGAAGAGCGAAACAAGGACTAAGCTGCCAATCCTGCTGGAAAGATTGTCAACTCAGAAGGAGTGCAAGATAATATCAATCAGATCAGATCGAGGAACGGAGTTTCTGAATGAAACTATTTATGAATATTGCGAGAAGAACGGAGTTCAACATCAAACCTTAGCAGCACGCACACCTCAGCAGAATGGTGTAGCAGAGAGAAGAAACCGAACACTAAAAGAAGCAGCTACCTCAATGCTAGCCAGCTCTGCCATTCCAAACAAGTTCTGGGCCGAAGCAATCAACACAGCTTGCTTCACTCAGAATCGCTCCTTACTCACATCAAGGCAAGGAAAGATGCCGTATGAGCTATGGAACATCAGAACACCATATATTGGATATTTCAAGGTCTTCGGATCCAAATGTCATATCCTACACAATGAAAAAACACAGCTCAAGACGTTCAATGCAAAGACTGACCGAGGAGTATTCCTTGGTTACTCAGCCGTGAGTAAAGCATACAGAGTTTTCAACAGAAGAACTCAAACAGTCAAAGTAACTCCACATGTTACTTTTGACGAATCATCATTCGAATATAGAGAATCTATCAAACGAAGAAATGAAGGAGAATCTTCAAGGCAGATTCAGACAAGAGCTCAAGAAAATCGTATCAGGAATCTGGCCGAACCATTAATTTGGGATGATGAGCCAGAGGAGGAACTTCAAATCAATCAGGAAACTCCACCAGCTGGAAACCAAGAGGAACCTCCAACGCCAAATCAAGGGGGAATATCATCAGCTGGAAATCCAGACACAGCTGAATCCCCAGCTTCATCTCCAGCAGAGCCTCTACAGAAGTCACCTCAATACTCAATCCAAAGAGAGAGTCTGTCTCAAGACTTAACTACAGAGCAACTCCAAGCCAGACGAAATCTTGCTACTTCTAGCATCAATCAGCTGGAAGAAGAAATTCGTAAAAGAAGAAGATGGATTGAAGATCATCCATCATCAGCAATTATTGGAGAACCATCTGACCAAGTCAAAACCAGAAGCTCAGCTGCTCAAGCTTCATCGGATCTTCAAGAAGCAGCTGACTCAGCTCAACTCTCAGTAGAGCTAGAACTAACGGTCTATGATGAAGATACAACTCTAATGGCGTGTTATGTAGCTCAAGTTCCAGAGCCTCAATCAATTCTCGAAGCTTTAAAGAGCATACCTTGGACTAATGCCATGCAGGAAGAGCTGAATGAATTCCTCATAAATTGTGTCTTGGAATTGGTCGAAAGACCTGAATGAGTCAAAATCGTAGGACTCAAATGGATCTTCAAGAACAAAATGGATACCCTTGGAGTCATCATCAGAAACAAAGCTCGACTAGTTGCCAAGGGATACACACAGCAAGAAGTAATTGACTTCGAAGAATCATTTGCTCCAGTAGCGCGACTGGAAGCAATCAGACTCTTTCTCGCTTATGCAGCACATCACAAATTCAAGGTCTATCAAATGGATGTGAAGTGTGCATTCTTAAATGGAGAAATCAAAGAAGATGTCTATGTTGAACAACCTCCAGGATTTGAAGTAGAAAGAAATAAAGTCTACAAGCTAAAGAAGGCGCTCTATGGATTGAAGCAAGCACCTCGAGCTTGGTATGATACTCTATCAAACTTCTTTGTATCCAAAGGATTCAAGAAGGGATCAGTAGGCAGAACAGTCTTCACCATCAAGTCAGGAGAAGACATCCTGGTTGTTCAAATCTATGTAGACGACATCATCTTCGGATCAAGATCAACATTCTTATGCCAAAGATTTCGAGAAATGATGTCAGAACAGTTCCAAATGTCTATGATGGGAGAAATGAGCTTCTTCCTAGGACTTCCAGTCAAGCAATCAGCAGAAGGGATTTTTATAAATCAATCCAAGTACGTGAAAGACTTGATCGCCAAGTATGGAGTTCAATCCAGCAGAACTGTAAAGATTCCGATGAACACCAACTGGAAGATTGAACCTGGAACTGAAGAAAAGTCAGTTGATTCCAGCAAATACAGAGGGATAATAGGTTCCCTGCTGTATCTAACAGCGAGCCGTCCAGACATCTTTTTCGCAGTCGGAGTGTGTTCCAGATTTCAAGTTGATCCAAAGGAAGCACACATGCATGAAGCCAAGAACATTCTCAAATATCTCAAAGGAACTCAGAATGTTGGGTTGTAGTACCCAGCTGAAGACAATCTACAACTGACTGGATATTCAGACTCGGACTTCGCTAGAGATCGGTTGGACAGAAAATCAACTTCAGGAACTTGTCAGTTCCTAGGAAACAAGTTGATCTCATGGTTTTCAATGAAACAAACGTGCGTCGCAACTTCCACGACAGAAGCAAAATACATGGCAGCTGGAAGCTGCTGCTCACAAATTCTCTGGCTGAAACATCAGCTGGATGACTACGAAGTGGAAACTGGACAAGTTCCAATTTTCTGTGATAGCTCAAGTGCGATTGCTATATCAGAGAATCCAGTACACCACACAAGATGCAAACATGTAGATGTACGCCATCACTTCATCAGAGATCACGTGGAAAAGAAGAACGTAATTGTTGAGAAAATTCACACAGACATACAGCGGGCTGATATACTCACAAAGCCGCTAATAGAAGCAAGATTCAAAATGCTGTGCGGATTACTTGGATTACTCAACCCAGACGATGCTTCACCCAGCTGAATGGAAGCAGACCCAGCTGAATGGAAGCTAACCCAGCTGAATGAAAGCAGTCAGCGGGAATTCAGAACCGACATCATTGGTATCAGCTGAGAAAGAATCAAGCTCAGCCAGACGCCTAAGTTGAAGGAATATTCAGCTGAGGGGGAACCAGCTGGAAAAATAAACACTCATCACAACCATTCACAACCGAGGTATCAGCTGACTACAAAGATCAGCTGAGAGGTTTGCATCATCATTATCTACACCTACTTATTCTGTTTTCAGTCAAATCATATCTTGTCATATCTAATCAAGAATTAATTAAAAGTCTGCAAAGAACTGAAACATGGAAGTGTCAAGGAAAAAGTCAAAACGCCTCAACCGTCCTCTCACGCACATTAACTCGCATTTTCTAATCAAGAAACTGACATGACGCGAGAAAGACTCCCAGGCGTAGATCTTCTTATCAATCTACAAATCTTGATCGTCCATTCATCAAGAAAAGTGATATAAATATGATAGAAGAGATACGCAAAATTTTGCCTAAAAAGTCTTTCGGCACTCTTTCTTCTTCCATCAATTGGTATTATTTGTTCCACTAACAAAAGTTGCAGAAGAAGAACATGGAACCTAGAAAGAGATCTCCAGAAGCCGATCAAACATAAAGAATCTGTCAACGCTTCAAGATGAAAGTTGCTTAACTCTCAGGAACCACAAGAAGACGGAGTTCCAGGAAAAGATGAATCTCATCAACAGATTCGGTCTAACGCAGTGGGTGATTGCAAAGCTCAAGAACATTCAACAGGAAGCTGCAGAAATCTTCCTGGGAATGTCAAAGAAAAAAGACCTCCTTCGCCCCACTGTTTCTCTTAAAATAAAAGAGAGAACGGGACATACAACTCCCTGGGATGCGAAAATCAACGTCAACAGAACTGGATAAGATGTTGATAAAGCCGGAGTCTTTGAGAGCAGACATGTCAAAGCTCTTGCTCCACAACAGGAGGCACGGAAAAAGATGCAGGAGACAAAGCAGCATGCATCTACTCCATTCCTAGCTGAGAATCGGAAACAACTTGAGGAGACAAAACAAGCTGATGCACCGTCTTCAACGAGAAGACTCAAGTTAAAGGTGCTCAGTCAGTCAGCCGAGAAGTCAGCTGACATTAAGAGAGAATTCGTAACTACTCTCCGAGGAGCAGAAGGCCCACAAGCGATGGTTTCTTAAGGTAGAGAAGAAGTTCATGTGCCAGCGTGAACATCTTCATCATCAACGCCACAACGACGTATTCCAGCTGATCAACTAAGCTTAAACCCCACAGCAGATGGAATACTTCAACCGCCTTCTCCTCAATTTCCTTCAGCTCAACAGGAACACCAGCTTCGAGATCTACTTATGGAAGTTGGAGCTCAAGTCCCTGCACCAAGCTCAAGTGGAAAACATCATCCAGCCGATGATCACTTGCAGTTGGACGATGCTAACATGAGCTGAACCCCACAGCCACCACTCCAGAAGTGGAAGGGGAATACTCAAGTCCCTCAAGTGCTGAATCAGACCTTCTCATTCAATCTAATGAAGTCTGAATAAGCAAAATTGCAAGGAATGAAGTTGTGCCCTATTCAGAAGATGTTATCTCTAGTGCCAACTCATACCTCCAAGCACTCAGTTGGACCGCCCCAGCTGAAACAGGCCAAGGAAGCTGTGTCTGCAATCACAGCTGAGGCTAATGCTATTGAAGAAGAGCCAGCTAATGCAACTGCTGAGCCAGCTAATGCAACAGCTGAGCCACCAAGACTCCAGACCTCGCTGCTCAAAGCTGACAACCGCAGTACAGCCAAACGAAACATCGCAACAGCTAATAGTACAGCGAAGATCGCTGAAGCAATTCAGGAAATTGCACAGCTCAATAAGACGATGGTGTATCTCTCTCACCTTGATTGATCATGCCAAAAATGGGGAAGAGAATGAGACAAAGAAGAGACAAACTGCTGAGCAAGAGGAACCAGCTGAATCAGCTGGAAGAGAGATGAGTCAAAAGAAAGAAGCAGCGGATGCAGAAGAGAAGACCCAGCCGACTGAGATTGAAGACTGAAGAATTGAAGATTTTTTGTCTTTCTTTCTTTTTCCTGTTCTTTTGATGTAATTTATTACATTAATAAAACACAACTTTCTCTGTTGTCTCAGTTAGGTTTTGACATCATCAAAAAGGGGGAAATTGTTGGGAAAATTATAAAGTTTTGATTTAATACCAAAACCCAACTGTTCTCCAACCGAGTAGATGTCTCATCAACCTAAATTGTGTTTTCCAGCTCGCCTATTTGAGCTCTAGATTTTTTAAGTTTACAGGTTCAGGAAGCGGAAGACAGCAGAAGACCCAACTGTGTCTACAGCTGGAGTCAGCTAAGGAAGTGGAAGACAATAGACGATCCAGCTGTGTCTTCAGCAGGAGTCACCTATCAGCTTAGTCTTCCAGCTGAGCTAAGTTCAAGACGGAGCAGGATCAAACTGAGCGGAGTTGAAGACACAGCTGATCCAACTGTAAAGAACAAAGGGAACTAACTCTGAAGACATCACTTCAAGTCAGTTTACCCAATCCAGCTCTGAATTCAAAAGCCAGCTCCAAAGATAGAGATCCCGGCGTCAGAGGAAGTCAACTTGCCTCGACCAATGAGGGATTGCCGAATCAACATCCTAGACTTCAGAACCTAGGATGTGACACAAATGAAGACAAGTGCAGAATCGCCCAACGGCAGATATCGAATTTAAGAAGAGTAGGTAAGATTCAAACGGCTCCTCCAACGGCTAGTATTGAATCTCTACCTATATAATCTCGTCTTCAACCTCAGGATCAAATACGAAAAACTCTCTACAAGCTTTCATTCTCTGAAAATCCCAAGCCTTCAAAAGCTCTCAAGCAGTTCTACATAGTTCAAAGAACATTTTATCTTAAAGTGTTTCTAGTCCAGAAACTGCTTAGTTTTTCGTCTGATCCCTAGGCAGAATTTATTGTATATCTTACGCCTAGATCTTGAACGAGTTTATCTAACTCTAAAGTTTTTAATTGTAAGAACTCGTTCATAGTTGGAACCCCAAACCAAACCCCTCTTTACCCAAAAAGGTTAGGTCAAGGTTACGCTTGCTAGAAGCGCGAAATTCAAGTGGTTGTAAGGTTTTTTCAGTACCCGTAAACTGAAAGGTTAGGCTTGACAGTGCCCGCAAACTGTTGGAACACAGCTCGGGTTAGAGTTGTGAAGTTGCTTGGTACTTGGAAACCAAGTGATAGTGAATTACCAGTAAACCTGGTCGTGGACGTAGGAGGTGTTACTCCGAACCACGTAAAAATCTCGTGTTCTTTACTGTCTCTTTATCTTCAGTTTTAATACTAACTTTATCATCTCATTGCATATTTTATTAAAACTGCATACACAGTTGCTCTCATAAGACAGCTGTGTCTTTCTGAAAGTTGTACAACTTGACTAAGTCGAAAACGTAAAGATAATCTTTTCAAGCTGAGTTTTTCTAACCAACCGAGCTAAGTTTTCAAACCACCACATTCCGCACCGCCAGCTAAGTTATTTGCCCAGCTGACTCTCCTCAGCTGGAATCATAACTGAGCTCACCAACTGTTTTAAACTTGAAAAAGTTTTCAGAAATTTATCTTTGGTGTATTCACCCCCCCTCTACACCAAAGACCCAGCTCAGAGACCATCAGTGGCAAAGAAATCTGGGAAGTTAGAACCGCTGGAGAACTGCTGGGATATTATATATATATATATACATTTTATCTATTTATTTATTTATTTATTTTTTAAAGAAATTCAGAATGGGCTTTATCCCTAATTATTTAATTTAGAAGACTTTAATTTTCTAAAGCCCAATACAATAATTTTCCTAATACAAAAATAATAGCCCAAAATTATATATATAGCCCAGTTAGAAATAATTTATGAGATCGATAAATATATATATATATATAAGTATTTATACATTTTAATTTCTTAGGGCGCAATTTCGGACTCCAAACATTACAAATCTTAAAATCTAAATTCTCAGAAATCATAAATTCTTATTGATAAACAAAAAATTTAATAAGACCTTAATTATAAAATGTGGGATGTTACAACCCTACCCACTTAAAAGAATTTCGTCCTCAAAATTAAATCTTACCAGGTCTCTTATACTTTGGATACTTCGCTAGAATTTCCTCTTCACTTTCCCAAGTTGCCTCATCGTCTCCATGTCGACTCCATTTTACAATGTCACTTGTCGGTTTCTCAACTGGTGTATCTTTTTGTCAAGTATAGCAATAGGTTCGTCCTCATAAGTCAACTCTTTATTGATTTGTATGTCCTCTTGATTGACTGCATGACTTGGATCATACAGGTACTTTCTCAACATAGAGACGTGAAATACATTATGTACCGAGGCTAACTCGGGTGGCAAAGCTAGACGATAAGCAACATTTCCAATCTGATCCAAAATTTCATAAGGTCCAATGAATCGGGGTCTCAACTTTCCCTTCCTACCAAATCTCAATACCCCTTTCATGGGTGCCACCTTCAGAAAAACTTTTTCTCCGACCTCGAACTGCAATTCTCTTCTTCTCTTATTTGCATACGACTTTTGTCGACTTTGGGCGGTCTTGAGTCTTTCTCGAATTCTTTCTACCACCTGAATTGTTCTCTCAACTATTTCAGGATCCAAAATCTTTCTTTCACCAACTTTATCCTAATACACCGGAGATCTACATTTTCGTCCATAGAGTGCTTCATATGGCGTCATTCCAAGACTAGCCTGGTAACTGTTGTTATAAGCAAACTCTACTAATGGTAAATGTGATTCCCAATCTCCTCCTATATCCAAAATGCATGTCCGAAGCATATCCTCTAAAGTCTGAATTGTTCTCTCAGACTGTCCGTTAGTTTGAGGATGATAAGCTGTCGAGAATTTCAGCTGTGTACCCATGGCTTGCTGCAAACTTTTCCAAATCTTGAAGTAAACCGCAGATCTCTATCCGACACGATAGACACCGGAACTCCATGCAATCGAACTATTTCATTCACGTATAATTGTGCCAATTGATCCAATGTATACGTCATTCTTATTGGCAAAAAGTGTGACGATTTTGTCAACTTATCCACAATGACCCAGATTGCATCATGACATTTCAACGTCCTTGGAAGTCCTATTACAAAATCCATTGTAATATTTTTCCCACTTCCATTCAGGTATTGGCAAAGGCTGTAACAATCCTGAAGGTCTTTGATGTTCTGCCTTTACTTGCTGGCAAGCCAAACAACGTTCTACATACCTTGCAATTGACTTCTTCATCCCTGGCCACCAAAAGTTTTTCCTCAAATCTTGATACATCTTCGTACTACCAGGATGTACGGAATATAGGGTTCTATGTGCTTCATCCAAGATTTGTTTCATTATTTCTTCATTATTTGGCACACATAGCCTCCCTTCAAACAACAAGGCTCCATCCGTCGCCACAGTAAAATTACGTGTGTCATCAGATACTTCTCTAGCCCTCATCTTTCCTAGAAAACCATCATCTTTTTGGGCATTTTTAATTCGATCTCGGAGTGTGGGCTTAATCACCAAAGCAGCTATTACAGCTTCTGCCTCAGCTTGTGTAGGTAGGACTTCAAGATTCATCTTGGCAAAATCCATAATTATCTCTTTCTCTTGGGTTAATGGCATTGCAGAAATACTTCCTATTTTCCTACTTAGCGCATCTGCCACTACATTAGCTTTTCCGGGGTGATACATGATTGTACAATCATAGTCTTTGACCAGCTCCAACCATCTTCGCTGTCTCATATTCAACTTCTTTTGAGTGAAGAAATACTTTAAGCTCTTATGATCTGTAAAGATCTCACACTTTCCTCCAAAAAGATAATGTCTCCATATCTTTAAAGCATGAACCACGGCGACCAATTTCAAATCATGAGTTGGATAGTTCTCTTCATGGGACTTTAATTGCCTTGAAGCATAAGCAATTACTTTTCCTTGTTGCATTAGAACACAACCCAAACCTTGCTTTGAAGCATCACTATAAATCACAAAGCCTTTTGCCACATCTGGTACAGCCAGCACCGGTGCAGAGATCAGTCTCTTCTTCAATTCTTGAAAACTTTGTTCACACTTTTCTGTCCACTAAAAAGGTACGTTTTTCCTGGTTAATTACGTGAGAGGTCCCGCAAATTTAGAAAATCCTTCTATAAATCTTCGGTAGTAACCAGCTAATCCAAGAAAACTTCTAACTTCTCCAGCATTTGCTGGCATTTTCCAGTTACTGATCGCTTCTACTTTGCTTGGATCTACTTCGATTCCTTCGGCTGTCACCACATGTCCAAGGAATGCAACTCGATCTAGCCAAAATTCATACTTTTTGAATTTGGCGTACAACTTCTCATTCCTTAGTGTTTCCAACACTAATCTCAAATATGACTCGTGTTCTATCTTATTCTTCAAATATACCAAAATATCGTCAATGAACACAATGACACACTTGTCCAAATATGGATGAAATACTCTATTCATTAAATCCATAAACACCGCTGGTGCATTTGTCAATCCAAAGGGCATCACTACGAACTCATAGTGTCCATATCTCGTTCTAAATGCCGTCTTCGATACGTCACATTCCTTGACTTTCAACTGGTGATATCCTGATCTCAAATCTATCTTTGAGAACACTCCTGCCCCCTTCAACTGGTCAAACAAATTTTTAATCCTTGGTAATGGATACTTATTCTTTATCGTGAGTTGATTTAATTCACGATAATCAATACACATTCTCATACTTCCGTTTTTTTCTTAACAAATAAAACCGGAGCTCTCCATGGTGATACACTAGGTCAAATGTATTTCCTGTCCAATAATTCCTGAATCTGCACCTTCAATTCAGCTAACTCTTTTGGTGTCATCCTATATGGCGCCTTCGACACAGGTGCTGCTCCGGGTAACAAATCGATCGTGAACTCCACTTGTCTATCCGGTGGTAGTCCCGGTATCTTCTCAGGAAACACATCTGGGTACTCTCGAACAATTGGTATACTATCAATTATCAGTTCTATTTGTTCATTTCCCACTATGTTCACCAAGAATCCTTGACAACTTCATTTCTTCAGCATTTTTATAGCTTTCAATGCTGATATTATTCTTGGTAAACCATCTGTCTTGGCTCCATGAAACACAAACTCCTTTTCATCTGGTCTTTGGAACAACACTTCTCTACTACGACATCGAATTGTTGCATAATTACTACTCAACCAATCCATGCCTAGTATTAAATCAAAATCACGCATCTCTAGTGAAAACAAGTCAGCTTGCAATTCTTTCTCACCAAAATTCAAGCTAACGCCCTTAATCATCCTATTAGTATTCAAAGTACTTCCTGAAGGGATGCTTACATTAAGGTCTATATTTTCTATCTCAAGAGAAAGTCCACTTTTTCTATACAATTCCGCAGAAATAAACGAGTGAGAGGCACCAGAATCGAACAAGGCTAAAGCAGGTATTCCAAACATAGATATCATACCTGACATGGTTCCACTGTTTCCTCCTGCCTCCTGCTGCTTGAATGCATAGAGACGTGTATTTTCTCCATTCCTTGGCGCATTTTCTCCAAGCCTTTGCGCATTTTCTCCAGTCCTTGGTGCATTTCCTCCAGTCCTCTGCCCACTTCCATTTCCTTTTAGGCATTCATTTGCGTAGTGTCCAGGCTCATGACACTTAAAACACACTCCTTTGTTCCATAGGCACTTGCCAGAATGAAATTTGTTACATTCCTGTCACTGGGGTCGTTGCTGGAAACGGGGTGCACTTCCTAAAGTACCCATCATTCTCTTATTTTGAAAGTTCTCCCTTCCTTGATTTCTGTTATCAAACTTTCTCTTTCCTTGATTAAAATCATTTTTGACCGGTGTCTTGTCAATTTCCAGTGCTGCTTCTACCTCGTGAGCACGTTTGACGGCAAGCCCATAATTTGCAATTTCTTGCATAGCCAGAATACCACAAATCTCCGGCCGGAGACCACTCAAGAAATAGCCAGCCTTATCTGCTTCAGTAGTCACCAAACGCGTAGCAAAACGAGTCAGCTGAATGTATCTTCGCTCATAAGCAGTCACACTCAAATTTCCTTGTTTGAGTTCCAGAAATTCCTTTTGCTTTTGATTGCGGTATGAGCGCTGAAAGTACTTCTCCATTACAATCTCCTTAAACATATCCCAGGTAAGAGTGCGTTGCTCTTCTTCAGTCATTCCGTTCCTATGCGACTTCCACCAATGGCCTGCATCCTCAGTGAATTGAAACACCGCACATGATACCTTGTGAACATCAGCACACTCAATGTTCTCGAAGATTCTCTCCAACTCCATTATCCACTCCTCCAATGCAAGTGGTCCATCACGTCCATTGAATCTTGGAGGTGCATAGTTGCGAAACTGCTCAATTACACAACCGATAGTTCGCTCAGCTGGAACTTCACGTTGCTGATTCCTAGCTGGTTGTTCTTGGCGTTGAACAAAAGTCTGAAGGGTGGTGATCAACGTTTGCACGAGATTACCATCAACCGTTATATGACCTTGACTGCCCTGAGCATTATTGGAAGTGTTAGTGTTTGACCCTTCACCTTGATTGCCATCACCATTATTGGCATTGTTTGGGTTGATCAATAGAGGTAGTCCCCGTGCCATTTCCTAAAGTTCAGCAATAACTTGATATTACTATCTTTCCCAAACACCAAAATACTTTAATACACCAATACTAGAATCTGTTCATTTTATTAATAACATCAATTTTAAAGAACTCAAACAACACTTACATCTAAAAAGAAAGATTAACACTAAGGGAACACATATTGATAACAATTTTATTCGTCTACCAAAAGAAAATGAATAACTCTCTCTCCTTTTACTCTTCGTCGTCGCTACTAAGAATGATTAGCTCTAGCTCATCATCATATGCTTCATCCTCTGAAGGTTCCTCTTCCGAACTACCTATCTCAATGGGTCCAGTCTCATTAATTTCCTGTATTCCATTCATATCATCTTGAAACTTATGAATTAAGGCCTTCATGAACTGTTCAAAATTGATCTTGTCTAAACGATCCGGCCGAGAAGTGGCACATTTTAAGTAAACGCTATATGCCACACTATAGTGGGAATCCGGTACAAAGTTTAAAACTCTAATTGCCGCTTCGTATTGTTGGGAAAATTATAAGGTTTTGATTTGATACCAAAACCCAACTGATTCTCCAACCGAATAGATGATCGCGTCAACCTAAATAGTGTTTTCCAGCTCGCCTGTTTGAGCTTTAGATTTTCTAGGTTTACAGGTTAAGGAAGCGGAAGACAGCAGTCGACCCAGCTGTGTCTACAGCAGGAGTCAGCTAGCGGAAGACAGCAGGAGTTAACCTTCAGCTGAGTCCTCCAGCAGAGCATGATCAAGCTGAAGAGAATTCGAGCTGAGTTCAAAACACAGTCGGTCCAGCTGTACAGAACAAAGGAAACTAACTCTGAAGACATCGCTTCAAGTCAGTTTGCCAAATCCAGCTCTGAATTCAAAAGCCAGCTCCAAAGGCAGAAGATCTCGGCGTCAGAGGAAGTCAACATGCCTCGACCAATGAGGGATTGTCGAATCAGCATCCTAGACTTCAGGACCTAGGATATGACACAAATAAAGACAGGTGCAGAATCGTCCAACGGCAGATCTCGAATTTAAGAAGAGTAGGTAAGATTCAAACGGCTCCTCCAACGACTAGTCTTGAATCTCTACCTATATAAACCCGTCTTCAACCTCAGGATCAAACACGAAACGAACGAAAAACTCTCTACAAGCTTTCATTTTCTGAAATAATCAATCTTTCAAAAGCTCTCAAGCAGTTCTACATAGATCAAAGAACACTTTATCTTAAAGTGTTTCTAGTTCAGAAACTGCTTAGTTTTTCGTCTGATCCCTAGGCCAAAATCTTTGTATATCTTAAAGCCTAGATTTCGAACGAGTTCATCATACTCTAAAGTTCTTAATTGTAAGAACTCGTTCACAGTTGGAACCCCAAACCAAACCCCTCTTTACCTAGAAAGGTTAGGTCAAGGTAACGCTTGCTTGAAGCGGGAAATTCAAGTGTGTAAGGTTTTTTCAGTACCCGTAAACTGAAAGGTTAGGCTTGACAGTGCCCGCATGATGGTCCCAGGACGGATACCTTGGTGTAGAGGGGGGTGAATACACCAAGGTTAAAAACTTTTCCAATTAAAACTCTTTTGAGTGAGCTGACTGTGTTTGATCCAGCTGGAAGACAGCTTGATCAACACAGCTGGCTGTGTGCGGAATGTGGTGGGATTTTGGAAAGTCCGTCTGTTGCTTCAAATATATTGCAAAGCTTAGTTTCTCTTTTCATTTAATCAGTTTATGCAGCTTGAAATAATGCTTATGAATAGTTAGCTGGATGCATAAATAAACAGGAAAGAAAAAAACAACTTAACGTAGTTCAGAGAAACTACTCCTACGTCCACGACCAGAAACCTCTGGTAATCCACTAAGGATACCACTGACTTTTCGCGCAATCAGCAAGCGTTGCAGCTTAGTTCCTCAAGCTGGATACAAGTTTTCGCGTACTATATCGAAACGTAACCGCATCGTTTACGGGCACAAACTTGAAGCCTACATTCGGTTACGGCATCAAGAACCTAACCTGTAGTTTACGGGTACTACAGAACCATAACCTTAACCTAACCTTTTTCTGGGTTTGAGTTTGGGGTTTCCAACTATGAACGAGTTCTTACAATGAAGAACAAGGAGTATGATGAACTCGTTCAAACTAGGCTTAAGATGGGAAGGATTATATGCCTAGATACTAGAGGGAGAGAGCTTCAGCAGCCTGAGAATGAATAATATCTCATAAGAATGAAGGCTGCTGGATCTTGAAGCTTTTCTGAGAGATCTCTTGATCTTTGGTTAGACTTCTTTCAATGAAGTATGTTGATCTCTCTTGTGTATATTCTCTCTCGTCACTTATCTGTGAAGATGAAGAAGACTTCTATTTATAGGGAGAGATTAGAACTAGCCGTTGGAAAGAGCCGTTCTGAATCTCTACCTAACTTCTGACAGGATTGACTTGTCTTCTTCCTTGATTTCCTCGTATAGCAATCCTAGGTCTGACTTCTAGGTGCTGAGGTGTCGAGTTCCTGATGGTCCAGATCAGATCTGACTTTATCTCAAGTTGACTTCGACTCTGCTGTGCTGGTGACTCTGAGCTGTCTTGAACTCTGCTGGATCATTGACGCTGAGCTGAGTCTTGAACTTTGCTGGGTCTTGACGTAGAGCTGAGTTGTCATACGAGCTGGGTCTTTCCTACAGCTGTGTCTGGAAGAACTTGATCGTCTTGAATCTGGATAACGTTACTTATCACTCGACTTGGCTTACCCTGCTGTGTACTCAGCTAGGTCTTCTGCTGTCTTCAGCGACCACCTGTAAACTTAGAAACTCTATAAGCTCAAACAGGTGGGCTGGAAAAACACTTGGGCTTGTGCAAATATCTACTCGGTTAGGGTCAGTTGGGTTTTGGTATCACTTCAAAACTCTATTAATTTTCCCAACAATTTCCCCCTTTTTGATGATGCCAAAACCCCAAGTTGGAAAAACAAAATTGCTCCCCCCTTAACAGGAAACGGGGTTTCAAAGGATTAAACAATCACAGCAGGTAAACATAATCAGTGCCTGGACAAAAAGAGATTGTCTTCAGGTTGATTTTGATAAAACAAACTTTTTCATTAATACGAAGAAATTTTACAGCTTTCTAATTACAAAAAGTTCAAAGGAAAATTCCCAGTTGGCTGGGTCTTCAGCTTTGCTGCTTTCTTTGTTCATCAATCTGATGGTCAGTCTTGACACCATATCTATTGAAGATGAACTCTTCCAGCTCCTTCCATTCAGCTTGATTCTTCGATTTTGAAATTCCTCTTTCTCCAGCCCAGTGATTAATTTCTTTGATAATTTGGGCTTTGTCAGGAAGGTTTGTTCCAGCTAGAGATGGAGGCTTTAACTGTTTGACTTTTGGAGCCTTCAGCTGGATGTTGTTACTCTTAGCATATAGGGCAATTGATCTTGCCATCATTGGATCTGTCTCGTGAAGTTCGAGGAAATAATCCTGGAAAGCAGTTTCTGGATCCATGCCTTTGAATTGATTCAAGTAGTAGAATTCTTTGATGAATTCTGATTTGCAACTTTCCCAGTTTTTATTGAAATCGTCTGGGTTCTTCTTGCCGGCTGAGGCTGGTTGGATTTGTTTCTTTTTAGCTTGCCTGTAGCTCTGCCTTTTCTTCTTCTGCTTTTTCTCAGCAGGCTTGAGCGATTCAGCTTTCTTCTTAATAATCTTATCCAGCTCTTGCATTTCTTTTCTTTGCTCGTTTTGGAAGTTACACAGCTAGTGATAGTCTTTGTATTCTTCAGGCTTGTGTCCACAGGCTTTGGCAAGAGCAACCATCTTTTCTCTCCATGTCTCTTTGACTGCTTTGGCTGGTGCAGATGGCTCTGTCTCTTCTTCATCCAGCTCTTTGGCAAAATCATCGATTTCCCTCTGAATTTGCTGCACAGGTTCCCCCTTAGCTGCAGTTTCCCTCTTATCTTCCCCCTTTTTGGCATTATCAACAAGGGAGGCAGAGAGGTTGGCAACAGTTGCGCTGAGCTTGGAAAGGATACCTTCAACATCAGCGATCTTGGCTGAGTTGTCAGCTGTGACGAGGTTCAGCTGGGCATTGTCGTCGCTTCAGCCTACGAATCGAGCATCCAGATCTTTGTACAAGATGAAGAGTTGGCGGATGTCAGCGCTGTTGGATAGAGTGGTCTTTTTGAGAGCTTCCAGCTGGCTTGAAAGATTTGCGATGTCGTCGACCACTGAAGCTTGAAGTCTTGTCACTATCTCAGGAGCTCTCTTCTCTAGATGGTTTGATTGATCAATTCGTTGAGAAACGAGAGACTGTCTGAGATCTTGACTGGTGCTTTCTTGAAGATTTTGTGCAAAATTATGGACTTCATCGATTGTCCGCTGTTGTTCTCGAACTTGACAGTCGAGAGCTGAGAATCGCATGATGACGTCGACTTGATACTTCAGTCTGTCCTGAAAGAGAATTTCTTCAACCTCTTTGGATATTGCTTCTTTCATTGCGGTTGAGAGCTTGACAGCTGAGTCAGTTTGAGTTCCAGATTCAACATGACTGGGTTTGTCTGCCTCGATCTCGACCAGTGTGCGAGTGTCATCGGCAATTGGACTTTGTGGGGCAGCTTCGGTAGGCTCAACTGTTTCATTAGTTGGCTCTTCTTCAATTATCATTGTCTCAGCTGTGTCGGCAGGGACAGCTTTCTTGGCTAGTTCAGCTGCAACTTCTTTGGATTTAACAGGTACAGAAGATGTCTCCCATCCTGCTGCTGTAAGGAGCTTGTTGGCAGATTCCCAGATTTCAGCTGGGTGCGGCTTGGGGTATTGCTGAGACACTTCTATAATTCCTCTGATGAGATCATTCTGGTGTAAGTATGCATCCTCCAGGCTTCCAAAGCCAAATGTGTGCTGGAGGCGTGCTTCATCCGTCTTCAATTTCTCATAAGAGAAAGTCTCTATCAGCTGCTTATTCTGGTACCAAGTTGCCATCTTGGTAGCCAGATAAAACTTGAGTTCTCCAACTTTGACGAGGGCGATGGGCAGGTGCGCCAGAATCGGATACTGAGTTAGAACACTCTTGATCCCTGCAATGCGCAAGTCCTCGTACATGGCTTCCATAAAGGCTGAGCCAGTGGAGTTGAGAGAAGGAGAGGCAGTAGAATCACTCTCTTCTGATTCTGAGGTGTTTTGAGGAATAGGTTCAAATGGGTTCACAGTAGGCTGTGAAGAAGTATCAGCCAACTGCGTGGGCGATTGAATTTTGGGTGAAAGTTGTTTTGGGGGTGAGCTGGGATTAGTGGAAGAGGGTTCAGCTTGGGTGTCAGCTGGCTGTGAAGGAGCTTCAGCCAGTTGAATATCTTCCTGCTCTCTTACAGGAGATGGCTCTTTGGTTGGAGAGCTGGGTGGAGGGGAAGGCTGTTTCGGCGGAGAGCTGTGAGGTGGTGAAGGCTGGGGTGAGCTCCTTAGATTATCCAGCTCGTCCTCTGAGCTGGATGACAATCCATCATTCAATCCCATCTCGGCCAGGATGTTTGATCCGTATTGATCGAAGGCCGACACTGGCTGTGGGGAGAGAATCACCATTACTTGACTTGGAATGACAGCTGTTTTCTTTTTCTTCTCAGCTGGACCTCCAGCTGGTTTGGGGTCAGCTGCCTTCCTCTTTCTTTGTTTCTTCTCAGCTGGAACTTCTGCCTCTGTTCCTTCCAGCTGCTTCTTGCTTTTACTCACAGCAGGCTGCTTCTTCAGAAGATCATTGACTTGACTTATTCTTTGGAAAAGAATCTTCGTTTCTGGAAACGGTTCTGAATCAGCCCACTTTACTGTGTGCCCTTTCACAGCTTGCTCTATCAAGAAAGAAATTTTGGAGCAGAGATACAGTGGCTCTGAAGATAAAAACGTCGTCCTGGTGGAGTTGAACTTGATCTTCTCAGACTCCTTGACCAGACGGTTGAGTAAGAAGTCAAACCAGTTGATGTTTGCGCCTTTGATCATGGCAATCATCAGCTTGAGCTTTGGAATGTTGATCTCTCCTTGAGATCCAGCTATCCCTAAGATGCATTTCTACGTGATATCCAGCAGCAGCCTGTACTTTGGCTTGAGCAGGAGCTTTGACATGCTCGCTCTGTAAGGCTCTGGAGAGATAAGCATCTCTCTGCTGAGAAATTCATCCACTTCTTCACGACTGTAATCATCTGGGATGAACCCTCCTTCTCTGGGTAGGTTGAACACCTTTCGGAGCATTTTGTTGAGTTTGATATTGACGGTTGTTGTATCAAACTTTCCATCTTCGCCCTTGACGATCATGTCAAATGAAGATGAGTAGAAGCCGTCTTCATCAATGATGTTGAGGTAGAAAAGTGCGGCATCTTTCTTTAGCAAGAGCTTGGGCATGGAGGTTGCCCACAGCAAGAGACCGGAGTCTGTAACTAGATCCACCATCTCCTTTAATTCTGAAACATGGAGGTTGGAGGTGGACAGAATATTCACAAAAGATAGCTTTGACATTAGAGCTTCAAACTGGTTCATCCCTGCGGTTGATTTCTTGGGCGCCATTTCTGCAACTTGTTGAATTTGATCGTGCGAAGAACTTGCAGAAAATAGATGGATATTTTGAATCTTTGAAATTTGCAGAGATAAAGATGGAGGAGGAAAGAATCCGCGTATCTTTTCCATATATATCAACTGCCATATAGGATCAACGGTTGAGATTGAATCAGTTGATATTCTGATCAACGACTGGGAGAGATTCACTCATCACGTTTTGCTGACGTGCTTTCGGCGAGTGTATTTCAAACGCGCGTGAAGCAGTTCAAACGTTTTATGTTCTGCCTCGATTCTGCCGTGCTACAGTACTATGCAGACTTTATAATTAATGCGACGGGAAAGGAAACTTATCAAACAATTCAACTAAGGAATATATGTCCGCTTAACATAAGAATTCAAATTTATTGAATATTATATTCCTCAGAGCAATAAATGCATGAGACGCAAACCGGTCAGCTTGGACACAGTATCCAGCTGATATCACAGCGGTCTTCCCCTTTGTTTGATTGACAGTTCTCCTCAGCTGAGTATTTGGAGATTAGCTTGAATTTCCTTCAGCTGAGTTCCCTTTAGCTCTTCGACTGATGTCCAGCTGAGCTTGATTCCTTTTTTTTTTGGCTGGGAAATCCTTCTTAACTGAGCTTTGGGATCCAGCTGAGTTTGTTCCCCCTCAGCTGGATGAGCTTTTCTTTATCCGGTTTGAGCAGTCCAAATAATTCACACATTAGCTCATTTCTTTGATGAGGTCTCAGTTTGTATAGCAAGTAGATACCGTCCCAAATCCAAATCGGTTCATGTGCTGCTTCTCTATTCTTCTTTTGAGACCAATGTACTCAGCTGTATGACTGGCTGAATCTTCAGTTTTGTATCCAGCTGTCTTTATTTCACAATGGTCCCTACCATTTAGCCGGGTTTCTTTATTTTCTTTGTTGGATAAAACAAGATGTTTCGTACATCTTAATCGTAGCGAACATCCTCATCTGAGTCGGAGAAGGAGATTTGATCATCATCCGTTTCGCTCGATTCGAACCTTTTATCCTTTCTCCGGGAGGATGACTCAGCTGGGTTTCTCTTTGGATAGAGTTGCTTGTCGTGATGAACCTTCACGATATTCTTGTACATTTCCTTGCTTTGTTCCAGCTGATTAATGCTCCGTACAAGCATGGCAACTTCTTCGTTCAATTCTTCTTTGCTCATATTTCTGTGCTCCTTGTTGGTCCTTCCAAGCTGAGCTGATTGAGCTTCTTTTCTTGGCTTGATCCTCAGCTCTGCTTCATTCATTCGGCTGGATAAATCTCTGCTTGAGATCCCCAGATCAAATTCGTTGGCCTTCAAGATGGAGAACAATTTTTCCGTCTCCATGCTGCCAAGATCAGTTCTGCTTTGGTGAACCACTTTGTGTGTACACCATTCTGAGGAGAGAGCTGCAAGAACTTTCAAGTTCTTATCTCGAACTGTATATTTTCCAGTTCGGATCGTCTCGATTTCGATGACGAGGTTGGAGAATCTGAGCTCCATTTGATCAATGGACTCATAGGGGAGTTGCTTGAAGTTGTCGAACTTCTGGCATGAAACTGAGAATTTGTTCTCTTGAATTTCCTCTGAGCCTTCACACAGCTTGGCTAGAGTGTCCCACATCCCCTTAGCTGTCTCGCAGTTGATAATCTTGCTGAGATAAGCGTCCGTCACTGTTGAGGAGATGACGTTGCGAGCGTAGCTGTCCAAACCAGCTTGTCTTCTTTCTTCTGGAGAGTACTCCCTTTTGGGTTTTACAACTTGACGGAGTACTGGTTCAGCTCCAGGTAAGGTTTCTGCTTGTCTTTCTGATTTCATGATGATGATGGGTCCGTCAGTGATAATATCCCACATCATGTCGTGATGCGCACTCAGAAAGCTTTTGAGTCGGAACTTCCAGATCTGATAATCATCGACAGAGAATGTCGGAAGATTCCTGCACAAGGAAGATTCCATGACAGTATGCAATATAATGATTTAAAAAAAAATTTGAAACTTTGAAGGATTTGTTCAGGTGACCACTATCAGCAAAGAGGCTGACTTTACACAGAAAAAGTGATCTTTTGAACCACTGCTCTGATACCAATTGATGGTCCCAGGACGGATACCTTGGTGTAGAGGAGGGGGGTGAATACACCAAGGTTAAAAACTTTTCCAATTAAAACTCTTTTGAGTGAGCTGGCTGTGTTCGATCCAGCTGGAAGACAGCTTGATCAACACAGCTGGCTGTGTGCGGAATGTGGTGGGATTTTGGAAAGTCCGTCTGTTGCTTCAAATATATTGCAAAGCTTAGTTTTTCTTTTCAGTTAATCAATTTATGCAGCTTGAAATAATGCTTATGAATAGTTAGCTGGATGCATAAATAAACAGGAAAGAAAAAAACAACTTAACGTAGTTCGGAGAAACTACTCCTACGTCCACGACCAGAAACCTCTGGTAATCCACTAAGGATACCACTGACTTTTCGCGCAGTCAGCAAGCGTTGCAGCTTAGTTCCTCAAGCTGGATACAAGTTTTCGCGTACTGTATCGAAACGTAACCGACCGTTTACGGGCACGGGTGAAGCCTACATTCGCTTACGGCATCGAAGAACCTAACCTGTAGTTTACGGGTACTACAGAACCATAACCTTAACCTAACCTTTTTCTGGGTTTGAGTTTGGGGTTTCCAACTATGAACGAGTTTTTACAATGAAGAACAAGGAGTATGATGAACTCGTTCAAACTAGGCTTAAGATGGGAAGGATTATATGCCTAGATACTAGAGGGAGAGAGCTTCAGCAGCCTGAGAATGAATAATATCTCATAAGAATGAAGGCTGCTGGATCTTGAAGCTTTTCTGAGAGATCTCTTGATCTTTGGTTAGACTTCTTTCAATGAAGTATGTTGATCTCTCTTGTGTATATTCTCTCTCGTCACTTATCTGTGAAGATGAAGAAGACTTCTATTTATAGGGAGAGATTAGAACTAGCCGTTGGAAAGAGCCGTTCTGAATCTCTACCTAACTTCTGACAGGATTGACTTGTCTTCTTCCTTGATTTCCTCGTATAGCAATCCTAGGTCTGACTTCTAGGTGCTGAGGTGTCGAGTTCCTGATGGTCCAGATCAGATCTGACTTTATCTCAAGTTGACTTCGACTCTGCTGTGCTGGTGACTCTGAGCTGTCTTGAACTCTGCTGGATCATTGACGCTGAGCTGAGTCTTGAACTCTGCTGGGTCTTGACGTAGAGCTGAGTTGTCATACGAGCTGGGTCTTTCCTACAGCTGTGTCTGGAAGAACTTGATCGTCTTGAATTTGGATAACGTTACTTATCACTCGACTTGGCTTACCCTGCTGTGTACTCAGCTGGGTCTTTTGCTGTCTTCAGCGACCACCTGTAAACTTAGAAACTCTATAAGCTCAAACAGGTGAGCTGGAAAAACACTTGGGCTTGTGCAAACATCTACTCGGTTGGGATCAGCTGGGTTTTGGTATCACTTCAAAACTCTATTAATTTTCCCAACACCGCAAACTGTTGGAATACAGCTCGGGTTAGAGCTGTGAAGTTGCTTGGTACTTGGAAACCAAGTGGTAGTGGATTACCAGTAAATCTGGTCGTGGACGTAGGAGGTGTTACTCCGAACCACGTAAAAATCGTGTGCTCTTTACTGTCTCTTTAAATTCAGTTTTGTACTAACTCTTTCATAACATTACATATTTGATCAAAACTGCATACGCAGCTGCTCTCCAAAGACAACTGTGTCTTTCTGAAAGTTGCACAATTTGACTAAGCTGAAAACATAAAGTTAATCTTTTCAAGCTGAGTTTTTTTAAGTAACCGAGCTAAGTTTTCAAACCACAATATTCCGCACCGCCAGCTGAATTATTTACCCAGCTGACCCTCCTCAGCTGGATCAATAACTGAGCTCACCAACTCTGTTATTTAACTTGAAAAAGTTTTCAGAAATCTATTTGGTGTATTCACCCCCCCTCTACACCAAATACCTAGCTTAGGGACCATCACGTATTGATGCACGCGTCCACCATAAACGCCAGTCCTTCGCCACAGATATCTTATCGTACGTAAGTTCTCTATCATACCTAGGCTCGTTTTCCACTTACGCCTGAAAAAGCGATTCTTTGATGCCTTGTGAAGCTCCATAATTGCCTCGGCACTTAGGTCAGCCATTCTACATTACAATTTGACAAAACTAATGAGTACATTCTATATTCAATCTACATTTCGAGGACTTTTACAAAGTAAAAACATTTACAAAGAAAAAAAAATGAAATAAACTAAGTTTCTCTTTAACTTTTGATCAACATATCACTTGAACTACTAAATAAACGTTTAGGTTTCACAACTTTACAACAAATATTTCATACTTCTGCAAACATTATATATAGATGAATAATATAAATAACTGAATAATATAAATAACTTTTACCTCAGAGTAGGAGCGCGCGTTGGAAATGTGTGGTGTCCTTTATGACTAAATATTTTTAAAATATACAAGTCTACAGAAACGTAAACCTGCTCTGATACTACTAAATGTAACACCCTAATTATTTAATTTAAATATAATAAAAACTAAAGCGGAAAGTCTATATTTTTTTTAAAAATATAAAATAACTCTAAACAAATACTTATCTCAAAGTAAAAGAAAGAAATTAAACTTTCTGAAAAATACAGTTCTAAAAGATAAAATTAAACTGAACTTAAAATACTTGGAAAATCTGAAATATTTCATTTTTACTAAACCACAAATCCTAATAATCAAATATATCCATCAAATTTAAACATAACAATCCTAAATGTTTTACCAAAATATAATACCAATTCATAAGCTTAAATTCGAAAGAAATACGAAATCATATATCTTCTACCGATACTTAATTAAATAGGAAACTTAAAACCACCAACACACTTCCTTCACGCCGCTCCATGCTCATGACCTGAAAACATTTTAAGAAATAACGGGGTGAGTATTTAAAATATACTCAGTGGGGGTAATTTCAAAACATAACATTTTCTTTGTCCAACAGTATAAACATGGCAAATGAGAATATGGAAACTTCAACCACAAGCTAATAATCTTGTGGGACAATAACTTCAACCATAGATCATTTCAATGCACAAAGCAAAGTATGAATCTATAGGATATTTATAACTTCAACTATGCATAGGACATATCTTGCACACATACTCGTCACTTTCACTTCGACCATATCTCAAAGCACAAGTAAACATGTTGGACATAAATCATGTTTCTCAAATAAGAAATTCGATCATTTTACTGTAAAACGTAACATGTAAAAAATAAATCACTTTACCCCACCTTGAATTCTTGAGAAACAGAGAAATCGAACAAAGGGCTTTATCGCGAAGACGGAGATCCTATTTGCGCCGAATCTAGTTAAACATAATATAATAAATATTAAGGGTAATTTCTAACTTTGATTATACTTAAATCTCTGTAATCAGACCTTAACTAATCTATTATTTAAAACTATTGAAAAATCTGTTCATTGAAGAAACTCTGCTCATAACCGGCTACTGAAACCAAAACTCCAATATGTATGAAAAGTCATTAAACCAGATAATTTATTAGGCAAAACTCTTCTAAGCAAAAATAATCTCCAAAATAACACTTAAATAAAAAAATCTTAAATTATTTTATTTAATCTACTACAGGTTTAACTTTCGATCATGTTCTAACAAAAATCACAAAACTTAGAAACACTGTAAAACAATACTCTTCGAAACAAAAAAGAAAAATATTAATAAAAATTTTCTATAATAAATCATTCGCACTCAATATATTCGAAAGGAAATGAAAATAAGTAATTTAACAATTAACTAATCAAACTCTTCCAAAACAAACACTAATTCTCTCTCCTACAACTCTTAACTCTTCTCAAGTTAAATCATCTGCAGAAGTAATACTTGAGAAAGAAACAAAATAAAGACTTATATTATATTATATATATATATATATACGTGTGTGTGTGTGTTCGTTTGTGAAGGAAATTAAATCAACCAATGGTTTTAAATGTAAATTTTTCAAAATCCAGAACTTTGTAGTAAAAAAGAACGACACAATAATCTATTCAAAATTAACAATTTCACAACACTCTTTGTCGTATCCAACTACTGACCATATATTTAGTGCGAGAAACTCAAGATATATAACAATATAGATTTTTAACTTGAAAATTGAAATCAGAACAAGTCGGCGAGCCAAATTTACGAAAGAAAAACTCACCAGTTAAATCTGACGGCAAAAGAAGTCTGACAAACTTTCAAATTTATAAATTCAGATTGTGGGTGTTCTTCCGATGAATAGAATTTTCAAGAGATTTAAATAGTTAAGAAGGAAAAACAAATTGTAAGAGGATTTTCCGTTAAAAAGGTTTATGGAACTGCTTGAGAACGAATCTATTGGAAATACGATAAAGATCGAAGAAAAGAATAAAAAAATACGAAGAGAAACCGTCAGAAGTAGTGGCAAAGAAATCTGGGAAGTTAGAACCGCTGGAGAACTGCTGGGATATTATATATATATATATATATATATATATATATATATATATACATTTTATCTATTTATTTATTTATTTAAAGAAATTCAGAATGGGCTTTATCCCTAATTATTTAATTTAGAAGACTTTAATTTTCTAAAGCCCAATACAATAATTTTCCTAATACAAAAATAATAGCCCAAAATTATATATATAGCCCAGTTAGAAATAATTTATGAGATCGATAAATATATATATATATATATAAGTATTTATACATTTTAATTTCCTAGGGCGCAATTTCGGCTCCAAACATTTCAAATCTTAAAATCTAAATTCTCAGAAATCATAAATTCTTATTGATAAACAAAAAATTTAATAAGACCTTAATTATAAATTGTGGGATGTTACACAGTCACCGCCGGCAGCTTGCCCATTCGCCGCTGGAAGCCCGCACGCCCGCCCGCCCGCATGCTATCGCTGCCGACCCGCTGGATTGAGGAAAAAAATCTCCAAATTAATTCGTGTCTTCCCCAAATCTTTGTCCCCTAACTCTCGCCTCCGTTACTGCCGTCGGCCGCCCGCCCACCGCCTTCTCCGTCGCATAGAATCATAGTCGTCGGCGTGCGACAGCACGACACTCCCTATTCGTGGTGGCTGACTCCCGCTGCTGCAGTGTAGCACACCGCCTCTAGCCCCAGCTCCAGCCTCAGCCTCTCCGGTCTCCGCCACAATGTCAGCCTCAGGTAAGTTCTGAGATCATTTTTTGTTATTACTATTTTTTTCTTGAAAATTAGCTTGTATTTCGATTTAGGTTATAAGTCCTTGTTTGTATTTTTTTTTGTTGAATTGGGGTCTGAATTATGAGTTAATTAGGATTGGGCTGTTGAATTTGGCCTGGGATTATGAGTTGAGGGTGGAGGAGGTAATGACGATGGTCGTGTATTGTGTGTGTGACTGTAATTTGTGTACTTGTGTTTTGGAATTGGTTGAATAATTGTGTGTAGATATGTTGGTGAGATTGAGATGGAATTTGTGCATTCAATGATTTTTGTTTCTCTTCTCTCTCTCTAACGATGAAATAAGTCTTGGTATGAGATATGAGCTTAGTTTAGCGAGCCCCATTAACATTAATGAGTCGAGATTAAGCTTTACGTTGGTCCTCGTTATCTCTTGTTAAGCAAACTCGTTAGTATATTGGTGAGCTAAATCGAAAATTTATAAAGGTCCATACCCCTCAAGCCCCAACCACATTGCGAAAAAATCCAAAGTCGCACCGCGAGACTTTCGAACTCGACCCAAATGTTTCGTGTCACTAATATAAACAGTTTTAAATGTGTGTATATATTGTGTACTAGTATGACTGCTCAAGTATGTTTACATTTACAAATTAATTTTATGTGTTATTTGCAAATTTGCTTCATCTAACATTATTTGATGAATTCTTTTAAAATTGATTCATAATTTTCAAATTCATGTTTGAATATATAGTAACAAGTATGGATAAAGGGTGGATGCAAATTTTGTGTTTGAGAGAAGTCAGTAATTTGATTAAGGGGAAATTCAATTTGATAGGCCTTTATTTTAGTTTTAAATTGCTTAGCTGCTTTTATTATATCTTTATGCTTAAAATTTGCTGCATCATAAATCTTTTTTAATATTTGTTGCATCTAACATTATTTGATGAATTCTTTTAAAATTTGTTTAATACTTTTTAAATTCACGAAGTTATTATACATCTCATAAAGTATTTTGATGTGAACAACTGATGTTGCTTGTGAATTTAAACTTAAACCTCTTTTGCTTTGGTAGGGATTTGTTGATGCACTAACATTTGGTTTTATTTTGTTTCCAGCTCCTACTCTAATGGCAAGGACTTTATACTTTCCCAAGGCTCAAAATGAGTATTCAGTTCCGTGGTCAGTACATTTTACCTTTGCCACGACCTTGAGCTTCTCCGTTTTTGTCTCTTTATAAATCTGAATGTTTAATTAAGCTGAAATGGCTATACAGCTTTGTTACTTTCCAAATCTGAAAATGTTTGAATATATAGGTGAAAATTTAAAGGTCGTGGTGAAGTATGCTGCCATTTAGCAGGAAAGGAACTTCTGGTTGGAATACGAAGAAACTCTATTCAAATGTATTCATTGTTGGGAGTTAGAAATGGTAAATTTAAGGTTGTGACTTAGCTTTAACTTCCTTCATCTATGTTGGTGTATGTAGGGTGGAAATATATTATGTTAGTTGGAATTTGTTGAAAATGGTACTATTACTTTATAATGCCATAGAATGACTGATACTTGTATTGTTGAAGTTCATAGAATTATATTTATATGTAAAAGCTCGAAATTATTTTGAAGTTATTTGTTTGAGTTTGGCCTACTTTATATGAAGTAGGCTACAATTTTTTTTTAATTTTTGCAATTGATATAGACAACGGGAATTCCGTGTTGTCTATAATGCATTTCGCGTTGTCTATAACGCAATAGATAACGGGGATTCCCCGTTGTCTATAACGCAATAGACAACGCGGTTTCCCCGTTGTCTATAACCGCTTGTAATAGACAACAATGCTGTAGACAACGGGGATTTTCGTTAATGACAACGCGTTTTTCCCGGTCTATAACCTTTTTTTTTGTAGTGCATGCTTATAGATTTGTGTTGAACGCAGCTCATTTCTTAGCGCAATTTGCAGCGCATATTTCTAGTTCGTCTGTTTGGACTCAAGATTTCCCAGCTTGGCTGAGGGAGATTGTCTTGTCTGATGTTTCCTAATTCAATTAATGAATTTGCTTTTCAGAAAAAATGTATATATTGTGCAAAAAATATTATTAATGCTTTGAGAAAGTTCGTCCCCCCTATATAAAATTCCTTGCTCCATCCCTGCATGTATTGATATATAAAGTGAGCCTTAGGCTCGTGTTACGTTGTTCGCCTTTTAATTATGCAAATATTAACCGCAAGTGTACGGTGTATATGTAGAAAATGGCAAGCAAGGTCGTATCCACGGAGACTAATTTTCAACACTTATGATTACTATTACTACGTCGTTCTAACCTATTTAGACTAATGGGAGTTTTAGGGACAATTACTTAATTAAATGAACAAGAGAAATTAAATAAATTAACGAACTCAATTATATTAAACAAAGATAAAGACAATGACTTAAAACTTAAGAGAGATGAATTTCTAAGGACTAAGCATCGACAACTTGCAACGGATTAAAATTCCAACACTCAAGTCTCGTTTTGTTATCTCTTTACCTAAGGCGATCTCTCGTTCACTCGAGTCTCCTCTCGGACGACTAAAGTAGTTGATTACAAGCTAGGATTGTTGTCTCCAATCAAACACTAGCCTATAACTCCTAAAAGCACCTAGGATCACTGTACCCTTGCAAAACCACTCACCCTCTCTGGCTATTGCGATATTACACCTTGTGCTCGGTTCTAATGTCGATTCACCCCTCTCTCAAGCCTCAAACCAACATAACAAACACATTTAAATGGTTGCAAATCATCCAAATGCTCAAATAAATCCACAAACACAAGGAGGTAAGAGAAAATTCAACAATACTTGAATATCAAAGATTTTAATCCATACAAATTAGAGCTGGCAATTTTCCGGGCCGGGCCGGCCCGAGCCCACCGGGCTTTTCCCCATTCTGGGCCTGCCCGGCCCGGCCCGGCCCGAAATTTCATCGGGCCTGGATTTTTGGAGCCCAGCCCGGTCCGAAATCGGGCCGGGCCGGGCTGAATTTGACAGCTCTAATACAAATTGTCTAGCTTAATCCCTAGAAAGAGGAATTTAGCTAACCATGTTCATAATCAACACAAATCCCAAATCAAGAAATAAAAACATCTAAAATGCAAGCGAATAGAGGTGAAGTGACAAATCCAACTCTTGATCTTCAATATTTCTTCCTAGACTTCTTCTTCTCCAAGTTTCAAGCTCCAACAATGGTGGATAGTGGTAGTGTGTGTAAAAGTGTGAAATGTGTGTGGGTGGTGAGAGGAGTGAAACTTGACCTAAAAGAGAGAGCCCAAATGCCCTATTTATAAGTTCTTGAGGTGGGAGAAAAAAGTGTTATGGAGTAAAAATCCGGAAATGGAGTGAAAAATAAAGCAAAAACGTGTTTTGGAGGAATTCTGTTGCGCCGCACGCGATCGCGCCCTAGATCGCTCCGACGGATTGTCCCGCGCGTGCATCCCGCGCCCGGAGGCGATTTTCATGCATGTTCCGCGCGCCCAACCCGCTCCCGGCTGCGCACCTTTTTTGTTTCGGCCCGTTCTCCCTCGTCCGGACTCCGAATTGACCTCCGTTTTTTTTCACGTTCTCATATCGAGCTCCTCTTTCTCATTCCAAGCTCCTTCACACTAATTCCACATCCATTTTCCTGCAATTATTTCAAAACAAGAAAACAAGCTTAAAAACCGACAAAACAATGTATAACTTGAGAAAAAGGTTAAACGGCATGGTTTTTCACTAACAAATAGCATCGAGTACGCCCAAAACATCGTGAAAAATTCATGTTTGTCATACGTGCAAATTACGATGAAGAAGGCGCAGGGTACAAACTCTTAGGGGGTGGCTGGTAGACATGAATGGAATTTAGTGGGAATGAAATGACCCCTGTAATGGAATGAAAGTAAGAAAAGAATGAATTAAGGAATAATATTCCTATGGATGGTATACATCAGGAATGGAATGATAATTCCTTAACTAATTTTATTCTTACGATTAATAATAAAATCCGTGTCGCAATTCTTGATGCAAACTTTTGGTGGACGAAGGGAGTACTTATTATAATTGGCTTATTATTAATAATTTTAATTTAATAATATTAATATTAATACTAATACTAATACTAATAATAAATATTATTTTAGTTTTATTGTTTTTATTACTACAATTAGCTTAATAATAATATTTATTATTTATTATGATTTTACTAATTATTATTTTTAATTTAATAATTATAATTAGCTTAATAATAATTATTATAATAATATTAATACTAATAATTATTATAATATGATTTCTAATAATAAGAAATAATAATAATTGATAATAATTATTTTAATATTATTATTTTGATTATTATTATAATATTATTATTCTTTCTTATTATTTTAATATTATTGTTTTTATTATACTGTAATTATTTTCATAATAATAATAATAATTAATTATTATACCATTAATAATAATAATAATAATAATAATAAAAATAATAATAATAATAATAATAATAATAATAATAATAATAATAATAATAATAATAATAATAATAATAATAATAATTCCTGAAGATGGGAATTAGCTAATACCAGGGGGGAGGTAAGGAATGGCTAAACCCATGCTCATGGGATTAGTCATTCCTTAAGGAATGGTCATTCCTTCTGAAAAATATACACCAACCGCGGAATTAGGAATGGAGACAGTAATGACCATTCCATTCTCATTCCATTCCAGCATACCAGCCATCTCCTTATAAGGTGATTGGTATGATGGAATGGAATGAGGTTGGAATAGAATGGATGTAGGAATAGAATGAAGGTAGGAATGGAATGATAAAGCTTAGTTGATTCATTTGCTTGGTATGAACAAGAATTAAAAAAAGGAATGAAATCATTATTTGTTTAGCATTTTATATCCTTTTCTTCTATCTGAAAATAATATTCAAAATAATATTAGATGAAAAATGTTAGAGAGAGTAAATTTTTAGATATAGAAAAATTCTAGAGATAAAATAATAAAGAGAAAAATTTTAGAGAGAGGATTTTTAGAGAGCAAATTCTTGAGAAAGAAAATTTTTAGTGAGAGAAATTTAAAGATAGAAAATATCAGAGAGAAAATTATTATAATTATTATCATTGTAATTTTTTCTCGATAACACTTTCCCCTCCAAAATTTGCTCTATATAGTTTTTTCATCTCTCTAAAAATTTTCTCTCTCTAGAATCATATCTCTCTAAAATTTCCCTCTCTAAATATTTTCTCTCTAGAATTTTTCTCTCTCTAAAATTTTCTCACTCTAGAATATTCTTCTCTCTAAAACTCTCTCTAGAATTTTTCTCTATCTAAAACTCTCTCTCTCTAAAATTTTCTCTCTCTAAAAAATTATCTCTCTAGAATTTTTCCTCTCTAAAAATTCTCTCTCTCTAGAAATGTTCTCTCTCTAAAAATTTTCTCTCTCTAGAACTTTCTCTACCTAATTGTTTCTCTCTCTAGAAATTTTCTCTCCATAAAATTTCTCACATATTCTCTCTCTAAAATTGTATATCTAAAATTATTTGTTGAAATAAAAAAATTTAAATAAATAATTTGATTAAATAATATATTAATATATATATATATATATATATATGAGGATTAGGAATGGCTAATACCATGGGTTATGGATGGAATGGCTAATCCCAATGGAAAAGGAATGGTGAATCCTAATGGAATGTTGATTCCATTTCATATGATTTACCATATCATTCCATTCCTTACCTCATTCCATCATATCAATCACCTCCTTAGAGTTTGAGAGAAAAGAAGACGGATGGTTGAAATTAAGTGAGATATATGTATTTACTTTAGCAGAAAAAAAAGACAGATCGTGAGACCCATGAAATGAGTTAAAAACATGTGATTCGTCCCGCTGAATTGAAATCAGCTTAATTTCACGTTGGAATTTGTAGTTGATGATTACACACAAAACGCTCTAAATTTTAGAAATAGGAGTAATAGCTAATTTATAATATAATATCCAAAATGATACTTCCTCTGTTTTTTATTAAGTGTCCTGAGAAAAATTACAAAAATCAAGGAAGCATGAAATATTACTTTTATACTCATATTTATTATTTTCAAAGTCTAACGATTATATTTTTCAATAATTTTTGTGAGGGTAAAATAAGAGTTTTGTCATTATTTTAATCTCAAATTCCGTAATAAGACCCTTAAAAGGGGACATGAATTTTTTCTCAATAGAACACTTAAAAAAAAAAACAGAGGAAGTACATCTTATGTTTGTCAGATAATGAAATTAATACAATAAAAATAAAAGAATAAAATTTCAAATTACAATTTATTTCCAATATGAGATCCTCAATCCCCCATCATGCATACAGGCTACAGCACACGAATACCAGAAGGAAGAAAATGTATAGTTAATATAAATAAATAAATGCATGTAAATTGATAGCTGATGGGTCGTCGTCGACTATCAAACTCTCTAGCTTATTATTAGAATACGGAGTAATACATAAAATTAAATCTGGACTGGGTTGAGCTTCACCACTTGACTTTCCCTTCACTACCTCTCACTACTGATCACTACCCACTCCCATATTTTATCCAACACACCATATATATTGCTATAAACAAACTTTTTTTTTTTTTGAATAAATAAACAAACTAATTAATATAGCAATAAGCAAAGAACCTAGCTACTTCCCCATAATTGAAGCTGCCACACGTTGACCTCTATTATTTAAACTAACTAATTCAATTATTATTAAATCAACCCAACTCTCATGTCTAACTTTTGCAACTCTTTTTAGTGATCAAAATTAAAGCAAAATTAATCCCAATTCTACGACAATGGAATTCTCTTGCAATATCCTCTTCTTTCTTCTCCTCCTTTTGTCATCAAATCTTCTCACTTTGTTCATCTCCACAACCTTCTACTCTTCCTCTTGCTCTCTCAACTCTCAACTACAATTAACTACCACCTCCACCGCCACCGCCACCGCCCCCACCGTCGATCCGTCATCTCCGGAGGAGGACAGCGACGATGACTCGGAAACCGAAACCCTAGACCTCCCCTCCGAGTTCATCGCCTTCACATCCCCGCAAAAGCTCCCATTAGGTTTCAACCGCAATTTCGACTCCGACCGAATCCTGCCGTCGGTCGGCAGCTCGTGCACCCTCTTCCAAGACGACCTCCGCCGCTACATGTCGTACAAAGTCAACGGATCCTGCCCCGACGACGAGCTCCTCGCCCAGAAACTCCTCCTCAAAGGGTGCGAGCCTCTCCCCCGCCGCCGCTGCCGCCACGCCGCCCCTCGATACTCCGTCGAGCCCCGCCCCCTCCCCGGCAGCCTCTGGTCCACGCCCCCCGACTCCTCCGTCGTGTGGACCGCCTACACCTGCAAAAACTACACCTGCCTGATCAACCGCAGCCGCAACCAGAAGGGCTTCGACGACTGCAAGGACTGCTTCGACCTCGGCGGCCGCGAGCGGCAGCGGTGGACCGGCCATGCAGCTGCCTCCAACCTCGACCTCACCATCGACGAAGTCCTCGCCGCGAAGCCGGCCGGCACCGTCCGGATCGGGCTGGACATCGGCGGCGGCGTGGCGACGTTCGCGGTGAGGATGAGGGAGCGGAACGTGACGATAGTGACGAGCTCCATGAATCTGAACGGGCCTTTCAACAATTTCATAGCGGCGAGGGGGGTGGTGCCGCTGTACGTGAGCATCTCGCAGCGGCTGCCGTTTTTCGATAATACGTTGGATATAGTGCACTCGATGCACGTTCTGAGCAACTGGATTCCGACGCAGCTGCTGCATTTTATGATGTTTGATATATACAGAGTGCTGCGGCCGGGCGGTTTGTTTTGGTTGGATCATTTTTTCTGCGTGGGGAAGGAGCTGCAGAATGTGTACGCGCCGCTCATAGAGAGCGTGGGGTTTCGTAAGGTGCGGTGGGAGGTGGGGAGGAAGCTTGATAGGGGATCCGAGCTCAATGAGATGTATCTTACTGCGCTCTTGGAGAAGCCATTAAACAATTCTTGGTGATCGATCCATGTACTTTTTTATTCTCTCTCTCTCCCCCTTTTATTGGTTCTTGGTGTTTATTTTAGCTTCCATGTTTTTTTTTTTTTTTTAAGTGTTTATTTTAGCTTCCATGGTTTTTTGGGGAAGTATTAGTCTATTATAACAAATTCATATGCGGCAAAATCGAGATCTTGACCTCAATAGCTGATATTTCCTATTGCGATCTTCAATGGGATCATCGATATATCATATAGTAGATATTATAATACATGAGATGAGGCTTGATTGTATTTTCAATCATGAATTTGTCTGTAAATTGTAAATGTTTAATGCAATAGTTAGAGATTTAATTCAATTGTAAAAGGTCACGTAGTCTCCACAGAAACTACCGAACCGAGCTTCATTAGTTGTGTAGTTGCGTAGATAGGTAATTACTGAGCAAAACAGAAGGAAATAAAGGAAGTAGAATTCCAATATTATATATTGATATTGAGAATGAGAATGAGAGGTGGAATTAATTAAATCATTATCATATCAAGGTGTTTGATTGACGATATACAATTTCTCCCCATCCGTAATCATATCCGCCTCAACAATCTTACCCCCATCTTCCGATAATATAATGAATTCTGCTGCTGCTGCTGCATCATCATCACCATCATCCTCAACCAACCCCAGCTGCTTGGATGCTGCTTCTATTAGCTCTTCCATGGTGTGAGGGACCCACATCACAACGCCATGTCTTCTACCTTCTTTACCTTTCCATGGATGATAAGGAAACACCGTGCACTTCTTCTTCTTCGCATGTCTTACCTCTGCTACAAACCATTTACCACATTAATTAATCAACCATTTTAATTTCCACATCCTCAACATTATATAATATTCTTCAATTATTATACATCTATACTTATTATAAAAGAGACTTATTTACAAAATTTGATTTGCCTATTATATCATTATTATAGTATTTGATTATTAGTATCATATGATTATTTTATACTCCCTCCGTCTCTGATAAGTGTGGTCCGGAGAGAGGGACACGAGTTTTAAGAAGGATGTTAGGTAGATGTGCAGTGAGTGAAGAATGGGACCTACTTTGTTGTAGTGTTAGTTACTTTTAAAGGGTAAAAGAGTAAAATTTTAAGTGATGTCATAACCATTTAAGGAAGGACCACACTTATGAGGGACAGATGAAAAAGGAAAGTGGACTACACTTATCAGGGACGGAGGGAGTATTTGATATATATTTATTATTAAAATCTATCAATATTACGTGCATTGCACGTGCAACTCTACTAGTATCTATAAATACCTGCTGTAACCTCATGGGAGCTATCAGGATACTCAGATAATTGGGCCGTCTTCGCCTCTTCCAGAAGTCGGATCAAGTTTTTGTTTCCACTTGTTCTCCCTTCATCCATTGGACTGTTTCCCCATCTGAACACCACCAGATGATTATATTAATGTAATGTTTCAGCTGCAGAACAGTGAATCAAAAACAACTTGCTTTACCTGTCTTTTGTGAAGACATTGGCTCCTGCTTCCAGAAGCAACTTTGCCATTAAATACAATCCGTGAGAGGCAGCTACGTGAAGAGGGGTTCGATGATCATAATCTTTTGAGTTTGGATCAGTGCCATTTGATAACAACCTTCTCAGAAAATCCGAATCGCCTCTTGCCACCACTGTGCACAAGTAGCTGCCAACATTCTCGATTTTCAGTAAGGCCCCTTCTTTAGAAAGTAATGAAGCAACTTTGTCGTGTCCATTCTTGACGGCCTCCAGCAATGGAGTATTACCAAAATTATCTGTTCACAGAATTACCAATTTAGGTAAAGTGACACTGTGAATTTGAATATGGATTGGAGTTATTTCTGGAGCTTACCTTCTGCATTGATGTCTACACGTTCTTGTATTAGGAAAGAAGTGATATCTTCGTATCCTTTTGATGCAGCAAGATGCTGAGAAAAAGATAAACCTTTTCATCACTATTGTATATCGTATCATTAGATTCCTGAACTCGACTCAGAAAAATGTACATCAAAATATTTTCTTATGTTGGCTTCATTGGAAACAGCACAAGCATTGTGAAGTATCGTAGATCCAGAAACAGTTTCGAAGCATAAAGAAAGACGACGAGATGAGGTGAATCAGCAAGAAGTATAGATGAATTACGAAGTTATTTAAGTACAATATAAAGCATACAGTGAATATTAATAGCTAATTATTCAAACCATACCAGGGCTGTCCTTCCATCATAGTCTTTCTTGCTGGGATCTGCTCCAGAACGGATTACACTTTTAAGTTGATAGAGGTCACCGTAAAAGGCTGCACTGTTCACTCTCAAAGCAAGATCGGCCTCTTGTTTACCGATGTGAAATGTAATATCCGACTCCAGTTGCTTCAGGCGAAGATTAGATTCTTTTCCCTATCAAAAGTTATATGATTAATTTCCAAAGGGTAAACATTACAATAAACATTAGGTAATGTTAAGAGAGGGAGCATAACAGGAGTTGACGGGCATGTTCTGCAGTAGTTTAATTACCTCCAGCAAGTTAGTCAAGACTTTCCGGCCATCGTGGAAATATATCTCGAGAATATTGGAGAAAGATTGTTTATCAATACGCAGGAGCCTGCATAGTTCACATACGCGTACAGTATAAGGCTGAGGAATGTTGCAAAGAATGGAAATCTCTCCAAACGAGCTGTTAGGTTCTAGAAAGGACACGCTCTCTTCTATTCCATCGGCCCCTATTCCAACCTCCTCCTGCAAGATATTTCACCTATCAATCTCTCTCACATTTAAAAAAAAGGAAATAGTGATACTTGACAGAAATCAGCGTAAAAATCAAAACTAATAATGTTGCATGATCGAATAAAGATGCCAATTTGAAAATGCTAAGATCATGCAAAAGAGTTTGGAAGGAATCCATGTATCGCAATAAAATAAGATGTGTGAGTTAGAATGTCGCACCAGAACACCGTTAGAAACAAAATAGAGCTGATCCACAGCATTCCCCTGTTCCATTATGACTTCTCCAGGGAGAAAAAATTCCTCATGGACCCGAGTTACCTGCAGAGAGATATCTATGTTAGGAAAAAGTTTAGCAGCCTGAACCAAAGAATGAATGCTGAACATTGAACATATTTGTCTTTTTGGAGGCAAACCAAACTGTAAGGTGTTCTCCAAATTGCATTAATTATACTCTTCACATTAATATTCCGATATCAGAACATCTTTATTTGTGAAAAAACTGAGCTGATGAACATATCACTCCACCCATACAGAAAATATTAACATTCAAAGAGTGAATTAGTAATAGAATGAAATTCAGTGATCAAATAACCAACTTACAATTTGATTGATGAATTCTTGGGAGCAACCTTTGAAAAGGGGAATATTTTCCACATGTGACTTGTACAGAGTCTGAGATATCTGCAAGAAATGAATGACAATGTCACTGAGAAGTTTCATTTTTTCCTTGTGTATGATTACACAAACCAAGAAGTTATCTTTGTAACTGGCAATAATTAACCACCATTGGAGATACCACCATTTTGAACATAGGCTATTGTAGGATGTATTGCAAGTTTCCAACTCAGAAAAGTTGATATTAGCTGGCTATATATACTCTGAACATGATTTTTAGATTCTTACCTTGGCACGAATAGACATTGGGATATCTTGTAGAACAGCGGCATCAGTGTAGCTGCTTTCATATTGCAAACGCAAGTGCCCTTTTATTTGATTGCGTAGTTCCTTTCCAAGTCTGTTTCTGTTCATATATTTGGTAAGATCAGTCATTTTGTCCCTATATCTTACAGTCTTTGATCCTTTCACGATCAGGGCTGTCATGTTACCAATCAAATATGCACCGAGAATCATATCAAAGGAAACATAGATCATAATGAATATCATTTCTCTCAGATTGACTGCATGTATATCTCCATAACCTGTACAAGAGAGAGACAAACAGAATGATATGAAAAACAAGGTAGGTTTTCTTGGTAAATGGAACATTCATATAGCACATAAAAATATTGTAAGAGAAGAACTCAATATAGTAATGACAGCACAGAGAAGGCAAAAGATGTAGCATTATAGAAGTACTTATGGGTGAGAGATTTTCTCATATTATGCATCATTACAGTATGACAAACAAATAGTTTTGGGAAAAGTATGCCTCAACACATTTTCTCCATCATAGCTGAATCTAACTATTTGTCAAGCAAAATTTAACGTACCAAAGATAGAGCATTTTCTATGCTTGACGTAAAAAAATAAAGGCTCACCTACTGTTGCCATGGTGACAATGGCAAAATACATTGAAGTAGTGTAACGCTTCCATATATCTATCTCTCTGAAGTGTGAGTAACTATAGTCACCCAATTTCAAGCTCCCAATCCATGTATAACCTTCCTTCTCTTCAGGGAGTGTAGTGGCTAGGTAGTAGAAGATGCAAGCTGCTGTATGCGTGCAGTAAAGTTCGACAGCAATTAGTTTCACTATCCTCGTAAAGAGATAATTGATTCTGATGTCCTTTTCCATCCTCTGGAAGAAATCTGTAAGTCTGCGAACCCGTATCAATCTGATCCAGAGAAGATACCTCACCTCTTCTTTTCGTCCACAAGCCTATAGGCGTGTACATATTATACGCATGTTAACTAAATAAGCAGGTAATGACTAATGACATGGAGAAATATAAAAAGAAAAGCTAGAGCCAAACCTTGTAGATAATATCCCAAGGCATGCAAGCTAGAAGGTCAGGAAAAAAATGAGTTTTAAGATACCTGCATGCAGAAAACCAAACGAAAGAATGATTGACACGTCATGCAAGATAGCATCTTTTATTTTAGAAGGAGCAATCTAAGCTATCTCATAACAACTACAAGGACAAAAGAAAAGAATTACCGGAGGGCAATTGGATTACGCTTGTAAATCATTTTGTAGGAATGGCTATCCCTGTAAGCCACAAAGAATTGCAAGATAATGTCGAGGAGGAATGCCACCTGGCCAACAATGTCTAAAATGAAGAGGTTCTCCGGCAGTCCCCTGAAGAACCCGAACTCCATTGGAGTAAAGAATGAAGAGTATATTGCCCATATCAGTATGAATTTCTCCCATGCCTTGTACCACCTGCATATTTTCTTTAAGAATCAAGATTCCAGTTGGAAAGAAATGGCTGATCAGTTGGAGTAACTCTGCTTAACTGTCGTAATTGTTTGGTGGAGGCCCAACAACAGAGGTTACCAGAAAAAGTTCTAGACATTTATGATCTCTATTAACGATCGAATGGAAAGTGATAGTGCCAAAATACCATATCTACCTTCTTCCTTGGAAGTTTATTTATGCTCCATACAAATGAAAGAAAAACATATTTTCTACAGCTTTGTCATTGGATTTTATCACAACAAAACAATTGAAAATTGAAGAAATGTAATTTATCTCGGATAAATTTTTCCTGTCTGAATAGTGGTAAATCATCTCGGATAAATTTTTCATGTTCTAAAAATTGTTGAATGAGGCTTTTTTTTCCCCGTTTGGTCAGAGTTTTCAATTTACTATCTTAAGAAGGATAAATATAATACACAGATTAACTTGGTATGTTAAGTGGATAAATATTGTGAGGTAATATATACAATCTTGTTTTTCACTGAATCGTTGCACGCAATTACCACACAATTTGAACTTAATAAGATGAAATACGAGATTGAATACCAAAAAATAAAATAAAAATAAAAATATACATATATATAGATATATATACTGTTTTCCGTTCAGCCATCCCATGTGATGCCTCAGTTTTGCAGGTCAAGTTGTGTGACAGGCTAAAAGTTACTGCTTATGTACAATATTAATAAATTATCAAGAAAAAAAAATGAGTGGTTTGGTTAAAAAAAATTAATTTTTAATCAAGCGTAAACACATAAGGTAATCAAACTATAACACCCACTACAATGATTTTTAGACGGGTGTTCCAATATTATCGATTACTTTGTTAAATAAGATGACCTACTATGACTTATAATTAGTAAAACGAAATGGATAGCTAAAACTGAAGATATGTATAATGTGATGCTTATGTACAAAATAGTTTGGAACTCAACCCTTGACTAAAAAAAATAAAAATAAATAAAATTAGAGAAAAAAATCTGTTGAAATCTACACGTTCCGATCAAAGAAACGAGCTATGTGCTTATTTTATCCAAAATACAATATAATAATTCCACGCGTCAGCACTTATCATTAATCCTTTGGCTGTATTTATCCAAATTACTAGTTGTCTCCATATAATGATATAAAAAATGTTTGAGAAAAAGAGAGAGAAAGAAAATAGTCTACTTTCAGCCGCAGAAAAATAAATGAAAGTCAACAAGTACCAATTGGCTCATGTAAACCGGCTCAGAACGACAAATAGATTCCCGCCACGTTTCTACGAGTATAAGTGGCGGGAATGTCGCCCCAAAAATCTTCCAGAATTTACTCATATAAACCCCAATACTTTCTCCGAATACCAAATCTAGAGCCGATACTTTCAACTCATCTCTATTAAAACCCTAAAACGTTAAACACGCATGTATGTGACTGAGAATTAAGAAGAAATTACCTGTTGTCTGGGTTGATAAACAAGCCTTTCAAGCCATCGATGACGCTCTCCCTGCTGAACCTCCGCCGAGTTAAGGACAGTTCCAACTCGTTCTCAACCAGAGTGAGTCGGCTGCCGCGTGACGAGTGGATTCGTTCCCTCAAATCCTCCACCGTGTATTCCTCTCCACCGCTGCTCGAACTCCCCTCCTTTGCATTATCATTGTGCCCGATCTTAAATGATTTCTTCCTGAAAGATTCCATTTTTCCCGATCGATTTCTCCAGAATCTGCGCGGGAACAAAATGGGGATTTCCCGGGGTTCTCGAAGCAAATAGAGGAGGTTTTTGATAATAATTATGCGCGTGCAGCGCTTGTCGTTGATTGACGGTGGAAGTTTCGTGAACTTTTTGGATATATTTTGTGGAAACGTGATTTTTAGAGGAAAATGAAAATTGCCTAAGCCGGAAAAAATGGGGGAAAATTAAAAGATCACGTGTTTTGATTGAAGGGTCTGGAATTCACGGAAAAGAAGAAAAATTAATATTACAATGGCCGCTGAGAAATGGAGGGATAGATTAGGAGTGTATTTATAGGGATTCATAAAACCTCTTTCTCTTCTCAGAATCCATGGATTATAGCGTTCCCTTCATTTATTTATACACGTAGATCTGAGTATGTCTGTATAAATAAATAAATAAGAGAGTAAAATAATAAATCATCAATGTTGTTTTTGTTATAAACTAAGAATAAGAATTCTGTGTATTGAAGTGTATTGAAAGTATGTACAATATGAGGACCAAATGCCTCTATTTATAATGGTACAGAGTTAGGGTTTTAGGGTGGATGACTTGGTCAACACTCATATAATGTATATCTATAAGATATTTACAACACTCCCCCTTGAGTGACCAATCCCTAAAACAAATGTTGCCTCATTAAAACCTTGCCAGAAAAACCCAGTGGGACAAAATCTGATCGAAGGAAAAAGAGTACAACTGCTCTGCTTGAACTTGATCATTGTAGTCTTTGAGTCGTTGCATGCCGACTTGTGTACCAACTTTTTTAATGTTGACGTCGGCAATACCTTTGTGAATAAGCACGCCAAATTGTCACTTGTGCGAGTCTCCGTTGAAACAATGATACAAGTATAACATTTCACATTTGACAATATTATTGTGATGTGCATGCCTTGTTAAAAACCTCTTTAGAAAAAATCCTGTGGGAAAAAAAACTCGATAGAGGAAAAAAATTACATAACATACACTTACTCATGTGTTGCATTAGTTGTCTCGTTAAAAACCTTGACTAAGAAAACCATCGGGAGAAAAACTTAGTAAGGGGAAAAATACGAGTACAACCATTTGACCTTTAGAGTATAATCTTTATGATTACTCAAAATTAACCTTCATGGCCAAATCTTCATAAATATGTAGTAGTTTCTCACTCCCCCTGAAGATAATAATCTTCAAAATTAACATATTTCACTACTATAAACGTAATTTCGTATAAAGATTGGGAGGAGATTTAGTGAATAAATCCACAAGTTTTTCACTAAACAAACTTTTGTGGCCATAGTTCATATAGAACTCATTTGTGCAACACAAGTTGAATTATTCTCATAGAGAATAGTGGGGGATATATCTCATATCATTACACCAATTTGAGAAATTGCATTATTAGGATGAGATAAATAACCAACATCCTAGTAGCCACCAATGTGAATCTCGATCTCTTTCATAAAATAGACTAATATAATTTTAACCTTTTGAAGATAACGAATGATATTCTCAATATCAGTTCAATGTCTCCTTGTGAGATCATTAAATCTTGCTAGCAATGTTACTTTAAATGTTATATCAGATCTGATAGAATAGTGCTCTGCACTCAATGTAGGGAACTTCTGACCCTATAATATAATCGTTATCTTCCATATTCACTTCAAGTCAAGTGAAGAGATAATCATTGGGGTCTCACTAGATGTGATTTATAATAAATAAATTTCTCTACAACCTTTCAAGTAAGGCAACTGGTGTAATAATAATATGCTCCTTTAGGAGATGTTCGATCTTCATATCAAGTCAATACTTAGATTTAGCTAAGTCTTCTATTCCAAACTCTACCTTTATGTATGAGTTGGCTTTTTCATCAATATAAAAATCATTCAAAGATTTTTTGATATAAACACAAGTATATATATCATTTTATCACATATCCTTACTTCATAAAGATTAATTCACACTTATTGTGAATTTATATTTCTCTTTCTTAGAAATTTTTAGTACATTAGAGACTTTTATATATATTTACGTACAATGACCCAACAAATATACGGATCAATGATATTCATTACTGCGATAGATATTAAATAACGGAACGTGATGCCATATTAGGAGAATATATATAAGAAAAATCAATTTAGGATCACTGCCTAAATCTCTGAGCTATTTACATCGCTTTATTTCTCATCATCTCATCAATTTCTTTTCTCTTAGTACAAATACTCATTTGTGTCAACATTATTTGACATGTGTACTACAGAGCAAAAGATTATTTATTTAGCGAGTCAAGCTCTGCCTCAATTGCTTCTTTCAAATTTACTCAGTGCCTCTGGCACTTCTATTTTCTTTGATCTGGATCCAGAATATCATTTCAAAATGATATAAGCAATTTTGTCGAGGCAAAAGTATTGTCGACAATTATAATATTTTACTATTTCTCATTTCTCTTGAATTCACATAATTCATGGCATTTTCAATCAACCAAATTTTCATCATTTCTCAATGATATTTTTCTTTACTGGTTATTCCGTAATCCCAGTCTTTTAATATTTGGTGCATGTGCATATGTACTGGGATTTTCGTCCTTATGACGATCCTCTTTAAGAGATTGATGAAGTGATATAATTTCTCTATTCAATTTTATATTCCGCGGATCTTTATATTTAACACCAATAGATCTCTCACGCTTATGGCGTTAAAGAGCATCATCTAATTTATTTAGTTCACGAGGAACTTCAAGATCTTTTTGGTGCATATATAATATGTATATGAGATTTGATGACTCATTTGGCAGTAATAACTTGTTGAACTTCAAGTTCATCACGCGAATATTTAATCTAATATATATTCCAACCTTTTGTTGGGGGCCCATATTTTATATGTTGTGGGTTTGCAATTGAGACTTGAATTCAAAAATTCGTAGATGACAAATCAAGTTCTCAACCAACAATATACAAACTAATCTTGTCTAAATGTGGTATCCATTTGTAGCGGATATCATCAAAACTTAGTAAGTTTCTTTTTGTCTTACTAACATGTTAATTTAGTATCAAAATGATACAAGCTCTTCCGGAGCAATTTGTCATTTGTGCAATATATATGCACAAAAATCAGGGATAATCATATATTATCCAAATATTTTATTGCTCATCAAGGCATGTAATATTCTTTAGAAATATTAATTATGCTACTTCAATAGCATCAATACATAATCTTTAAGATTATATGTAAATTTGAGTTTGTTCAAAAATAACAATTATGATAACGATTATCATAATATATGAATTATAGACATATTATATCACATATATACACCTCTCAAATATATATAACAATTAGAGTCTCGAAATCAAAATAACGAGACAAAGAAAGAAAAAAAGGCACACAAACCGATAATAATCAATTTCATACATTGACTATTAATTTGATTATCAAAACTATATCAAACTTAACGATATGATCGATTACACATGTCAGAATCGTGTTCCCTTACATAATAAACATATGAATCAAATGCAGTATAATATATATGCATCAAATTTTGAATCAGAACACAAATACAAAATAAATTTTCACAAAAATCGATATCTATTTGATTTTATAAAATGACATTGATTCGATTAATTTCTCCAAAACTAATTGACGGGAACACATTAATTATATTATATTATATAACATTCCAATGTATTTGACTAATGACAGAAACATGATTTAATTTTCATGAAGAAATCGTGAAAACCCGATCTTTAACAATCTAAGATGATATAAACCAATTAAAATTGTACCTCGTTGGAAAGACACGATTCTTTCCTAGGACATACCTCCAATCTAATTCAATTGGTTAAAGACTCAAGGCTAGAGACTCGTGCTGATAACGTGTTATAAACTAGATGGAAAAGAGAGAATAAGAATTCTGTGTATTGAAGTGTATTGAAAGTATGTACAATATGAGGACCAAATGCCCCTATTTATAATGGTACAGAGTTAGGGTTTTAGGGTGGATGACTTGGTCAACACTCATATAATGTATATCTATAAGATATTTACAACAGTTTTATTCCTTTATTCCATAGTCCATACAAATATATGTGCACATAAAGTTGAATCAATTCATTTAACTAATGTTTTGTTTCACAGTATTACAAATTTACAATATTGGTGTGCAGTTTATTACACGTGGTCGGCTAGCATTGTGAATTTCAAAAAATATACAAATTCTGCTGTTTCAGATAGATTAAACACTAGAGTGCTTATATTTGTTTAACAAAGTGGGTGTAAAAAGGATTTTGAAGTAGGGGTGTAAACGAATCGAATCAAATCGAATATCATTCTAATCGAATTGAATTTGTAATTACTATGCACGAATCCGAATCGAATTCGAATCGTGGTCGAATATTAAATTTGATTTGAATTCGAATACTTTAATAATTTCACGAATTCGAATCGAATACTCGAATCAACAGAGGAAAAAGATGAAGAATGACTCGTTGGAAATTTGTGAAGGAATGTGATGAAGAACGATAGTAAGAACGATGGAATAGAAAGACAATGTAAACTAGGAAAATATAGAGAAAAAAAAAAGAGATTGTGACTTACATTTGTATAACTCGAGATATTAGAGTTAATGCAATAAATATCCCTTAAGAAAAATGTTAATCTTATTTTGGAATGGTCTTGGAGATGGACCAAATTAACATCTACACATTTAATATATATTTAAAGATTTAAGTATATAATCCATAAAAAATGTATATTATATAAATATATATTAAAATTATACTATTATTTAAATTTCTAATCGAATCTTTACGAATATCATAATTACTAATAAATATTTGAAAACGAATCGAATAAAAAAAATTGAATTCGAATTCGAATCGCAAAATTTCGAATACGAATCACGAATCGAATCAAAATATTTGATTTGATTTACACTCATATTTTGAAGTGTGGAATTAAGTAATTTGTATTTTATAATTATTAAAATAGATATAAGAATATGAAATTATTTTCAGGACAAGTTCATGTGTTGTATAGTATGGTATGTTTGGTTGGGTCATAGACATTTTTTTTATGCGAGTACAGATACAATTAATAATATAGATCCATTGGGTGATGTACTAATGTTGGGAAAATTAATAGAGTTTTGATTGGATACCAAAACCCAGCTGACCCCAACCGAGTAGATGATCGCACAAGCCTAAGCGTTTTTCAGCTCACCTGTTTGAGCTTATAGAGTTTCTAAGTTTACAGGTAGATTCGCTGAAGACAGCAGAAGACACAGCTAAGCAGACAGCTTAAGAACTCAGCAGAGCAGACTCAGCAGAGCAAGACCAAGCAGAGTCAAAAGATCCTGCAGTATCAAGACCCAGCTCAGTGACGGAAACCCAGCTTAGTGTCAAAGACCTAGCTCAGTGTAAAAGACCCAGCTTAGTGTCGATGACACAGCTCAGGTCTAAAACACAGCTCAGGTCAGTGACACAGCTCAGGTTGAAGACACAGCTCAGGTTGATGATACAGCACAGGTCTAAAGACAGCTCAGAATCAAGACACAGCAGAGTCCAAGCCGCTGAAGATACAGCAGAGACGCTTAGCAACTCGAAGACGAAGACCTTCTCAAAGACAAGATCCCGATGTCAGAAGATCTTATCTGACGCAGTCAGATCAAAGAAGAACTAGCTTCTGCAGATGCAGACCTACTTCGTAGGTAAAGGCCAGAAGTCAACAAGAGTAGGTAAGATTCAAACGGCTCTCTTCCAACGGCTAGTTTGAATCTCCACCTATATATATCTCTCCTCCACCATTGAAGAGGAGAGGCTGGCAAGACGACTGAAGAAATAGAAGAAAACAGAAAAATGAACAACGATCTTCAAAGCCAAATCTTTCAAGAACACCCAGCCAGTCAGCTGTGTTCTTAGTTGTTCACATATTCAGTCATAGGCAGAATAGATCAGAATAAATATCTTAAGCCTAGTTTGAACGAGTTCATCATACTCCTTGTTCTTCATTGTAAGAACTCGTTCATAGTTGGAAAACCATACCCAAACCCAAACCCAGAAAGGTTAGGTAAAGGTACGCTTGCTCGAAGCGTGTAATTCGAGTGGTTAGGTTCTTCGGTGCACAGGCGAAGGTGTAGGCTTGACAGTGCCCGCAAACTGTTGGAACACAGCTCGGGTTAGAGTTGTGAAGTTGCTTGGTACTTGGAAACCAAGTGGTAGTGAATTACCAGTGAATCTGGTCGTGGACGTAGGAGGGGTTACTCCGAACCACGTTAAAAATGCTCAGTTATTTATCGCTTTGTTTTATGCATGTTACTAACTCTCATAAGCATACATTTCAATCTGCATAAACTGACTAACTGAAAAGTGAAACAAAGCTTTGCAATATATTTGAAGCAACAGACGGACTTTCTAAATCCACCACATTCCGCACACACACACAGGCAGCTGTGTCGATCAAGTTGCCATCCAGCTGGATCGAACACAGTCAGCTCTCTGAAAAGAGTTTTAACTTGGAAAAGTTTTTAAACCTTGGTGTATTCATCCCCCTACACCAAGGTATCCGTCTTGGGACCAACAATTGGTATCAGAGCAGTGGTTCAAAAGATCACTGTATCTGTCAAGTCAGCATTTCATTGCTGATAGTGGTCACCTGAACAGATCCTTCATCGCTTCAATTTTTTTTTAAAATCATTATATTGCATACTGTCGTGGAATCTTCCTTGTGCAGGAAACATCTGACATTCTCTGTCGATAATTATCAGATCTGGAAGTTCCAACTCAACAGCTTTCTGAGTGTTTATCACGACATGATGTGGGATGTTATCTTTAACAGACCCATCATCATAAACTCATAAAGTCAAGCAGAAGACTGAATGGTCAGGAGCTTGAAGATGGCCTAAGCTGTATCAGATCAAAGAATGGCTCCAGCCAATGCTTACACAGCTGGAACCTAACCATCGAGGTATCAAAGAGGTCGTACTCAATCAAGCCAGCTCTCCAAGCTCAGTCCGATCAGAAAAGAAAACTGATCGGCAACTCAAAGACCAAGAGAAGCAGCAGATCTCAGCTGGACACAAAGCTCAAAGGCGGCAGACAAATCCAGCTGACTGGAATCAATTAAAGATAGCAATGTCATCCAGCACAGACATCAAGGTCAAGGAGGGACAGACGCAATTGAGGATGTCATCAAGCGTGTTGTGAAAGAAAGACAGCTTGTGATCAAAGCTCATGACTTACCTCAAAGCTATTCAAAGAATATGTCAAGCGTACTGGTCCCAGGTAACCTTTGGTGATATCTCGAAATGATACATCAAAGGATTTGACTCATTTGAGACATATAATAATAATTTCAAATGTCTCTTATGATTGATGGACTTTAGCATAATCTGTTGTCCATCAGCCAATTGTTGTGATAACGGTTTTCCTGGTGAGTTCAATGCGCAGGAATGCAATGCAAAGAACAGGAAATCGAAGACTCTGCCCCGCAAAGCAGCAGTGAACTCAGCTGATCATGGAACGGTATTTGTCTTCTCAAGATCAGAGATCAAGTTGACAGATGAACGTAATTGTTGAGAAAATCACTGGCTCAAGTGAAGTAGGAAGCAGCTGAGAAAAGACAGCCACCTACTATCAAATTCAGGGGGAACTCCACCGAGCTGGAAATCAACACAGCTGTGATATCAGCTGAGGGCAAAGTCAATCCAGTAAAAGATTCAAGTGGAGAATCAAAAGAAAAATCCAGCTGAACTATCAAATGTCATCCTCTGGATATCAAACAAAGCTGGATCAAACGTGGATCGCAGAATCCAGAAGAGGAATCTAGCTGAGGGGAAACTCAGTTCAGCAGATTCACCAACAATTGGTCTCATCATAGTCCAGCAGAATCATCAAGAAGAGCATCCAGCAGGAAATACTCAGCTGAATCACCGTGTGTCATCAAGAAGGAATCAGACACAGCTGGACCAACTCACCAGGAACCCCAAGGATTTCAAAATGAATTTATCAAGTCAGGGAGAATCAAACCCAGCTGATAAAACCCAATTGGTTTATCCAATTGAGGGGGAACCTCGCAAACGATGTCTTTCAGCAGAGAAAGAAAGACAAGATGACTCATTCCAAACTGAGTCATACAGCTGAGAATGACCAACAATTGGTATCAGCTCAATCCGGATGAAGAAAGTTCATCCAGCTGAGGGGGAACAAACCCAGCTGGATCCCAAAGCAGATGATTTACTCAGCTGAAGGGAGAAACTCAGTCAAGCAAAGGGAAAGACATCCGCGATCAGCTGACTTTTTGGTCCAAGCTGACAGGAATGTGTCTCATGCATTTATTTTTCTAAGGAATATACTATTTAAGTCCAATTATTTTGAATTCCAATGTTAAGCGGACATATGTTCCTTAGTTAAATTGATTGATAAGTTTCCATTCCCATCGTATTAATTATAAAGACTGCTGAGTACTGAAGCACGGCAGGATCGAGGCAGAATGTCAAGCGTTTGAACTGCCTCACGCGCGGTTGTAATACACTCGCCGAAAACACGTCAGAACGTGATGAGTGAATCTCTCCCAGCCGTTGATCAGAATACCAGCTGTCTAAATCTCAACCGATGATCAATTATGGCAGTTGATATACATGGAAAAGATACGGAGAATTCTTCCATCTTTATCTCTGCGAATTTCAAATATTCAAGTCATCTATCTATCCTCTGCAAATTCCTCGCTCGATCAAAATCAACAGATTGCAGAGATGGCACCCAAAAAAATCAACCGCAGGGATGAACCAGTTCGAAGTTCTGATGACAAAATTATCATTTGAAAGTTGTCTTTCCTCCGCCAACCTTCCAGTTTCAGAACTCAAAGAGATGGTAGACCTCATCATAGACTCCGGTCTCTTACTGTGGGCAACCTCCATGCCCAAGCTTATGCTAAAGAGAGAAGCCGCTCTATTCTATCTAAACATCATTGACGAAGAAGGTTTTTACTCATCTTCATTCGATGTGACTGTTGAAGGCGAAGATGGAAAATTTGAATCAGCAACCGTCAACATCAAACTCAACAAGATACTATGAAAGGTGTTCAACCTACCCAGAGAAGGAGAATTCATCCCAGACGATTACAGCCGTGAAGAAGTGGATGAATTCCTTAGCCAAGAGATGCTTATCACCCCAGAGCCGTACAGAGCGAGCATGTCAAAGCTCATTCTCAAGCCAAAGTACAGGTTGCTGCTGGTTATCACGCAAAAATGCATCTTAGGGATAGCTGGATCTCAATGAGAGATAAGTATTCCAAAGCTCAAGCCGATGATTGCCATGATCAAAGGCGCAAACGTCAACTAGTTTGATTTCTTACTCAACCGACTGGTCAAGGAGTCAGAAAAGATCAAGTTCAACTCCACCAGGACGACGTATTCAACCTCAGAGCCCCTGTGTTTATGCTCCAAGATTTCGTTCTTGATAGAGCAAGCTGTGAAAGGGTACACAGTAAAATGGGCTGATTCAGAACCGTTTCCAGAAACGAAGATTCTCTTCCAGAGAATAAGTCAAATCAATGATCTTCTGAAGAAACAGCCTGCTGTGAGCAAAGGCAAGAAGCAGCTGGAAGAAACAAAGACAGATGTTCCAGCTAAGAAGATTCAGAGAAAAAGGAAGACAGCTGACCCCAAACCAGCTGGAGGTCCAGCTGAAAAGAAAAAGAAAACAGCTGTCATTCCACCATCAAAGGCGAAACCTTCCTCTGAAGAAACTCCAAGTCAAGCAATGGTGATTCTCTCCCCACAGCCAGTGTCGGCCTTCAATCAATACGGATCAAATGTCTTGGCTGATATGGGATTGAATGATGAATCATCATCTAGTTCAGAGGACGAGCTGGACATTTCAAAGAGTCAGACAACTCTTTCCAGCTCACCTCAGCTCTCACCGCCTCGCAACTCTCCGCCCAAACAGCCTTCTCCTCCACCCAGCTACTCAACAAGAGACTCATCTCCTGTAAACGTACAGGGAAATATTCAACTGGCTGAAGCTCCTTCACAGCCAGCTGACGACCAAGCTGAACCCTCTAATCCCAGCTCACCCCCAAAACAACCATCACCCAAAGCTCAAATCTCCACAGAATCAGAAGAGAGTGATTCTACTGCTTCTACATCACTCAACTCTTTTGGCTCAGCCTTTATGGAAGCTATGTACGAGGAGCTACGTATCGCAGGGATCAAGAGTGTTCTAACTCAGTATCCCATCTTGACGCACCTGCCAATTGCCCTCGTCAAAGTTACAGATCTCAAATTCTATCTGGCCACCAAGATGGCGACTTGGTACCAGAATGAGCAGCTGATCGAGACCTTCTCGTATGAGAAATTGAAGACGGATGAAGCATGCCTCCAGCACACGTTTGGCTTTGGAAGTCTGGAAGATGCTTACTTACATCAAAATGATCTCATCAGAGGAATTATCGAACTATCTCAGCAATACCCCAAGCCGCACCCAGCAGACGTCTGGGAATCAGCCAACAAGCTTCTAACAGCAGCGGGATGGGAGACATCTTGTGAAGATGTTATGTCCAAAGAAGTCACAGCTGAGATTACCAAGGACGATGTACCAGATGACACAGCTGAGGTGATGATCATTGAAGAAACAGCTGATACAACAGCTGAACCAGAGGCAGCAGCCCCACCAAGTCCAATTGCCGATGACACTCACGCACTGGTCGAGCTCGAGGCAAACAAACCCAGTCATGTTGATTTTGCAACTCAAACGGACTCAGCTGTCGAGCTTTCAACCGCCATGAAAGAAGCAATATCTAAAGAGGTTGAAGAAATTCTTTTTCAAGACAGACTGAAGTCTCAAGTGGATGTCATTATGCGATTCACAGCTCTAGATTGTCAAGTTAGAGAGCAACAGCGGACAATTGATGAAGTCCATAAATTTGCTCAAGATTTACAAGAAAGTACCAGTCTAGATCTCAAGCAATCTCTTGTCTCTCAAAGGATTGATCAATCACACCTTCTAGAAAAGAGAGTTCCTGAGATTGTAACAAGACATCAAGCTCCACTGGTCGACGACATAGCAAATATTTCAAGCCAGCTGAAAGCTCTCAAAAAGTCCACTCTCTCCAACAGCTCTGACATCCGTCAACTCTTCAACTTGTACAAAGATCTGGATGCTCAGTTCAAAGCTGGAAGCAACAGCAATGCTCAGCTGAACATCGCCACAGCTGACAACTCAGCCAAGCTTGCTGATGTTGAAGCCACTCTCACCAAGCTCAACACAACAGTTATTAACCTCTCCGCCTCCCTTGTTGATAATGCCAAAAAGGGGAAAGATACGAATAAAGCGGGAAAAACAATGGAGAGGGAAGCTGCAGCTCAGGGGGAATCTATGCAGCCAATTCAATCTGAAATCGATGACTTCGCCAAAGAGCTGGATGAGGAAGAGCCAGAGCCAACTGCAGCAGCCAAAGCAGTCAAAGAGACATGGAGAAAGAAGATGGTTGCTCTTGCCAAAGCCTGTGGACATAAGCCAGAAGAATACAAGGACTATCACTGGCTGTGTAACTTCCACAATGAGCAAAGAAGGGAAATGCAAGAGCTGAACAAAATCATCAAGAAGAAAGCTGAATCGCTCCAGCCTGCTGAGAAAAAGCAGAGGAAGAAAAGGCTAAGCTACAGGCAAGCTAGGAAGAAACAAGCAGCTTCAAGTATTCCAAGATCCGACAAGAGGAACCCAGATGAAATCAATGAAAATTGGGAACAATGCAAAACAGAATTCATCAAAGAATTCTACTACCTAAATCAATACAAAGGTATGGATCATGAAACTGCATTCAAAGAATACTTGCTCGAACTTCATGAAGAAGATCCAATGATGGAAAGATCATTAGCCCTAGCTGCCAAGAGAAACGACATCCAGCTCAAAGCTCCAAAAGTCAAGCAATTGAAGCCTCCCACTATAGCTGGAACGAATCTTCCTGACAAAGCCCAGATTGTCAAAGAAGTTCATCACTGGGCTGGCGAAAAAGGAATCTCCAAGTCTAAAAATCAAGATGAATGGAGAAACTTGGAAGAATTCATCTTCAACAGATATGGTCTCAAGACTGACCATCAAATGGACGAGCAGAGGAAGCAGAGTTGAAGACCCAGTCATCTGGGAATTTTTGTCTTTTGAATTTTTGTAAAATGTAAAATTGTAATATTATCTTTTATTAATGAAAAATTTGTTTTTGCTCTCAAGCTCATCCTGATGACAATAACTCTTTGTCCAGGCACTGAACTCTTAATTTAATTTACCTGCTGTGTATGTTTAAACTTTTGAAAATCCGTTTTCTTGTTAAGGAGGAAGTAAATTGTTTTTCTCAGTTAGGTTTTGGCATCATCAAAAAGGGGGAAATTGTTGGGAAAATTAATAGAGTTTTGATTGGATACCAAAACCCAGCTGACCCCAACCGAGTAGATGATCGCACAAGCCTAAGCATTTTTCAGCTCACCTGTTGAGCTTCTAGAGTTTCTTAGTTTACAGGTAGATTCGCTGAAGACAGCAGAAGACACAACTAAGCAGACAGCTTAAGAACTCAGCAGAGCAGACTCAGCAGAGCAAGACCAAGCAGAGTCAAAAGATCCTGCAGTATCAAGACCCAGCTCAGTGACGGAAACCCAGCTTAGTGTCAAAGACCCAGCTCAGTGTAAAAGACCCATCTTAGTGTCGATGACACAGCTCAGGTCTAAAACACAGCTCAGGTCAGTGACACAGCTCAGGTTGAAGACACAGCTCAGGTTGATGATACAGCACAGGTCTAAAGACAGCTCAGAATCAAGACACAGCAGAGTCCAAGCCGCTGAAGATACAGCAGAGACGCTTAGCAACTCGAAGACGAAGACCTTCTCAAAGACAAGATCCCGATGTCAGAAGATCTTATCTGACGCAGTCAGATCAGAGAAGAACTAGCTTCTGCAGATGCAGACCTACTTCGTAGGTAAAGGCCAGAAGTCAACAAGAGTAGGTAAGATTCAAACGGCTCTCTTCCAACGGCTAGTTTGAATCTCCACCTATATATATCTCTTCTCCACCATTGAAGAGGAGAGGCTGGCAAGACGACTGAAGAAATAGAAGAAAACAGAAAAATGAACAACGATCTTCAAAGCCAAATCTTTCAAGAACACCCGGCCGATCGAGTGTGTTCTTAGTTGTTCACATATTCAGTCATAGGCAGAATAGATCAGAATAAATATCTTAAGCCTAGTTTGAACGAGTTCATCATACTCCTTGTTCTTCATTGTAAGAACTCGTTCATAGTTGGAAAACCATACCCAAACCCAAACCCAGAAAGGTTAGGTAAAGGTACGCTTGCTCGAAGCGTGTAATTCGAGTGGTTAGGTTCTTCAGTACCCGGAGCGAAGGTGTAGGCTTGACGGTGCCCATGGCTTGTTGGAACACAGCTCGGGTTAGAGTTGTGAAGTTGCTTGGTACTTGGAAACCAAGTGGTAGTGAATTACCAGTGAATCTGGTCGTGGACGTAGGAGGGGTTACTCCAAACCACGTTAAAAATGCTCAGTTATTTATCGCTTTGTTTTATGTATGTTACTAACCCTCATAAGCATACATTTCAATCTGCATAAACTGACTAACTGAAAAGTGAAACAGAGCTTTGCAATATATTTGAAGCAACAGACGGACTTTCCAAATCCACCACATTCCGCACACACACACACATTTGTGTCGATCAAGCCGCCATCCAAATTTGGATCGAACAATGACTCTCTTAAAAGAGTTTTAACTTGGAAAAGTTTTTAAACCTTGGTGTATTCACCCCCCCTCTATACCAAGGTATCCGTCTTGGGACCAACAACTAATATAAATCGCAATATTAATTAGAACTTTAATGAGAATCGAATCAAATACCACATATTCATATAAATGGAAAGACATCCACACTTGAATGAAAATTGAACCAAATACATCTTGCTAGGATGAGATTTATGGTGCTGCGTCTGCCACATGGATACAATTTTGTGTTGGCATGGAATTATTTATGTTAGACTATTTATAAATTATACTTTTTTAACTTTCACAAAGTTATGCCCATATTATCATATGATATCCCTCCCATAAATATATATAGGTGTCGTCAAACTTTGTTTTTTTTTTTAGGTAGAAATAACTCAATATTATTGCTCACAAACGCATGGTGTACAGAAAAGACCCTCCACAATATCCGGAGGTTCATCCCAAACATTCGTAGAAGGATAATCCTTAGAAATTCTAGCTAGTCTATGAGCCACTTTATTGGCTTCTCGTCTAACATATTTAAGCCGAAAATTGGGACAAGATTAAAAAACAAGATGACAACTATCAATGATAGATCCAAACTCGGACCAATCTGTGTCTCGCGAACCAAAAGCATCCACTACCAATTTACTATCCGAACAAAACTCCACCAGATGCATGCCTTTGTTCTTGATCCACGAGAGTGCTTCGTATAAACCCATAGCCTCACCTTCTTCCACCTTCAAGCTGCCCAGCAAGGCAATGACCTTTGCCTCCACAAAAACACCCCTCCAATCTTGTAGAATGATGCCTATACCAGTTGCATTCAACGTCGGGAAAAATATTGCGTCAACTCCACATCGATACCACCCCTTTGCAAATTATGCCACCCGCTACAATCTCGTATAGATCTGGTATCTCCATGAGAAACACCTTGAACACTTTGGGCATCCATCCACTCACTCCGAGCTCGAGCAGCCAAACAAATAGACAAACATGGGGTTGGCATCTTCTCATTTCAAACTGCCTCGTTTCAATCTCTCCATATTTGCCAAAGCAACATGGCAATTTTAGCATTAACATCATCTTCAGTGAGCTCCAGACTAGAAGAAATGAACTCCACAAAAGACTCACTTTTCTCAATACATTCATTAACCTGGTTTATATGATTGAACTCTTTCCAACAAGCCTCAGCAAAACCACAACCAACGAAAGAGTGCCAATTATTCTCGTATCCACTCTTACAAATTCCACACTCTTCACCCACATGGACACATTTAGAGAGTAGATTTGCCTTTGTCGGGAGGCAATTTCGCGATGCCCTCCAAAGGAAAAATTTAACTTTGGGAGGCACCTTCAACTTGCAAATAGCTTTCCATCTCCCATGCACCTCATTGGAGGTGTCAAAAAACAACGCTCTCGCTAACTTATAAGCAGAACCAACAGCATAATTGCCCTACCTTGTATAATGCCATATAAAATTGTCATTCCCAACGTTAGGATTGATAGGTATAGATAATATGTCTTTAGCAGTAACTTCATCAAAAATCTCATCAACCAACTCGACATCCCACTAACTTTATAAGCTCACTAACTTTCATATCATGAATAACTGAGCTGTGAGGAGAACGAATATAAAAGTTTCCATCCCTCCGAAGCCACGGATCTTTAAAGACATGGACATTTTCCCCATTCCCAATCTTCCACCTGATCCCACGTCGCAAAAGATCTTGAGACGACCAAATACTCCTCCAAGTAAAACTTGGACTATGCCTTAAATCGGCATGTAAAAAATCCCCTCGTGGGAAGTATTTCGCTTTGAGAATTCTATAAATAAGAGTATCAGGGTTGACAACAAGTCGCCAACCAATCTTCCCAAGCATCGCAATGTTGAAAAGATGAAATTTTCGGAAACCGAGACCACCCGCCTCTTTCTTTACACACAGACTAACCCATCTCATCCATTTTATGCCTTTCAATCTTTTACCCCCATTTCCCCATTGGAAAGAATTTAGCATCCGCTCCAGTTCATCAGTAACGCATTAAGGGAGCAGAAAAGTAGTCATACAGTAAGTTGGAATGGCCTGAGCAACTGACTTAATTAATCTATGAATTAATTAACAATGATAGTCAGTTGTCAGCCAGCGTGGTAAGTTTGAAAATTTGTATTACAGGACCAACTATTGTGTAATGAAAACACGTTAACCAATTAATATATACCGAATTCTACATTTTGCATGCGTAGTTAGGTTCACCACGGCGGCGAATATATACACATCTAATGATTATTTAATAAAAGCAAAAATTTGTGTAAGATAGTTTTACTATAAGATATGTTTAGGATTAGATAATTCGATCGAACTCTTATTCAATGATATTTTGTAATTATATAATAAATATATCATTAAATATGGATTTTGGATTCAAAGTTTAGACTTGTCTAACCGCGAGACACTAAGACGGTCTCACATGAGACTTTCCTGTCATGAAAATAATTATCTAATTTGTTATTAAAATTGCAAGATATATTTCATTGGATGAATGTTCAATAATAATTATCGATGTCGGTACTCAAGAGATTTATATTCAAATAACCTTATATCCTCTTATAAAAGGGAGACCTCTTTGATTTTCAGACAGGTAATAAAAACAATTATTTATTCTTCATGGTAAATAGTCCAAAAAATGATATTGATTTTGGCTTCAAAATTTTTTATTTATTTTTAACTGTAGAAACGTAAAGTAGAAACATAATTGGGGCAAATTTTCTGTGTATTTTATTCCTCTACTCAACAGCATATATATACATAAGAGATATCTATATTAGGAAACCTATACAGCCCATATACAATACTACCCTAAAGCCCATATAATTGAATCTATTTCTAACACTCCCCCTCAAGCTGGAGCATAGATGTTAATCATGCCCAGCTTGTTACAAAGATAATCAATTCTAACCCCATTAAGAGCCTTCGTGAAGATGTCTCCTAGTTGATCTTCAGACCTCATATATCCTGTAGAAATCAGTCCTTTTTTAATCTTCTCACGAACAAAATGACAATCAATCTCAATGTGTTTGGTTCGTTCGTGAAAGACCGGATTAGCAGCAATGTGAAGTGCAGCTTGATTATCACACCATAACTTGGCTGGTATAGGGACCTTCAACCCTATCTCATTCAGAAACTCATGCACCCATAGTATCTCGCACATGGATTTAGCCATTGCTCGATATTCAGATTCTGCACTTGAACGTGAAACCACCTTTTGTTTCTTGCTTTGCCATGAGATCAAGTTTCCTCCATAGAAGACACAATAGCCAGAAGTAGATCTCCGATCTTCTTTTGACCCTGCCCAATCAGCATCTGAGAAACACTCGATCCTATCATGACCATGATCACTATACACAATTCCGCGTCCAGGTGCTCCCTTCAGATAGCACAAAATCTGCTCCACTGCCTTCCAATGATCAATAGTTGGTGATGACATATATTGACTTACCACGCTTACAGGATAAGCAATATCAGGACGCGTCACCCGAAAATAATTCAACTTTCCAACCAATCTTCTATATCTACCAGGATCATCAAATAGCTTACCTTCTTTCGTAAGTTGTAAATTTGGAACCATTGGAGAGCTACATGGTTTGGCCTCCAACTTTCCTGTTTCAGAGAGTAAATCCAGCACATATTTTCTTTGGGATAAGAAAATCCTTCCTTTCCTACTCCTGAGCACTTCAACTCCTAAAAAGTATCTAAGCTCTCCCAAGTCTTTGGTATTAAACTGAGTATGAAAGAAAGCTTTGAGGGATGCAATCCCTTCAGAATCACTACCAGTGATCACAATATCATCCACATACACAACTAACAAAATAATACCACCTTTTGAATGCTTGTAGAAAACAGAATCATCAGATTTGCTCTTCTTCATGCCAAACTTCTCAACAGCACGAGTAAATGTACCAAACCATGCACGTGGACTCTGTTTCAAACCATACAAAGACTTTCGAAGATAACACACCTTATGAGACTCCCCCTGAGCAACAAAGCCGGGCGGTTGCTCCATATAGATAGTATCATCAAGATCACCATGCAAGAAAGCATTCTTTATATCTAACTGGTGCAAGGCCCAATGATGAGTGGCTGCCAAAGAAATTAATAGACGAATAGATGTAAGTTTGGCAACAGGTGAAAAAGTGTCACAATAATCAACACCATAAATCTGCGCATATCCCTTGGCAACAAGACGAGCCTTCAACCGATCAATGGAGCCATCAGGATTAACTTTGATAGTGAACACCCACTTACAACCAATGGCTCGTTTACCGGCAGGAAGATCAACCAAAACCCAAGTGCCATTACCCAGCAAAGCATTGAGTTCCTCAATCATGGCAGCACGCCAGCCAGGATGAGCTAAAGCCTCCTCAACAAATTTAGGAATAGACTCAAGAGACACAACAAAAGCTTGAGAAGAAGGGGACAAACGTTTGTATGAAACAAAGGCAGAAATATGATAAGTGCAAGAACGTTTACCTTTTCGAAGAGCAATAGGAAGATCATCACTTGAAGGAGGATCTGTCGACGAAGATATTGGTTCAGCGGGACACGATGTAGATGCATGGGGAACCAACTCAGCAGTAGCAGGTACGGAAGGCGGACGACGACGAGTGTAAGTCTGGATGATAGGAGGCCTAGCAGAGTCAGAGGGAGGAATAACTGGAGAAGTGACGGTATAAATGAGGAAGTCTGTATCATCCTCTTCAGTAGGAGTAGGAGTGGAGTCGGGAGAGAAAGGTATATGTTCTGAAAAGGAGACATCAGTGGAAACAAGATACCTGTTGAGACTAGGACAAAAACAACGATAACCCTTTTGTACCCTAGAATACCCCAAAAAGATACACTTTAAAGATTTCGGATCCAATTTAGTAACTTGAGGCCTAACATCCCGAACATAACAAGTACTACCAAATATTTTAGGCTCAACAGGAAACACAGACTTGGATGGAAAAAGAACATGAAATGGAGACTCACCACAAAGAATAGCAGAAGGCATACGATTGATGAGAAAACAAGCGGTAGATACAGCATCAGCCCAAAAATGTTTAGGAACGTGTCGGGCAAATAACAAAGCTCTAGCAGTTTCAAGTAAATGCCTATTTTTCCTTTCGGCAACACCATTTTGAGATGGTGTGTCGACACAAGAGGTTTGATGAAGAATACCATTGTGCATCATATAATTACGAAATGGATCAGATAAATATTCCTTAGCATTATCACTTCGCAAGATTTTCACAGGAACGCCAAATTGAGTCTTAATTTCAGCACAGAAAGCAGAAAAATGTGTAAATAGCTCAGAACGATGCTTCATCAAATAAAGCCATGTCATACGAGAATGATCATCAACAAAAGTAACAAAATAACGAAATCCGGGTTTTGATGTAAAGGAACAAGGACCCCAAACATCAGAATGAACTAACTCAAAGGGAGCAGAGGCTCGCTTATTGACTCTCGGACTCAGACTAACACGATGAAATTTTACATAATGACAAGACTCACAATCTAAAGACGACAACTTAGAAAGTTGCGGACACAACTTCTTCAAGGAAGATAGAGACGGGTGACCCAAACGACAGTGTGCTTCCATAGGAGTGACGGTTCCAGTACATGCTACTGATGAAGGTTGTTCCGTATCAAGAATGTAGAGACCATCAGATTCATGTCCCCTACCAATAATCTTCTTCGTCGCAAGATCCTGAAACAAGCAATAATCAGGAAAGAAAGAGACACAACAACGAAGATTGCGAGTAAGCTTACTCACAGAAACCAAGTTAAATTAGAGTTTAGGGAGACTAAGAACAGAGGACAAAGATAGGGAAGATGTCGGTTTGACAGTTCCCGATCCAACAATACGAGATAGCGAACCATCAGCTAAAGTAACAGGAATACGAGTATCATGAGGCTCAAAGCTAGAAAACAAGGTGGAGTTACCTGTCATGTGATCGGTAGCACCAGAATCTATGACCCAGTTGGAAGGTGAGGAAACAAGACAGGCATTAGGTTTACCTGACTCGGCAATAGCTGTGACAGAACTAGATTGTGATTGAGGCATATCCTGATGTTGTAATAACCTCGCATACTCGTTAGCAGAAATAGTGATAGAGTCACTAGCTGGGGTAGAACGATGGCCACTATCAGCTACATGAGCAGATAAAGGAGGCTTCTTATTGCGCAATTTCGGACAATCCCGTTTGAAATGCCCAAATTCATGACAATATCGACACTCTACAGAAGCTGACCACTGCCCTTGAGTTGACTTTTGTCCCTTGTTCCCGCCTCCTCTGTATTGTGGCTGGAATTGTGGCTTTCCAGGCTCATATGCAGGAGCACGACTAACAAGAACACTACTGAGTGGAGAAGGTGGGATAGAAGTCGTGCGTTCAGTGCGAAGAATCCTACTAAAAGCCTCTTCCAAAGATGCAATTTTAGAATCAGATAGAACTTGCGATTTAGCCGTCTCAAATTCTGGTGGAAGCCCGGCTAAGAAACTCATCACAGCCATTTTCTCCCGTTGAGCTTGTTGTTCCTTAACATCAGGACTGAAAGGAAGCAACACATTGAGTTGCTCATACGTCTTCTTGAACTCCATGAAATAGTCTGTAATCGGCCTATCCCCTTTTCCGCTGTAAAATGCTTGACAAACATCATACATTCGAGAAAGATTGTCTTTTCCCGAATACAAGAATTCAATATACTTCATGAGTGTCTTGACTGTCCGACAATGAGTAATCATCCCAATCACCTCACTACTGATAGAGTTACGTATCTGTAAAAACAACCGAGCATCCTCCCGAAGCCAAGCTTGTTTAGAAGTATCAGAAGTTGGTGGATCATCAGTTATATGATTATCCATAGAGACACTCAACAAATAAAGTTCAATGGTCTGACGCCAATCCAAATAATTTGTAGGACTGAGTTTGTGTTCTGTGATTTTTGTCATCACAGGTACAACATCAGTTGCTACAGTTAGCTTTTCTCCAGACATAGTGAGGCACCAAATCAATCAAATGAGATAAACTCCAAATAGAAATCGGAATTCCAAGCAAAGGTCGAATCTGTACCGAAACAAAATCCAATACCAATCCTGGTATCGACCCAAACAGGTACACGAATCGAAAGAGAATGTCGAGACGGATCGAACGAAATTGACCGGAGCAGATTCCAGCGTCTCACGCGCCCTCACGCGCCGGAAACGCGAAACTGTACAGCAAACGGCGGCGGCGCGTGTGGCTCACACGCGCGGAATCCGGCGACCAAACTTCCGGCGTAGGTTCGCCAGACGATGGCGCTCCTCCCTGTGCTGGAGGTGTCGACCAGATATGCTCCAAACACAAATGAGTGGCTGCTCCCTAACGTGTGCTGAAACCCTAATTTTTTTTTTTTTTTGAAAATTTCCCAATAATCAAACCCTAGATCGAAAGCTCTGATACCATGTAGAAACGTAAAGTAGAAACATAATTGGGGCAAATTTTCTGTGTATTTTATTCCTCTACTCAACAGCATATATATACATAAGAGATATCTATATTAGGAAACCTATACAGCCCATATACAATACTACCCTAAAGCCCATATAATTGAATCTATTTCTAACATTAACAAACATTACAAGAAATTTTGAAGGTCGCGTGACAGTGGACTTGAATCCGTGACCTTTAGCCCGGGCATTAACCACTCTACCACTAGACTAACACGCGCACACAATTTTAATTAGCTTCAAATTTTGATGTCACACTTGTATCTCATCCTAAAATTTAATATTTTAATAGTAGTGTTTGAGATGCATTGTAAGTAGTGTTCAATCCCAGAGCCATAAATATAAAATATTGAATGGTTTTTTGTGATTTGCAATGGAAATATATATATATGTTACTTCCTCCGTTCCACTTCGAAGTGGCAAGTATTTCTTTTTGGGCCTGTTGGTACAGTATTAAAAAAAATCATTTATATTACAAAAAGATATATGTTCCACCACTTTCTATCTCATTTTTCTTTATTAATCATTCTCTTCAATAACCGTGTCAAAGAGAATTGCACATGAATATCTGCATTACATTTCTGCAAAATTTGTATTACATGACCAACTATTGTAATATTACTATGTTATTAAAATTTTATCAACACACACAACGTTTGAAATACAATCTTTCTTTCACTAAAAAATCACCACATTTTGTTAAGAGATAATGTATGATTATAGCACTTTCAGGGAAAAAACACAAATAATAGCATCACTTTTTAAAAATACAAATAATAGCATTTCTTGACTTTTTAACCCCTCATTCTTTTTCTAAATATCTTTTATTGTAAATGAATTAAAATACTTTTTTAATTTTTAATAAATGTATATTATGTATTATGCATCCCAATTCTCTCCAAACATTTCTGCAATCCCCTCTCTCTCGACTGCTCTTTCCATCAACTCAATTGCAGCAAATCACTGCCACTGCTTCCATTCTCCGGCGAGACGCATCCACCGGTGGTGCCGCCGTCACCTCTTCTCCACCTCCATGCACAAACCACCATTGAAAACCCAATTTTTAAACCCTAGATTCCCAATTTAATTCCTGAAAATTTCCTCCTCTCTCCCCTCGAATTCTGGTGAAAACTCAACGATCGTTCGCTCGTCTCTCTTCCCGGTCAAACAAAAGCAGCGATGGCAGGGCTCGGGTTTTGGTGAAAGGGATTAAATTGAGCCAATAAATTGGAGTTCTGCTGGAGGAGGAATAGATTGGGGTTTGGAAAGAAATTAGGGTTCAGGTGGACTTGCTGCTGCTGCGGCTGCAGCGGTTGTGATGGCAGGGGTCGCCGCCGCCACCACCGTGGTCGTCTGCCAGCAACGGCGTCGTGCTACCGCCTCTCCTTCTCGCACCACCTCTGTTCCGGCGGAGCCATCTTTGGTCTCATCCGCCGCCTCCATCGCCACTGGCCCCATCAACGGTTCGAAGAGCTGACGCCTCAGCTCGCCTCTACCTCCACCGTGTAAGTCCGATTTTCTCTCTGCAACACATCTACATCTTAGTTCACATTATTGTTCATGTGATTTCACATTATTTTTTATGTGATTTCACATTATTCTTCACGTGAATTCACATTATTTTTCATGTGAGTTCACGAATTATATATGAAATCACACAACTTATAATGTGATTTCACATTATTTTTCATGTGAATTCACATTTTTTTTCATGTGAAGCAGTGGAAGTTAGGTTTAGAAGTTGGGAGACGACTATGGATTGACGGAGGCGGCGACTATGGCTTCACGGAGGCGACTAGGGTTTCCTATTTGTGGCGTCAATTTTTGGAGAGGAGAAAAAACCGGTCTAGTTCGAAATAATCCGACGGCGACTATTGCTTGACGGCGGCGGCGACTATGGCTCGGCGGCGGAGACCATGGCTCGACGGCGGAAGTGAGGATTTCCTAAAGGACGAAAACTGTTTGGGAAGATGAATGAAAAAATAGCTGAATGGTATAAAGTAAAAAGTGAAAACAGAAATCTTGTATTTTAGCGTATTCTTCCTAATTAAAATTTTAAGCATTTTTTTCTTTAAAATAAATCTGATAAATGATATGAAAAAAGGAGGGGTAAAAATGTACAAAAGTGCTAGAATTTATATATTTTAAAAAGTAGTGTTATTATTAGTATTTTCAATCTAAAAAATGCTAAAATCCTATTTCTCCCTTTTGTTAAACTAAAATAGTTTTATTAAGTGTTGCTTATATGGGACCATATTTCCAGAATTATGCCTCAAAATTCAGAGTTGTGACCGTTTGACCATTTTACCCCTACGTACCTCATGAAGTTCTCTCTTAATATACATTGATCATTTTTACAAGTTATTCACGAAATTGTCACCATCTTTTAATTCGTTCTATTCCATTAAATATCATATTATTAATGAGTTTATACTTATTGTTCTCACACTAGTACTTTCCAATCGATCTCTTTCATATATTAGTCAGATATATATACTTTATATCAATAATCAAATGAATTTTGATATCTCTAATCAGTCCGGTGCACCATAAGGAACGTTTAACTATGGGGTTTATCAGCCATTTTTAGATCCATCTATTATTATCTTACTACAGATTAATTTCTTGTTATTTTACTATGTCGCATGATAATAAAAAAATACTAAGAAATAAATAAACCAATTGAAAAATACATTTGAAATTTAAAAATTAAAAGAAAAAAGGGCATTGAATAATTTGACCACTTTTGTTAGTCTCCACCTTTTTATCGAACTTGCTATACTAACAGTTAAGTTCGTAACAACCTTACTGTTTTCGTCCAATTTTACGCTAAATATTAAAAAAAATTAAAAAAAAAATCTATACAAAACCTATATTAATAAAGTATATGCAGGGGTTACTCAAAAAATAAATACAAAATCTATACAAAACCTATTGCTTATATTGTATAGGGAAATTCTATATGTGCACCATGCAGTCATGCACGTGTCACTCTAGGCTCTAGCTAGTTATTTGGTAATAACCGTATTAATAGTATATGTGCTTCACAAAAGAAAAAGTGAATAGCACTTATAAACTAATTAACATTAACGCTTGGCCACTGTAATATAATCAGTAGAACACGTTAATTAGTGGGTATTTGGCGCCGAATTATAGATATAATTGGACTGATTACATTGTTAACCTTTCCACTTTCCACTCGTTTGAATAATAAACTGTGATGATGATCCTTTGCTCAAAAAAAAAAAGAAAGTTCCTGTGATGATAATCCTAAAAAGTGCAAATGATAAAAAAAAAAAGTGTAGGATTTACGCCTTTTAGTTTTTTTACGTTAGTTGCAGTCCTTCCGCCTTCGTCGTCAATTCAATTTCTAAGGTTGATTCGACTAAAATCGCTTGAAAATTGATCTCGCCAATAGATAGTCAAATTTGATTATTGTCGTGTCATGAAAATTTTAAAATTCTTTCACATTTTACTTGTTGAAGTTCACGAAAATTATAATAGTTTCTGAGGATTATTAAGCATTTCTTTAAATAAAAAAATTGAGAGATTTGTAAATTTTCTTGACATGTAATATCATTTGTATATATATACAATCAAATATGTTGTACAATAACAGTGGATCTGACCAGTAAATCAAGACCTATATATGGCTGATAGTAAATATAAAAATACTAAAAAATAGATTAGTGACTCGTGCTCTAGATAATTATCATGTAGCTTCACTATATATATTAATTGGATGATCGATGATATGTCTAATAGTTATACAATTTTCCGATTTTTATTTTTCTATTTTCGTGAGACTGAACTCCTCAAAACTTTTTATGAAACGTGCATATATATATGGTTTGTACTTTGTAGAGATAAGTCAACTCGTCTGGATAGTACCATTCACCAACTTAATTGAATTTTCTCCAATTGTTAAAATTCCATTATGTCAGGACGTTGTATGATAAGGATAACTGGATACGTGCAAAATGTATAAGAGCTCATAAAAGAATAAAACCTACTTTTTTTAATTAAGTAATAATAAATATGTAAAGCGAACCTCTTTCTAGCTTAATGCTCAAATTACGGATTTAATTATATGCCAGCTTCACCTCACTTACAAAGTTTCTTTTTCTTAAAAAGTCCAGAAAAAAAATATAAAAGAATAATTCTAGAGGATAATATATATACAACTCGGGACTAGTAAAATGAACACTTCCTTGAGCACTTAATAATATACGTAAGTCATTATTCCATAGGTTGTAATATTGGGTGTTCCCAAAAATGTCAACGCCTAATATGTAGTAACATCCTCAAATTAGGTGATAACTAGTGTATGCAGATTGTTCAAACTTAACAGCGATAAGAAATTTATTTATTTGAAAGGATAAGAAATTTTTGCATGCTGCACTATTGACAATTTACCGATATATATATATGTAACAAAATTAAAGGAATTTTTTTTGTCAGATTCTCGATGAAGGCCGCTTAAGAGTTAAAACAACAACGAGCTTTTCATCTTTACCAATTTATATTGTTATTTTGATTAGGGGCATAAAAAAAATAAAAAAAAAACCAAAAAAAAAAAGTCATCCTCATGGACCTCATCTACTCAAAATTATTGATTATAAATAAAAGGCTCTATCACTATTTCAAAAATTAAAGGGCAAAAAAAAAATTGGTATATATTATAAGCATCATTTTGCACCAGATGAACCGATTTTAAGTTTTACAACAACTAGCTGCACTAAGGTTTAATTTACGAACTTTGACACCTTGTGCAATTCAATTAAAAAAATTGATTTTCGCAATTTCATTCCCGAATGTGCTATTTTTTTCGGATTTATACGCAAGTTATATACTTGTGCTTGAACGTATTAAACAAACGTGTGTACATCTGTTAATGCCACATGGATTAAATTGATTTGTCGAATCCAAAATCGGAAGTTAAATTATGTATTGATTTGCAAAAACTAAACGTCCATAGAAATATTTTGGGTTAAATTGTCACAGTGATATGAAATGTACACTTATTTTATCATAAACAATTAATAGTCGGTTGCTGCGCAATAGCTATCCTTCAATACCAATTTTATTGAATTAATCGTTAATGCATTATGAAAAGGACAGAACTTCTCTCAACTCTCCACTACTGTAGATCGATAATTTGAATGAAGTTAAGAGGATATTAACTAATTAAATAAATAAAAAAAAAGGAGGCAATTATTGTAGGATGCTGTAAGCCACACACTGTCCTAATGGAAATCGACGAAGGTACAATACAAACCACCAACTGTTATTGTTAATATCCCTAACTATTTACACTAATTAATTGATGATGATTAATATCCCACTTTAACAATAACACGAAACTAGTGTCTCAATTAATTAAGTCACGACCTAAAACACTTCTTCATAAACAATGGGATTACGCTAAATTCCTATGTATTTATGTAAGTATGATTCTTATTTATTGATGAAAAAAATTAGTCGTTTGTGAATGGCCATATTCCTCAAGCTAAACTTATTCTATGCATGCTTATGCACGCTATTATAAATTAATACATTAACATAATATTTTGGCAGTTGGATTGGCAGTATTCCAATTTTCTTAATTAGAATTAAGGATTAAAAATAAAAATATTTATCAGCTTTTGTATTAAGATAACTTTGGTTTATGGACTTAAACAAACAGTTAGTGGTTTATGCTTCCGTGGATTCCCATTAGAGGAGATATAGTGATTATTTCATTAGTCACACAAATTAAAAGGTCCTATCGGTATATGCTAATCATTTACATGTTGCCTTTTTTTTAGAGGCAAAAAATTGAATAGCCAAAACACATAGTAAAACATAAAAGTTGGCCACAAACTTAATTTTTACAAATTATGGCAAACATTTGCCTTTTTTTACCCTTTTACTCTTACTTTTGACTTTTTCCACATAACTTTACATTCTCTCTCTTCTATCATCATCAACCTACTTTTTACTTTTTCCACCTAACTTTACATTCTCTCTCCTCTCTCATCAAGTTCGTACTGCTGTCCAACTTCACAAATTTGTATCGTGGTACGAAATGTGTGAATTTCGTACCGTGCTATCAAAGTTAGCACGAAATGGTAACACGGTACGAAATGGTTCAATTTCGTACCGATATCGTGGTACGAAATGGTTGAATTTCGTACCGTGCTACCAAAGTTAGAACATTTATATCGCGGTACAAAATGTTGAATTTCGTACCGTGTTCAACATTTCGTACCGTGTTACCAAAGTTAGAACCTTTATATCGTGGTACGAAATGGTTGGATTTCGTACCGTGTTACCAGAGTTAGAACTTTTAGATCGTGGTACGAAATGGTTGAATTTCGTACCGTGTTACCAGAGTTAGAACTTTTAGATCCTGGTACGAAATGGTTAAATTTCATACCGTGATATAAAGGTTCTAACTTTGGTAACACGGTACGAAATGATTCAATTTCGTACCGATATCGTGGTACGAAATGGTTGAATTTCGTATCGATATCGTGGTACGAAATGGTTGAATTTCGTACTGTGCTTCCAAAGTTAGAACTTTTATATCGCGGTACGAAATGTTGAATTTCGTACCGTATTACCAAAGTTAGAACCTTTATATCGTGGTACGAAATGGTTGAATTTCGAAATGGTTGAATTTCGTACCGTATTACCAGAGTTAGGACTTTTAGATCGTGATACGAAATGGTTGAATTTCATACCGTGATATAAAGGTTCTAACTTTGGTAACACGGTACAAAATGATTCAATTTCGTACCGATATCGTGGTACGAAATGATTGAATTTCGTACCGATATCGTGGTATGAAATGGTTGAATTTCGTACCATGCTACCAAAGTTAGAACTTTTATATCGCGGTACGAAATGGTTGAATTTCGTACCGTATTACCAAAGTTAGAACCTTTATATCGTGGTATGAAATGGTTTAATTTCGTACCGTGTTACCAAAGTTAGAACCTTTATATCGTGGTACGAAATGGTTGAATTTCGTACCGTGTTAATTACCAGAGTTAGAACTTTTAGATCGTGGTACGAAATGTTGAATTTCGTACCGTGTTACCAAAGATAGGACTTTTATATCGCGGTACGAAATGTTTGAATTTCGTACCGTACAACTAAAGTTAGAACTTTGATATCACGGTACGAAATGTTTGAATTTCGTACCGTGCTATCAAAGTTAGAACTTTTATATCACGGTACGAAATGGTGGAAATTCGTACCGTGGTACAAAAGTTAGAAATTTTATATCGCGGTACAAAATGTCTGGATTTCGTACCGTGCTATCAAAGTTAGAACTAATATATCGCGGTACGAAATGTCTAAATTTCGTATAGTGCTACCAAAGTTAGAACTTTTATATCACGGTACGAAATGGTTGAATTTCGTACCGTGCTACCAAAGTTAGAACTTTTATATCCGCTGCCACCACCTCCATCACCACAATGGCGAGGTACAATTTTTGTTTTTTCGTACCGATACGAATATCAATATTTCATACCGATATACCACTTTGTGATGTGGTACACATCTGATGTTGCTTCAAGGGTTGTAAGTGACTATGAATTAATCATTTCGTACTGATATATCATTTATTAACTTGACGCGGTACGATATAATAATTTCGTACTGAGTTCTCAGGTTACAACTTCAGTACGAAATTTATATTTCATACTAAGAACAGTCTGATAATTGATCATTTCGTACCGCACTATCAGGTGATGCCATGGTAACTTAGTACGAAAATAAATATTTTGTAACACGAAATATTGGTAGTATGTAATAAGTTAATTCAAACCAGGTCATACCAAATTAGACAAATTGCAGAACATATACTCCCTCCGTCCCACCGAATATGGCATGTTTTCCATTTTGGGTCGTCCCACCGAATATGGCATGTTTCCTTTTTGGGAAAGAATTAGAGCTTACTTTAAACTAAAAAAGTACTTTAGCCGTACAGTGTTGACCAAAAAAATACTTTATTAACACTTTATTACACCTAATTCTTTTTTTCTTAATCTCCGTGCCGAAAACAAATAGGCCATATTCGGCGGGACGGAGGTAGTACTATTTAGAACAAAAACACTAATAATACTATTAATATTGTAGCAAAGGGTTTACAAACAAGAAATTGTAGCAAATAATTAACAAAATAAGAATTGTTCATTCACTAATCACTAAGCATTGTTCATTCACCAACTCAATCTCTACGGTAAGTGTTATTTCATCTGTGTTGAAACAAATAGATGCTCCCAAAAAAAATATTGATTTCTTGAGATCTTGTAGGACATCATGACCAAATTCATCCAAAATCTTGCACATAATCATCTATGATGTCCATTGTACCTTCAAAACTAAAGCAACAAAAATTAGAATATGGTACTAATATAATTCTTACCAACATACCATTTCTTTGTGTTTGATTATTAGTACGAAGTATGAATTCATACATGGTACTTGGTAATAATTTCATAATTCTTACCAGCGTACCATTTCTTTGTACTTGGTTATTGGTACGAAATATGAAATTGTTACATGGTACTTGGTAAGAATTTCATAATTCTTACCAGCGTACCATTTCGTTGTGCTTGGTTATTGGTACGAATTATGAAATTCTTACATGATACGAGTTACTACTGGTACGAATACACTTATTTCGTACCAACGAGTTTTGACAGCAAGCAGCAGCCTCCTTCAATCTACACAAACGAAACACAAATCAGCGAAAACACATCCAAATCAATAAGAAATTAACCCAAATACACCAAAAATTTACTAAAACAATATGAAAACCTCATAAATCATCGAGAAACAAATACGTAAAAGTCCTAAATAAAAAAAAATTGAAAAAAACTGTAGATCAATATGAATTGCGAGAATTGGAAGGAGAAATAACCTGGATCTATGGATCTATTTGTAGATCTGGAGCACGATGCCAACGAGAAGCTTCCGATTTCATAATTCTTACTAGCGTACCATATCTTTGTGCTTGGTTATTGGTACGAATTATGAAATTCTTACATGGTACTTGGTAAGAATTTTATAATTCTTACCAGCGTACCATTTCTTTGTGTTTGGTTATTGGTACGAATTATAAAATTCTTACATGGTACTTGGTAAGAATTTCATAATTCTTACCAGCGTACCATTTCGTTGTGCTTGGGTATTGGTACGAATTATGAAATTCTTACATGGTACGAGTTACTACTGGTACGAAATGATTGAATTTCGTACCGACGAGTTTTGACAGCAAGCAGCAGCCTTCTTCAATCAATACAAATGAAATAGAAATCAGCGAACATACATCCAAATCATCCAGAAATTAACCCAAATACACCGAAAATTCCCAAAACAATATGAAACCTCATAAATCATTAAGAAAGAAACACGTAAAAGCCCTAAATCAACAAAAAATAAGAAAAATACAACAAAAATTTAAAAAAAAAACTCTAGATCAACATGAATTACGAGAATTGAATTACGACAATTCAAAAATTCTTACTTGGTAAGAATTTCATAATTCTTACCAGCGTACCATTTCTTTGTGCTTGGTTATTGGTACGAAATATGAAATTCATACATGGTACTTTGTAAGAATTATGAAATTCTTACTAGCGTACCATTTCTGTGTACTTGGTTATTGGTACGAATTATCAAAATTCTTACATAGTACATGGTAAGAATTTCATAATTCTTACCAGCGTACCATTTATGTGTGCTTGGTTATTTGTACGAATTATGAAATTCTTACATGGTACTTGGTAAGAATTTCATAATTCTTACCAGCATACCATTTCTTTGTGCTTGGTTATTGGTACGAATTATGAAATTCTTACATGGTACTTGGGAAGAATTTCATAAATCTTACCAGCGTACCATTTCGTTGTGCATGGTTATTGGTACGAAATTCTTACATGGTACGAGTTACTACTGGTACGAATACACCTATTTCGTACCGACGAGTTTTGACAGCAAGCAGCAGCCTCCTTCAATCAATACAAACGAAACAGAAATAAGAAAAATTCAACAAAAATAATAAGAAAAATACAACAAAAATATGAAAAATACAACAAAAAGTCAAAAAAAAAATTCTAGATCAACATAAATTGCGGGAATTGGAAGGAGAAATAACCTGGATCTATAGATCTATTTATAGATCTGGAGCACGATGCCAATGAGAAGCTTCCGATTGGTATACCAGCGTACCATTTCTTTGTGCATGGTTATTGGTACGAAATATGAAATTCATACATGGTACTTGGTAAGAATTATAAAATTCTTACCAGCGTACCATTCATTTGTGTTTGGTTATTAGTATGAATTATGAAATTCTTACATGGTACTTGGTAAGAATTTCATAATTCTTACCAGCGTACCATTCATTTGTGCTTGGTTATTGGTACGAATTATGAAATTCTTACATGGTACTTGGTAAGAATTTCATAATTCTTACCAGCGTACCATTTCTTTGTGCTTGGTTATTAGTACGAATTATGAAATTCTTACATGGTACTTCGTAAGAATTTCATAATTCTTACCAGCGTACCATTTCGTTGTGCTTGGTTATTGGTACGAATTATGAAATTCTAACATGGTACGAGATACTACTGGTACGAAATGATTGAATTTCGTACCGACGAGTTTTGACAGCAAGCAGCAGGCTCCTTCAATCAATACAAACGAAATAGAAATCAGCGAAAATACATCCAAATCATCCAGAAATTAACCCAGATACACAAAAAATTACCAAAACAATATGAAAATCTTATAAATCATCGAGAAATAGAAACTATATCGAAATGGTTCAATTTCGTACCGATATCAATGTACGAAATGGTTGAATTTCGTACCGTGGTATCAAAGTTAGAACTTTTATATCGCGGTACGAAATGGTTGAATTTCATACCGTGTTACCAAAGTTAAATCCTTTATATCGTGGTACGAAATGGTTGAATTTCGTACCATTTTTTTGTGCTTGGTTGTTGGTACGAATTATGAAATTCTTACATGGTACTTAGTAAGAATTTCATAATTCTTACCCAGCGTACCATTTCGTTGTGCTTAGTTATTGTTACGAATTATGAAATTCTTACATGGTACGAGTTACTACTGGTACGAAATGATTGAATTTCGTACTGACGAGTTTTGACAGCAAGCAGCAGGCTCCTTCAATCAACACAAATGAAACAGAAATCAGCGAAATACATCCAAATCATCCAGAAATTAACCAAAATACACCAAAAATTACCAAAACAATATGAAAACCTCATAAATCATCGAGAAACAAACACGTAAAAGCCCTAAATCAACAAAAAATAAGAAAAATACAACAAAAGTTAAAAAAAAAACTAAATCAACATGAATCTCGAGAATTGGAAGGAAAAATTACCTGGATCTATGGATCTATTTGTAGATCTGGAGCACGAAGTCGCCATGGATGCTAACGAGAAGCTTGCGACTGGTAGAAAGTCGCGATTGATGGGATGGTGTGGTGGATGAGTGACACAAAGGATGTGGCGGCATGGTTGATGCAGCAGCATGGCGGAGAAGAATATATGGGGATGGTGTAGGCGGCAGTGGCGGAATGGAGACAGCGACGATGGTGACGGGTAGAGAGAAAATAGAGAATAGAAAGAGAAAGAAAGTGAGAAGAGGTAGAATAAGATGAAGAAGTTTACGCAGGAAGAAAAAAGAAAGGAGATGGAGGAGAGAAAAAAAGTAGGTGGGTTTGAATTAAAGTAAGGGCAATTTTGTCCAAAAATACAAAGTATTGCTATAATTTGTAAAAATTAAGTTTTGTGACAACTATTGATATTTACTAAATAATGTGGCTATTTCTATCCATTTTCTCTTTTTTTTACGTTGACAATTTATATAACTACTACTTTAATGATCGTGAGTGCCCAAAATTTGTCCATATACAAATATATTAATATCGTCTTCTTCAATCCATTATTTGGATAATTAAGGCAAAATATAATTTTAGCTCATAAATTCATAATGTCACAGTTTTAGCTAGCCCAACCTTAGCATAATATGAACTAGTATTGCACCCGTGCGTTGCACGGTATAATACATTTTAAAAATATATAATATATAAATTATTAAATCACATAAATAATGAGTATTAATTACTCCATCCATCCACGATATTTAGGATATAATTTTTTTGGGGGTGTCCATCATATTTATACCACTTTTCTTTTGGGATAATACCCCACACACATTTATTATTTTATACCTCACAACTACTCATTATAGTGGATCTCTTTCTCTACTCCCAAATACTACCTACCTAATATTTATTAAAATCACACCCTACGTGACCTATATTTAATGGAATGATGGAGTATAAAATTTCAAGCAACAAAAGAGAATAATAATATATTAGTTTTTAAGTATAGAAATTAATAAAGACATTTCTAAGTATAACATTAACAAATATAACATACTCCCTCCGTCCACGAAATGTATATTATGTCAATTTGGTTCATGCTCTTCTCGTGCCAATAAAGTTGTGCTATATATTTCGAGGACGGAGGGAGTATCAAACATTATGAAAAATTTCTTTTTACACAACACCACACACCAATTCCTTCAAACCTTTCCAATTTGAAACTCTTGAAATATCCACATAAAACTGTCGAAAAAATGTCTGTCACACAAAATGCATTAATCATCTAATATGTTAATTATGAAATAACACAATAAAATATAAAATTCATGCATTACATCAATATTTTTTTAAAAGAAACATTCAATCCAAATAACATTAATAATTATGACATATACTTCTTATTGAGAAATTCTTTGTACAAAATATTTCCAGTAACCAATATTTTGTATATGTCTTCATTTAAAATATATAAGTATTTAAAAATTTATACATTTATTTTTCAGTTTACAATACACAAAAATAGAGAAAACCATTTTTTATATATATTTGAAAATGTAATTTCGATTAAAATCCATTTCAAAATGCCATTCGAATTAAAGATGAACAATTATCATAATTATTTCAACCAATTTGACCATTTTTAATAATTCTTCATTTTTGGTAACTTCTAAACATATCGAAATATATATTGTTAATTGTCTTTTAAATATTTTTTCACTATTATATTTTTAAAATATTTAGGAATCTAAATAATGAAAATAATAAAATTATTTTGGCAACTATTCATTGCACTAATTGTAGGGGATAATTCCTACTATCCGGAAGACGTGGATGACGGGGCACAAAGCAACCTGTCACAAGTAGCACACGTAAGAGTCCAACGGAACACCGGTGGGGGTGTCGGCCGTAGGACCTCCGACGCTCAAGTCAATTATCGGAATAATCAGAATAATAAGAGAATAATGAAGTAAACAACGAATAATAATAATGTAAAATGGTGATGACTCTTTGACGTCCGATGCGTCCGAAAAATGATGATAGAGAGTAGTTAGAGCGTCAGAAGGGTAGGCGGTGCCGGTATAACCACTGGATCTGATAGCCCGAGTGTGGCAATGACCAAAGAGGAAAAAGATGAAGGCGGATAGGTCAAGAGATGAAGTAGAGAGCTCAAGTGTGAATGAATGGATCAGTCGGACGTAGTGGCCGCCTATTAATAGGATGACTTAGTTGATTAGGGTTTTCTCTATACCCTAGCCGTCGGCCTTATCCGCTCGCCCTTTCCCTCTTGACGGTTCCGATTCTTGTGGGAGTCAAATTAATTAATTTGTTAAGTTATTTGACTTATTCTCATGTCAGTCGTGCCGACGTGTCCAGTAAGGCTATTGGACACCCCTGATCCGGATATGGGCTCCTTAAATCCAATATTTTTGTTGAATTGTACTGGGCCGATGCATCCAGTCTGGCAGGCTAATTGGGCCAATTAATAGGCTTGGTAAGAAGACGAATTTTGTCCACTACAGTTTGTCCCCCACTCTTTAGTTAAAGTGATTTTAACTAGAGAGTTGTGATAGTCGTGTATGCCGGTGTTGACGAATGTCTTTTCTTGACCATTGAAGACTTTCATTTTTTATTTATTTATATACACGTGTGTGTATATGTAAATAAATATGCATATGAAATTAATTAGCCAATTGGCCATGACAAGCAATTAAAAGTTACTGGGCTAAGTGGATTAAATAGAAATTGTTGGGCCGCATAGTTAACTGAGAACTCATTTGGCCTTGAAGGCTTCAAGGGTAGGTGCGGCCAACGCGTCTGGCAGCGAAGGTGAGGCTAATTAATTGCCGCTAGTGCCTGTCGTTAGTGTTGGTCCCAAGACGGATACCTTGGTGTAGAGGGGGGGTGAATACACCAAGGTTTAAAAACTTTTCCAAGTTAAAACTCTTTCCAGAGAGCTGGCTGTGTTCGATCCAGCTGGAGGGCAGCTTGATCGACAAAGCTGGCTATGTGTGTGTGTGCGGAATGTGGTGGATTTGGAAAGTCCGTCTGTTGCTTCAAATATATTGCAAAGCTCTGTTTCACTTTTCAGTTAGTCAGTTTATGCAGATTGAAATGTATGCTCATGAAGGTTAGTAACATGCATAAAACAAAGCGATAAATAACAAAGCAATTTAACGTGGTTCGGAGTAACCCCTCCTACGTCCACGACCAGGTTCACTGGTAATCCACTACCACTTGGTTTCCAAGTACCAAGCAACTTCACAACTCTAACCCGAGCTGTGTTCCAACAGTTTGCGGGCACTGTCAAGCCTACACCTTCAGTTTCCGGGTACTGAAGAACCTAACCACTCGAATTACACGCTTCGAGCAAGCGTACCTTTACCTAACCTTTCTGGGTTTGGGTTTGGGTATGGTTTTCCAACTATGAACGAGTTCTTACAATGAAGAACAAGGAGTATGATGAACTCGTTCAAACTAGGCTTAGGATATTTATTCTGATCTATTCTGCCTATGACTGAATATGTGAACAACTAAGAACACAGCTGACTGGCTGGGTGTTCTAGAAAGATTTGGCTTTGTAGATCGTTGTTCATTTTTCTGTTTTCTTCTATTTCTTCAGTCGTCTTGCCAGCCTCCTCTTCAATGGTGGAGGAGAGATATATATAGGTGGAGATTCAAACTAGCCGTTGGAAGAGAGCCGTTTGAATCTTACCTACTCTTGTTGACTTCTGGCTTTTTCCTACGAAGTAGGTCTGCATCTGCAGAAGCTAGTTCTTCTCTGATCTGACTGCGTCAGATAAGATCTTCTGACATCGGGATCTTGTCTTTGAGAAGGTCTTCGTCTTCGAGCTGCTAAGCGTCTCTGCTGTATCTTCAGCGGCTTGGACTCTGCTGTGTCTTGATTCTGAGCTGTCTTTAGACCTGTGCTGTATCATCAACCTGAGCTGTGTCTTCAACCTGAGCTGTGTCACTGACCTGAGCTGTGTTTTAGACCTGAGCTGTGTCAACGACACTAAGCTGGGTCTTTTACACTGAGCTGGGTCTTTGACACTAAGCTGGGTTTCCGTTACTGAGCTGTGTCTTGATACTGCAAGATCTTTGACTCTTCTTGGTCTTGCTCTGCTGAGTCCTTTAAGCTGTCAGCTTAGCTGTGTCTTCTGCTGTCTTCAGCGAATCTACCTGTAAACTAAGAAACTCTATAAGCTCAAACAGGTGAGCTGAAAAACGCTTAGGCTTGTGCGATCATCTACTCGGTTGGGGTCAGCTGGGTTTTGGTATCCAATCAAAACTCTATTAATTTTCCCAACAGTTAGCCCTCTCCGTCACCTCCTATGGCCGATATGTTTGGCACGTTTGATAAGTTTGACGGTGAGAAATAGCCTTGCCTAATAGAGCCGGTGAGGCTGATAAGTGAGCCATAGAGTTACATGGCTGCTGCATGTAAGATACAAAGATGATGAGAGAGATGTTACCGGCGATCGAGTCCGGCATGTCCGGCGATGCCTGTAAAGTCGGCGAGAGCGGTGTGAGGCTCAGGGCTATCGCCTGGTAAGAGAGAGAGAAATCAAATAGCGCCATCAGCGGTTCGGAGTGTCCGACTGCGTGGGCGACGGCCATGGCGGTGTGCGTTGAAGGCAGAAACATGGTGGCATTTGTCTTTCTCTTTCTTTACAGTTATATACACTGTATTCTGGTTTCACTTCATTTTTAAGGGAAGAAGTTCATTTATATTTGAACGGCCTGGTTGCCATTATTGGAGAGTCGCAACAGCCGTGGAAGGTAGGGAAAAAGATGGGGAAATTGGGCACAGCCGCCGACGTATCTAGCTTGTTTGTCGATGCCGATAAAGGCGATGAGAGAGGGATAGAGAGAGCAAACCGTCTTGTCCTTCAATACTGTCACATTCGGTGGATGTCGCCGTTGTCTATAACCGCTGGTCTGCTGCTGGCAATTGTGTGATGCCAACAAGCTGGTGAGTTTCGATAAAACTGGTATTTGACAATTCTTAGCCTACTCTACTAGAGTAGCTGGTAATTAGTGCCAAGTATCTCATTAGATAAAGTAGAAAGGTTGTAGACGTTACTAACAACAGCTGAGTTCCTCGGTCAATAGCAATTGTCGATCATCTCATTAATTCCTTTGAAGATAAAATGGTAACGGTGTTGGATTGCTCAATACTTGTTTGCACCCAAATCATGTGCTTTTGCTATTGCTACTGCTGACCATATGCTCTAAGATATAATACTCCACAAGAATAAATTGATGCAATGGAGAAGAAATAGCATATAATCACGTACTTGCATACATGTATGTTTAGAAAGGGTTATCGAACGTAATAATCCAAGTCGTAGTCGGAAGATTGACTTGGATTAGATGTTATATAATCAATGACGACTAGATCATCGGGAACGTGCCCTTATTATTCACGGTGTTTCAATGACTTATTCGCACTTTCAAATTTAAGCAATTCAACATCGTCCAACGCGTCTGGAAGGCGTCCTTGATTTTATTAATACTTAGTAATTATTGTATTTGACTTTACACGTTTCGGCTTGTTCAGCTTGTCCGGCACATTTGGTGCAACTTTTATGTTTATTGACACTTAGTCATTTTTATTATGTTGTCGGACTTGCATATGCCAGCGTGCCCGGCACATCCGATTTGGCTTCTATGTATATTAGCACTTAGTTTTTTTATTGTGCTACCGGATTTTAATATTTCAACTCGTTCAGCACGTTCACTACGACCTTTAGGTCTTTTGACACTTAGTCATCATTTTTTTTATATTGATGGACTTGCATATTTCAACTTGTCCAACATGTTCGAGGTAGGCTCTTTATATAATTGACATTTGGTCATATATTTGCATTTTGCTAGACTTTGCATATTCCAGTATGTCCATAGTGTTCGGTACGACATTTAGTTTTTATTGACACTTAGTCATTTTTTTGTCTCACTTGTCCCCCATTCTTGGTAAAATAAGAAGGTTAAGCTAAAGGAGGACTGCGCTCCAGAGAGCTGCCTACATACTCCATTCGGAGATCAAGCCCATATGTAGTTCTGAGAATTTTCTGCATAAAATTGTCAGAACTAGTGTGGGAAATAGTTGGTCTCGTAAGACTAAATCAATGAATAAATTGACTAAATTAGAAATGATACCGTCCAATAGGTCCGGTGTAGCGGATATTGGTGACTAAGCATCTGTCACTTCCCGTCGTGCAGGTTTGTCCTGTAAATATAATTGGCTGGGCTCCGGAGAGCTGCCTACATACTCATTTCGGAGATCAAGCCAGTATGTAGTTCTGGAATTATTCTGCAAGAGACCGTCAGAACTAGTATGGCTGAAAGTGTGAGTCCCGTAGGACTTATTATAATCTACAGTAACCATATAAATTTCCTCAGTGGATTGGCAAAGTTGGAGTTGTTATCAGGGTTTTATCCCTTTATTCTTGTTGGAAGGCTTTCCTTCTTTTTTCCATCTCATGCGATCGGGTTTCTGAGGTCTGGCGGTAATCCCTCTTCCGATGTGCATGTCTGTAATGTGGCAAGTAAGGCTCTGAATGCATATCGCTGGACCTTATTTCCACTCTAGCGTCCCTTCTGGAGCTCATGTGAGGGGATGATAAGCGATGATTGTATTGGTCTTCCTCCCATTTTATTTGTGTCCATGCCTTAGCAAGCACATCCTCCATTGTCCTGCAAGGATACTTGGTGAGGTCCTTGTAGAGATTCGAGTCGGGCAGGAAGCCCTTTCGGAATGCGGTGACTGCTGTTTGGGTATTGCAATTCGTTATGGACACTTTCTCCTTGTTGAAGCGTCCTATATAGTCTCGGAGAGATTCTCCGCGCAGTTGTACTACGGCGTATAGGTCTTCCGATATCTTTTCAAGTTTACTGCTACTTGCATACTGCTGCACAAAAATATCAGTTAGTTGAGCAAAACTTGAAATAGAATAATTTGGAAGGTTTGTGTACCACTGTAGGGCTGGTCCTGTCAGACTAGAACCAAACCCCTTACACATGCAGGCCTGTCTCAATTCATAAGGAATTGCGGCAGTGAACATTCTCTGTTTGTACTGAGCAATATGATCGGTTGAATCCGTTGTGCCATCGAACATTTGCATGCTGGGGAAGCTGAACTTGACGGGCATTTCGACCAAGGCAATTTCATCCACAAAAGGTGAGTCGGCGTAGTAGTTTTCTGAACTCTTATGAATCGGTGCCGGCACACCGGGGATTCGTTGAATCAGGGCCTCCATTTTAGCTAACTTTCGGGCCAAGTCCTCATCTCTGAATGTGTGCTGGCTGGTGACGATCGGTAGGGCAAGTTCGTCGGCGAACAATTGATCTTGAGTGATCTCTCTATGACCACCTCCAGTTGTCTGTTGGTTAGCATTAGCCGTTGGAATCGCCCGATTGGCTACTGGCATGGTGGACTGAGTGCCTCCATTGGCAGCATTACTCATTGCTATGCCGGGGGTAGTTAAAATGTTTCTGACATGTCGTTCTCCAGTAGTGACAGTTCCGTCTTGCCTGATGACTCGTCCGGTTCTGGCGTCTGGAGTAACTTGTTCTGGTGCGTGTGCTTGCTCCAGGGCGGTCGATGGCATGTTATTGCATGCATTTAGAATAGAGCAACCCAGATCAGTTGGGTTATTAATGATGCTATGGTTTCTTACCGAAGATGACGGGTCCATTAGGAGGATGTCAGATCCGTCATTATGTATGACTGGGGCGTCTCCCAGCGGCTGCATGGGATTCACTCGAGCCCGAAAGCGAAGAGAATCGACGGTCTCGATTGGCTCCAAAGCCTCGAGACGGACATACAAGTTGGCATTCTCCTTTTCCAACTTCTTGCATCTTTCTCGCTCTTGATTCATTTGCTCAGTGAGAGCTGCGATCTGAGCCGCGAAATCCGGATAAGTATTTGCTTCAGGTTGGGCGGTAGGTTCAGATCCATCACGTCCATCAGACATGATTGGTTTTTGAAGGACTCTTCGGTGGTCGTCGATTGACTCAGTTGCTAGGCCCCACGGTGGGCGTCAAATTGTAGGGGATAATTCCTACTATCCGGAAGACGTGGATGACGGGGCACAAAGCAACCTGTCACAAGTAGCACACGTAAGAGTCCAACGGAACATCGGTGAGGGTGTCGACCGTAGGACCTCCGACGCTCAACTCAATTATCGGAATAATCAGAATAATAAGAGAATAATGAAGTAAAAAACGAATAATAATAATGTAAAATGGTAATGACTCTTTGACGCCTGGTGCGTCCGAAAAGTGATGATAGAGAGTAGTTAGAGCGTCAGAAGGGTAGGCGGTGTCGGTATAACCACTGGATCTAATAGCCCGAGTGTGGCAATGACCAAAGAGGAAAAAGATGAAGGCGGATAGGTCAAGAGATGAAGTAGAGAGCTCAAGTGTGAATGAATGGATCAGTCGGACGTAGTGGCCGCCTATTAATAGGATGACTTAGTTGATTAGGGTTTTCTCCATACCCTAGCCGTCGGCTTTATCCGCTCGCCCTTTCCCTCTTGACGGTTCCGATTCTTGTGGGAGTCAAATTAATTAATTTGTTAAGTTATTTGACTTATTCTCATGTCAGTCGTGCCGACGTGTCCAGTAAGGTCGTTGGACACTCTTGATCCGGATATGGGCTCCTTAAATCCAATATTTTTGTTGAATTGTACTGGGCCGATGCATCGAGTCTGGCAGGCTAATTGGGCCAATTAATAGGCTTGGTAAGAAGACGAATTTTGTCCACTACACTATTTTTTTTTAAAAAAAATTACATATCTTAGTCAAAGTAGTGGTGTGTTAAATTAGAATATTTATTATATAAATAATATTTATAAAAAGTAGAAATTTAATTATATAATCCCAAAAATTCAATTAAATAAGCAAAATCCATAACCATTAACCATTCAATTTTATTAAACAATTCAATTTTTTTTAAGCCAAAAAATAATAAGCAAGAAATGAGGTATATAGTAATTGACCATCATATATTATTCATTACCTATAAAATGACAATACCTATTATCCACTAAATTGGTTTTGGAGGGAAAAGGGTAAATTTGTTAATAAAGCTACAACTCTCTTATTTAGTATTAGTATAGATTTGGTAATTCAATGTGTGACAATTTTAGCACATTACTAATTTCCGGCACGGGAAAGTTGCGTTAGCAGAATTGACACGCGGCAGCCACGTCGGATGAAATTTATATAAAGTAATTGTTCATAATACATAGTGAAAAGCTTCGCTGTGTTTCTCCACAGCGAATATTATTAGGAGATAATATACCTAATATTCTGTATTAATGTATATTCTGATATGTAGACTATACGTACATAATACAGATTATTATTTAATATCTCTGGCATGCATGATGCATGTTTTAATATTATTACTCTCTGAAACTGATCATGCCTAGCTAAAATATTAATCGGATTCCTGTATTGTGTGTTTTAAAAGAATTTGAAGCCAGTTGGTAACCAATGAGCATGAGAACATAGAAACTTTTGTTAAAGAAATGGGCTGCAACATCGATCTACTCTTTTTAATGTTAGAAAGCTGAGATGAGAATGACAAGGCAGTCACCAGTTTGGTTTCAGTGCTATGCAGCAGGTTATATATACACCACTTTCACCGGCCACTGGTTTATGCTTTCAATATTTAAATGTCAAATGTATGTGTATGTGTGTGTGTGTATTAGTAAGGATTTGTATAGATAAATAATAGGGCTAAGTTGATGAATGAATTGAATTGACTATGCACTATACCTTCTTTGTTTACATTCCCTTCTCCATATGTACAGTAAAGCTTTTTTTATTTTATTTTTTTCTTACATTATTTTTTTATGTGCGGTTCAAAGACTGATGCATTAAAATATTTTACTGAATATGCACCTCAAATAACGAATGCAAATGACCTTGATCATGAAATAAGTAACTTCCTCTTTAACGTAGTGTGTATTTTGCTCAACCATGTCAGCCACTTAAAACTGCAGTGTTGCAACACTGAGAAAAATTTAGGTTTTGTTTCAAATTTAGAAACCAAATTTTTTAGAGTTGAATCAAAGAATTAGATCATTTTCTTTACTTGGGTATAGACGTATAGTCATGTCCAAACACTAGGTAAATGGATAATTTATCTTGTAACAAATTTACTATTTCTGTTTTAATTATGAATTTGATTAGTGGAAATACAAGGCTCCGGATCACATGAAAATTGAAACATATAAATTGTTGTGGTACATATAACATATAAGTATCATAGATGCGCCAACCTTACGATAATTACATAGCAATAAGGATACCGGAGAATTTGAATTTATGGCACATAATTTGTGATGTCAGAGGATTCATCTCCACTTACTCTAAAAAAATAACGCAGGAATTATTCATCTTGCACCGGCAGGTTTGTAAAAACATTTAAAACGATATTAATTGTTTTTTTTTAACAAAATGATATTAATTACTCCCTCACATATAATTAAATATGCACCACACTTTTGAGAAACAGAATAAGTATTATGTAATTATAAACGATAGATAATTTTGGTACACTTTCTCACTATTTTATCATAAGGAGATGGTTCTCAAGAAGTCAAGATTTATGTTGACAGGCTCCTGTAAACAAAAAAAGCTAAAATCAGCTCGCTTCTATTTTCAACGGGTTCATTATAAAAAAAGAAACTTGGTAAATAAAAATGACTTCAAAAATGTACATTCGATATGATTCTTGCCTAATGCATACAAAAACGTGATTAATTTGTACAACCAAACTTCCCACAAACAATTACCATCACTGACCAATTGAACCATAACTTATGCTGCCGATTTTTCTCCAACAAATAGCTATACTATTTGGTCAATTTTACATATTAAAGGCAAAACACACTTTGTCCACCAAAAACAGTCATCCAATCAACCTGTGCTTGTTAGTTTTGGTTGTTAAATTACAAGTTGTTTACAAGGCCATTAGCACTTGAGTCAAGTTAAGCCGATTCTACAACTTACCAAAATTTACCTGTTAAAATATGTGTATAATCAAATCCCTCCTCTCGTGCATTGTTTAGATTCTCAGAGAAAGAACTTGTTAATGAAATCTACTTGCACTTGTTAATGAAATCTACTTGCAGGACTTATCAACCACTTGACGTTATAGCTGCAAGGAAAATAGTTTAACAGATCTGCAAACGAACCCACCTTTAGCATGGCTCGACAAGTAGCAAGTAGCTTAGTTGCAGACAATGTCTTTGGACTCTTGCCAAAGTAATATCCATCAGTAACTAATACACATGGAGAGCTCCATAACATACTTTTGGACGTTATCTCTCGAATATTTCAATCTGCAGCAAATCAAAGTTATGAATTTAGATCATGCATCCTCAGCAGTTGATATTATGATGCAGAAGTTTTTTTTTTCCCCCAACAATTAACATAACAAACAAGAGACATCTAACTGGCAGGTAAACATACCATCTACTTCTGGATATTAAGCAAGGCTTTTGCTTCAATTATGTCCTCTAGCAACTCACTGCTTGTATACTTGTTCAGCATTTCCTGCTTCTTCTTCTCCAGCACTTTTCTTTTTATCTCCTCCTCATCTGGCAGGGGCACATGGGCAACAAATTCTCTTTCCTTCTTCTCTTCTCTCTCCTTCTCTTTCATCCTCTCTTCCTCTACCACATCCTCTTCCTCCTCATATAAAATTTTCGACACAATACCCACTTCCACCACCTCCCCACTCTTTACAGCTCTCCTTGCTTCCTGCTTTATCTTTTCCATCTCCTTCCAGTCTGCGACAGCTGCAGCCCTCATCTTCTGCTCTGCTGGACCTTCAAGTTTCTCTAATATGCCATCCTCATCATCCCTATAACCATAATAGCTTGCATCGATCCTTTTGTATATATCATACCTACAACCATGGTTTGTCAGACGACGTTAGAAAAAGACCATAAACAAAGTCATCAAGAACGCAAAGAGATTCATACTGTCATTTTCCAAGTTTTCATTTGTAAAGTAACTAAATCAACATTGACCCAAACAAGAAATTTGAAACTAATGACAAGGAAATTGCCTCTTTCCATTTAACTACTTAAAATTATCTCTCCATCTTACTCCTTCCGTCCATCAAGAGTGTGGTTTTTGGTGGTAGCACGGGTTTTAAGAAAAGTAAGGTAGATGTTATTTGAGTGGAGAAAGGGATCCATCATTTTGAATTTATGTGAGGTTTAAAATATAGGAGAGTGTGTGGGGTCATTTCCTTAAATGGAAAAACCACACTCTTGGTGGATGACGAAAAAGGAAATATGACCTCACTTTTGGTGGATGGAGGAAGTATTACTTACCAAGGATAAGTTTGTTTAGCAGAATAGGACAACTGACCAATGGCAAGTAAGAAAGTTCACACAAGAGCTTTTTATGTGGTGCCATCATTTCAAAATCCAAAACCCTTATAGCAAAGGAGGTTTGCCGAAGAGCTAAATTATTGGTAACATAGCTATTTCAGCGAATGGGCAAGTGCAATTTCTCAGAAAATTATAAATGCTAAAGACGAACATATTTGCTAATCCAGACATACATTGTCTTCCATTGGTCATCCAACCAACATAGGTTCCTCATTTAACAGATTATCAGATTGTCCCTTGCTGCTCTCCTAGAATAAATGGATCAATATTTACAATATGACCCTGACAAATATCATTACCAAGTGGACACAAAAATATGAATCAACTTTAAATTACTTGAGATGTCTAAGCTTGTTCATAACTAAGCTCATTCAAGCATTAACTTGACAAAATAAGCTTTAATCAACATATTATTCACAAGACTTCAGTATTACTTGAACCTGCAAACCCACTCATTTTAGCTTCTCCAACAGTGGTCATAATCAGAATAAGTTATGCTAGAAGAATGTTATTGCTAACATAAAGCAACTTCTATCATAAACTTCATTGAAATAAATAAATAAATTCCACACTTGTAACACGAGAAATCACTCATGCATTTCCAACATTCTTTTCACAAACAGAATATACATTAAAAGCGACTACAAAAAACACCAAGTGCCATAACAAAAATTACCTTGTGCGCCTCTTCCGCAGCTCAGGAGGCTTCTCGAACAACTCCCGAACACCAGGCAGCTTCTTGGCGGCGCCAAAGTACCTATAGCCGGGACCCCTGCCACTGGGGTTGGGCACATCGACAATGTTGCCGTCCAAATCAGTCATCTTTGCGGAATGCCTCGAGTAATTTGGCCCTCCAAGCTCTACGATGCGCCGTTCCCAATGCACCTTCTCTCGGATGAGCTTGTTTATCTCGTCGTTAAGGTCTCTGAGGCGGTGCTCTCCGAGGCCTTCGTTCTGGATCTCAGCAACTTTTCGGCCGATTTCGCGCATGATTTGCTGGCGCCACTTGTCGGCCTCCGCCAGGTCGCGGCACTCCGACGCCAGGTAGGGGCGGCGCTCCTTCGGCTTCTTCTTCTCCTCCTCCTTCATGGTGATGAAACGATTCAGCATCGACTGCGCTTTCTCTTCGTTACGAGCCATGGCGAAAGAATTGGGGACGAATTAGGAATTTTGGTTGGATGAATAAACCCTAATCTTTGAGTTCTTGTGAGTAATGGAATTTCGATAATCTCAGGATTTCTGCTCTATAGATCCGTTATATATATGGCTTAAACGACGTCGTTGGCGAAGGCTACAGATACAATCACGGTCGGATTAGGATTTTGGGTAAGGCACCACACTAAAAATTATTGGGTTTTTGCGATTTTAAATGGGCTCTCACTTTATTATGGTCGGCTCTTTTTATATGGGTAATTTTAAACATAGCCTCCAAATCTCTCATTATAGCTTTCTAATTAAAATAACAATAAATAGATAAATAAATATACTATTATATCTTTATAGCCCAACTTAAAATTGTACTAATAAAAAAGGAAATATTTGTTCTTCCAAAAAAATAAAATTCACCCCTAACGAAGATCTTCTAGCGGTTGGCTCACATCACTCTTCGTTTGCAGAAATGGCAAATCTCAAACTTCTGATGTATTCAAAATCCTCTGATCCTTTGTAAACATATCTCACAATTAAATGTAAAAGAACATCTCTTATTATCAAGTTTTATTTGTAAGCATTTCAAACAACTACTTGAGAGATGTTAAAGATTTCGAACAATGTTAGATGGTGTTAACTAGCAATACAAAATAATGGGCTCGGCCTTGGGTTATTTGGAGAGTGAGTTCTGATCGAGATGGTGGTATCCCACACGGCAGCCACCGTGGAAGTGCGATGAAGGTGAGCAGCTAATGGAACGACAGCGCAGCACTGCCGGACGGAGCCATGACTACTGCGGGCGGTCGAATGGCGAGGCCCACCAGGAAATGGAGGGGGAGAGAGAGATTCGTGCTGCGGTTTCACCCATTGCCAGTGGATTAATTGAATTGGAATATGAAATAAAATATTTTTTTTTATTAGAATTTTAAGTTGGGGGTTATGGATTTTAAGTTTGGACTATAAGGGTATAATAGTATATATATTATTTAATTTATTTTTATTTTAATTAGGGGGCTATAGTGAGAGATTTGAGGGCTATGTTTAAAATTACCCTTTTTATATTTGGAAAAATCTTTAGGCCGAAAGTTAAAAACAATCATTTTTAAAAAGCAAAAAATAAATTCTAATCATTCATTTTTAATTTTTAAAAGATAAATATTAATCAAAATTCCTATAAAATTACTATCTTATTTTACTTTATCATCATACATAATAAATTAATGACAAGTATATATGATTAGCATACACTACACACAAAGTAACTTTCTCTCTAACACACACGCAACACATAAACACGTACACACGCAGCGCGCACACACACACAAACATACAAACACACAGAAACATGCACATATATCGTGTATGTAGCATTTTAGTAAAATAAGTTATTATTTATTTTTTAAAATTACTGGTTAGTATTTATCTTTATTTTTTTAAAATGGTTATTTTTCCACATTATCTCAATTCTTTATGCAACCATTATTTTACTCACTACAGCCACAAACTTCAAATAAAATTAAAACCTTACATGAATATCACCCTTGTACACTTTATAAATCTATATTTTTGTTTTTAACAAAAAAACCACTTAAAAAGAGAGCCTAAGGTATGTTCAAACGGTGCAAGGTTTAGTCTGTAAGCACAGTGAGGTTTAGGATTTAAACACTGCTCTCCCTTTCCTAAATATTAAAAAAAAAGCTTATAAATAATTCCAAATCCTTTAAAAAAATTCAAAAAATAGCCCCACGCACACTATTAATTAGCGTTTTATTACATGTGCTATTTTTATTTATTTTTAATAGTTTGTTAACTTAGTTTTTTTTTCTTTTTTTTTAGTTTTTAGCTGATGATTGTAAATTAAATGTTATTATTCCATAATCAGAGTTTTTAATTTTAAAATTTAAATCATAAATAAGAACTGAAAAATGAAGTGGGAAAAAGAAAAGGAAAAGGAGTTGGGCTCTGTTTGACGCAGCAGCACACGACTGAAATTGAGTCGTATGGTTTTGAAGTTAAACCCCTTAACATCGCCGCTCACTGAATTTGTAGAGAGAGAGAGAGAGAGATGGGAGAGAAAGGGAAATGTCTGGTGTTGCTTGGAGCTGGAGCTCTATTAGGTTCTGCTGCTACCCTTGCTATCTTCAAACTTCTGCCCGGGTACGTCGCAAGCGCCGCACGCATTAAATTATGAAGTGTTCTCGTTTTTCCTTTCCTTTTTTATTTGTTTTCCTTGTAAGCGGTTTTCTATGTACTTCAGTTTCTTATAGAAACTAGGGTTTATGTTTTTGATTGCATTAGGTTGAGACCTAACCTTGTGAACTTTTTCGGTTTTTTCTTGATCATTTGCGCAGACGGGTTGGAAGGGAATGTGCTAATGTGGACTCCATTGAATCCAACGGTATGCTGATTCTCTGTGCCATTCTTAGATTAGTCATTTGTGAATATCTCGTTTAGATTAGTGTTTCATCTGAGTGTCTGATTAGTATATCGTGCATTCATATGCGACTTGGAAATTGATGGGAGTCTTTATCTTAGATTCCGGTGTAGGAGACCAGACTTATTGCATGCAACTCACACCAAGCTATCGGATTTCTACTATTTAGAAAGCGACTTATTCAGCAGCATGATCGTATGATATACAACCCGAATGTGATAATTCATTTGCTTTCAAATAATTCCTTTATGCCTGAGTAGAAGCAGATTTGGTGATTTTACTTATCTTGCCTGCATATTTTACTTTGTGGTATCACCTTGAAGAAGATTTTACAGACATTTAGCATTAAGGTCGCTAGAGGAATGCTTGCTGTTGCATCGTGAATTTATTATTTTGATGGGTTGTTAGCACTTAGCATGTAAATAAGTTGTTCTTGATGCAGAATGTAAGTTATTGGAGGATGTGAATCATGGTTTGAGGGGTACTGACCTGCTAATGGATGAAATCGTGTCTGAACAACTTACAAGGTGAGTTAGTTGCTTAACAAAATTCTGTTTCTTAGGTAAATGGCCCACAGGGGAAAAGAAACATGAAGCAATGTATCTTGCTATTTGCAATTTGATGACACATCAAACATCACAGTTTGAACCTCGACGCAGTTTGTTAATTTCATCAGGAATATTCAGTTCTTCGGCTTGGAACATCAGAAAAAAGTGGTATCTTCTTATGTTGTTGTCATTGGTCTTGGAGGAGTAGGGAGTCATGCTGCATCTATGCTTTTGAGATCTGGTGTAGGCAAGCTTCTTCTTGTGGATTTTGATCAGGTATCTAGCGCTTCCTCCTAATTGCCGCTTTGCCACATTAAATCATGACTTCATTTCTTTGTTGTTTTTCTCTCACTCACCAAGACCAATTTAATTCAAGAGAAAAATTTGGGGTGATTAATGAAATGTAGATCAGATGCCAAATATTCTTCATATTGTACTTGAGCTTAGCAAGTTCTTGCTTGCTCAAAATGCTACTATTTCATTAAAAATTGATTATTAATTTATTATAAAGGTCTCAGTTTCATCATTGAATAGACATGCTGTTGCGACGAGAGAGGATGTTGGTACCCCGAAAGCCTTATGTCTGAAGAAGCATTTCTCAGCAATATTCCCAGAGTGTCATGTAGATGCAAAAGTGATGCTATATGATTCATCATCTGAAGATGAAATTCTTTCTGGGAACCCTGATTTTGTTTTAGATTGCATTGATAACATTGACACAAAGGTGAAGCCTTTTCTTATCTTTTGTTTGCTTATTGTAATCTAAGTCTTATATTCTAAACTTAAGAGTTCTTAACTCTTGATGTAATTATAAAATTCCTTTTGAAGTTTCAACAGTTATGCTATCTGCATGGACAATTTTCAGTAGATAATGTTCTTAGTTGGTTATATTATCTGGTAATATACTAAAAGTGGCAGCTACTAGGGTGTTATAAAGTATTTCATCTTTGAGCTTCTTAGCTTAATGAGGGTAATATGGCTATATTTTCACTTTATCTCCAATGATTATAAGACTCGTGTTCTCCTCTACTGAGAAAACCTAAACTCTAACTGGCCATAAGTTTATACTTTGATCACATGGATATTGTTGCAGAGAAGTACATGAACTGCAGAAAATCTTGTATTAAACTCGTGGTTTTTCCTATATGATGACATTTTATTTCGCCAATATTGGTTGTGCCTTCTATAAAATGTAGGCATTCTGTTTCTAAAATTCACAAATGTTTTTGTCATATCCTGTCAAATTATTATAATGTCTTGCTCATCATGTCTTGTAGGTGGCTCTTCTCGCTGCATGTGTGCGGAAGGGATTGAAAGTTCTATCTGCTACTGGAGCTGGGGCAAGAGCTGATCCAACAAGAATACGTGTAGCTGACTTGAGAGAATCAACCAATGATCCATTATCTCGTGCAGTACTGTGTTGATCTCTTTATTTCATTTTATATACATGACCTCCTAAATAATTAATTGGTGTAGCACTGCATTTACATAAACAAACATACTTGTGCTTCATCAGTTCCATTTGTTACATTGCTGTTTGAGTACACTCAGGCCGACTCTGTGAAAAAATATCTTCAATGACACAACTTATTCAAATATGAAACCCTCATTCAAGCATGATCTTGCATACTTAACATAACCAATCTGAGATGATTATTCTTATTGGAACTTCTTCTGTTGGATATTAGCTTCTGGTTTTGTGGATGCACTATGCCGTCCTTATTTTTTGTCATCTAGATCCTTTTGCTACTATTAGTCTGCCAAATAATTAATTAAATAAATAATATAGACTTCTCATGTTTTGGAGCTCTATAATTTTATTTTGTTTCAATTCCTGATGTTTATCACATCAAATACCTGATATAAAGTCAATCAATTGCTGTCCGAGTTGAACTCTTAATCGCATCAGTTTTCAGGTTAGGCACCGTTTAAGGAAGGATTATTGTATTGAAGGTGGTATTCCTGTAGTTTTCTCGTCAGAGAAACCCAAGGCAAAACTGCTTCCTTTTCAAGCACCAAATGGGGAAGAAGAAAATCCTTCAGATTATCAAGTAAGCTTTTGATACTGGACTATACGAGACAGTTCTTGTAATAATTAACTGTTCATAGATTTTTAGCAGATATCTGTTACTCATAAAACGGTATACTTCTAGAAGAGTTAATAAGCAGATTTTTCTTTTTTTTAGCCTTTTGGTTATGCTCATAAAAAAATAAAAAATAATCAATTTAATGAAGTGATTATTAGATTGTTCCAGGTTTTCGAGTTCGCATCATTCCTGTCCTGGGAACCATTCCAGCAATTTTTGGACAAGTCATGGCTTCATATGTTGTAACTCAATTAGCAGAAGTGCAAGTTCATATGGAGCCAATTGTTAATTTTGATACGGATCATTATAGAGTCCTCCATCAGCGTCTCATTGAGCATGAAGAGTCACAATACGGTACAGCAAAGCAAGTTCAGGTACTCAATTTTGCAATTTTCTACCAAATTTTAGGCTTCTTCTTCGGCATATGAAGGAACATTGAAAGATATAGTTTGATATGTTTGCCTCATTATTGTATAGGATTGATAAGATACTCAGTGCCATGAATTGGCAGCAATGGGACTAAAAGAATTACATCTTGGCCCTCGAATTATAGATAGGAGAAGGGAAACCAACTTTGTAGGTTAATCCTAAGACTGGACATTATACAGATATAAGTAACACCAAGATCACTACAAGCTGAATCCCAAGCACTAGCACCTGCAAAACAGCTGAAGGAATGATAGTAACTTGAAGTACTATGGCATTTCTCATGCTAAACTTGTAGGGCTGCCTAGTTCAGGTGTCTGTCATCTTCTCATGAATTTTGATAATCCAGTCACTTTCATTTGTTGTAGCAAGAAATATCTTATTATGCTATAAGCTTCACAAACTCCTTGTTAGCTCTGTTAATGGATGGTGTGATTGTATCCTGCTACTGGGTGATAAAGTGCATGATTGTCTCAAGTTGGATGGTGGGCCTAGCCATTTGTGGATTCCAAGTGGTTAAGGCCATCTAGGAAATGAAGTTTAATCAATAAAAATTTCCAGCCAAATCTAGCTAGCACCATGCATGATGCACCCTTAGCTGGTTAATTTGCTGAAGCATGACAAGTGATCGGTCACTTGGTATTCTGTGACTACTGACTACAGCTGGGTGCTTCAACAGAAAATGTTTCATACATCATCTTTTGATGAATCATATCTTTTCAATTTGTGTCTCATGATTTACTACTCTTATAGGTGGATGTCGAGGAGGTTATGTATATAGCCAAAGAGTTGTGGCATGGCCGAAGTGCTAGAGATGAATCACCCAAAGATGTTGGACGTGGAATGTGGCGTTCAGTCAATGAGTTAATGCTTATCAGGTAAGAATGAATCTGAATGATTTAGTTGCTGATGAAAGTTTTTTGAAGAGCTTGAGGAAGAAGCATATATATGAAGATGTTAGATTCTTGAGGACTTAATTTCATATTTTGTTGAATTAATATAGATGGTTAGTGGAGTCTTACCAAGAGTCACTCATGGAGCACTAGGAGAAACTTTTTCCATTTCATTTACCTTCTAATTTGCATCCATGCTATCAGCTTTTAGCATCTGCCCGAATAAATGAAATAGCAGTTGCATTAATTAGCATTTGTTTATTAGATTTTTTGCCTGTATTCTAATCATTTGTTATGACCCATCATATCATTTCAGATGGGATCGCACAAAACCAGCTTCTGTCTCGAATCTAGTTCTCCTAAAATTCAAAGAGGTATGCATTTTGACTGTCTTGAGTCAGCATGGGGAGCCTTCCAAAGGTTGCCTAACAGATTTTGTTTCTTACTTTTACGCGCTGTCTGCCAAAAGTTTATCGAACATTCATGATAAAAAGCTAAAGTGATAATTCTATATGTTCGGCTGCAAATAAACACAATCAGGCTGTCCCAAAGATGATGAGGTTTTATGTACAACTGAACATACCAGATCATGCAGCAAAACTGAAACTTAAACTAGCCTGTATAAAACGGGTGTTGTTATCTCAAAATTATCGAGCTTTCATTTTCAACAACTTGGAATCATTTTAACTTGGACTCTATATAAGAAAGGGAAATAGAAAGTTAGTAACTAATAGGGCAATAGACTGAGAAAGTTGAGTCTTGATTGCAGGCTGATGAACATGAATCAAGGTCAATGGAAGATATAAAAGAACAAGAGCCAGACTTTTTCGCCAAAGTGACATCCGTGCTGAAGCGAGCAGAACTTGATTACGGGTTATCATTAGAATGACTGAGGCTTGGATGCTCGTCCTTAAACCCTCATTTGCCCAGAAGCTTTCGACACAACTCTGAGACGGGGCCTTAAACCCGGCTCAGACAAATGGTTGTCGACTCAGATCAGATGCCTGAAAAATGAATGGCAAATATGAGTATAGTTTGTGGAAGTTTTTATTGCACGCTGCTTGGTCTTGCAATTACTAAACTTTTCCCTCATCAACCATTTTCTCATTTTAAGTTCATTTATAGTGAACTACTTAATACTGATGTGGATAGTTGAATGCAATGTTCTTGTTACGGGAATGGATCACCTGATGTGTTCTAAGGGGCACAACAGGTGTGTTGTGCAACTTTTTTATATACTGTCCTTTCTGTAATTTTTCCTCTATTTGAGATTTTGGTGAAATTAAAACTGACGTGGCGTCTATTAGGCTTTTTGAAATACATGTGGAGTCTACGTGGCTTTCTAAGCCGACATGGCATCCCTTCCTCCAGCAGCCGCTTTACCCCCAAAACCTCGCTGCCGCTGACGACGGCTGCCATTAACCCCTAACTCTCTCTTACTCTCTCTCCCTGTCTTTATTTTTCTGTCAATTTTGGTGGGAAACTTGGCCAATTGGCTTTGCTGCAATTTTAGTGGCAAAATTGATTGATGTATTATTCTGTTATTAGATATAGTTATCAAGTTATGATTATGATGAGTGAAATTTCATTGGTGAGTTTTTAGTTTGAGGTAAAGTATCATGGTGAGAATTGAAATTTTAAAAATTAACTTTCCGAGTCGTGAGAAATCAACTTCCGGATTAAAATCGGGAAGTTGTTTTTCCGAGTATTACGTCTCTAATTGTAATGGATTATAAATTTATTGATAATTAACTATTTTCATTGATAAACTAAAAAATTATTAAAAGAAAATGTGATAATGCCCCCATTTACTTGATTGAGAGATGTCGAGATTTTTATTTTCTACATTTTTATAGTGATTTTCCAAATTGATTAAAAACTGTATGGTCAGTTTTTTTACGTGGCATATGGATGTGATTAAAGATGAAAATGGGTCGGGTTTTTACGGGTACTCGGCTCTACCAAAAAATCATGATGGGACGGGTTTTAAAATTATTAAATGGTTTTGGAACGGGTTTGGGTAGAAACATTCGAATCCGTAACGGGTTTGGGTCGGGTTTGGGAAATTATCTATGAGTAAAGTTGTTAATTGGGCCGGGCCGGCCCAGCCCAGCCCGGCCCAAGCCCGGTATGGGCCAGCCCAGGACCGGCCCAAGTGAGCAAGTGGTTTAGTTGGGCCGGGTTTATACTTAGATCTGGGCCTCATTTGGGCCTTTTCTCTGACCCAAGACCGGCCCAAGCCCTCTTGAAGCCCGGCCCAGGACCAGGCCCATTTCAAGCCCGAACCAAGCCCAGGACCGGCCCAGGACCGGCCCAAGCCCGCCTAATGCTGTTTTATTAATATATATATATATATATATATATATATATATATATATATATAGGTAATACAATTATACAAGACTATATTATTTGATGCTCAATAAATATATTTTTAGCTTCTAGAGTAATTGAAATGAAATTGTCATCTTTAATTTATATGCAGTGTATTTTTTACTTTTCTCTTAATTGTGCTATAATTATCTAATCCTTTTAGTTTTTCAAGTTCCAATCTTCAATTATACGTACAAATTCAAATCACTTTTAGTTTTTCAAATTCAAATTAAAGTTACAATACAAGAAAAAATCAAATTAAAGTTACAATACAAGAAATCAGTATGAAGATCACAAGTATAACCCACTTGGCCCATTCGAAGCCCGGCCCATCTGAGGCCCGTCAAAACCGACCCATTTGAAGCCCGGACAGGACCGGTTCAAGCCCAGTATAAACATGGGCTTCAGACGGGCTGGGTCGTATATTTTATAAAAAGCCCGGCCCAGGCCCGACCCATTTCAAACTAGGACTTGGGCCGTGCCGGGGCCTACCACTTTGTGGGCCTACCCGGGCCTGGGCCGGGCCGGCCCGGCCCAGTTGACATCTCTATTATGAGTACTCGCTACTCAAAACCTATATATATATATATATATATATAAGATAACAAAATATTATATATATAATTTATAACATAATTATAGATATTAGTATAAATATAATAATTTTAGAGTTTTCTTTTTAACCCGCATATAAAGAATTAATAATTTTATTAATTAAATATTTGTTATATATATATAATTTATATTAGTATAAATATCACTCCCTCCTTCCCCCAAAAGTGTGGTGCGTATTTGATTATATGTGAGGTATAAAATATTAGTTGAATCACACTAACCTCAGACGGATGGAGTAATAATTTTAGGATTTTATATTATTCTTTTAACCCACATATAATTTAATTTAATCAAACTTTCTATTTATACTTATGTTAAAATTATGTTTATATATTTTGTTATTTCTACTATTTAATATTAATATTTATGTTCTAGTACATTCGAGTTTTTAGCGAACTATTACTATTAGGACTAAAATAACCAAAATTAGGACCAATAAATTATTGAGAAAATATAGGATTATAATACTTTTAGGAAAAAAAAAAACACTAACAATAGCATCAATTTTTAAAAAGATAAATAATACTCCCTCCATCCACAATAAATTTGTCACATTGTGGATGATACGGGTTTTAATAATTTATTGGTTGATTGTATTGTGAGTAGAATAAGTGTCTCATTTTTATATAGTTTTAAATTGTGTTGTGAGTGGAAAAGTAAGTGAGGCGTGTGAGGTCTATTACTATAAATGGATGTGGCAAATTTTTTGTGGACGGACCAAAAAGAAAATTGTGACAAATTTATCGTGGACGGAGGGAGTAACACTTTTAGACATTTTTTCCCCTAATTCTTTTATCTCAATCTATTTTCATGTTTTTATTTGTATATTAGTATATACGTATCTTACTCATTTTTTTCATACACGTCGACCATCTTTCCTTCGCCGCCGTGGATTTCAAAGTCGTCGTCACTGACTCACATGACCTAGTCGCCGTCTCCCTTCCGACGACCTCCTTTCTTATGCATGAAATCACATATTAAAATTCGTGAATTCACATATTAGAATTTGTGAATTCACAAATTAAAACTCATAAATTCACATATTAGAATTTGTGAATTTGTCAATTCTTGAATTAATATTTTAAATTTGGAGAAGATGTAACTTGAAATCACAAATTTAAATTTGTGAATTCACAAATTAGAATTTGAAAATTCACAAATTTTTATTTGTGAATTCTCAATTTCTAATTCGTGAATCCACGCATAATAATGGAGAGATGGAGGGGTAAATATGTCCAGAAGTGCTATTATTTATATTTTTTAAAAACAAATACTATTATTAGAATTTTTAATCTTAAAAGTGCTATTATCCCAATTATTTATCTCAAAAAGGGGTTGGGGCCCTTGGGGGCGCTGTGGTAAGTTAAGCCACACACTCCAATATTTTTCTAGATTTTACGGACCAAACCCATTGAGAGACCATTTTGACATTTCTAAGAAAACTGCAGGTTTTGGTTGGGTAACTTTGATTTTTTTTTAATGTCTTTTGGAAAGATATTTTTATTTTATTCTTGTTTAGTTTCCTTCTCCTCGTTATGTAAAGAGGGAGTATTTTCTTGCTAGTGCGCACAGTTTTTTCTTGAAATAAAAAATATTTTGTTATGCTATGGTATACTATAGCATTTCATCAGTTTTGTTATAAGTTTAATCAAGACTCACAAGTTGCAGAAAAAGACCAAGACTAGAAAAACAGTAATTGATCTGGAGCTCCAATTCTACGTCCATGGATTAGGGCTTTTCTTCTCCACATTCAAATTTCCCTCGCAATATTTTTTCAGTTACATCGCTATGGTGTCGAAGCTCTCGCTGCTGCTGTATCTACTTTGCTTTATTGCTTGCCTTCGCACCTCCTTCTCAGGTTAATTACCACGCCCTATGATTATTTTTTTATTTTTACAATTGGTGGAGAATAAGGTTTTGGGTCAATTTTGATGGGTTAAACAATGCAGCGACCATTTTACGTTTTTTATTGCTGCATTTGGCATCGAGGAACAATGTAATTACTTTTTTTTTTTTTTTCTTGGAGTTGGAACAATAATTATTTGGTGCCTTTTATCAGAACAGAAGTGCTACGAAACAAAGGAATACACTCATAGTAGAGTTATGAGAATGCATTTGGCAGACGTTCTCGCTATACATTATCAAAGCTAGTTATACAAATGGTGCCCAGTTGGTTGAAGGGAGATTTCGAGTAACTAAGAGTGGGAGAATTTGCGCTGTGTCGGATTTTTTTTATTTTATTTTTCGGATTATAATGAATAATAGGGTAATGTAATAACTGTTTGAGTTGGATCTATACAAGAAATATAAGATAGTGTACTAATTAGGGATAACTTCAATTTGATTCTAGTTCTATTTGGAGAACTAGAATTGTAGCTTAGGTACATGGCATTCTTGTATTCTCTTCATAAGTTGTGGTTTGTAGTGCAACATCATCTAATTTGTTTGATCTAACAATTATGCCCTGCATATGTTTTAAAACATGACAGCTTCTTCCGTTGATAATTGAGCTTTATGCCAACCAATCTTTCTATAAATCAAGTATGAGAATATATTAGGAAAGCGAAGTAAGTATTGTACGGTACCTCTCGCATTTGTTCGCGAGGCACAGCCCTCATTGAGAATGTTCTGTTTCAGTTAAGCTATTCACTTCTTTATGGGGTATGTATTGTTCAGTGGCATTAAGCGCTATGATGGGTATGCCAAAATAGCCATTGAGAGGTTCCTCGTCTTCCATGAAGCTATAGTTACTTCATTAAATTATTAATTCTAGCTTCATTCATGATTATATGTCCAAATGGCTATTTTCTGTTCTTTTGAGGGCAAGTCTGCAATTATTCAGAACCATGCTGTTTTTCCCTTTCTCCTAAAAGGATATTTATTGATTAATGAGATCCATTTGTTATTTTGATATGGTGGGAATGTCTGTACTTCTAGCGGAGAAGTATCTTGCATAATAGCTCTGGGATCAAGACCTATGACCCTTTTAATTTTTCAGGGGGGAAGGGTTATTTTTACTTCGTTTTGGTAACTTTTTGAAATGTTAAGATGATTTTACATCTAAAATCTCAATGATTTTGCACAGCTTCAGGAAAGACAAACTCATTTGAGTCGGTTCCTGATCTTGAAAAGTCCATGTACACAGAAATTGAGGGATTCCCTTGTGTCCGTCTACTCAACCTTTCAGGGGAAATCGGTTGCTCAAGTTGGTCCTTCTGTCAAGTCATTCATGATAAATGCATCTAATATATTATTAAACTCATTTGCTAATCAACAATTTGCATTTTAGATCCTGGACGTGAGAAAGTTGTCGCTCCAATCTTTAGATTTAAAAATTCAAAGGAGTTGACTGGACCAGCCACAGTCTTGGTTTCTGTAGATGAATTTGAAGGCTTGCTGTCAAGGCATGTAATTATTTCGTTCTCATGCATGCCTGAAATTTCTCATAATTGTTACTCAATAATATCTTTCTCGCACTTTGGTATATGGAAATGCTTTTTGTAGGAAGCCTTTTGGGGGATATACGATCCATGTTTAATTGATTTGGAGAGTTAAAACATCGAATGCAAAGGGAAAATGACAAAATCTAAACTTAGGGCTAATCCTGTTCATAGTTATTGGTATATGGTTGATTATGTTATTCTACCAGAGTATTTGTGACAGGCTCAAATCTTGTTTCACCTCCTTCGTATTTTACATTAGAGAATTGAGTCCGCATTGACTTAGTATTTGGCTCTTTATGAACCTTTCTGCATACAAATTTTGATCATGATGTCAAGCTTGTTATGTGCATGTGAGTCTGTGCTGATATTTTGCGGTTTATTTCTAACCTTTTCTCTTTATTAGTTGGGCTAATGCCAGGAATCCATCCTTCAAGCTGATTTGATTTGTTTCCTCTGTTCCAGAATATCAAATAATTCAGATTTTGCTAGGAAAGTGGCTGGCATATTGGTTGAATCAGGAAGTCAGGTTCAAAATGGTTTAAAGGGTAAATGTGTCAATCAATTTTGTTTAGTGTGGAGCGGTTGAGAAAGTCTTTGATAATATAACCTATCATATTCTACCGTTCAGGATTTTCTCCAGATGTAAAGTTTCCACAGGCCGAATTTGCTCCATATCCAAGCAACAATTTTCAGTGGAATCCAGCTGTATGTCATGAAAAATAATGATATCTCATATTGATTTGTCTCCATTCATTTGTTTCTGAAAGTAATTAGAAAATACATCATTTATGCTATTCCTCAAAGTTTATTGAAGTTCACAATTACTAGTTCAGAAAGTGGTATATAGGGCTCTTTAAACTAGATGTAAACTGTACATGCGTGATCATCCTTTAGAAAGGGCTAGACCCTAAGCTAGAAAGGTGTATAAAGGGTTGAATTTGATTAATTGATTGTTAGTTTTTTCCTATTTGTTGTGGCGGTGATATCCACTCGTAAGTTCATCATTTGCTTGTATGATAAACTATATCCTAACTGTTGTAGACTTCATAAATTATAGACATTGAATGCTCCTACTGTAAAAAATATTTACAGAAGAATTTTCTTGAGTAAAGTCATCTTTGGGTAATAGTTTACTGAACAACTAACTAGGCTGCTGCTTTATTTGTTTTTAAATAACTCTCATAGGTAATCTTTCGAGATTTTTTATGCACCTCCCGACCCACCATAATGGCTGTGAGCTAATTTACCTTTCAGTTCATTTTCTTATGGAATATCATATGATGCAATATCGTGGGATATAGAGCTCAGATTTTAAGTGAAATTTGGTTAAGCCATAAAATTGAAGGAGCTAATTTGAAACTAGCTGCAGTCTTAGTCCTTTCTCCATGACATCCTGGCATGTTCAATTCTTTCAAACTAATTAATATTGTTGCGCCTTAGCAGGGATCTGGAATCATGTGGAAATCTTATAATTTTCCAGTGTTTTTGCTCTCTGAGACTAGCACATCGATCTTGCAACAGGTAGTTGGGTTTCAAAAGATATTAATTCTTACCATGATTTTGACTTCGTGATTTATTATTATGTTACTTGTATTTTGTCCCCACGTAATTATTAGTTACTTTTTCCCCCACATATTTATATGCCATTTACTTTTCTGGACTCTTTTTGACACCCTTTTATCTAGATGTTTGTTCATCTCAACATGAATGTATAACTTTATATATAGAATATGTCTTAAGATAGCTAACTGATCCTTTTTGTTGAAGTTGAATGTTGTGCTTTTGCACTCTGATCACATTTATGTTTTGCCTTTCCTTCCACACTTAAGTTTCAATACAAACAAAATTTCTTTTATTTGCAGGCTGCCATAGCGAGTGAGAACAATAAAAAGTCTTATACAAAAGTTGTTTCTGAGTTTGATCTAGTTATGCAGGTGAGTGGTTCTGCAAGAAAATTAGACAGTTTCTTCATATTATAATATAGTGCAGACATGGAGAATATGCATGCTAATCCTCATTTCAAGCAGACTACAAAATCTGGTACACATGATTCAGACTCTTGTCTGAAAGAAGGAACTTGTCTTCCTCTGGGTGGATACAGGTTAGTCCCATGTATCTTAGTTCAATTTTTTTGTAAAAGTTTATTTTATGAGTTGCAAAGAAATGTGATTACGTGATTCATTGGTTAATGACTCACTACTATCTTCATGTGCCTTTATACTGATAAAGTTGAGATTTTATAGTTGTCTAATGATTATAAAATGGGACCATGGTGTTACAGTTAATCATTTACGACTATCACAAATACTCCTTTTCTATTTCATTTCTGTAGAACTCTCTTGTCAGCTTTAATGTTAAAGTTTCCTATATCTTATTGATTGGCTTGGACCTGTTTGGCTCCAGCTTGGACCACAAATTGCACGTTCTAGGATAAGTTAGTGATACATAGAATTGTGATTAGCGTTGGATACGCTGATACGGGTACTCGGGCTTATCTGTTGGTTTGTCAATTTATATTACACACTTGCAAGATCTCTTGTTACCTATATTTGAACTCGATTAGTGTCCCCACTAATAAGTACTCCGAAAGACTCTCTCTTCAGCAACATGTTAAATTCGAGAACACAACTAGCTATATACTGAACAACTTGAATTCTGAAGTTGGTGGTTGCAACTTATGAAACGTGCTAGGCAGTCATCTCATTTCTAAAACCTTACATTTGGTCAGTGTGGTTACAGTGGATGTGGGATGTGATTATTGCATGAGTAACACTGAAGTAACAATTAACATAGTTAGGAAATCACTATTTACTTCCTTTGGTATAAAAGTTTCTACATAGTCTATTCTCCTGTTTAACCTTTTATCATAATGATTAGGAACTGATACGGTTAACGAAGTTCAGATTTACATGCAAGTAGAATATTAATTTGGCATGCCGGCAATTTTTTGTCTCAGAATTTTCTTAGTTCTGGCTTTTTGGACCTTCTTCTAACTTGACTGGCATTTGTATACTTGATTTCTAAGTTGTGCTTTGTGCTTCTTAGGCAATGACTTTGTTAATAATGTCCTTGTCTTGTGTAGGATGACGTTTATAATGAATGGCACCATTTTACTCTCTTATTGTATGTTTTACTTTACCCTGTGTTATTTAACTGTCATGATTTCAAGAATAGAGACTCGTGCAAGGCCTACCTTAGTTTTTGACCTCCGTATGTTTAATTTGAAGGGCAGTGTCTGGTCAGCGCTTCCGCCAATTAATATCGCATCTTCACCTGAGGCGAAACCAACTGTCTTGGTGATAACTTCTATGGATTCTGCATCCTTTTTCCGTGATAAAAGCCTTGGCGCAGAGTCCCCTATATCAGTAAGTTTCCTTCATGTGTTTAAGGTACTTTTACTTGGATGAAGTGCATCTCTAGTTATATATTTGATTTTAATCAATGGCCAGGGGTTGATTGCACTGCTTGCTGTAGTTGATACTCTTTCAAATGTTGGATTGGCAGAACTTAATAAGCAGGTTAGTGAGTTAGTCTCCCTCTGATCTTTTAGCACTTGCAGATAATGTTCACAGGTGGATTCCTGCTAGGAGTTTCATCTTTAGCTGGATGTTATATATGATTTATAGGTTACAGTTTCATTAGCATCAATCAATTTGCTTCTTGCACCAATTAAAAGTTGAAATTCCTTTTTACTTAATGGTGGATACCTGTTTTTTCCTATCCCAGAAGAAAAAAAGTAAGAGATGATGCCTGTTTTTGTAGAAGTAATTTTTCCTTCTCATGTAGTTCAGATGTGACATTGTGATATTTTTTACTTATATATGCTGTATGAAGGATTTCTCTCTTGTTCTATGCTTCAGCTAGTCTTTTTGGTTCTCACTGGAGAAGCCTGGGGCTACCTTGGTAGCCGGAGATTTTTCCTAGAATTTGATCAACAATCAGACACCATTAAAGGACTCAACTTGACAACTATTGAAACGGTATTTCTCCTGAACCACTTTATCGTAAATCATTAGAATATACAATGTTGAGTTGTAGTCGGACTACTTGCTTACTATTGCTCACATACACACTAGGGTAATTCTGATATGAAATAATTAACCTGTTAATACAAGACATTATGTCATGTAGAAGTAGATAAATTGTTTGCTCCTTTGATGATCATTTAAATGTTTTTTCCATGTCACGGCTATGTAATGTCTTCCAGTGGAAAATCCTGTATAGCGTGATGCTTGATAAATAAATGCAGTTTTGAGGTTCAATTATTTTAATTTTAAAATTAGTTTAGTTCTCACTTGGGATATTAAAATTGAGTTTTTGTAGATGGTGCATTATATGTGCTTTTCATCCATGCTTGAAAGAGAAGGCACGCCATTAACCTTTTTACTTTAGGGCTTCATTATAGATAAAAATTCAGATTTCTACTTCAGTGAGGTCCTGAGAGACGACTCATGACTGCGTTCTGCAATATTCAAAATGAGAGATTGTGATGTACACAGCTTAAACACAGTTGCTTGCATAATACTTAAAACGATTTTAAAAATTTTATTGGTTTTGTGTAGGTGATAGAAATCGGATCTGTTGGAAAGAACTTCGCTCAAGGCACCAAAACATTTTTTGCTCATACTGCAGGGGTAAGGCACTGTCTAACCAAATTGTGTGGTACTAGCGCTCCTGCTTTATCTAAATTTCCGATGTTTCTGAATTTCCTTCTTCATAGTTCCATGACGCAATAATACTCAAAATTTAATAAGTTTGCTGTCTTATTCTATAAACTTTGCAGGCTACATCCTCTGTGAATGAAACATTAAGCGCACTACACATTGCACAAGATTCCTTATCTGGAAATGTCATCGTAAGAAAAGCCAGCACATCAAACCCTGGGGTCCCTCCTTCCTCGTTAATGACATTTCTGACAAAGGTCAGGACTGAAACCTTGTTTAACTACAAAATTGGATCTATGTAGCCTCATATTGTGCCTTTCTATGGCATCGTTCTGAATTTCCTATCCATATCCTTCACTGTATGCGATGTATGTGGCAAATAGAGCAAAAGAGAGGGGGATGAGAGATGAAATATGTTGATTCAGCTAATTTTTAGTATAGCCAGATTTTTATTTTTATTTTTTATTTCTTTCTAGTTCATGGTTGAGAAAAATGTACTAAGAATGGTTTTAATAAGATTAACTTCTTATAATGTGATATGATCACGGGTTTGGCTACGCGTTACGGGCCTATGAGAGAATTGGTAGTGAGTGAGAGAGAGAGTTGGAGGAAGAAAATTCTTCCAGAATATTTTTTTCTTCTTTTCCAACTTATTTTTCTAATTCATAGTGTTTCTCTATATATAGAGACTGCACTTGTACTATGGAAGGAAACAAAGATACCAAATATAAAGAAATCTTAATTGATGCTAATTGCTAGAAAGTAGGAAACTAAATAAATTATATAACTTAAATTAAGGCCATCTCTTATTCTTGATTTATTGTCTTTCCATGAATGTATCATAATGTAACTACCAGTTTTAAAATATCAAATATAGTACCAAAAAGGTGGGAACATTGGGTATCACATTATAATAAGAGAATGCCCTTCTGTTTCAAATCATGTGCAATGGGTTTTCCATCAAAGTGAGATTCTTATAAAGTGAACTTGTACTTCATTCCATGTTATATATCTTTTGAGTTTATAAGAACGGAATAATAACTAGTCTTGGTTAGATCATCATTCATACATTATAGTCTGGTTAAATTTAATTCTCAAACCAAATGTGTCTTATTATTTTTTAATAGAATTTTTTTGTATTATTTACTTACAAGGTTTTGCTGAACTTTGTCTTTCTAATCGGATATTGTTGCAGAAGCCAGAGATTTCTGGACTTGTCTTGGAAGACTTTGATTCTGCTTTTAGCAACGAGTTCTACCACAGTCATCTAGATGACCAATGTTAGTAGGACAACTTCTTTAATTGTTCCATTTGCCTTGTTCTCGTCCGCTTGTACATGTTATGTAATTGGTTTGAGTTATCTGATCTCTATTTATTATATATTGAAAGTGGATGTGTTGGTTTGTTGCAGCAAATATAAACTCTTCGTCCATTGTAGCTGCTGCTTCCCTTGTTGCTCGCACTCTATACATCGAGGCTGGTGGAAAAGACCCTTCAGCTATAAATAGTATAAAAATCAATGCCTCTTTAGTAGAAGAACTTCTCGGTTGCCTGTTAGATTGTGAACCTGGGTTATCATGTGGATTGGTGAAACGCTACATTTCTCCCTCAACAACTTGTCCGAGCCATTATGTAGGCGTCATATTGGGAGAACCATCTACTGCAAGCTATCCCATTTATGCTGGGGATATTTCAAGGTTTGTATGGAACTTTTTAGCTGATAAGACCGCTCTCCCATCCAAGAATGCAAGCTCTTCATGCCCTAAACACTGCGATGGTGACGGTGAATTATGCATCAGACAAGAGGCTGTCGAGAAAGGTGTCTGCGTCGTCTCAACAACCAGGTAATTTACACTCCCACCAACCTTTGATGACACAGTTGCACTATAGATCCAATAAGGTGATACTTAGCTTGTGTTAAGCTATCATGGGAACAATCTCTATGAGCATGCCAACTACCAATTTCCATCCTATGATATGCCCTAGTTTTTCTTCATATATCCATAGAACTGTGAGGAATAAGCATTATTAAGACATAAAAATCTTACTCCTTGGTCCAAACTTGACTGTTAGTGTTTATAACTTGATACCATAGGTACGTTCCTGCTTACTCGACTCGTTTAAAGTACGAATCTCAAGGGTGGAGAGTGGTAGGTAGCAATTGGTCAGATATGATGGGTGGTAAGGATCCAGTTTGGACAGAGAGCAATTGGGATACGATAAAGGTGAGGGTTTACACAATGCAAGACGATGCATACGACCGCTTAATTCTGCTGTTGGGTATCAGCGTCACTCTTTTGGCTTATCTTCTAATAGTTGTTGGTAGAACTCTTGTTAGAAAGGCTTTGAAGAGGGACTGACTGATTTTAGAAATAGCTGCTTCTCGGTAATTTAAACTCCTCTCAGTCTGAGATGAGATGGTACCATCATTATTCATGGAAGATGGAAAGAAACTCTATTCTCAAATTAGCTGCAGCTTTTTGTGCAATATTGTTTTTGTAACATTTTTGGATTATTAATATATACGTGGGATTTTAATGGCAGAATTAGATTTAAAATGTAGAGGATGGATGGATGTTATCATATGATGTTCAATTCATCTTTATCTATGCTATTTACTAAGCACGATTTTCCAATTGAAAATTGAAAATGTTTCCCTGTCGACTAATACTAGTATTATTTTTTTGGTACGATATTTGCAGCTCAGAAGAAGGGTGTATTGACATTTAGTACAAAGTGCATTTTGTGTTGAGCATCCCTTTAATACAATTTATTCAAGCTTTATAGTAAATTAATTGAAAGTTCTTGTGGCAATTAAAATTCATTGAAAATTCATGAATTTATATTAATAATTAATTTTTTATATTGTTTTCTTGTTTTGTTAAAATAAAACAACACTCAGTACATATACTTATGTTAAATTCTAAACTTTATTTGAAAACAACTTTTTAACAACTTTTAGAAAACTAATGAGTTTAAAACTTTCCACACAAATATACTCCACAAATTAATAAAAGTATGTATACAAGTTAATTATAAAAACAATTGGATACAATCCCGTTTCTATCCTACTTCATGGTGAGGATGGAAATGTCAATCTAATTTCATATCTAATCAAATTTAAGTCAATTATTTTGAAATGGTGGCTATGGCCAATGTCATGTGTAATAAAATGAAGGGAAAAGTTGCAAATACCCTCCTCATGTTGGCAGTGCTAGGCAAATACCCCCTGAACTTTGTTTAGGTGCAAATTCACCCTTTCCTAAAGTTTTCGGGTGCAATTACCCCTTCGCCGTGACGGAACTAACACTTCCGTTGGCAAAAAAAATATTTTTGATTCATTTTTATTCTTGTGGGACCCTTACAATTCCCAAAAATTAATTGGTGCTATAAGCTCAAATTAGAAAAAAATTTGTTTCGAATCCTAGCTCACAACTATCAAAACTCATGCGAAGTTCTCCAATAATTTGCAATCCAAGCCAACTATTTGTTGTTGATATTGATGATCTCATCTTCTTCAAGTGGTTTGTCATCCTTTTTCGTGCAAATCATCGGAGAACCTCACCTGAATTTTAATAGTTGTGAGCTAGGGTTCGAAATAATTTGTTTCCTAATTTGAGCTTTTAGCACCAATTATGTAGTATATAACCATTGAGAATTGTGAGGGTCCCACAAGAATAAAAATAAATCAAAAATAATTTTTTTTTGCTAACAGAAGTGTCGTTTTCATCACGGCGAGGGATTAATTGCACCTGAAAACTTTAGGAAAGGGTGAATTTGCACCTAAACAAAGTTTAAAAGGGCATTTGCCTAACGCTGCCAACACGAGGGTATTTGCACCTTTTCCCTAAAATGAAACCTATCGCAACGGCCAATTGTGGGAAAACGGGTCAAACCGACCCGTGAAGTTGACCCATAATGAATCCGGAGCTTCCCCTCTTTCCTCCCTCAAATTGTGGACAACACAAGCGCACACAGTACTCCCACACTCCCAAACTCGGTTTCTCCCATCGTTAATCGTCTCAAACTACTCAAATGGGACTGGGTCACCTCGCTTCTCGGGCCATTTTCCGATCCGCCCGCCTCGCCGCCTCCAACCGCCACCACCAGTTCCGCCGTGCCATTGTTACCACGACGGAGCTCCACAACTCTGCTGAATCAGCTGCGGCCGAGGCCCAGCCCGAATCAGATCTCCCCAAAAGGAACCCTGTCGCCGGCGCCCGGGTCCATTTCCCCAATCCTGATGACGCAATCGAGGTCTTCGTCGATGGCTACCCGGTCAAAATCCCTAAGGGGATGACGGTGCTCCAGGCCTGCATGCTTGGAGGCGTCGATATTCCGAGGTTCTGTTACCACGACCGCCTCTCCATCGCCGGAAACTGCCGTATGTGCCTCGTCGAGGTCGAGAAATCGCCGAAGCCGGTTGCCTCCTGCGCGATGCCCGCTCTTCCAGGTAGGATGTTTTTTTTTTTTTTTGATTGGGGGTTCGTGGAAATGTGCAATTCACTGATTTGTATTGTATTGGGTTTTTTTTTTTTTGTTGCTTGATTGACATGTGATGCTTTATATGTGAATACGAATCGATGGGCTGGTTTTCTAGTCAATATGATATTGGTGTTTCAGAACAGGCTAATGGAGAATTTATTTTTTCTTGCACTGAAGCTTTCGTTATTTTATTGCTTGTTTTTATAACAAGATGGGGAATTGCTAGGTTTAATATTCTTATTATCGGTTCTCGGAGAATGTTATTGGTGTGATTGAATGGTGGGATACGAGCATATAACACTGTCCAAGCTTTTTGCAATGTGAATGATAAGCATAAAAAGTGAAGAACTTTCTTAAAGAATTATCTTTCTTTGGAGTGGCTGAGTTCTATGATGCTTAGGATGGTCGGATGTTTGTATTTTTCATTTGGGTGTAAACATTTTAATCATTTGCCTTCATTCTTACATTATAATTTCCAATATTAATCTGTGTCTCTTGACATTTATGTTTCACTACCTGTCTTATAGGAATGAAAATCAAGACAGATACGCCACTTGCAAAGAAGGCGAGAGAAGGGGTGATGGAATTTCTCTTAATGAATCATCCACTAGATTGCCCAATTTGTGACCAGGGTGGAGAGTGTGATCTCCAAGATCAGTCCATGGCATTTGGTTCTGATCGTGGACGTTTTACTGAAACAAAGAGATCAGTAGTTGATAAGAACCTAGGCCCTTTGGTTAAGACAGTGATGACGCGATGTATCCAGTGCACCAGGTCTAAATCTATTTGTGCTTTATGATTTCATTTTAAATTTCATGTCTAGAGCTGCAAATATTTTGTTGTCTTGAAATAAATAACTAGAACTGGAACCACAATAAGGTTATTAAGTTAATAGTGCTTGGTAGAGAATTTTTTTCGTATTCATTAGCATGAGTAGAAAACCTGGGAAAGAGACTGAGCTGGTTGGTTGGTTATCTAAATGAACTTCTGTATGGAAACTCCTTTTTGTCAGAGTTATGATGCCTAAAATAGCTAGCATCTTTAGTATAATAGTAAAAAAATTTATCTTTTCTAAATGAAGTCACTGTGAAATTGGTAGCTGTTTCATAAAGTTTGCTTGATAGATTTCATGTTAACAACTTGCTCCACTTCCATGACTGAAAAGTCTGAAATGTATTCTGCTGTAGTTCTACTTGTTAAGCATAACATTCCCTATGCAAGTTTGTTCGTTCAAAAAAGCTGGAGAGTAAACTACATAGGTGATGATGTCCTTTAATTGAAACAAATCTTCTCTTGCTCTTTTGACTATTTTCATCTTCCACTACTCCCTGCCTCTTGACTTTAGGATAATATTATGTGTGATAATCATTTTGTCTCAGATAAATATTGATGTAGAACTGGAATTATTGTTCATTGCTTTGAAGCAGTGCTTTGTTCTCATGCGGGCATGTTATCAAATAGGTGTGTGAGGTTTGCATCAGAAATAGCTGGTGTTCCAGATCTTGGCATGTTGGGTCGTGGCAGTGGAGAAGAAATTGGAACTTATGTTGAGAAACTTATGACCAGTGAATTGTCAGGCAACGTAATAGATATTTGTCCTGTTGGTGCCCTGACATCGAAACCTTTTGCCTTTAAAGCCCGTAATTGGGAACTAAAGGGAACAGAAAGCATTGATATAACAGATGCAGTTGGTTCAAATATTCGCATTGATAGTAGAGGTCCTGAGGTCATGCGGGTTGTTCCTCGGTTGAATGAGGTAATCTGTTCATTTGTGTAAACCATCTTATTTTTGCTTCATTTTGTTCTTCTTGGATTTTGATTATGGAGATGGACTAGTTGGAAGATTATCGGTTTATGTTTTCACAATGATGACCCAAAACTTACATTATAGCCCACTCAGGTTTTGGTTAATAATTTCTGTCAAACAAATATGGTAGTCTAATTGATGCTGAAGTTCAGTTGTAATATTGTTTTGCTGAAGATCAAAATTAGGGTGCACATATTGACATCTAAGCAGATCATCTACAAATGCAAATGTGAACCACTTATTTACTTCTTTTCTGCGTGTGTTTATTTGTGCATCAACTTCCCACGTGCATGTCTCTGCGTCCTTAGGATTATGCTTTGTGCATTATGTTTAACTCATTTCAATTGTCATGGCTTATAGTATTACCAATCTTTTACCATACAATTGGATATGATGTCGTATGCCATTTGGTGCATGTGTGCAGGACATCAATGAGGAATGGATATCAGATAAGACCCGTTTCTTTTATGATGGTCTGAAGAGGCAAAGGCTAAATGATCCAATGATTCGGGGTGCAGATGGGCGGTTTAAGGCTGTGAGCTGGCACGATGCACTTGCAGTGGTTGCAGAGGTAATCCACAAAGTTAAACCGGAAGAAATTGTTGGGGTTGCTGGTAAGCTGTCCGATGCTGAATCTATGATAGCACTAAAGGATTTCTTGAACAAGATGGGGTCAGATAACATTTGGTGTGAAGGAAATGGCCCCAGTCCAAATGCTGACCTACGATCTGGATATATCATGAACACTGGCATTAGTGGGTTAGAGAAAGCTGATGCTTTCCTCTTAGTTGGTACACAGGTAAGCGTTATTGCTCATGGGTATTAATAGCTAATGATTTTGAAGCAACACTTCTCAATATATGTACTTAAATAAATTAATTACTCAGTCTTATATTTCCTTTATCGCGTTTATAGATCATAAATTATAATGTCTCAGCATAAAGTGGTAATATTTAATTGAATTAGTCTCTGATACTCGAGCTTAGTTCATGATGACTTTTTTCCAGAAGGTAGTCTAGCTACAACCTATACCTACATGTTGAGGAAGTAGGTTCTGGGATTATTTAAAAAGTAAGATGGTAAGATATTGAAGATTAAAATAGATCGACTTATGATCCATGAACCACAGTGATACTTATTGAGAATAAAATGGCGAGCTACCTCACAATCCACGCCCTCCTAAGAAATAGAAACTAATGTGCATGCATATCAGACAGTGATGAGGTAGATTTAGATATTGTTGATCAAGTTCAAAAAAATAAATTAGCGTATACAATCAGTTTTTTTTTTCCTTTGTAGCATTGACATATACATATATACAGCCAGATTCTCTTCTGTTCATCACCTCAAACTGGTTATCTTTCTTTGTCAGCCAAGGGTTGAAGCTGCCATGGTGAATGCCAGAATCCGCAAAACAGTTCTAGCAACTAATGCAAAGGTTGGCTATGTGGGCCCTGCAGCTGATTTCAACTATGATCACAAGCATCTGGGAACAGGCCCAGAAACATTGTCTGAACTTGCTGAGGGACGCCATCCATTTTACTCTGCCCTATCCAATGCTAAAAACCCTGTCATAATTGTTGGTGCCGGGGTTTTTGGACGGAAGGATAAGGATGCAATTTTCTCAGTGGTTGAGACCATCGCCAAGAAAATAAATGCAGTGAGGCCGGAATGGAACGGACTCAATGTGCTGTTGCTTAATGCTGCCCAAGCTGCTGCTCTGGACCTTGGACTAGTAGCAGAATCAGAAAAAAGTATAGAAACCGCCAAGTTTGTCTATTTGATGGGTGCAGATGACGAGAATTTGGACAGAGCCCCTGATGATGCATTCGTGGTTTACCAAGGCCACCATGGTGATCGAGGCGTGTATCATGCCAATGTAATTTTACCAGCTTCAGCTTTCACTGAGAAAGAAGGCACGTATGCAAACACAGAGGGGTGTGCTCAAAACACTGTACCTGCAGTCCCCACTGTTGGTGATTCCAGAGATGACTGGAAAATAATTAGAGCATTGTCTGAGGTGGCAGGCGTTCCACTACCTTACGATAACCTGAGTGCAATCAGATCTCGAATAGGTACCGTGGCACCCAACCTATTGCATGTTGACGAGAGAGAGCCAGCTGCATTTTCAACTTCTGCCTTGAGACCAGAAGTGAAGGAGAAGCCGGATGCGGTTCCTTTCACAGCTGCTGTAGAGAACTTCTATATGACCGACTCTATTACGAGGGCGTCGAAGATCATGGCGCAATGCAGTGCCTTATTGTTGAAGAAATAAGTGGAGTCCTGGTATTTCTAATAAGGTGCCATTTTAATCTTCTTTTAGTATTCATTGTTGGGGGGAGAGAGAGAGAACATGGGATGAAAATGTAACCTTGTAATCCGTTGCTATATGCGTAGTATTTTGCTCATAAATGGCAATATAACTGCAACCTATGGTGTTTGCTACTTTTTTGTACGCAAATTATATTTCTGTTGTGATGTCAACAGATACTTTTTGATTTGTTTATATCTGTTAACTGAGAACTTTATTTGTTAAATTTTAATAAGATTCCGTGCTTGACATTGGTGGTGGTGTTGATGGGAAAGTATGAAGCGACTAATTGTATCAAGTATGTACATGTATTACAGTGCTTTATTTTTATTTGCACATGAATCGAAGATAATATAAAATCTATATGGAACTAGACTTGGGGTGCTGCTCGCAGTTAGCAGCGCTCCAACCTATCGATTGCTTCTCATTATCGTAGATCAACAATTTATCCTGCATAGAGATATCTGCACCAACAAAATATGAAATTGAAGAAGGATGTGATGGTATGAAAAAACTATTGTGCTATACCTCCAATCATGTTGAAATTGTTGAATCCCACATCTGTGCCGTTGAGAATTCCCAAGCACGCGTTGCCCTTGGACTGCATCAGCATGTAAAGAAAGCTAAGGCTCGGACAATGGGAAATAGGAATGGAGTTGAACATCTTACGGAGATGATAAGGTAGCCCTCGGGAGGGATTTCGAACTGAGATTTACTTCTCCAACTGCTCGAAAAGCTCAAGGCTAGAGGCTTGAAGTACTTCCTAACATCACGCGTGCTCTTGAAAGGTTTCTTGCCTCTCCAGCAGAATGGAAGGGTGCGGTCATCTGTTGCTTCTTTCAGAGACTTCCCCCTTAATTCTCTGTGTATCTACAAACCCACGCATCATTATCATAACAAAATACGATGCTACAAAGCAGGGACGAATGTGTGTGAACTCACCAAAGTAAGAAGAGTATGGTAAATTTGAGAAGTAAAGTAGGAGTAGGAGCTGCCACTGTCGAAAATTACATCTAGGTTCTTGAACCCTGTGCTTCTCCCGCCAAAACGAAGTTCTGCTGATCCAGCTGCATAGTGCCTTCTGTTCTCAATTATATATCAATCAATCAAGAAAAGTATTGGCTTTTGTGTAGGAATGTAGAAAAAGAATTCCAATTTGTTTGTATTACGTGTGATCACGAGACATGGGCGTCCATGTTATACGTGAAGAATCATAGACATCTTCTCCCAAGAAGAGAAACCCTCCTTGTTCACTTATACAGTGCCCAATAATATTCTTCACAATCCCCTGATCACCAAGTTGCGACACAATGCTAGATTTGCCTCTCCCGAGCCCAAACACTCCATCCAACGGGTGATCGGACGCTCCGGGTAACTGATCGTACCCGCATCTGTTCAATTCATCAACGTATATTATATATAATATTTATTTAGCTATCATTCAAAGTAAACGCGACACACAGATAGACGACTAACCCGACAGTCAAGCGAGGATTGATGCGAACACCCGTGGTGAGATTGAGAGTGAAAACATCATTGACGAGAACACCCAGAGATGAACCACCATCAGCATACTCAACTTCGTAATCACATTGTTCTGGATTCTCACATTTATAGTCGCTCGAGTGAAGAGACGCACACACAGGATCTTTACACACAACTAGATCATTGCTCGGTCGATAAAGTGGGTGAAACCCCTATAAACATTTCAAAAATTAATTACTAACTCTATCATTGTAGTAAATATATAAACTGAAAGCGCAAAGTAATACTCCCTCCGTCCATAATAAGTGTGGTATTTTCTTAAATGGAAATGACTCCACTCACAATAAATATGGGTCTCACTCTCCACTCACAATACATCTATCTAACCTACTCTCTCACTCTTAAACCCGTGTCACTCGCTTCGGACCACACTTATCGTAAACGGAGGGAGTACATTCAGAGAGCTAAGTTGATGAATTATATATCAACATTAATTATCATCTTCATCTTGCATTTTGCATTACTAACTCTTAATATATATGCTACAAATTTACACCAATTAATTAATCAAACTTACCGCGGTGCAACGAACACACGGGGCATCACATTGAAGCCATGTTAGATCACTTCCTGTATCAGGATCAAGAAAGTAGGGTCTTGGAGGATATCCCAGATTCACTTGAACAAAATAAAACCTGCAAAAAACACTCCTCTGTCTCAACTATACAAAATTTAACACCATTCCACAATCTTGATTTTAGCTATGCATAGGGATGTCAATTGGTGAATTGGTTCGGTTTTCGGGCCAATCCTATCGGGCTCGGGCTATTTTTGGATCTGGCCAATCGGACTAAAATTTTTTTGGGCTAGAAATTTTCGACACTAACCCTTTTTTTTCCAGTCCATTCAGGTCGGCCCATCGGTTTAGGCTAAATTGACATCCTTAGCTATGAACATAATGATGAACACTCCCGTGCGACTGGTCAACTTTATGGTTGACTTTCTCTTTCTTTTGAAATTTTTTAATTAATTAATATAAATTTTAATTGGGATCAATAAATCTTAATTGTAAATTAATAAATCCATAATAAATCATAATTGGATTTAATTGGAAAGAATTAAAGAAAAATGAAAATAAAAGAATTTAAAAAAAAAAGCACAGTCCCACCTAAAATATAAAAAATAAAAATAAAAAAGGCGGGGCATGTGCATTGCAGGCACCATTGACTCACTTTTTGGGGCACGTGGAATGCACGCATTCATCCTAACCCTTCTTTGGGGCGCGTGAGATGCACACTTGACGTGCACATGTGAAATGTCCAACCGATCGCACATGAATTTTTGTCGACCATAATTCACCCTTTTACGCACTTAACATAATTCACCCATTTTACAGAAACTTGATAACTACAATCGGAGCAAACAAAAATCTGGGCTCCCCAAACTTAAGCTCAACTATCTATAGCAGTTGCAATTGCAACAAAAATTAACAATTTCCGAATGATTAGTTAGAGATTAAAACTTGCATACCCATTGGGAAAAACGTTGCCATATAATGGGAAAATAATTGATGATCCAAATTTTTTGATTGATGATGATGATGGGCTGCTACATGAAGGCCCCCATCTCCTCCACTTTAGATGCTGATCGTCGCAGCCTGCACATGACGCAACCAACGCCACAAAAACTATCAAAAATATCAACTTTTTTCCTTTCTCCATTTCTTTTTCTTCACTTTCTGTGTTGTGGATTCAATCTATAAAAACGAGCTTCGATCGATAGTTAAACTGATTCTTGCCTTTTCTTGCTTGGGGTCTAATTAAAGCATCATTGTGTAGCAAATTTTTGCTTGATTCCTTGCTTTCTTCATGCCTGAAAATAGTTGCATTTTGAATGTGTTATACCTTTGCAATCTGAACAATCTTGATAAATGAAAATGGGAATCCATGCTCGCAGACTGGTTGAAGAAAAGGATTTTTGTGGATTTTGTTTATTAATTTTTTTAGCTCAATCGGTGTTAAACTTTTTTTATTAAATACTTTTCTGATATAGCTTATCCAAATAAGCTAATCTTGAATTATGTGAGATGTGGAAAAGAAGGGAGAAAAAAAACTTAACATAGTAATTATGGGAGTTTTACGGTTTAGCCTAATTAATCGTAACATTAACACAAGAAATATATATACATGTTCCGTTGAAATAGTAAATTTGGGATTTCTCTTTACAGTTTAAGTTTCACTACTTTTTGACTTTCAATTATGTCCATTAACATTGGGCCCAAGCCCAATATATTTAGCACTTGTTGCTTGCACGTCTTGCCGGAAAAGATTTTCATAAATTTCGTAAAGAAATTGTCAAATCACCACTATGTCCAAAAAAGCTACATAAACTATCCTGTATAATTTATGTCCTAGAATATTTTATGCACAATTTATGTTGTTAAATATTTTTGTCCAAATAAACACTATTGATCTACAATAAAAGATTCAACAATATCATATTCTACATAAAGTAGAAACAATCATATACTCAGCAACAAGCATGCTTTATGAAGTATATATGCGTTCTCTATTGTCTTTTAATAGGCTCTCTTGAACTAATGAATATTTTATACCTACCTAAAACTCCACCAATCATAAGTAGAATTATACCACTATATATCTCAATCTAATCGAGCTTCAACAATGTTAGGAGTCCTTTGTATCGAACTCGAGAAATGTTATATGAAGCTAAATACACACACATGTATGTATGTATGTATGTATGAAAACAAGTCATATATATAAGGGAACCATTCTTAATGTAGAAATATAGAAACATATTTCTTTATATATACTGTAATATTTCTTTTTATGACAACTGTATATCATTCAAAGTCCAATTGATTTATAATTCCTACACTAGGTAACATTTGAATATGACCAACTTCCTCTATGTATATATATAATGTGTGTGTGTGTATCAAATATAGTAATTTTCGCCTTTTTTCAATCATTGATTAATATCTAGCCAAGACAACGCCCTGCTCTCATCCATTTGAGGTATAGTCCCTATCATAATTGAACTTCGATTCTTCATTTTTTATTATTTATCATGGATCCTTCTTAGAAAATCACACTTTATGATCAAGAAATCAGTTTCTTCTCTTCTTCGAAATCAAGGGATCCTAAAGATAAGCATTAATAAAGCAAAGGGATATTAATATTTGGATGATATATATATGTGGTCCAGGAAGAAATATATATGGGCATGCACTCAATTAATATGCTTTAAAGGGCTTTAAAGTTTTTCTTAATTATGAGAAGGTTTCGACGGATACTTTTATGGCCGATGTTTGATGTCACACACATATATCCCTCAGTATTACATATTGGATTGGATCCGTGTTTGTGTTCGTCGTTGATCGTTATTTATATACAGTGTATATATATAGGAAATGATTAATATTTGATGCAATAAATTTAAATTATAATAATAATAATAATAAGATGATCACAAAAGAATGTGTATCCAACCATGATATAGTATATTTCTTTACGGCCGCCCTTAAACTATTCATGTATTGTTTTGTCCATAACATTCTCTTTTCAATCTTATGTATTTTTTTTTCTTCTGGATATCAAGATTGATTGTGAAATCGATCGGTGAAGAGTACATTAGCCCATCATGGTTTTGATTTAAATAATTTATTTGTTCTTCTTTAATATAAAAGACCTCTCTCTCTCTCTCTCTCTCTCTCTTCTTTAAATCTTTATTTTATTGAATATGTAAGTGTGTATATATAAAATATTCAGATCTTTTTCTATATTTTTATGTTATTTTAATATATTTTAATTTACCGTCTCTTTATGGACGCCCAAATACCTTTTTATATTGTATTTTATTCCTATTAATACCTTAGAAATTGATACTGAGATCATTTAAATTTATAAATTTCATAAAAATTAAAGCTCAATTTGTTATTTTCCCCTTTAAATTCAAATAAATGAATAAAAAGGAACTAATCGAACTTTAATTTTATGTAATTTGTATAATTAATGATATCAATAATAATTTTTACGGTATTAGAATAAACCGTAATATAAAAAAATAAATAGAGTAATGTTAATTTCGACAAAACGTTCTCTTTTGTTGCAACCTCTCTTTAATAGAAAGTGACGTGTATAGATCAAATCTAGTCACTTTAATTCTTCTCCAAATTAAAGAATGTCGTTAATTGACAAAAATAGTATAATACGTATACTAATAAAAAAAATGGAATTGGATAATATATGACAAAATACAAAGTTTATTTGAAGTGCGCGCAATAGAGCAAAAAGATATACTCCACATAGAAGGGAATCAAATAATAACACTTTTTTAGATGAAAAATAATAATAAATTTGGACATTTGATCTTTATTGATCTACGGTTCATGCATTAAGTTATTTTAGTTTATGCATTAAAATATTTATGCATTTTATGCATTTCTGATATAATAAAAATGCATTGTTCTCACGTTCTCATATAAAGATGCGTTTTCACTAGATCTGCTCCCTATGCAATATTAATTAATCTTTCTTAGACTAGATAAGTTAATTTTAGGAGGTGCGACATACCGCCATTATTCTTTCTCCATTATGAAATGTAGCAATTTGTAGACAGGCAGACACAAGTTCTGCCAATTTTCCTTAAAGGACAAACTACTATCGAATTATTTATAAATAGGACATAGGTTGTTGGTACATGACAAGAATAATAAGCACAAATTGTGTGTTTAAAAGTAATAAATGCACATTCTTAAGTCGACATATAAAATTTACACGTAGAAAAAAACAAGATCCACGTCGATTAAAAATAATACTAATAAGAGTCACACTCCCGTGGAGCGTCTCTACGGTGCATCTGAGTCGATCCAACCCGCGACTCGATCCAGTTAACCATTGATTTTTGATTTTTTTTTGTCTCCGCATTCGGCTCTGATTTTAATTTATATATAATGATTTTGGCAACATTAATATCTTTTAGCTTGCTCAGAGGCCTTCCGCTCTTCTCGCTCGACTCTTTAAAAAAAATCAAAAAGTAAACGATCAATATTGACCATTGAATCATTGATCGATCAACGTTGATGGGGTCGGATCGAATATGATCCGAATGTACGGTACATATGCTGCAAGCAACTTTTTTTCTAATAATAATACCTCCACCGAATGCGTCTTGCTTCCTGTCTCTAATTAAGTTTCTTTTTAGACGAAGTCTTTGATGGTTTGTCAGATGTAGCCATCTTTTAAGGCGAACAATTAAATATAATTATAAATAGTAAATTAAATTTGATGTTCTATAATTATTAAATTGTATTTCTTTTTTTTTACTTGAACTGTACACTTAATGTTAAAGCTCATATTATCCACGTTTACCTTCATATAGGATTAATTATGGCCTCAAAGTCTTTATTTTTTGGAAAGGAAGTTTCTAAATAAGAACTAGGAATTAATTGGACCATTAATGTTCAAATGATCTATTATTTTTATAAATAAAAATCATTATAAAATAGAGGCAAAATTTGATATAGTCAATATGGATAGTGGAAATTAAATGTTGTCCACTAACTTTATTTCAATAAATAATGGTAAATATTCAGAAATTTGGACCAATTTGCTCTTAGAAAGTGCATAGTCAACTTTTACCTATTAACATCTGACTACATTCATTTTTCATTTTTCGAGTTCAGAATTTCTCTCTTATCTCTCTTCTTTCTTCTCTCTTCTCTCTCCTCTCCTCTGAATCTAGTTATTCTCTCTTCAGCACGGCCACACCGTCTGAAAATATACGCTGCCTTGTCGACTCAATTCCGGCTTTGCCTCCGATGTTGACCTTTTCTTCGTCATCGTCCGCGATCTCCGTCGTCCCTTCGCCGCAACGATTTCAACTATCCAACTCATTGTTCGAGATCTCTGCCGTCTAACATATCCCGCTGTCGTCCACCATATCCCACCATCCAACATATTCGTCTGTCCACTAGATCTCGTCGGCTTCCATGCGTCTAATTCCTATTCGAGATCTAACCAAGTCGAATCCGACGACGACGTAACTTCAACAACTCAAAATCCTAGATCTGACGACGACGCCGATTCAGAAATGTTAAACCTATTTCGACAGCGCCGCTTCTAGAAATTTTTTTTTTCTAATTTCTGTAATTTAAAGGACGGATAGATCTAATTCGTTTTTTTTTAATTTCTGTAATTTAAAGGGCGAATAGATCTAATTCGTACCATGAGTGTAATTGCATATTGGATATCTAGGTGTATTTTTTATAATTTTTTCAGAATATTTTTGTGATAAATTGGTTGATTGAATCGATTATTTAGTAATATTTCATGTTATTTGGGTTAATATATGATTGTTGGTGTCATTTTAAACTAGTTGAATGATTATGTCGTGGTAAGGTAAAATTGGTACCAATTGTACAAAGTTATGACACACCACGAATGAGTTCATTCGTATCAAGTTATGGTGCGCAAATAGTTGGTACGAACGGGATGAATGAGTTCATTCGTACCAAGTTATGATACTGTGTCGTGGTACACTTGGAATGAATGAGATCCATTCGTTCCAGTCGTACCAAGTTATCGTGGTACACTTGGTAAGAATGAGATCCATTCGTACCAGTCGTACGAAGTTATGGCGCTGCGTCGTCTTCATTCAAAGCCGCGCCGTCTACAATTTTTGGTGTTCCGTCTGCAACTTCTGTCATCTTCCTCCAACCATCGAGCCGCCTCTCCTTTCCAGATCTACCGATGTCTATCAGATTTATGGTGGTATACTTTGAACGAATAAGATCCGTTCGTATCAGTCGCACCAAGTTACTGCGATCCGTCGTGGTACACTTGAAACAAATGAGATTCGTTCGTACCACAATCGCTGTAAACAAATCCAGATTTTATAAATTTTGTAAAATTTAATCAGAAAACAGATCTGCACGACTAGAGATGTCAACCGTGGAAGAGGACGATTCACCAAAGAAACCTTGCCCACGATGGGGACGAACGCCACTCATGATAGAGACGAAAGCTATGCCGGAGAAGACGACTGGAAAAGACGATAAAATAAATGATAAATTGTCCGGAAAAGAAAGTGTAGGAATAAATCAAATAGGAAAGACGACCGAGGAAGAAGATGCAATGGCAACAACAGAAGGGAGGTGGCGGCGGCGGAAGGAAAGTGGTAACGGAAGAGAATCATGATATGAGAGAGAAAAATGAGAGTGTGTCTGGGTGAAAGAGAGAGAGTACTGGGAGAGAGAGCATGATAGGAGAGAAAAAATGAGAGTGGTGTGGATGATGGTTATAGAGTGATGAGTTTTTTTTTTCTTATTTAAAGTAAGGACATTTTAAGTCTCTTCAGCTCAAAGTTTAACATAATTTATTGAAATAAAGTTAATGGCCAATATTTAATTTTCACTCATTTCTTTTGATATTTCGCACCAATAACACTATAAAATAAGTATAAAAATACATTTCATGACATACATTTCAATAAATGTACCATCATATAACGTAACAAGCTGTCGGCACTCGATTCATTGTACTGCTATTCATTTAAAATATTTATTATCTAGTTAGAGTCTCACAAGGCACAAGTGTTGACTGTGATGTGAGTGGGCTCCCAACCAAATCCCAAAAGCTGCAGTCTAACTAATTGGTCTCACAATTCTCATAAAATCCCTAGTTATTAATCTCCTAGCTACTGGTTGCTTTCGCGACATAATTTTAAGAAAATGTGCAAAAGTAAGCCATTTGAAAAATAAAAAATAAATTTTAATCATTAATCTATAAAAAATAAATAATGTTCACTCTTCCCATTTTGTCCCTCAATACATGATTTCATACATGAATCCATATACGAATTCATACACGAATCTATACACGACATACACAAATACATGTAAGTGTGTGTGTAAATGAATCTATACATGACATGCATGAATTGATACATGACATACACGAATACATGTATGTGTGTGTGTGTGTTTTTTTTTGTCCTTCTGCATATGTGTTTCGCAGGAAAAAGCTGCCGGAAAAAGTCGTCGTAAAAAGTTTTTTTTTTTTTCTGAATCTGTTTTTTGCCGGAAAAGTCACCGGAAAAAGCCGCTTAAAATGTTTGCCGGAAAAAGTTGCCGGAATTTTTTTTCTGAATCTGTTTTTCGCCGTAAAAATTGTCAGAAAAGTTGCCGGAAATTTTTTGTCGGAAAAAGTCGCCGGAAAAGGTCACCGAAAAAAATCGCCGGAAAAAGATTTGACTATCATGTATGTGTTCGTGTATGTCATGTATACATGTCATATATACTTTTATGTATAAGGGCAAAATAGTAAAGAAATAAAAATTTTGGTTAGTATTTATTATTTAAAGATTAATGGCTAGAATTTATTTTTGCTTTTTCAAAATGGTTATTTTAACTTTCCTCCCTAATTTTAATTTCACGTCAATTGTAAATCATAAAAAGCTATATTAATTAGATTATTTATAGTCCCATAAACATTAATGTTTTTTTTTACTTGGAAAAAGAGTAAGCAGTGAGATTTAAACTCTAAACCTCACTACTTATAAATTAAAGTCTGCACCTTTGAATGCCCCTTAAAAAAAAAAGTTCCAATCCCAAGAATGATGAAGCCACAAATTTTGTTATGGTCCAACAAAAATAGTAGTATAAAATAAAAATATTATGTAGTATATTCTTCAAATAAAATAATAAACTTTAACATATTCTTCACATCTCGTTATTTTATACTTCGAATTCCCTGAATATGATTATTACGTAATTCTTTTCATATTTTTCTCAGTTGTATTTAATTAGGTAGCTCGTCCTCGTGAGTTGAGATGAATTCTCAAGGTCAAAATTAGATTTTGACAAGAAAAATAATTGAAGACCGACATCAGCAAACTAAAATCCCCTATAATTTTCTAAACTTTTCAGGGTTTCAGTGCCTCTTAGGTTTTTCTTTTAGATGAAAATTGAGGGGTTTAGTATTTTCTATTTTTATTTAGGGTGTGTTTACTTTGATTGTAAGGGAAAATGAGGGGAAATAAATTTTCTCCCTTTAAATTCTTCATTTCTTGTCCCTCCTTTTCTATAGATTAGAATTTCACCATTTCTTTTAAAAAAAGGAAAAAAGGAAGAGTGAAATTCTAATTTGAGGGATAAGAAATGAAGAATTTAAAGAGGGAGAATTTTTATTTCCTCAAAATAAACACACCCTTAAACTTTTATAGAAATTTATCTGATAGATAGTATGGTTCACGACAATGTCTCTCGTGAAAATAAGATAACGATTATAATCAAATTTAGACGTTGATATATATCTGTACAAATGTCACATTCAATCAGATCATATAAAAACATATAATACGACACAATCTTTTACGCGTGTCGAAATTTTCTTCAACTTGTTTTGACCGTAGCGAGGGAGACAAGTTGAGTAATGTAATTTTGACACTTGGATTAATAAAGTTGAAAACCATAACTTTCATCAAAAAAAGTTGAAAACTATAGGATACTTAATAATCTTTATTTTCTTTCCCATTTCAGCAATTTGAAATACGTTTTTTTGTTTATTTCTTGCTACTCAATTTACCAGACTGTTATTAACTTATTGAATTGTTTAAATAATCCTATATTTTTTACTAATTAAAGCAATTAGTCAGAATTTTAACAAAATAAAACTAATTAACAAATATTTACAGCATATTATATCAACTTAAATAAATCAATTTACTTTATATATTAAGGTCGTTGCATATGATCTCTTCTCCAATCAATACGAAGGTTTATTGCCAATGAGGCCTAACTAGTTCAAGTGGCAAAGCTGAGACACCTTAAGACTCTCCTTAGCGAGAGGTTTCTTTATTCCAAAAATATGAAGGTGTATCTTTATATATTATATATATTACAAATAAAATTTTATTCTTTAACAACAGTTGCTAATCTTTGCTTAAAAACAGGCCAATTTCATTATTAAGTCAAGTTTATTCCATGCATGTATTTAAATTCGATGGCGTACATCATTTATCTGATCGATCGATTAGACTTAATTAATCTAGCCTCCAATATGCCAACTGTACGGTTAAGTCTAAAAGTGGCCCATGAATAATAATAATAATAATAATAATAATAATAATAATAATAATAATAATAATAAAGTAAGGTATGCACAATATCTTATTTCATCATTCCTATAATGTTATTTAATTAATTTTGTATGTAATATGTTATTACACTAATAGATAGTTGTGCAGGTTATAATAATCTTCCTAATTAATTTGTTTCATGCATATTGTGTCCAACTAGACTTAATCAATATATACTTATATATTTAAATTTTTTTATTTTATTTGGAGGAAGTATATACTTGTATATTTAATTATATGCTAGTGTGTGTGTGAAGGCCAGGACGATCGCGAGAAACAAGTGTACAATAATTCGTTGGAGATGATGAAATCAAATTAAAGAGACATCTATATATATATATATATATATATATATATATAAGGAAGAGATCATATGTAAAACCATTTTTTTTTAAGAAATAAGAAGCGATCTGGATCATTGATCTTTGTATATCTACGGTTGTCATTGACCGGTGCATTATAATTAAACATGAAATGCATTATCGTAACAATGCATTGTAATAAATCATAAATGCATTATTATGACAGTGCATTGTAATAATACATAAAATACATTATTTTGGTACATAAAATGCATTATTATTATTTTTACGGAAAAAATAGTTTGTACGTGAACCAACCCCTATATATATATATATATATAGAGAGAGAGAGAGAGCGGATCAAATAAGAACACTTTCTTAGGTGAGAAATAAGAATAAATCTGGACCCTTAATCTTTGTTGATCTACGGTCTAAATTTAACCGTGCATTTAGTTATTACAATTTATGCATTTAAATGTTAATGCATTAAGTTATTGTAATTTATGCATTAAAATATTTATGCATTTAGTTTTTGCATTTTATGCATTTCCAATGTAATAAAAATGCATTGTTCTTACGTTCTTATATAAGATGTGTTCTTACCAGATTCACTCCCAATATATATATATATATGTTAATTAATTGACAATTGTACTTAGGTGGTCAACTGTAATGATAACTTGAAAACGATATAATAATAAGATGAAGCTTAAATTCACATAAAAGACTTGTTGGAAATGATTACATAGACAATATGGCAACCAAACACTACTTTAATTTACTCTCAAGTTTTCTCATACCATCTCCCTTTCAATCTAATTTTGCTAGCTGGAATTACCAAATCCTAATTAATATGAAATATACGGGAAGCCCCTCGATCAATATCTTACTTTTTATTTGTCAAAAAATTTGGATTTTAATTATTAAAATAAAATGATATTGATGTAACTAAACACACTTAATTTGTGTGTGTGCGCCCCCTCATGTTATAAACCATCGTAAATTTCAACTTAGATCTTGCGTGCAGAACCATTTTGAATATGGTAATTTAATTCGATAATTCACTTAAAGCTGTTCATATCAAATTAAATGTTCTTAAACTAAATTTAGTTTTGTATGTTTTATATTTTGTTGTGATATATATGTTTGGATCGCAGTGGCTATATTCCCTATTACAATTAGCCTGTGTAAATTAGAATTACCAAACATAAAATTAAAAACTCACCATGCATACAGAGATTAATTTGTGTGATTTCTATTCATGAAATGACTATATGTTTATATACTCCCCATAAAAAAAAAAAATAAATAAATAAAATCAGTAACAGTGATCAATCTTAAATTGGTGCAATGACACAAACAACAAAGGTATGAAAAATTGATGAACATGATCAATTTCAGATCAATCTAATTCTACAAATCTAAACAAAACCTAGCTAGTACGAACACGTAAACCACTCAAAATAGAAATCATCAAAAGGAAACAAAAATGGATCATGTGACAATATATACTATTAAAAATAACACTAAAATGTTAACAATTAATTTTGTGGAATTTAGTGCCAAATTACATATGCACCAACTGAAAAATCATGTGTAATTAGGACATAATTATGGACCCCCACCACGGCACCACCTCCGTTGGCCCCACACATTCCGGTGACCACCTAAAATTAAAAGGCAATGTGATGAGCTCATATTTGTGCTCATTTTTTGTCTTGTTTTAGGATTTAGATCGAGTCTTTGTGTGTCTTTTTGTTTGTTTTTGTGTTTGGGAGGATACATTATAAAGGCAGGTACATTATGGGCAAGACAAAGACATTCTGGGCAAAACAGGTACCATTTTGGGCATAAGAAGAGTGCATCCGCGAAAGAGGTTCTGATGCAGAATTGAAGCATATGGTCATAGGACAGTTGCTCACATTATGGGCACAATCGCTTTCATCTTGGGCAAAGTAGCATGCAGCTTGGGCACAGTAGCAAACATCAAGAGTGAAGTTGTTGCGTTTGACGTCTTGACCAATTTATATACCGCGCGGAATTCCATCCATCTTGGGCAATACATGAAGTACAGAGGGCAAGACGAAGGACAGAACAAAGAAGAGAAAGAGTGCTCGATTTGGGCACAATGTGCGTACGATAATCCAACAATTCGTCATGAAAGAGTGTGGAGCAAGGAATGGATTGGCCTTATCCAAGGAGTAGATAAGGAAGGATTGATTTCCTTCCTTATCCATGAAGATTCGTTCAAATCAAATCAATTCTAAATAAGGAAGTTATCTTGGGCGCCACGCAGATTCTGTTGGAAGAGATAAACATGACAGCTGCGTCCAACCCTAGCTCCAGACCAGCCAACCAATGGGCTGGGCCTCTGGCCCACGATTTGTAGCTCTATATATACTACTTCACTTCAAGCCATTGTAACCCTCATTCCCCATAACCCTTCATATCTAGAATTTCTTTCAAGTACTTAGACTAGGGTTTTATTTAGTGTTTTCGAGAGTTTGCCCCTTCAGGGGCAAACGATCTTTGTATTTTATTTCCGGCGTTATGCCCATAATAATAAGTAAGTTTTCTTTTTATTTTTTTTGTCTTGTTATTTATTTTATGTCTAGGTAGTTATAAATCTGGTTCTGGGCAAGATGATGTGAACATAAACTAAGAATTCGTGAGGTCTAATATGGGCGTGATGATCTGCATGCGTGTGTTCCCAAAGCACTAGGTCTGAATCCAATACGATTTGGGCAACTTGGTTAATTAATTGATCACTAGTTGACTAAGGTGTCTTGATCACAAATAATTTCAGGGTCAATGCATAGGGTGTCCCTTGCATATGAAAGTATGACTGGTGTGGGTGAGTAGTCCGTGCTCTTGGGCACGAGGAATGGCTGTTTCGGGTCTGCCTAATTCGTAATGCTTCCTTGGACAAGGTTTCTATTGAAGTGTCTTCGTAGATGGTTGTCTAGGGCTAGGAGAGAACGCCTGGGGTCTCAGGGGTGGCTCTTATTCATATGGGCAGATAAGGGTGGGGGTAATAGTGTGCGTGACGCGTGACAGTAGGGGCATTATTACTTTTCTATTGCCTATAACCGATTGATGCATTCATGTAGTGAAAATCTTTGAACCTATGACCGAGTCGAGTTTATGTTTATTGATTCGAACCTTGATCTAGATTTATATTTTATTTGTTTATGTTTTTATTTTCTGTTTTGACCAAGATGTGTCCGTTGCCCAAGATAAATATTTTTAGTGACACCCAGTGACTAAGAGAAAGCTACACTCAACTCCTCGTGGGATCGACCCTATACTTACCGCTAGCTAATCCTAGTTGTGGGCATATGACAATTATAAATGTATTTTGACCGACCTGATAAAACGACAATCGGGGCGCTCGTCACAATGAAAAATAAATAAGAAGAAAAATAGGAAAGAAGATGAGATGTCTGTAATTTAGACAAGTGTGTATTCTCATGAATAATTTGTCATTTTTATTTGATGCCTTTAAATTTCTTAATTAGCAAGATAAAGTAAAAGCCCACAAAAGAGCCTACTATATTTGAAAGTCCTTTTCTTAACCCCCCCTAAAATGTAAAAGGAATGTTTTGTTAAACTAGCATTTCATTTTAATTTATTATACATGTTACAAATTTAGCTATTACGTACGACATCATTATCTATTCATAGGTGATATAATAATAAACGCTAGCATAAGATATGAATGCTTTTAATTTTGATTTCTAACCACCCATTTCTTTTTCATTATTTTTATTTTGTATTTGATTTATTTCTTTTGCTAGTCAGACAAAAGCATTAAAATATACTCATGTATGGTAGAATGGTAGTAGCTGTAAAGTATAATATTATATCATTAGTAAAACGAGTATTTTTTTTTCTTTTTAAAACTTAATCAAATTATTTGAAAGAGAAATTTTTGTTTGTCTTGGACTTGAGAGACAAATTCACGTTCATATCTTTCTTCTTATGTTGTACCACATCTTTCAAAGGAGCAATATGTACATAATAAAGAGCATGTCGCTGCAAGTTATCAATATTGTTAGAATAAATTTAATTAACATGATTGCAGATTGATTCAAAAGCCATTTTTTTTTTGAGAGAATTACAATATATATATATATATATATATATATATATATATAATCAAATCAACCACTACACCACCATATAGGTGTGACCTCTACATCATATCATATTATTCAGAAGCCATGTTAATTAGTGCATTACTCCGGACACTATATCATATTATTCAACATCAAATTTTATTTAAGCTACTAGTATAAATTTCTGCAAAATATTTAGATTCTCCACACTCACACACAAATAAAGCATAATTATCTTTATATATCAAAAACAAATTCAATTATATGTCCATATAATTGATAAAATTCTTTCAAGTTTCAGATTTAAAATGTGACCACGCAATAAATTAGTGGACAACTAGAGGAAGCTATATAGTTAAATGCTTATCCTCAACAACAACAACAAAAAAATGTAGCTAAATGCTGATTTTTCTTTACCTTGTTTTTTATACGAGGGAAAGGGAAAGCTAAATTGTGATTATTAGATACAACCACTCTAATGAGTAGAGACTTAGGGGTATCAAGGTGTAGTGCACAAATACTTTGGATGCGTGACACTTGTAAATTGTTTTAATTTAACTTTAAATTAAAACAATTTAAATTAAAACAATTTACAAGTGTCACGCATCCAAAGTATTTGTGCACTACACCTTGATACCCCTAAGTCTCTACTACTCTAATGCTCTATAATTAGCAAAGTGAAAACCGCGTCATTGCCTTTTCTGGCCGCGCATTGTTCTTTCAATTTCAAACCCATATAAATCCCCGCCCCACCCCACACTCTCACTCCCTCACAGCTCTCTCTCTCTCTCATCCAAAATGGCTTCCTGCAACTCTCTCTCTCTCCTCTTCTTCGTCGCGTTACTCACTTTCTTCCACCTCTCTCTTCAAGGAAACACACTTCATCGCTCTTTTCCTCTCACTTCAGCTCCCCTGTCCGAAACCTCTGCTTCTAAAGCTAGGTATATCTCCTCTCTTCTAGCCAAGAAAGGTGGCGCCGCCGCCGCGGGGCCATCGCCACCGTTCGGCTACAAATACCAGTCATCGTTCAAGTACTCGATGGCTCTGATCATCTCCCTCCCCATCGGCACGCCGCCGCAGACGCAGAAAATGGTGGTGGACACCGGCAGCCAGCTCTCTTGGATTCAGTGCCACCGGAAGTCCCCTCAGAAGCAGCCTCCTCCGACGTCGTTCGATCCTTCTCTCTCCTCCTCCTTCTCTGTCCTCCCCTGCAACCACCCCCTCTGCAAGCCCCGGATTCCCGATTTTACCCTCCCGACCACGTGCGACCCCAACCGCCTCTGCCACTACTCCTACTTCTACGCAGACGGGACGCTAGCCGAGGGCAATCTCGTCAGAGAGAAATTCACTTTCTCCAGTTCCCAGACTACCCCTCCCCTGATCCTCGGGTGCACGACGGACTCCGGTGAGGCCGAGGGCATTCTGGGAATGAACCTCGGGCGGCTGTCGTTCATTTCCCAGGCGAAGGTGCCGAAATTTTCTTACTGCGTGCCACCGCGACAGGGCCAGGGCCGCGACACGCTCGCCCCAACGGGTAGCTTTTACCTAGGCCACAACCCCAATTCTCATACATTCCAATATATCAAAATTTTGACTTTCACCCAAAGTCAACGCACCCCCAATTTTGACCCCCTCGCCTATACCGTAGGCTTGTTGGGCATCAAAATTGGAGGGAAAAAATTGAACATCTCCGAGGCGGCCTTCCGCCCGGACGCTACCGGGTCGGGGCAAACGATGATTGATTCGGGCACTCAGTATACTTTTTTAGTGGATGCTGCGTATGCTAAGGTGAGGGAAGAAGTTGTTCGGATAGCGGGTCAAAAATTGAAAAAAGGGTACGTTTATGGAGGGTCGTTAGATATGTGCTTCGATGGAGACGCGATTGAGATCGGACGGTTAATTGGTGACATGGCTTTCGAATTCGAAAATGGGGTGGAAATTTTGATCAATAAAGAGAGAATTGTGGATGAGGTTGGAGGTGGTGTACATTGCGTCGCCATTGGCCGATCGGAATCGTTGGGCGTTGCTAGTAATATTATTGGCAATTTTCATCAACAAAATCTTTGGGTGGAATTTGATATCAAGAACAGACAAATAGGATTTGGAGCGGCTGATTGTAGCAAATCGGTGTGACCATCTTTTGAGGAATTTCAGTTTGTGTATAGTTGTATATTATTACTATAAATAATCAAGAATAAATTGTCTCGTAAAGTTAGTAAATTAGTTGGATTCTTATGTATTTGTCAAACCCGTCATTGGAAAAGATCAGCTTGATGTCACTCTTAGAAGTGCATTTGTTACTTGTAGTATCTTATAAATTTTGTGTAAATATTCACACACACACACACAAACAAAGTGACATGCATGTTATGTGGCTCATGTATGGGTTTTATTTCATGATAAAATAGAATATCACTATTTTTATTTTATTTTTATATGGAGGATGGGAAGCGGTAGAGCTTGAACCCGAAACCTCTTTGTTCACAGACAAGATCTATTATCGCTTGAATGTCTCCGAAGAGACATATCACTATTTATTTAAACAGGTATGTAGCAGTAAAATAGAATATATAGGAAATTAAAATATACTAATAAACTGAAGAAGAATACAACCGTTTTTATAATCTTGTCCATACAAACTGGTGTATCACTTTTATGCGTTGATAAAAATAAGGACAACGTCCCAGTGGGGATGACCTAGTGGTGGAGTGTAGTCTGTTGACCAATAGGTCAGAAGTTCGAGTACTCTCGGCCACAAAAAAACCTTAGGTGGGGTGTGTGAGTATTAATATTTGTAATGATATTAAAAAAAAAAATAAGGACAACACATCTAATAAAATTATATATATACTCCCTCTTCCCATTTATATATGTTGATTAGAATTTTTATAAGGATTAAAAAAATTGTTTTATATATGTTGATTAGAATTTTTATAAGGATTAAAAAAATTGTTGGAAAAGTAAATCATACAGATTGTTATAGGAAAAAAAAAATTGTTATTAGGGATATATTCAGGAAGAACATATTTGATGTATATATAATAAATAAAATAAATTATAATTTTGGAACTAATAAAAATAAAAGACTATTTTTATAAGATGGATTTATATATATTCTTTCGATAAACAAATTACTTTAACTGAAAAAAAAAAATTCCATAAGAAAACATTGCCGTGGTCGGTCGGCATTTGTTTAATTATTGCGCCACTTTTAGGAGAGTCTCCACTATTTGTTCTTTTAATCTAGACCTCAAACGTTTTCTGAAATTCTTCAAAGCACTTTTTATTTACTAAGGGCTCGTTTGGTAGGTATGTTAGGATAAATCAAGATAAATAATATTGAGATAAATATAGTGAATAAGAGGTGATTATTAGTGTATTTTTTGTGTTTAGTAGATAAGATAATATCAAGATAAATATAGTAAATAATAAGTGGGTTGTTTGATACCATAGTTTAAATTCAAGATTAAATGGGAAATTACAATTCTATCCCTAAAATTATATAATATTTTTAACCCTCAACTCTCTCTCTCCTCTCACATCGTATTTTTCTCTCACCTGCTTCCCTTTCACCTGCTTCCCTCTCTCTCTCCTGCTTCCCTCATTTCTCTCTCACCTGCTTCCCTTTCACCTGCTTCCCTCATTTCTCTCTCTCCTCTCACCTATCGTCTTCCCTCATTTCTCTCTCTCCTATTTCCCTCCCACTCATCCTCCTCCTCACCGCCGCCGCCGCCGCCCTCCTCCTCAGCTACAAAGCTCTACAACCGCCTCCGCTACAAGCTGCCGCCGAGGCCGCGGCCGCGGCCCTTCGTCGGCAATCTGGACGACTTAAAGCCGCTGCTGGTCCGTTGCTTCACGGAGTGGTCCCACACGTACGACTCCATCTTCTCGGTCTACTTTGGGTCCCACCTGAAGGTGAAGGTGAGCTCCGCCGCGCTGGCAAAGGAGGTGCTCATGGACAACGACCTCCAGCTGGAACGGCTTGGATTTGATCTGGTCCGACTCCGCCCCATTCGTGAAGATGAAGTCACCGCCATGGTTGAGTCCATTTTCACTGACTGTACTATGCCCGGTCACTCTCTCTCTCCTCTGTTCCACCACCATCCGCCGCCGTTGCAACCACCACCGCCACCCGCCGCCGCCTACTCCCACAATCTGCCATCATGTTCCTCTCGCTCTCTCTTCTCTCACCCCGCCACATGGGCAATTTTGTCCATAGAAATTTAGTCTTGATTATACCCTCACTCCACATAAATAATCTTACCTATTTGAGCATACTAATAAATTGGACGAAACAGTGAAATAGCAGCGGGTTGGAGTTTTATAACGGGCTTCCACAATTATCTATCTTACATACCAAACACAAGATAAACCCATATAAATAATATAGTAGGGGTTTATCATACCTACCAAACACCCCCTAATAAGTTTTATTCACATATCAACAATATTATTCAACTTAAAATATGTGTATTTGTGAAAAATAAAATAAGTAGCATTTCCTTGTTTGTGGGGTGTCTCAATCTTGATCATCTTTTCAAGTGTCACATCCCACCTTAATTCATGCGACACTTGTTCCATTCATTATATCAGTAAATTTACAACTTTTACAATAGGCCAAAATGCATACAAATTCCTGACATTTTCTTAAATTCTGGTTTAATTCTAAACCTTTTAATTTTTGCAAAATAAATCTCCACATTTCAATTTTGCTTAATGTTCTCCCGACGATGAATTTGGGTGAAATTCAAAGTGACGTAGCGTTCAAAACGTCGGCTGTTCTTGACCCCGAATCCAATGGCGTCGTTTTGAACGCCACGTTACTTTGAATTTCACCCAAATTTGTCGTCGGGAGAACATTAAGCAAAATTGAAATGTGGAGATTTATTTTGCAAAAATTAAAAGGTTTAGAATTAAACCAGAATTTAAGAAAATGTCGTATGCGTTACTTTACTTGTAAAAGTTGTAAATTTACTGATATAATGAATGGAACAAGTGTCGCATGAATTAAGGTGGGATGTGACACTTGAAAAGATGATCAAGATTGAGACACCCCACAAACAAGGAAATGCTACTTATTTTATTTTTCACAAATACACATATTTTAAGTTGAATAATATTGTTGATATGTGAATAAAATTATTAGTAAATAAAAAGTGCTTTGAAGAATTTCAGAAAACGTTTGAGGTCTAGATTAAAAGAACAAATAGTGGAGATTCTCCTAAAAGTGGCGCAATTAATGAGTTTGGCTGAAATTCGAAGTGACGTGGCGTTCAAAACGGCGGCTATTCTCGACCCCGAATCCAACGGCGTCGTTTTGAACCCCACGTTACTTTGAATTTCACCCAAATTTGTCGTCGGGAGAACATTAAGCAAAATTGAAAGGTGGAGATTTATTTTGCAAAAATTAAAAGGTTTGGAATTAAACCAGAATTTGAAAAAATGTCATGAATTTGTATGCATTTTGGCCTTTACAATATTTTTTCCTCCATATATTTGTAGTATTTGATAATATCAGCGGTTTTATTTTTGTTTTCGTTTTTTGCTGTGCGGTGAATTATTTTCTAAGTCTATGAATAATGTACGTTATGTATGTGGGATTTGCAAAAATCAAAACGCATTTGGTGAGCAACTCTGAAGTAATTTAGAGAAAACTTCGTAAAATAGAGTAGTGGGTGAAGTGACAATTGTCCATTAATCTTACTAAAATTTGTAGATCGAAATATAATATATGCATATGTATGATCATCTCAGATGCAAGTATTAAAATAATATTCCCTCCGTCCTACAATAAGTGTTTCATTTCTTTTCAGCACGAGAATTAAAGAGAAGTGTGATTTAAAGAATAAAGAGATAGAAAGTGGTAGAACCTACACTTTTTTTATGAGAAAAGCTGGTTTTCATAAATGAAAATAGGACATTTAGAAAAAAGGAATATGATACACTTATTGTAGAACGGAGGGAATAATAATTTGAGGGAAAAATGTAAATTTTGAGGAACACTTTTCCTTTTCAAGACGTAAATAAAATAAAATATTATAAAAGATTCGTGTTTACAAAATTTGATTTGTCTAAGATACTCTATTATATATTTAATTCAAGGGCAATAATGTAATATCATATATTATATTTATCTATTATATATTATTAGATTATACTTATAATATCCTTAATTATTTAAATTTTTAAGAATAGTTTAATAACTTAATATAAATAAGTTTTATATATTTGATACTATAAGATAAGAATCCATATGTCCTCAAAATTGTGGTATGATTTATCTTTTTTATATATTTTGTATTTATTATTTAAATATATTATGATATAATTATTTTATTTTTGATATATATATATATATATATATATATATATATATATATATCAATCACCCTAATATAAAATAAAATGTGGTAATGCAATTTATTCACACATCCATTTGAAGTTTTGAAGGGAAAAGTTAATTTGGGGCGGTGGCGAAGGAGAGGGCAAATGAGTGCGCTCCATTTGGTAGGGTTTTTGTCCTTTCAAACAGATAATGTTCGTTGAAATATTGAAATAAAATTAAAATTAAGGAACTTAGGGCTATGTAGCAGTGAGAATCACAAATGTAATTATTACTCTCTCCTTCTATCATAAGTGTAACACTTTGAGTTCAACATGAATTTTAAAAAATAGTTGGTAGATTGGATTTGAGTGGAGAAAGAGATCCACCATAGTAAATTGTTGTAAGGTTTAAAATAATAGTAGTGGATGATATTATTTTTAAAAATGAAAAGTGTTACAGTTATCGTGTACGTAAAAAAAAATTGTACTACACCTACTATGAACGGAAGGAGTATAAAAGTAAGATTTTAAACTGGGGCGGGCTCTACCACTCTGCTTCTTGTTTGCCACGTACAAGACAACACTAGTTTTCTGATAGCTTAATCCGCCACCTTACCCTTCGTCACAATTACTTTATTTAATTTCGTTACGTGACTCAGAACCTAAGATACCATATGACATACGTAAATTTTCTTATAACACAATACATACATACGACTTTGTATAGTCCCTCCATTCCACAAAATTAAAATTAGTCCATATTCTTTTCTTAATATGTGCAAAATAGAAAAGTTACAAAATAAATTAAATATATTTCTTTAATATGTATGAAAAATGAAGTGGAACTAATTTTATGGGATGCAAAGAATACTGTATATCATATTCTCATAAATTATGCATCTTTCGTTACATGTCTTCTATCACACACAAATTATCAACGCGTCACCAATGCTAGATTTAAAAATAATATATATATATATATATATATATATATATATATATATAATATACAAATAAAAAAAAAAGCCAAATGAATTGTAGGCCACAGCCCAACATTAGTATTGGATAGACTGAATTTGGCAATTTACAGCCTATTTTATGTCGATTCTAAACTCTTGTTCTTTCTAGTGCTACGAGATCGCAACAAAAAAGTCGACAATATAATTATAATCTAGGTGGGAATTACCCTTACCGAAAGTTGTTAAATATATTTTTCTAACTTACATCTCTGACTACAAACATAAAAAAACAAGAAAAAAAAAGTCTAATTCTCAAATTATGTGAAATTCGACAACATTATGAGATTAATTTTCTAATCTCAAACCTCCAACAGACTCTGGACAAGCAAGATGCTAAGAAGTCACTCCATTATGAAAAAAGTAGCGAAAAACAAAAAAAGGAGTTTAAAAGGAATAGCTAATAAATGTTACAATATCTTTATATAGTTCTAAGAAACAAATGGTAACAACAAATTAACAAGTAACATGTGGTGTTACAATCTTGTATTTCAATTAATGAGTTTCTGTTTATGATCTAGTCTAAGCTAGCATGGTTTACAATACTCCACCTTACCAAACAAAGCTACTCTGAATTGCTGCTTCTGCTTTCTGCATAATGAAACCAAACAAAGCTTCCCCAACAATTATTTTACCATTCCGCGGAACAGCTTCTCGAGTTGCTGCTTAAACTGTCAATCAGTGAAGTATACGAAGCATAATCAAGAACTAGCCCTTTTGCACTACGTAGTTTGCACACATCTTCTGCTTTTCTGTATTTACAGTAGCCTTCGAGCAGGATGTTATAAGTGATGTCATCAGGCTCGACTCCGAGATTCATCATGGCCGTAAGAAGCATATTTGCATTCTTCATCTGTCCTACTTTGCAGTAACCATTGATAAGCACATTGTAAGTGACAACAGATGCCACAATTCCATCTCTCTGCATCTCCCTAAGCAACATCGATGCCCTCCTAACTTCGCCTTTCTTACAAAACCCATCCATAATCATCGTATATGCTCCTCCATCAGCTTTTAGATCCACTCTCAACATTTCCCTCAACATTTTCTCTGCATCAACTACTCTCCCTTCCCGACACAAACCAGAAATAAGGGCGGTGTACACCACATTATCAAGCCCAATATTTTCTTTAATCATTCTTTGCTTCAGCTGAAATGCAGCCTCCAAATCTCCCACCTCACAACTTCCACAGATAAGGGTAGTGTATGTGACTTTATCAGGCTTCAACCCCTTCAAACTCATCTCTTCGATAAGATCATGTGCTTCCTTCAAATCTCCCTTCTTGCAAACCACATTGATAATAGCATTATAAGTGATCAAATCAGGCACCAAGCCTTCAGCCAACATTTGTTTATAAACATCCATGGCTAAATCAACCCTCTCGTTCTTGCAATGGCCATCGATCAACGTAGTAAACGTAACATAATTTGGAGACAACCCATTGTCAAGCATCTCCTTGAACAATTCATCTGCACGCTCCATTTTTCTATCCTTACACATCCCATTAAGAAGAACACTATAAGTATAAACATCAGGCCAAACTCCATTTTCCTCCATTACAGTCTTCAGCTTAAACCCTTGAGCCAAATTGCCCAACCTAACATAACCATAAATCAAAGTATTGAAACTAACCACACTAGGCCTCAAACCCCATTTTCCAATCGAATCGAAAACCGATTGAGCCAGTTTCACTTCTCCTAGTTTGCAGAATTTGTGCATCAAAATGTTGAAAAAATACAAGCTTGCAGGATACCCACATTCCAATATCTCTGTATAAAATCCCCAAACTAATTTGTAAGACTTCAGCTTCATCAAATGTTCAAGAACAATCCTACAATTATCAAAGGGCACCTGAAATTTATGCTGTTTGGCCAGTCTAAAACATTGAATAGCATCAAGAACGAGCCCTGATTCTAAATAGGCAGTCATTAATCCAGAGAAGACATAAAGATCGGATTTTTTAGTACCTTTAAATTCAAGAATTGCTGCAAAAACATCAGAAGCGGAATTTCTCCCTTTTCTTGAAACTACGATTTGGAGCAAGTTTTTGGCTTCTGAGAACATTTGATGTGAGCAGAGAAAATGGATCATGGTACAATACGAGTGGAGGGTGTGGCGGAAAGTTGAGTTGCCAGAAGTGGAGAGCCACTGGAAGAGCGAGAAGAGAGAGAGTGGAGAGAGAGAGAAGGGATTGTAGTTGATGAGATTTACGATGTGTTGGGCGCTAAGAGATGGGAGGAGATGTTTGAGGGAAGCGTGCAGGGGTTTCGCCGGAGCGTTTTGGATGGCTTGAGACAAGGCGGTGAGTACGGGGTCTGGGTCTTCGATTCGGGGAAATGGCGGCGGAGTATACCAGGCGGCGGCCGCTGCGGCGCCGGTGGCGGAGTGGCGGTGGTGGATTCTTGAAACGTGCTTAGTCGCCATGCCGGAATTCCAGCGTCGACACAAAAACAGCCACTTTTTCCCCTCGTTTGAATGTTTGATTTGATTATTTCAGCCACGCTTGGATTTTGTTTGGGCTTTTATGATTTAGTTTTGTTTGGGCCGCACTTGAATACGGAAATTTATCAAGAGTCTCAACACAAGGAATCATCAGCCTTTTTTCTTTTTTTACAATCTCGGACTTTTTTTTTTTTTTGGATAAATCTCGGACCTTTATATATACATACTGTATAGTGTATATTAGATTAAAAATTAATAGATTTATGCAGATGTAGATATCAAAATGATGCGTCTATTTTCCCTCAAAATAAATATGATACGTCTATTTCCATTAATACCTGAATTCTTAGTAAAGAGAGAGGTAGCGTTTAATGAACAATACACAAAAGGAAAATCCAGGAATACTTGCACAAGGACGCCAAAAAAAAGACCATCTAATTTAATTAAATATTTCGAGTGCATTTAATACAAAGACCAATATACGTCGTCGTCTAAATTTATGACTTCCCGATTATTAGTTTTTTTTTTTTTTTTTAAGTATCAGAATTCGTATACTCTATTCCCTATTTGTGTTTCATCCTCTATTTCATTTGTTGGATTAATGACATGTGGTGTAAGTAGGATTTATCCACCCAATTAGATTATATAGTTATAAACAATTTATCATATATATGTCATTAATCCAACGGAACTATGAAAAGAATAAAAGGAATAGATGATGAAACACAAATCAATAATAGATGGATTCAAATTGAATTTATCATTCTCTTTTGAAACACCAAAGCTTCCTTCCTTCTTCTCACATCGATTTCTTTTTATATTTAGTTGTATTTTTCTCTCTAGGAGAGTTTTGCGTCATACTGTTTAATGGGTATCAGAACACCATTATAATTAAAATATTTTACTGAATATGAATTTAGATCTGAAATATTTTTTTAGTAACGTCTTTTTGAATCTTGACACGTCAAATGAGTGTGTATCTCTTTTTTATTGAAAGTGATTCTTCCTCCTCATATGTATATAGTAGAATTTTAATCTATAATAGAATTGATGATCCATGATTCTAATATAGTTGGTCGAACGATTCGGGTGTTCATTTTTCTTTTGGAAGTGCGTTTTAATTATTTTGTGCTTCTGTTTAAGAATTTTTTATTATTGCAAACGAGACTTATGCACTAAATAGTAAATATGTACTTGAGATATATTTTTCTACATTTTATTAAGAGGTCCAAATAATTTGGTATCAAAATTTAAAGAGGATAAGTTTTTTAACCCTAAACTTAAAACTACAAGTTTTCTATACCAAAATTGATTAAAAGACTAAAATACCTTTTACTATTTTAAATTTTGTCTCTCTCTCCATCTATCGGTCCCCCACCACAAACCTACATTCTCTCTCTTATCTCTCTCGACCGAAACCACGAAGAAGAAGAAGCACGAAGAAGAAGCACGCTCTCGACGGAAGACTTGCGGGCACGATGAGTTCGTCCGAGACACAATCTGACCACAATGGAGAGGCGTCGTCGTCGCCGGCGCATCACGAAGAGGAAGAGTTCCTAAACGAGCCGCCGATTAGTGCGCCCTAATTTTCGAAATAAATTGAAATTTTTTGGCAAATTTCGATGTTTAATTCTTGGGTATTCATGCTTAAGTTAAGTTGCGAAGAAATGTACATGTTCTATGCGTTTAAATGTTGATTTTTGGTGTGAATTTGGGCTGAATTTATATGGGCACGATGGGATTGGGGGCGATGGTGTTGGGGTCGATGGGGGCACGATGGGGTTGGGGGCGATGGGGTTGGGGTCGATGGCTGGGGGCGATGGGTGTTATGCACGAAGGGGGTTTGGGGGCGATGGGGGTTGGGGTCGATAGCTGGGGGCGATGGCTGGGGGCGATGGGGCTGGACACGATGGCTGGGGGCGATGGCAGTCCATCGTGACTTTGCCATCGTGCCCAGACAGACCGGTTTTTTTTTTGTGTTTTGTCTTGTTTTTTTGAATTTGCTCGTGAATTTATTGCTTATGGTTGCCCGTTTTGTTATTGCAGGAGGGTTGTGTGTGGAAAAGGCCCACGTTACGGGTTGTGACACGTGGAATCAATTTGTATATGCGTTGTGATGTGTTTAAAGAGATACTTTCCACGCTGCGTCACATTGGCGGGCCTAGACACGGAGAGCGTGCGATAGAGCACTTTACCTCCGGGGTCGTGGGCAGACTGATTAGAGTTAGGCGGACGGGCAGTGCTACTGGTGCCCTTCACCACCTTATAGCCCGACAGCTGCAGGGTGACCACATACCCCTGCATGAGTCGTGGTTTCAGCTCGGGGGTCGGACCGTCCGTTTTACACCCCGTGATTATGCTCTAATCACGGGACTTCACTTTGGAAACACGGAGTTTGACACTACTGAGACTCACCTGATCCGTCCTGACAGTTTATTTCACCGGCATTTTCATGCCAAAGAAACAAAGGTTAGCGAGCTGCGCAACAAGTTCAAGGAACGCAAGTTAGGAGATGAAATGGAAGATTATTTGAAGGCGGCGAACTTGTTGGTTTACTACTACTTTCTCTTGTGCCGGGACAAGATGTCGGTCGAGAACTGGGCATGGGCACTGGTAGAGGACTTTGAGCAGTGGGACAGGTTTCCCTGGGGTGCTTACACGTACCAGGTGTTGACTCACTACATCGACACCGTGGCTCTTACTCCCCGACAGGAAGAGATTGACTACCACTTCTACGGTCCAGTCTGGGTCCTGCAGCTTTGGATGTACGAGGCATTTTCTCGTTTGGGACGCTACTGCGGAACGAGAGATGAAGTGATCAGGCTGCCCCGATGCTTGATGTGGGAGACGGGCACTGTGAAGGCGGACTTCAGTACCTTTTTTGACCAACCGGTACGTAAATCACTTTATTTTTTATGAATTTTTTGAAATTTCAAAATTTTATCGATATATAATTGTTATTTTATACGTATTTCATTACAGCTCGAAATGAATGATGTCCCGTTGGTCCCGATGGAGGAAGAGGAAGCCGAGTACTACTTCCTTAGCTTTGAGAACGGGGATCCGTTTGATGTGGTGTACCCAAAACCGGTCCGAATTGCTGGTTGGGGGTAGGGCAGAGGTTGTGTTTGCGGGCCCATCAAGAACAAGGGCAAGATCAAAGTTACGACAATGAAGAAGATGAAGGCGACCTTTGGAAAGGTGTCGAAGCGTCGCCGAGAGAGTAGTCCTCTCACCCGTCCTCAGACAGCAGAGCGAGTGTACCAAGAGAGACCGGAGGACAGGGTGTGTTGTTTGCACGGACAGCCTTGTCCGGACCACAGAGTCAGCACTGATGACGTCGTCGATCGCCGGTTGAAGGCGATCTTGCACGACGACTCAAGCACAGGTTTCCTTGCTCGAGTAGCTGATAGGGTCTTCACTAAGATCGTGGACTACTTCGGTCCTAGACGGAGCAGGAGTTATCAGCAGCACTCTGCGACTAGCCATAGGTCGCAGCGTGACCAGCCCCGCCACTCCGCTGCTGCAGGCCCTAGTCACCACTCTGCGGCTAGCCACGGGTCTCAGCGTGATCAGCCCCGCCACTCCGCTGCCGCAGCCCCTAGTCACCACTCTGCGGCTAGCCACAGGTCTCAGCGTGACCAGCCCCGCCACTCCGCTGCTGCAGGCCCTAGTCACCACTCTGTGGGTAGTCACAGGTCTCAGCGTGACCAGCCACGCCACTCCGCTGCTGCTACTACTAGCTACCACGACTTCCAGGTGGATCGTGATTGAGCAGGAGATCTGCTACACCACCAGCCCTTCCAGCAGCCTCTGCTTCCCACAGACCTCACCCAGCAGTTTGCAGCAGCGCTTTCAGAGTTGGCCAGCTTCGAGAGAGAGGAGGAGGAGCAGGGTGAGTTTGGTGAGAGTAGTCCTCCTCCGAGACACCCTAGGCCGTCTGCTGCACTACGTACGCCATATGTTGGTGAGACGCCCAGCTCTAGTGCACAGATCAGTCAGCAGTACGCTGCCTTCAGACATATGGGCGACAACACTGTCTGCGTGATAAAAGAGATTGACCACACGGTGACGCAGGCGTTTTTCGACCTTGTGGAGAACGTGGACGAGTGCTTCACTGCAGAGGTAACATTTCTTGCAATTTAACGTCTTCACATATTTAAATTATTTACATTGATTTATATATCGTCATGTAATGTAAATTTTTTGAATACAGGTCATGGACTTGTACGTGCTCTTCACTAGGTGTAAGCAGCGAAGGGGGGTTGCAGGAGTTGGTGCAGTGACCACTATTATTCAAGGGTCTACGTTTTTTGTAAGTTTTTGTTTGACTTTTATTTGTTGTATTAGTTGGTTTACAAAAAAATATTTTTAACTTGTTTTACTTTTTTTAAGCACTGATGCTTAAAGAGTTCCACGAGCTAAGTCCAAAGGGCAACCAAGTGAAGGGAAACAAATGGATATTGCCACAACCTATACTGGATCTCTTTCATGGCATGGACACACCGAACGGGATCCCGTGGTTAAACTGCAACACAGTAAGTGATGTTAAATTGATTATAAGTTGCTTTTTCTTTCAAATTGTCAGTATTCTTGATTTGCAGTTGTACTAATATTTGTTATTTGAATAGATTATTGCCTTTTGTTGTCTTGATGAGCATTGGGTCACTGCGAAGATCAAAATAGATGATTGGTGCATCGAATTGTATGACTCATTGTCACACCAACATGACGCCAATAAATCTCCTCGGATAAAGCAGATGAGGCCCCTCACTTGTCTCGTTCCTAGGCTACTAGCTCTGGGGAATTACTGGATGAATAACCCCCGCAAGACAAGAAGAGAAGACTTCATGCCATTGATCATAATGCCACCTAGTGAGCAGTTTGCCCAGACCGATGGGGTCAGTTGCGGTCCTTTTGTTGCATGTATCTAGATCGTATGGTGTCCAAACATCCAACAAAAAGGCATACAAGGAATATTGATGTGAGATACATTAGGAGCTATCGTAAAGAGATAGGTGCTAGGATATTTAGCTTGTCTTTTGATTTGTGATTTTTTGTACGATTGACAATGCCACTCTTATTTATAATATGTGGTTCATTTGTCCTAATTTTATTTATTTGTTGAGCTTCTGTTGTGTTTAGAAATTGGAAAATGTAAAAAACAGGGCCGAAGCGGGTTTCCTTTGTAAAGCGGGTGTACCCGCTTCGGCGGCTCACCCGCCTCGGCGGGGTACACGAGCCTGCCCATCGCGCCCATTGCCCACGATTGGGAGACCCCATCGCCCCCATCGTGCCCATCGCCCCCATCGCCCCCATTGTGCTCACGATGAAGTCCCCATCGTGCCCAGAAGAACAGTCATCGATAAGTATTTTTAATACTTTAATATTATTCCATAGTATTTTTTATACCATATAAATACTTTTTTATACCTTACATACATAATTATGATCAATCTGAATGTTTTTTGCAACATCAATGATATACAGCATATAATTTGAGAATTTGAAGTAAATATTCATTAAGATCCTTTTCATTCTTAAGATATGATATGATTCATAATCATATTAAAGACTACATTTAAATTATTTCAAATGTTCGTTTTTACTTATGAAATTCTTAAATAAGCAATTACAAATCAATATATCAGCACCACATCAACAAAAAGTCCAAAAATGTCTATAAAATCAAAATTTCTTGAGGGGGCGATGGGACATGCATCGTGAGGGCAATGGCCACTATGGGGACGATGGGGCGATGGGGCGATGGGGTGAGGGGGCGATGGGCACGATGGGGGCGACGGGGGCGATGGGCACGATGGAGGCGATTGGCACGATGGAGGCTGCGGGGGCGATGGGGGCGATTGGGTCTTCCAATCGTGGGCGATGGAGAAAATTGGCAGGTTCGTGTACCCCGCCGAGGCGGGTGAGCCGCCGAAGCGGGTGCACCCGCTTTACAAAGGAAACCCGCTTCGGCCCTGTTTTTTACATTTTCCAATTTCTAAACACAACAGAAGCTCAACAAATAAATAAAATTAGGACAAATGAACCACATATTATAAATAAGAGTGACATTGTCAATCGTGCAAAAAATCATAAATCACAAGTGCATCGGACATTTTCTGATTGTGTGTTCTTCACTAACACAATTACTGCATTTTTTCTTTCGTCGCCGTCTCTGACTCGATGGTTCTCCCTCCGGGGGAACATTTAGATCGACATCTAAAGCAAGTGATTCGGTGCAATTCTTTCTATTGTGGCCGGTCCCTTTACACTTAGAGCATTTTTTGCTACGGCGTGTTGTGGGCGCACCTTCAACTGCTGAACGAACACGCTGTGTCCTCGAACGGCCGGCTTGACGAACTCCCACCGGTGGCAAGCAAACGATTCTTGCAATATCAGGCGGACATTCCACTCCTCGGGATGTGGTACCGGCCTAATGGATTCTCTGTAAGTCTCGCGCAAGTCGTGTTGCTTGTAATACCGACTTACGAAATCAAACAAATTGACAGTGTTTCCTTGGGTCCTGTAACGAACAAAAGTTGGAAATATTGAGCCATGAAAATACAATTTAAGTAAAAAAAAAGCTATAAATACCTGAGGGCGGCAGCTGCATGACGACATGGCATCTTATCCTGATCGAACTCACGACACTCACATGTCCAATTCCCAAGGTCCACCTCGAAGACCATCTTCTTGTCTTTCACTTTATAAACATTGTCAGTGGTAGGTTGAGCAACGAGCTGATGACTTGCTTCCACTGTCACAGCAAGCTTGTTGAAGGCCTCGAGTGTAATCTCATGCTCTCTCTCCCTAGCTAATGCCCTTTTCTCGTCGAACCATTTCTCGACAATGCAACGATACACCTCAAGTAACGAGCAAATAGGTAAACGTCTAGCCCACACTAGCCTAGAGTTCAAGCTTTCGGCGGCATTGGAGGTCATGAAACTGTACCGTCGAACTGGGCAATGCGACCTAGACCACCTATGAGCACCAATTCGGAAAGTCGTGTGTGAGCACCCTCACATGAAGCTTTCAAGGCAGAAAAATTCTTCTCGAACTCTTCAACACGATAAGCATATGCTGCATTTTGGAAGATGGCAAGAGCTTGACGGCCGTATCGCGTCAGATTCTTCTGCATGTGGTGAAAGCACAATCCGTGCGTTGCAGTCGGATAGATGGCTTTCACGGCATTTGTAATGCTCTTATGTTGGTCAGAGACGATCAACAACTCATCCGGAGGGTCGAAACACCTGCGCAGATTTGAAAGAAACCAAGTCCACGACTCATCGTTCTCTATCGGACCAATTCCAATAGCTATAGGAAAGAGCTGCTCATTCCCATATTTGCTAACAGCGACAAAAAGAACTCCCTTGTTCCTTCCCTTAAGGTAGGTCCCGTCCAACACAATCACTGGCCTGAGATAGCGCTCGAAGGCACGAATACACTGTCATAAGGCGAGAAACATGTGACAAAATACTCCCTCACTACTGATCTGCATGTTGTACTCAGTACCGGGATTACGCTGCCTCAAAAAATGTAGATACGACGGGACCATCTGATACGACTTGTCAAAGTCACCGTATGTCTTCTCTATCGCTATATTCCTCGTTTCTAGAGCGAGGCTGTACAACATGTGAACACCAAACTCTCTGCGCATCTCTTCCATCATCTCTCTCGGCTTCAAATACACACCCTCGCAAACCAACCTACGAGCAAAGTACACGGCTGCAACTTTAGCAGTCACCGTCTGCTCGGCAGTACGGATCACATTCAAGTGGCAGCTGTGATCCAAAGTCAACTTCGTAATGTACCAAATCGAGTCGCCCTCATCTTTTGGCCCCTGAGCACACAACCTAAACGTGTAATTATTCCTACCGTGCTTGCAGAGAAAGACTATACGATTTCTGGCGGAACGATCAATGACATACTCTAGCATGTGCTCCAGGTGATACATTCCCACAGCCATCTTCAATTCATACTTGGACTGAAACGTAGCCCCCACTACAAGTTGACTGGTGAACGGTCCGGGCTGCTCAACCCACCCAAGTGGCAGCGCGCTGTCACACTCGACCAGTGGAATGCTCCAATTGCCTAGGCTGCTGCGTAGTTCATCATCATCACGACCAATCTGATGCTCAGATGTGAAATTCTGGTGCCCGAAGATCCTGTTTACTTGTTCTGGCTGTCTAATCCAAGCAAGAAACTCAGTAGTCATAGATTCAATTATATTCTTACGGCGTTCATCTTCTTCGTCGTCGGAGATGTGAGCACCCTCTGCTTCTGGTGGCATTCTATCATCATCATCCTTAAATAGATCCCGTCGTCCACTGCCTTCCACGTACACCTCAGAGGCAAAAATACTGTCTCTTTCAAAGACATAAACCATCGGATCCGACCTTTTCTCTTGCACTAGCAATCGAAGTAAATCCGTATCACTATTTAATAAAACTCTACATCTGCTCCCATCCCTCAAAACAGTCAAATAGGATAGCACATACTCGGAATCTCTTCGACCACACAAAGCATCTCTAATCAGATTCATGAGATGATCTCGATCATCATTCGTATCGTCCATGTGCACAACAACAGTACTCCCGCCTAAGTAAGCCAATCCCTCCCACTGACCTCCAAAACGTACAATAACACGCCGGCGCCCCATCTAAAAATCAAAGAAAGAAGAGAGATTAGGGTTACAATACGAAAAACAGAAATTTACATCACAAACTGCCAGGGCACGATGGTCATCGAGTTGGCCATCGTGCCCATCGTGTCCATCGTGGGCACGATCATGGGCACGATCGTGGGTACGATCGTGCCTTCTACATCGTGCCATCGTGGGGAGAAACCCTTCGCCCCCGACAGAAAAAAATTCATTGTTTCCAACCCCTTACAAATCACACAATGCGAGTTATTTCAACTATTTTTTCTCCTAAACATATTACTAAACTTCAAGTTATATTCGAATTTAAACAAATATCACTTAACATCTACATATTCCATGCAAATCGAAGACAATTTTGGGACACGATGGTCAAGGCACGATCGTGTTTACTTGGTCACGATCGTGCCTTGCCATCGTGAGTTAAATAACACGCACTAGTATATACTTTTCGGACGGAGATTTCGGGTGTATACCTTTTTTATGAAGCCAGAAATGCGATGCCGGCCTTTCTTGATATCTTTTTCTTCTTTGAATTCACGTTTCGAGAGATTGGAGTAGCTTTTTTCTCTTCTTTTTCTTCTTCTTTCTTTTTAGGGTTTTGTGGTTTTTGGTGTTTTCAATTGTAGTGTTGTGATTAATTCGAACCTAACTAGGAGTTCTAAACCTTGTCAACAACCTCTCTTACGCAAACTTTAATGAACTACCTTCATTAAATCCCTAGTTTCATCCGAAAATCTTCAGAGAATCGGATTTGGTAGGGTTCAATAAATGAAACCCTAGTTTCATCCGAAAATATTCAGAGAATCGGATTTGGTAGGGTTCAATAAATGAAACGCGACAGAATCTGCATTAAATATTACTTTCCATCGTGTCCAATAGCACCATCGTGTCCATCCATCGTGTCCACCCATCGTGCCCAGCCATCGTGTCCAGTGGCCCCATCGTATCCTCCCATCGTGTGCAGAAGAAATCTGGCCGACGACGGGAGAGAATTGAGAGAGATTGAGGTTGTTTTTTCAGATTTTTTTTTACTTTTTTAATTTAATTCATAGGTGTATTATTTATTTATTAGTTTTTGTTAAAGGGAGGACACTTTAGTTTTTTAAATGATTTTGGTATAGAAAACTTATAGTTTTATGAATGGGGTTAAAAAACTTATGCTTATTAAGTTTTGGTATTTTTTCGTCCAATTTCTCTTTTATTAATGAAACAATTACTTTAAAGAAAAACACACACACACAAATTACGTACACATTACGATCGAACATAATAATCTATTCAAATTAATCATTACATATCACATTTAGAAAAATGAATCCTTTTACACTTCTTGAAAGAGTGTATATACAATTATTAATCCAGTAATACCAGAAACAATTACAGAAAATGATTGAAGTAATGTTACATCGGCAATAGTAAAACCACCTACCTCAGCCACTTTGATTAATTAGCACGGATGGCCCGCGGCCGCGGCCGGCAACCGACATCTCCGACGACGGGAACGCAACCTTTCTCCGGCAACTTCTGCCGACACTCAAATCTTGGATTCTCCACCACATCATTTCTTGATGAGCCACACGCCGGAACATGTCTTAACCAAAACCCTTTTAATATCTTCCTTTTCAAGAAAACCTTATTGTTCTCCGCCGCCGCCGCCGGCTTGGGCGGATCGCCACCGTGATACTTAGCATGACTAGCTTCTATGTAATGATCTAGCTGCTTAGATATCCTCTCTATCTCATAATTATCAAAAAGAGAATTCTTTGAAGAATTAATTATCATATCTTCCTCTTTTTGTACAATATTTCTCATCGCTTCTAGCTTGTACCTTGATGGTTTAGGCTCCATTTTAGACCTCCAAACATCGATTTCTCGCATGGATCTGCCATCCGACCCGGATCCGTGTTCGTACCATGCCCATGCAGCTGATTTAGCTAAACCCGATTCGTCGACGATGACGATATCGGATTTTTTAGGTTTTCTTTTATCCATGAAATTATTCAAGGTTGAAAATGGCATATTTGGTTATGTTTGAGGGAAGAAGGATTGATATGTGGGAATATAAAGTTCCACGATATAATACTAGTTTCGCATAGTCGTACCCTATTGAGGTCGGTTTCAATGCTGTAAATTAGAAATTTTATTTTGTCTTTATTATATTTCATGTATACCATTTGAGATTTACTATCCCACGAATTAATTTGTGTCCCATATTTAATTATTTTTAGTTTTACTTGCATTTTTTCTGTAATTTTAAGTTTGCGATTATTAATTGCACTTGACTATACTTGATTATGATATACTCCCTCCGTCCACGATAAGTGTGGTCTTCTTTTCTTTTTCGTCCGTCCACAATAAGTGTGATATTTCCTTAAATGGAAATGACTCCACTCACAATAAATATGGATTACACTCTCCACTCACAATGCATCATCTAACCTACTCTCTCACTCTTAAAACCCGTGTCACTCCCTCCAGACCACACTTATCGTGGACGGAGGGAGTATTATATATAATTGTGTTTTTAAGTTTTTAATTTTCAAGTTTAGTTAATAATTAATTATTAGATTTGATTCAGTTCTTAATTATTAGTTAATAAATATTAATTAGAATCATATTAATATTTCTATAAATCGAGTATGATGTTTGTTTTCTAAATGGATGTGGTTTAAAAAGAAGGTATTTGGGATAGTAAAATTATGGGAGTGAGAATCTCATCATTGATTCATATATTAATAATTGTTCTAATGTGAAACTGGGTAATGAAATAATACTCCACGAATAGCAATATCATTATTTTACAGCAGATTAGTCATCATTCGAGTTTTGTCTTTATGTAGTTCCGAATGTAGGCGAGTAAATTGTTACTCCATCCGTTCTTTTATAAGTGTCCCCCACCGTCAAATTACACATACCAAGAAAATAAAGAAATTTACCTATGTAGCCTTATTAATTATCATCATTAATGTATACATACAACTAATTAACAAATTACAAGAATCATTAAATAAGGATAAAATAGGAAGAATACCATTATTTTACTCTCAAATTTTGAAATAGGACACTTATTTGGAAACAAAAAATTGAGCTAAATGAGACACTTAAAAAAGAACGGAAGGAGTATATTCACTATGAAGGGTAAATTGAAATTCATTATTTTGGAAAGGTGGGTAGTTTACTAGTTTTGTTGTCATTTAAGTTTGTGGGGCATCCGAGCCACTAGAAATATCTTGTTGTTAGGTGAGGAATAATTAGTACTACATTCATTCATTCATTCTAAGAATCAAGTCTCAATGTTCTTATTCATTATTCCAATAAATTATTTTCATATCCAAAATAAAACTACAATATATCTCACAATACATAGTAAATGTCTTCATTATAACTCCTAAATTACATACTATGTCATACAAAAAAGTTGTTCTCTTTTCTACTCTTAATGATTTGATAATAATACCCATTCAAAAAAGTTATTTACTCTTCCTATATAATTTTATTATAAACAACTCATTTCTCAACATTTATATTGGAACTTATGAAACTAAATTTTTGGGAAGCTGGGGGTATTTGTTTTAGGAAGGGTTGATATTTTTGCTATTTACAACTCAAAAGTATTGTTTATAATGATCAACTGAATTTGTTTATTGATAGAGTATATATTCTTTTCATCAAATGACTTATGTTCGGATTCCACCAATACCTTATAGATAGAGCATGTTGCAACAAGTTTTTCTAGTATAATTTGTATTTTATGCGTGATTTGCAGGATATATACACGGAAGCAGAATTTACTCAATGCGTACTTCAGATAGTGGTTGCGGGTAACCATTGTGACATCGTCATAAAAGAAATTAAATGAAATTAAAAAGAGCTAACAGGAGTTCCAAAAGATAATAAAGTCGTTTAAGTCGGTGGTTTTATAACCGGATTGTTGTAAAATCAGTTTTACTGTTGTTTATAACGATTCAATTAGTGGAATCGTGTGGAAGGAGTACCGACAATCAACTAATAATTTTTTTTTTTTAACAAAACTTTGTATTAATACCAAAAACCAGTTCATACATAATCAAGAATATAGGCAGGAGATGTAACAGAGAATGCCTCTAGTCATATAGTGAGCTGCTTGATTGAACTCTCTTCGATTATAGACAAATGAAATATTTATAAGTATTAATATTTTTTTTTCTTAGTCTGGACCCTAGTTTTTTAATTAGTACAAAAATTGGATTAAAAATGAACCTTAGTATTATAAACAGTTGTTCAAACTATAAATAAATATACATATATATGTGAATTTATATACAATTGGACCGTAAATAAATTACCGTCCTAGTATAATATTACATTGAGATTTACGGAGTCCAATTGTTTAAGGTCATTTTGTAGACCATAAAAAATATAGGGTAATTCTAAACATAGCCCCCAAATTACTCTCTATAGCCCCCTATAAAAAGAAATAATTAAAATTAATATAATTTTACTGTTTTATCCCTATAGCCCCTAAAGTATATAATTAACTAATAATAACTAAAAAAACTCTAAACTAACAACAATAATCCATTGGTAATATAGCCACCAACTCATAACCCCCAATTCAATATAGAAAAATCATTGATATAGCCGTGATAAAATAGTCGTCTAACTATCAAGGCCTGCTATAGATACAAACATCACATCACCAAACAACATAATTTAATCTGTCATCTTCTCATCATATTCAAATTTCTAGAGCTTAATCATTGTCACGCAGCTTCTATCCCCTCATAGCTGAACTGAAGAACAGCAAAATATTGGTCCGACAACAATCTTAATCTTAAATCTATTAACATCAGATGATGAAATTTTTGCTTTAACGCAACAAAAAAAAGATGGGCATGCAATTCTCCAGTAGTTACAATATGAATGTAGAAGTAATGGAAGCAATTAAGGTTGTATACTGTATTAATCCAATTCACACATTTGCCCCCACCAACTATATATACACTACATACACTCCGATTGTATTATTAGGGGGATGAGAAATTCCAACTGTATAATCAATAGTAAATCACCTTTAGCAATATTAATATATAGATTAAACATTAGACTATTAAAGATTTGCTGACAATATCACAGAATTGCATGCGCAAGAAATACGAGAAATTGAAGTTCAAATTCTAAAGATTCAACTTTAGAACAGATGACTCTTTTCAAACTAACTACCAAATCCTACATCATAATTAATTAGCATGACAAAATGGTTATGAATTAAACAACAACATATAATCAGAAACATCCATACTCTATCATTTGAATCCTAGAGCAAATACTCCCAACATAAACTCTTACGAAAGAAAATGAATCGAAGCTCTGAATCGATTGAGACTTCAGGTCAATTTAAATTGAAAAGAGATACCATGAGTTTATGCGTGAATCTAATGTGTCTTGATACCGTTGAATTTCCAAAAAATGGAGAAAATTGACGATCGAAATCAGAAATTCCTCCATAAATGGTGTATACCATGAACACGAAAAAACATTAGATATGCCTCTTCTTCTGTCTCTATTTTCTGTTGGCTGCAAACAAGAATCCTACCTTCGATTTCAGGCAAACGGAGTAGAACTGAATTGCCAAAACCCCGTCGAAGAAGCGAACACTGCTAATTTATGGGTTTATTATATTGGGGGTTATGTTTTGCAAAAAAACGTGTAGTTTAGTGCTATCGATAATTTCAAACTATATTTATTAATAGATTATAATATTGGGGGCTATAGGGTTATAATTGTACAATTACTATAATTTTAATTATTATTTTAATTAAGAGGCTATAAAGAACAATTTGGGGATTATGTTTAGAATTACCCCAAAATATATTAGCGTCCAAACAAAGAAAACTAATGTCATTATTTATAATCCAATTTAGTCCATTATTGAGTTTTGACAAACAATATTATAAATGGTTCAATTATATTTGTGATATCTATTATTTATAATCCAATTTAGTCCATTATTGAGTTTTGACAAACAATATTATAAATGGTTCAATTATATTTGTGATATCTATCTAAAAAAAATGGGTAGTTATTATATACAATTCATATATATTTAATGTATATATCGTCAAATATTTAATATATTTACATGTACACTTACAAACAAAGCAAGATAGCATTAAAAGCTGTTGTCTCCCTCAAGACTATAAAAATATAGAATTCCTAAAAATAGCACCCACAACCACAAGCATGACTCGATGGTAAAGCATGTGCCAAGCTGCAAGTTATAATCGAAGTTCCATCCCTCATAAACTTCACAAATTTATAATATATATATATATATATGGATAGGTTCAAGTAAAAACTTATTATAGTATAGAAACTAGAATTAAATTTTTGTAGTCCGTAGATCTAGAAGTATTTACGGTCAAGATCTGTACATGTGGAGAAGAATTTCATTTTAATAAATTAATTTTCATCTATTTCTAATACATGTAAGGATAATAGTGTCCGATATTTTTATTAGTTAAATTATATCCCTAATTCAAAGCCGTCAAATTTGTGGGCTCTATATGTGCATATTCACTTAATTATTCTGGATCTGTCCACGTGTATGTACCAATTTCCCAATAGATCTTTTGTTCTTCAATATATTCTTTTTCTAAATATGCTATGCATTTCTATTCATTCATTCTTAGATAAAATGTCCAATGACGAAATAAATGCATAATTAAAATTAATATATGCATAATGAATAAAAAGTAAATGCATTATTCTATACTACGATAGTTTATAAACATTATAGGATTGGTTTAAAAAATATATGTATAGAATTCAACTTACAATTTCTTTAAATGCATAAAAAATGCATCGTGACAGAATAAATGCATACTAAATAAACAAAATTGCATTATTACTAAGAAAATGCATTATGATAAAGTAAATGCACAATAAAAGCTCAAATATGCATAATGGATTAAAAGCAAATGCATTATTGCATAAACTACGAAAGTGCATGTGTATGCATTAAAAATACGTTAGAGTCCCAGTGGGGATGGCCTAGTGGTGGAGTGGTTGCCTGTTGACCAATAGGTCAGAGGTTCGAGTACTCTCGGCCACAAAAAAACCCTAGGTGGGGTGTGTGAGTATTAATATTTGTAATGATATTCAAAAAAAAAAAAAAAACGTTAGAAATGTGAATTAATATTTAAAAGCATATTTATTATATATAAAAAATTGTGATATTCGCGTGAATAATAAAAGCTCAAATATGCATAATAGATGACAAACAAATGCATTATTGCACAAACTACGAAAATGCATACGTATACATTAAAAATGCATTAGAAATTCCTTCAAAAAAAATGCATTAGAAATATAAATTAATAACTAAAAGCATATTTATTATGAAAAAATTCGTGATTTCCATTGCGTGAATAGTAAAAGAGACATTGATAAATATAAAAGTGATAAATAGATGGGAAAGAAAACTTGCGCACAGAGTGGAATTAAAAATTATGAAATGGAAATGGACAGGAAAAAAAAAAGAGAAAATGTCGTGAGGTGAGATAAATTAAAGAAATCATCAGCAATATATAATGTTCAACATTTAGTATTCCTTAATTTAAGGACGTGGACGGTTACAACTTCATAATCAAAGACAAAAACACCCATTTAACTCCAAAACATATAAATAATAAATAAATAAATCAGTTATTTATAACCATTGATCAACTGAAATCTACTGTTTATGAAGGTTTCTAGGTTCTACGGGAAAATTAGTTTCTACTTGATCTTCCCCCCTTATATATATATATATATATATATAGGAGAATGATCATATAAGAATGCATCTTAACCTAAGAAATAAGAATAGATCTACACCCTTAATCTTACAACATGTATGGTGGAGATTTAATCTTAATAACTGGACTAACTGCAGCCCTTTTTAATTAAGTAGGGCTAAATTAGTAATTTAGTAATTTCTTCCCTTTATATTTAATTAATCTGCATTCAGTTTAATATTCTTCTTCATCGTGTTTCTGCTCGTTCCAATTTAATTTTTCATCACCAATTCTTCTTCGCTATTGGTCATCACGATTATTCTTCTCCAATTCACTATTATTTGGACCTTTAATTTCATATCCAATCTGTAAGTCTTAATTTTCGCGATTTATCATCAATTTTTTTGTAATCAATTTTTGCAGATTTTGATTTTGATTTTTTCGCATGTTCTATTTTGCCATGTTTGATGAATTCAGCGTTGTTCTTCGTGGTGTTTTGCTCGTGTGAAGAATCGATGCTGAATCTCACAGGTAAATTCTTCATATCTTTTCTTATTTCTTTTTTTCCCCAATCTGTAAGAAAGTTTTGAAGTTGATGGACTCAAGGAGTGTGAAAGAGATCAAGCGTCAGGTAACGGAGTTGAGATTCATGGTGGTGACGATAATGATAAGCGGAAGCCAAAGAGAATGGGCGATGGATTGGCGGAAATTGTGATGATGCACCTGCAACACGCCATTAATGGATCTCACCAACAAGCTGAAAAAGTGGCTACAGAGAGAGGTGATGGATGGAAGGAGATTGAAATGAGAAGCTTTTCTATTGGTAGAGGAGATGAAGGAGAGGTGGAGGCGCGGCTAATGGAGATCCATAGCAGTCATTGGAAGTCTGATCACATTGTCAAAGGCATAGAGTTTCAACCAAATGCATAGTCAGTTTGTTGTTTCTATACAATATTGTTATTGTATTAGACCATTTCTAATAAAAGCAATAATAAACTTTGGTATTTATTCTGAAAATATTGATTGGTACAAGATGGATTGTCGCTAGTGGCGTTAGAAAAATTTGTGGCCACAATAACTCATGTTTAGAGTGGTTTAATCACTTTATTATGTTGTAATGTTCATGTAATTTTGTTTGAAGCTTGAATAAGTTGATATAAATAAGTTGAATTTTTTGAATAAATTAATTTCTAGTTGTGTTTATATTCATATGTTTTGATAAAACACCACCAGGTTCTAACTGATATAATAACTAATTGATGTATTTTCAAGTAGATGGTGATGCATAACATAAGTTTATGAGATGCATCAAATCCATTATTCTGATGTATCATATGTCTTCTCTTTCTGCATGCATTGCACAATCAATAGTGATGCAATATATAGTATTACGAGATGCATCACGTTGTATTATGATATGCATCACACAACATTGTGAGATGCACCAGGTAGATAATTTTGATGAATGTCTGAGATGGCTTGATTTGCAGCCCATTAATAACATTATTTTTCTCTATTTTGGGCATCTCAGACGAACGTACCGGGTCACAACTCGATGGATGGATTCGTGACTCACTACGATGAGAGCTCGATGTTGAAAGTGTTGTCGTTTAGAGTGTCAATGATCAATTGGTTGAAGATGAGTTAGGTTTTCATGGTGGAGAAGATGAAAGAGGCACTGTTTTGTGGAGGCGGTGGAGAATCAAGCTCGTGACAGCAACAGAGTTGAAGATGAAAGTTTTGGAGCTGATGGACTTAAAAAGAGAGAAAAAGATCAAGGGTCGGGTAACGGAATTGAAATTCATGGCAGCGGCAACAATGGTCAATGGTAAGCATAATGGAGAGGTAACGATAGTAATAGACGATAGGTTGACAAAGATTGCAATGGTGCACCTGCAACGAGTCATTAATGGATCTCACCAACAAACAGAAATAGTAGTTGCGGAGAGAGGTGATAAATAGATGGGGATTGCAATGTGAATATTTTGCAGATGGTGGAAGAGATGAAGGAGAGATGGAGTTATGTCACATGGAGATTCATAGAAGTCACTAGAAATCTGTTATCATTAATATTGAAGGCATCGTCAACTTGTTTTTTTTTTTTTTAGCATATGGCATAATCAACTTATTATTTCTATGCAATATTGTTATTGTAGTAAACCATTTTCAATAAAAAAAAAAGATTGTTGGTATTTATGCTTGAAAATATTGATAGATACAAGGTAGATCTTAGTTGATTGCTGAAATATAATCAATAGTAATGCATCACAGAGCATTACGAGATGCATCACATAGCATTGGAGATGCATCACGATGCATTACTAGATGCATAACAGATCATGACGAGATGTATCACAAAATGCTCGTAATTATTTTCAGTAATTATGTATTTTGCATAATTAATTGCACAAGATATAATAATATCACTTGACCTAGAAAACATTTAAGCAATTGAAGTAGTTATTGCTCATAAAATATAGACGAGTAAGACAATGTAATTAGAAATTAAAATTATACAATTGTTTAATTCCTTCACATGCTAATTAGTTCAAAACATACATTCATACATTTTTTTTTCTCATATAACTTGTTCAAAATGTACTTATAATTTGCTCTAACCAATAATTCTCTGATAACATCAACCAATCAATAATTTCCCTGCATTAAAACTACAAACTTGATAATATTTTTTATAGTAGAACTCTGCTTCTCTTATCACTTTATCCTTCAATGATTGTTTTTCCAATGAAGAAGTAATGCACAATATTTGATTCTCAGCGTCTTTATTAGTCTTGGTGATTTCTTAACGAGATTAGTCTCCCAGCTAGCAGGATCACCATAGACAGACTTCTCTGTTTTCTGATGATGCATTTTCTCTTGTTCTTCTTGGCATCTATCTTCTCATTTTCTTTGTTACTTGTTTCCTTAAAATTCTTTAGCAGAATAGTTTCTTGAAAGTCATCATCTATTTCATCATCCTTTCTCTTTAAATTTGTGTTTCTATCGTTGTTTCTTTTACTTCTCTCTGATATGGCAACACAATAAAAATATGTATTAGTTCAAATGTATCACACGAACTTATCAGATGCATTACAATGCAATATGCAGCTGAATACAAATAAATGTATATGGTTAGATACATCACAATAACTTCCTAAATGCACCACAATGACTACTCATATGCACCAGAGTGACTAGTTAGATGCACCACATACAAACACATGAACACGTGCATTATCATGTGAGATGCACCACAATGACAACTAGATGCATTACAATGACTACTTAGATGCATAACAATTACTAGTTAGATGCACCACAAATAAGCACATGAACATATGCCTTATCATGTCTGATGTGCCACAATGACTATCTAGATGCACCACAATGACTAGTTAGATGCACCATAGTAACTAGTCAGATGCATTACACTGCATTTTCAGATAGATATTGTACTTCAAAATTTATATTTGTAATTGACAAACTCCAGTAGCAAATCACAACTTTCAAGTAAATAAATACCAAACAAAACTAAAATAGCTCAACTATTTGCTCACATATATAGATATAACAAATCATAAGAGAGTGAAATTATAATATTATTGCTGATAACTCAAACAAGGAATATCAAAAACTAAATTGTTCACATTTAACATGATGAAAACAACCAATAATGAAATCATAATATGGGCACGAGCCAAGATGAGCACAAAAGCTCATCAAACACAAGTCTATACAGATATCAATGAATAACTTTTGAGAAACTGCTGAAAATAGCATTAATTAGGACAAAACAACATCAGAGGAACAGTAGCAAAGATCTCAAATTCTGCTACGGAATCCAATGCAAAAACAACTCCAGAAGCAAAATCCGTGTCGATATTAGAAGCAACATCTGTAAGTTCAATTTTTAGACATAAGTTACTGCAAGAATTACAAGAACAAGAAAAGATGAGCATAATAATACATCCAACAACAAGCTCAAGGGGATGCTGATGAATATCTCTTGATGAGTAGCTGCAAATTAGCATCATGACATCAGACACAATAGGACTACAACAAGAAATTTTCTATTGTCCTTCTTTATGCACCACAATACATTTTTCTTAATGCATCAAACTCATTACAAGTATTTGTTCAAAATTCAAAAAAAATCAAAATTATTATATAGTATCGTAAAGTTTCAACACAAAATCTATCAATGCAATGACGGATTCTCAATAATTTGATAAGAGAAAAATTAGGGTAACAAAGAGATAATTAGAGCTACAAATTCAAAAAAAAATGACATATTAAAAAAAACCTTGCAGTGTGACGATGGCGGTCGGCTATGGTTAATGTCACTACTATTGTTGGTAAACGACGATTTTGTGACTGGCACCGAATAATTGCCGGTGAATTGAAGAAATAAATTGATAATTTCAGATTTTGGTGTGGAGAGAGACATGGATATATGTATAGATAGAGATAGAGAGAGAGTAATGGTGGAGTATGAAAGCGCCGGCGAGTGGTCGACGAATAGCAATGCGGGTGAGTGATTGACGGAGAGAGGGCGTGGAGAACACTGAGAGAGAGAGAGAGTTGCAGATGGGAAAGAAAGAGAGAGGGAGATATGCGCCAGCATAATTTTTTTGGGGTGGTTAATTTACCCATATACCCCTCCGCCCTTTTTTATTTAGTTTAGGTGAAATTTTATGATTTAATCTTGACCATACATTCCTTACAAATGAGTGGTCCAGATTTATTCTTATTTTTTATTTTAAGGGTTTTTTTTCACTAGAACCACTCCCTATATATATATATATATGAGAATTGATATGCTCAGGAACTCAAATGTATATTTATATGAGAATTTATAGTTATATAGGTATATACCTATACCTATATATATATATATATATATATTTGTTTATTTAATTAGTAGTAGTAGACAAATAGTGCACACATTAGGGGAGAGATCAAATTAATAAAAATGACCCATAATGTGAGAAATACGAATAAATTTTAAATTTTGAATCTTGTATGCATTGGTACAATATACTAACCTGCAAAATAAAACTATATCAAATCATAATTGATGTTACCTAATTATAATTTAGGGAATCATGTATAATGCACAACAACATAGGTGCCATTTTGGCATTTTGTAACTAACTCTTGTGACCTATTGGTATATATCATTGTCCTTGCAGGATAATTTATTTAATATAATTAATCTTTATAATCTCCATCTGTTTCTTGTGTTTATTAGTCAATATAGCAATCAAATCAGTAAATTAAGTTGAAAGTTTGGTTCCTCTAAATTAGTTTTTGGTTGATTAAACTTGTGGTGTTGTCCGCAAGCTGTGACGACTAATGGGATCAAATAAGATTCAAAAGCAAATAATATTGAGATAAATATGTCAAATAATTTGGTTTGTTAGGATTTCGGGATAAAATTTAACTAAATTTCATTCGATACTGATTCCATAGACTAATTACAGTCTATATAGGTTCCGTTTGGTTTCTTAGACTAAATAATAGCGAGATACAATATGAGATAGATAAAGATTGAATCATGTTTAAGAAGAAGGCGTTTGGTTAGACTTACAATTTTTATACATCTATCAAACAAATTTGTGTATTTACAAATATACCCCCTGCTGCCACAACATCACCCCCCCCCCTCTCTGACTCTTATCTCTCGCTCTCTCTCTCTCACCCGAAATCACCTCCTCATCTGCAGATTTGAGTACAAATAAAAAAAATAAATTTAAAATCTAATGTATCCTCCTTCTCAATTCACGCTTCTTCTTCAGCAAATTGGATATGCAAGTTAATTCTTAACAAATCTCTCTCTCTCTCTCTCACACACACACAAAAGTTTCGCCGACGCCGTCTCGCAACTCCATCATCTTTTTCACAAATTCTGTATTTTATATTCTCGTTGCCACTCTCTCATCCCACGCCACCGCCGCCGCCACCACAACCGCGTCGTCCTCTACCGTCATCTGAAACATCATTGCGGCGCCGCCTCACACAGATTGCTCTTTCCTCTCTTTCCTTTACCTTTTTCTGATCTACAACAGCGTCGCCGCTGCCGACAACCCCCCTAATTAAATAGCATATGGGATAGATACAATGGCAAGAGAGGAAAGGTGCGATGATTGTAAGGAGATGTGTTGATGTGTACTTGCAAATATGAAGGACAATTTGGTATTCTTGCCTTGACAAAAGTTATCCCTCCGACATGTAATCGTGATATTAACAACGGGCCATGTAATCATGGTATTAATTCACAGGCTTCAACGTTTTTTTATCTTGTGAACCGAACATCAAATTATATTCTATATGGCCTATAGTCATGCCTCGTTGAGGCAACCGAAGATAAATATATCGTTAAAACAATAAGACCGAATATCTCCATGAAACTGCCTGCTTATCCGGACCATCGTAGCTGATGGGGATCATTATATATTTATATTTATTGTACACAAGGCAATTTCACAAGTATTATTACTATAATTTATAAATGGTTGGAAATTGGAATCAATTTATTGGAATCAAGATCACAATCTTTTATTTTGATTTCAAAATGTTTTTTTTCTGAGGGAATCTTATTTGAAAATGTTAGTCTTGATACTCTTTTTCTATATCTTTATATTTTGGTGTGTGCACATTTAGTCGTGAATTTATAAATCGCATTTTTACTTCAGATGACATTAACATGTGGCAATTAATACATGTGTCGTTATAGATACGAATATAACACGTTGACACAAACACGAAGATAATACGATTTTATTCGTATTGATACGATAATGATATGATAATGACAACGAAATATAATTTAGTGGCAAGACACTGTCCCTCCAATTATAAGGTTGGGGGTTCGAGTCATGTAAACGTGTGTTGAACCTTCCATGAATCTGACATTAAACTCAAAGTCTAAATCTCAAAATTTGAACTCAACCTATGAAATAAATTAATAATAAAATGTTAAACGAAAATGACATGAATTCGATACGGCGATACTAGAGTACGAAATTAGTTTATTCTTATCGTGCTAACATAATAAGGACACAAACAAGATTAATTTCATGTGCTCGCGCTTTGGTGTCTGATCGTCCTAATTATCCTTAAAGACAAATATATGATTTCAATGCAAATAAAGAACATAATGACCTAGTCCTTAATAGACATTCGAACGGTAAATATCTTTTCTATAAATAGAGAGATATATATTGTTTAAACTTCACTTCTCCCTTCCCACAACTAATATATATATATATATATATATATATATATATATATAGAAGATGAGATCATATAAGAATAAATCTTAAAGTAAGAAATAAGAATAAATCTAAACTATTTATCCTATAAGATCTAATGGATATGACTTAATCTTATGGTCAAACCCATTTTTTTTAGTCAAACCCATTTTTTTAAGTCAACCCCGCTTTTCTGATTTAAGTAGGGTTAATATTGTTCAAAAATTAGATGCACCGTACAATGTAACGGGATGCACCAGATAGTGTATTGAGATGCACCTGCGAGTGTAATGGGATGCATCAATGGTTATGCATCAGTGCATACATTTAAAAAATTAGATGTACCAGACAATGTAATAAGATGCATCAGACAGTGTAATGAGATGCATCAAACAGTACAAAGTGATGCACTAAAATATTTACGTTGATAGTTTTTACTTTTTTTAACTTTCGTGTTCGATAGTGGCATGCAATAGCGATGGTCGCGGCGGTGAGCGACAGTGATGGTGGTGGCGAGTTAGTAGTGGTGGTGATGGGTGGTGGTAACGAGAGGAAATACGAAAAAGATTTGATTTTAGGGTTTTGAAATAAATCAAAATATGAGATGCATCACGTGCCCAAAATTGATGCATTACATGCACAAAATGGATTCACTGAATTGCATTAGTAGATGCATCAAATATGCGTGTTTAATTTTTTTATTCTTAGGATAAAAATTATTTGTACAGGAATCACTCCATATATATATATATATATATATATATAGTGTATCTAAATCTCTCACCCTTACCAGTAGGAGGAATCAATTGCGCTAAGCAGTAATGTTGTCATAAATATTGAAGATATGGGCTGAACATAACCCCACATAAACTATTCACATAAAAGTCTTATTTATTTTTCTTCCTTATTTTGTTCCTCTTTTTTTAGCTAACATAAAAGCCTGTTCACTTCATCAATAATTTCGAATTTGCGGTTTGCGTATTGGGCTCCATTGAAAGCGACTTTAAGGATGAGTAAGAGGATAAGAGCAAACAAATTAATTTAGAAGGCCATATTTTCAATAAGAAAGAGTCCCGGCATTCTCGAATTCGGACTGAATCAAATAGCGGTGGCTAATGTCATCCAAAATTCTTTCTAAAAAAGGGTAGTTTACCATTGTTTCGATTTTTGACATATCCAATCAACCAAACTGGCCAAATAAACCAGTCATATTTAAATTTAGTTTTCAACTTTGCGCAAGGCTTTAAGAATTAAGATGCTTGTAGTTTGATGAAATATTCCTATAGATTATTATGTTTCGACTTCGTCAACTAGGTTCGTTTCTAAGAGTTCCGTAGAGGCGATAAATTGCACGCTTGCCTCAGATGGCATAAATATCCAAAACTTGAATGTACATAATATCAGCATAAGCATACCAAAAGCATGAGGCAATATCAAACACAACCCATTTTTCTACATTATTACTAGTATATATAAATTCTTATTAAGCAAGCTCCAATCAAGAAAAGGCTAAACCAACCCAAACTGAAGCCTGAAATGAGAGGTCTAATAAGGAGAAAATAGTAATAATGCAGTAACCTGGCTGCTAATCGAATCAAACATACTTAATTCTTTCCAAGGATGGTGGTCTCAGCAATCATCGAAGTCACGACGTAAGGGTCCATGTTGGAAGCAGGCCGCCTGTCCTCAAAGTATCCCTTACCTTCTTTCTCCGTGTCTCGCCCGACTCGGACGGACGCACCGCGGTTTGCGACACCCTACGCACAACATTATTCAATCACTTTCACATCTTGAAAAGGAAGAGGAAACCAAGGATGTGTGATATGATCATGTATTTTGGCCTATTCTCATTCAACAATGTTTGAAAGGCTAACAAAGTAAGTGCTTTTTACCCATTTGAATGTGTTAATGTTGGCTGTTTCGTGTTTGCCAGTGAGGCGGCGCTCGTTGCCTTCGCCATATGCAGCGATGTGTTCCTTGTGCTTCAGTGAGAGCTTTTCAATAGCCTTCTTGATGACTTCGTAGCCTCCCTCTTCCCTCATGGATTTTGTGCTGCAACGGAATCAAGAAACACGAAATTTAACAAGATATTCCATGTCAATAATAATTCTATAAACCTCTATTAAAATCACCTGTAATTAGTATGGGCACCAGCTCCATTCCAGTCACCCTGAGGGTAAAAAATAACAGAGAATGAAAACAAAGCCCAAGCGATGAAGAAAAATTTATGAACTATCCTATATATTTGTTTCAAAACCCATATACAGAGACCAAATTGGAGAAAATTAGTTTTAGTTAAAGGGGAAAGACAAACTTAGTAATCGTATTATTGAAGATATATTCTCCATTGTTTATGAACAACGCAAAAATTCCACAACAAAAGATCACCTCGATGGGTTTGGGATCAAATGAAACAACAGCCCCAGCAATTTCAGCGATCCTCTGTAAACAGAACAAACTATTTCAGCACAATATACTGATTCTGTCAAATAGACATTTGTTACAGTAATTTAAAATAAACTACCTCCAAAATGTAACGAGCCATCCACAACTCATCACCAGCTGAAATGCCAACAGCAGGTCCAACTTGAAATTCCCACTAAAAAATAATAAGTTGAAAAATTTAAAGGACAATCAGTGTAAAACATCCCAACTAGGATAGGTATTTGAGAAGAGAATTTTACTTGGCCGGGCATCACTTCTGCATTTATGCCACTCATGTTAATTCCAGCATACAAGCATGCCTTGTAATGTGCATCTACAATATCACGGCCAAAAGCCTTGTCTGCTCCAATCCCGCAATAATATGGGCCCTAGATGCAATGAAGACTAAATTATGATTAACAAAAACAAAATGAGAAGATTGCAGCGTTATAAAGCTTCAGCGAGTGCTCGGAAATTCTATGCAATATGTGTATTTTCCTACAGTCGATGTATCTTTTACCGAACAACCCCCCCCCCCCCCCCCTCATTGTTTTGATGATGGAACTCCACATTAACTTTAGGAAAAACTTGCATGACCGTAACACAAGTTAACACAAAATGTAGATACCCTCAAATCTATATTCATGTCAATAGCTAAGAGGACTGCAAATAATACTCACTCTCCTCAGAGAATTTCAGACCATGTGAACCAGTAATTGATCAACAAATAAGAGAAGCCAGAGGTATGATTAGGTAACATTTCATTAAATCAAATACTTCAGCCAGTAAGTCAGATGGGAAAAAAAAGATCAATGGACGATAAGAACCACCATGCCTAACACTAAAATCTTTTAGCATAATAAAAAGATTGGGCTGACGATCACCTGAGGTCCAGGAAAACCACCAGATGGCCATCCTAGAGGCCACTTAACATTCTTCTGCAACAGAGTGTACTCTTGCTCAATACCATACCTAATTAAAAGCAAAAAAAATATTCAGGACCATCATGTTATAAAAAAATGTTTCATGCTCAAGAATAAAATTACTGATATATTACCATGGTACTTCAGCAGCAACATCAGGGTGGCTGAAAATCTTGGCTGCCTTGTGTCTGTTGTTCATAGGGATTGCTTCACCTGCTGGTGTGTAAGCATCGCACATGACCTACAATACAAATTAGGAAGTCAAAAATCAAAACCATTCACAAGAAATTTAAGAGCAAACTGCAGATGAAATTCTAACCAGAATGTTGCTCCCCCTCCTGAAGGGATCTTTGAAAATTGCTTGAGGACTAGGTACAACACATCATAAAATAGAATTAGTATTTGCAACTCTTTCCCCAGATTAAATACAACGAAAAAAGGTTGCCTGTGCACTGTAACACTTACTATAGGATAACTTCACTGTCTTCTCCAGGAGCCTGTCCTGTGCTAGACCCATCATAATTCCACTTAGGCAGCTCTGAAGGATCAGTTACTGGCCCAGTAAGAGTCTGTAGAAGAAAAATTGAACAACAATTTTTAGAAAAAAATCATATGTAATAGAAAATGAAATATTATTTAATAAAAGATGGCAAGAATAAAGATTTTTGTCAAAATAAAATCTTACCCTTGCTTTACTCCTAAGGTCCATACCAGAGCCGCCAATCCTGTAAACAGTTTTACAACACTCAATGTTGTCAGCATTGATTAATTTGACAGATGAATAGATAATATGATTGAAACAAAGAATGTAAGGTCCTCCTAGAATCTAAAACTAATGGATTTGAGTCATATTTCCACAGTTTCGAGTTATAAATCTTGAATTCTCAAAGTTCAATCAAATAAAAGCAGAACAAGAAGCCAAGTATCAACCAACTGATAAAGTAGGTTAGTTTGTGCTTCAGCATCAAAGATTGGTATTCAGGAACATAAGATCACTGATAATCAAGGCCATTCAGGGCCATTAGGCATTTATCAGTGCACATACTACTGATCGTTGATCTTACAAGGGTTTAAGCCCAAACAACAGAACAAGAATTGGTAAGAAAACACAAATTTGTATTCTAATAAGACGTAAGTGAATCGAAAACTGAAACAACTTAAACCAATGAAAGATATGTTTAAATAGAGGAAGATCTGCAGTCAACATTTAGAATTAGGCACAAACAAGTAACACTAAGAGATCTTAAGCACATAAATATGGCTACACATAACATAATCTGTTTTAACAGAGAGAACGAAACCTTCAAATAAACGAACTCTTGTTCTTAATCCGAATAGATGGAATTTAATCGTACCAAATGGCTTAAGAACTTCAAATTTTTTACAGATCAAATATTGATGATATCAAAACGGTGGCAAGAAACAGATAGGCATATAATGATTGTAAACAGGGTAACATAAACACAGAAAACAGTAAAGAGATCAAAAACAACACCAAGCCCATGTTAAATTCAACAAACCAAAAACTCACAACATGGGATCGTTTAAAACATTCCCGGAATATATTTTTAGGCCAATAAAGAAAAAGGAAGCGAAAACACATACTCACGAACAGAGGAAGCACGGACCATAGAAGTAGAAATAAGTGTCAAAAAAGAGAAGTATGATATCGAGAAAACTCACCAAACATATTCAGCAATGACCTTGTTAGTGGTTTCTGAGAGGTTGAGATTGATGAGATCTGAAAGGGGAGACATTTTGCCAAAAAAATCAACTGGTTTCTCTCTCTCTCTGTTTTCTCTCTCTTCGAGAAAAAATGATTGTATCGAACGACAGGGGATAGAATGTGGAGTTTTATAGTCGCAGCTCCGTAAATGCTGACTTAATGTAGGCAATTACTACGAAATGCAGACGTCTATTAAAAATTAAAAATACCATCAAAATTAAAAAAGAAAAGGGATTTATTAAATTATAGACCGAATTTAATTATTTGATTCAACTTAGGAATTAACACCATTCATGATATATCATCACTCGTCAAAATTAAATCACAAACATAACCTGATAGAATATAGAAATAATAAATCTAATCAAGATATCAAACTTCATTTTATCATTCCACATCCTTTTCCACCTGCGAAGACGCCACTGGCAGCCGCCGCAATCGGCGGATTCCGAACTGTCGTCTCATTTCCTTCTTCTCTGTACCTTTTCTCCCCATTTCACCTCTCTCGCTCTCTCTCACTTCTCTCTCTCTCTCCCCCTCTCCCCAAAATTATGGAGCATTACTCGCCAGCTTTGATAAATTTACTTAAATATACATGCGCGTGATGTGCGTATCAGATCTAAATTTTGTTCACAGTGAAAGAGGAAACCTATGTCCTCTGCGAGCGTTGTAGATCTAAATTTTGAACTCAAAACAGTTGTGGTTTGGATCCTGTATTGTGAATTAAGATAAATAATAGAAATTTTATTAGTATATGAGATAGGAAAGGTGAGACGGTAATCCAATCTAGTTCAGTCGTTACAATGATTTGCTGCCGGAGTTTGATCTGAGCCTTCACCTCTGTAAATTCAGGCAGTTGAAAGAGGTTGGTAGGAAAAGTGGGAAAATGCGTGAAATAATATCAAACTGGATGTACCAGAAAGGGATTGAAGGATGGGCGAAGAAGAGGATATTGATGACAGAAACTGCAAAATCTATTTTTGTTTCTTTTCTTCAATTATTCTCGTTTATGGAAAAATTTTTGTTTCTTCCTAAAGAATTGCGTCCATTCGGCATCGTACTGATAATGATTTACTTCTAATATTTCTTTTTTTATTTAAAGATATAGTAGTTCCAAGATTTACTTTCTACTAATCATTAGATTTCCTTGCACAAAATGCGTATCCCTATAAATATGGAGTCAATTAGGAGTAATATGAAGATTTAAACGTCGTCACAATCCAACCGCAGTAGACAACCAAACTATTTATTATTAGGTCAAATAGGATTTTATAAAATGTTTTTTTCCCTATTATTAAGATAAACTAGTAAGTAGTCCGTCGAAATTCGACGGAAAATAATTTTATATTTAATTTGTATATATATATATATATTTTAAAAATAATTTTATATCTTATTTAAAAGTTGTGATATTGTCCGCGTTAAATATTAATCAAACTTAAAAAATTAATTTATTTCACGTATCTAAATTTATAATTAGGAATGATAATGGATCAGGTATACTCAATCATTATGTATTTTCTAAATCTAAATTTGTTATTAATTTTTCTACATGTTTGTCATAATCTCGGTTAAAATAGTGACTTTACTGTATATACTGGTTTCAAATCTGTTGAGTAATACTCGGTAAAAATATGAATACCCCAAGTAAAATTAATTAAAATTAGTAAAAATTCTTTTTTCTTTATTATTTGAACCGTCTTGTTGGTTTATGCTAAATTACTCGATAAAAATCTAAACAAAATTAATATTAATTAAAATTTGTAAAAAATATTCTTTTTAAGTTTATTTGAATCGTCTCGTTGGTTTATGCTAAATCGATATATCTAATTTTTGCCAAAATGCGGAAAAAAAATATTTACATCTTCAAAATAATATTAATTAAAATTAGTAAAAATCATTCTTTCTATGTTATTTGAACCGTCTCGTTGGTTTATTCTAAATTACTCGATAAAAATATAAACAAAGTTAATATTAGTTAAAATTAGTAAAAATCCTTCTTTTTAAGTATTTTTGAACCGTCTCGTTAGTTCATGTTAAATCAATATCTCTAATCTTTGCCAAAATGCGGAAAAAAATATGTTTACATCTTCAAGTTTTTTTGTTTTTTCTTTAGCTACATATCCCATATTTGATTCAATGTATATATTTTATAGTCGAAGTTTTAGAAAAATATGAATGAAAAATAAAAAGAATTCCATATAGACATGTTGATTAAATATATTCAGTCTTCATAGGGATTTTCATTTACAAATTTTCTATAGATTATTATATATGAATTAAGAATGTATAAAATAAGGGTTTAAAAGAATGGATTCTGAAATTGTTATTATTTTAATATGTAAAATAGAAGAATTTAATTAAATAGATGGAAAGATAAATATGAGATATGATTAATAGATAAACATGTGATATTTCAAGAATATGAAATTAATAAAAATAAAATTTAGAATATATATATGAATTAAAATTAGACAAATTACCAGAATAAAGAAAAATATGAACGGAGCACCGTGGAGGGGGCATCTTTATTTTCGTATTAGTAATAGATGCAATCTTCCGCAAAAAAATATATAATAATAATAATAATAATAATAATAATAATAATAATAATAATAATAATAATAATAATAATAATAATAATAATAATAATAATAATATCTAACACCTTGTATACCTTGGATACGATTTTTCAGATTACCGAATCAAGCCGTCTCTAAATCTGCATTTATTTATTTATTTATTTATGAACACATAAAATAAGCCGCAATTCAAACAATTAAAGGACTTATCAAATGCTGATTCTTTTGAATATTTGATTGTATTTTTTCTCTCTCCCTTGTTAATTGCTACCTAGTTTATTGGATAAAGAATTCGTGATGCTTTAGTCTTACCAAACCTTTTAGTTACTTCTGAACGTGAAGCAAGGTGGTATGTCAAAGTAAATTCAGATACATTATATTATAGCCAACAATGACATTTTCCCTTTATCGAAAGTTTTAATTATTGAAAGGATTACATATTTCCTTGAAGCTAAAGTTACTAAAATAAACTGCCTGATGTAGAAATGTTAAAATAATGCGAATTAAGGCCTTGGATGTAGAGGTGGCCGCGCTTCATGCGGTTCTTGATTTCGGAACCAGAATCAAATCGGTGGTTCTCGGTTCCATCCCAATAAAATCGGAAACCACATATTACTTTGGTTTCGATTTCAAACAGGAACCGTCGGTTTCGGTTTCTTGGTTTTGGCGGTTCCAAATCGGAACTGCATGCTTCGGGGTATCAATTATATATGTTTGTTTTCATTTTTTTGCTGTTTTTTCTTGTTTAATTGTAATTTTATGCATTATAATGTAACATATAGGTGAAATAAATATGAATTGTAACATAAATATAGATAAAAACATAAAAAAATTAGGAGGAACCAGCGATTCGGAATCGAAACCGAACTGAAACCGATGGTTCTCGGTTCCGCAGCTTTGGAAGCGAAATCGAACCGCCGTTGATGCGGTTCTCAATTCCGAACCGAAATCGGCAGTTTGGTTCCGATTCTGGTTCCCAAAAAGACCGGTTTCGATTCGGTTCAGACGATTACGATTCTTTTAGCCACCTCTACTTGGATGACAAAAAAAGAATGGCCTCTAATAATTTTAATAATCATATTTACTACTAATAATTTGGTGCATGCGAGCTGGGTTAGTTCCATAGATTCAGTGGAGCCTTTACACAAACTAAATTCCTCACTCATGTAGTGCTCCGATCTGAGACCAACTTCAATAATTCGCATTGATTCCATTTCAAGTCCTTTTTATTGCCCCCCTAAAATTAACCCCAAAGTAGGAGAATGGGGATTGAACCCGAATCTCTCATTAATTCATTTTTAACTGGATGAGAAATACCACTAGATTACATGTCTTGAGTTACTATTTATTTACACTAAATGTGATACTATTTTTTTAATCTAAAAAATTATTACTCCTAAAAGAAATTGAATTAAACTGTTACAATATCAATCCTTTTTTTTTTTTTGAAAGATTACAATATCAATTCTTTAAATGTAAGTGAAAATTAGTTAAAATTCAAATTTGCGAAATTAAAGGACTATATTTTTCCTAAAATTCCAACACTCAATACTATTCATCCGCACCAATCACGTTGGTGCCAAAAGTTACATTTTTCGGAAACTTGGTGGAATTGGGACGTCGTGTTTTTTGGGGCATAAAGTAGATAGTGAAATAAAGCAAGATAAAAGTTCCCATAAAAATAGAAAATTGTACGGTGAAAGGACGAGGGACAGCGAAGATGCGAAAATCGCAGAGGATTCATTTAAAGAAACACGTGTCGGTCTTCATGGAAGAGTCCAATCAACTATGTGGGGCCCGGAGCCACCTTGAACCTACCAATCATATCGTGAGTATGATTTTGCTGTGTTGGCACAAGATTCCATGCGTATTCTATTTTTTCCTCGACAAAGTCGCCCACGCCGTTTCCACTTGCAATAATCAATGACACAATAAATTCGGTTGATTTAAAAGAGTGATGTTATTCGAACATAAATGTCCGGAAATAATCTAGCTAATTTAGGTAAATGAATCGATTCGATTCGTTTAACTTATTTATTTAATTTTGTAATTTCTCTACATTCATTTAATTTATTATTTTTTGAATAATCTAATTTAAGTGAATGTATAAATATCTATTAAGTAATAGTATTTACGAAAGATTAGTGAAAATCACAAAATAACTTTATTAGTTTAATTTTGTATTCTTTGTATTCATATTTCTCTCTTTAAAAATGGCGGTTTAGATTAATTAAGTAAATACATTAGAGTACTAACCAACACCATTATTTTATTTGATAAATTATAATAAAGATTATTAATATATTCATTTTATGTCCGGACATATATGTCCAAAAAGTATTAGTGAATTTTAAATTAAATAAATCTATACCGCCACATTATGGCTAGCCATAATGTGATTTAATAATAAAAAAAACTCAATTTATTTAATTTTTTTAAGTTTTAAATGACTTATAATATTTAATTTGTACAAATTTATCTTGATATATTTGAATTTGGATGTAATATAAATCTTGATAGATAAAATAAAGAGACAAAATTTTTTATACTCACTTGAGAAGTAACAAAATTTGTTATACACTAGACATTGGAAAAAAATTAGTTATACTCAAGTTTACAAGAATACCCTCCAAAATCCCACCATATATCAAACTTTTCCCACAAATTCCAATCCACACAGTTAATCATGGTTAGGAATTGAAAAAGTGATACTGCCGCAACAGTTTTTGTCGTGCGAATTTTTGTGCCCTCTCGTGATATGAGTTTGACCAATTTTCCAATTAAAAAACCGCCCACTAAAAACAAAACTACCTTAAAATAAATAAAGACCCTCCCCACCATTGAACCCGCTCACACAGATCCCTCTCGAGTAAACCCTACATTATTTTTCTCTCTACACCCAAATTAAATTAAATTCGAGAGGGATCTTCATCCAACCCCCTTAGAAAGTGAAAGCAGTGGTCCATCCTCTACCCAAATTCCCGACAGTGAAAGCGGCAGCAATTATTTATAAAACATGTCGGGACTACAGGTTAGTAGCGCAATCTTTAATTATTTAGATTTTAATTTTATATAGGAATTACTTGTTTGAATTATTATGAACATTGTTCGAATTGTATTGTGTAGAATATTATAAATAAGGATTTTAGGGTGTTTGAATTATGTAAGGGCCATTGTAAATTAGATCCCTCTCGGTTAGACGAAGATCCCTCTCGATAATAACTAAATCCCTCTCGAGCGGGATTTTAAGAAATTGATGGAAGCCCGAGAGGAAAATTAAATTTTTAGATAGGGATTTAATTATAAAATTTACCTATGAAATTGTTTTGTAAATTACTGCAACATATATTAATATTTGTAATTTATCTGTGATTTAGTCATTATTTCGCATTTTTGGACGAATAATCATAATTTGATTACATATATGATTATGTTGAATTATAAGCCATTGTAAATTAGATCCCTCTTGGTTAGACGAAGATCCTTCTCGATAATAACTAAATCCCGCTCGAGCGGGATTTTAAGAAATTGATGGAAGCCTGAGAGGGAAATTAAATTTTTAGGTAGGGATTTAATTATAAAATTTACCTATGAAATTGTTTTGTAAATTACCGCAACATATATTAATATTTGTAATTTATCTGTGTGTTGGTCCCAAGACGGATACCTTGGTGTAGAGGGGGGGTGAATACACCAAGGATTAAAAACTTTTCCAAGTTAAAACTCTTTTGAGAGAGCCTGTTGTGTTCGACTCAGCTGGATGACAGCTTGAGTGACACAGCTGGCTATGAGAGTGTGTGCGGAAGTTGGTGGGATTGGAAAGTCCGTCTGTTGCTTCAAATCATATTGCAAAGCTCTGTTTCACTTTTCGGTTAATCAGTTTATGCAACTTGAAATGTATGCGCATGAGGGGTTAGTAACATGCATAAAACAAAGCGATAAAGAACAAAGCAATTTTAACGTGGTTCGGAGTAACACCTCCTACGTCTACGACCAGGTTCACTGATAATTCACTACCACTTGGTTTCCAAGTACCAAGCAACTTCACAACTCTAACCCGAGTTGTGTTCCAACAGTTTGCGGGCACTGTCAAGCCTACACCTTCAGTTTTCGGGTACTGAAGAACCTAACCACTCGAATTACACGCTTCGAGCAAGCATACCTTTTACCTAACCTTTCTGGGTTTGGGTTTGGGTTTGGGTATGGGTTTTCCAACTATGAACGAGTTCTTACAATGAAGAACAAGGAGTAAGATGAACTCGTTCAAACTAGGCTTAAGATATTTCTATTCTGATCTATTCTGCCTAAGACTGAATATGTGAACAACTAAGAACACAGCTGACTGGCTGGGTGTTCTTGAAAGATTTGGCTATGAAGATTGTTGTTCATTTTTCTGTTTGCTCTTTTTATTTCTTCAGTCGTCTCACCAGTCCCCTTCTTTCTTTAATGGTGAGGAGATATATATAGGTGGAGATTCAAACTAGCCGTTGGAAGAGAGCTGTTTGAATCTTACCTACTCTCATTGACTTCTGGCCTTTAACCTACGAAGTAGGTCTGCATCTGCAGAGGCTAGTTCTTCTATGAATTGACTGCGTCAGACATCGGGATCTTGTCTTGGAGAAGGTCTTCGACTTCGAGCTTGCTAAACATTTCTGCTGTGTCTTCAGCGTCTTGGACTCTGCTGTGTCTCGACTCTGAGCTGTGTCTTAGACCTGAGCTGTATCATCAACCTGAGCTGTGTCTTCAACCTGAGCTGTGTCATTAACCTGAGCTGTCTTAGATCTGAGCTGTGTCATTGACACTAAGCTGGTCCCGGGCCCAAATTTCCTTTGGCAACCCAGATTTATCTATATACTTTCTGAGTGATACTTCTGGTTGGTCCTTGATCCAATGGATCATCTCCTCTCTGGACCTTGTTGACTGCTTGAAGTCTATTTTCCAGATGGAGTCTGTCAGCTTGACATCCAGCTTGATATTCCGTCTGCTGGAATCTTGAAGTGAAGCTCGGTTGATTTCCAGCTTTATGTCTAGTTGAGATCCTCAGCTGTGTCTTTTTGGTTGACCTTGATGTCTGAGCTGAATGACCTTCTGCTTTTGATTTTGATTCCAGTCAGCTGGATTTATCTGCTGCCTTTTAGCTTTGTGTCCAGCTGGGAGCCGCTGCTTTTCTTGGGCTTTAGATTGCTGAGCAACTTGTCTTCTTTGGCAGGGCTGAGCTTTGAAAGCTGGCTTGATGATGTTCGATCTTTTTGGAACATCCTTGGCCTTAGTTCCAGCTGTGTTTGCATTGGCTGGGGCCAATCTTTGTTCTGATTCAGCTCTTGCCATATCCAGCTGGGTAAACTGCTGCTTCTTCTTTCTTCATCTCTTGAGGCCATTTTTCTCAGCTGTGTGTCCAGCTGTGTTTGCATTCCACAGCTGGTCCTAGTCAGCTAGCTGGGTAATTTCACTTTCTTCATCAGCTGGGTTTAAGAGTCCCATGAAGCAGTCATCTTCAATAAAATGCTTCATCTTCTGAGTCGGAAGAAAATACTTGATCTTCTTCTTTCTTGCTCGTCTTGAGTTTATCATTTCTTCGGGAGGTCGACTCAGCTGGGTTTCTCTTTGGGTAGAGTTGCTTGTCGTGATGAACCTTCACGATCTTCTTGTACCTTTCCTTGCTGTGTTCCAGCCTATTAATATTCCGTACAAGCATGGCAACTTCTTCGTGCAATTCTTCTTTGCTCATATTTTTGAACTCCTTTCTGACTTTTTCAGTCTGAGCTGATTGAGCTGATCTTCTTGACTCTGCACTGAGAGCTGTCTCATTTTCCTTGGGATTCAGCTCCATTTCATTCATCCGGCTGGATGATTCTCCGCTTGTGATCCCCAGATCAAATTTGTTGGCTTTCAAGATGGAGAACAATTTTTCCGTTTCCATGCTGCCAAGATCAGTTCTACTTTGGTGAACCACCTTGTGTATACATCATTCTGAGGAAAGAGCTGCAAGAACTTTCAAGTTCCTATCTCGAACTGTATATTTCCCAGTTCGGATCGTCTCGATCTCGATGACGAGATTGGAGAATCTTAGCTCCATTTGATCAATGGACTCGTAGGGGAGTTGCTTGAAGTTGTCGAACTTCTGGCATGCAACTGAGAATTTGTTCTCTTGAATTTCCTCTGAGCCTTCACACAGCTTGGCTAGAGTGTCCCACATCCCCTTAGCTGTCTCACAGTTGATAATCTTGTTGAGATAAGCGTCCGTCACCGTTGAGGAGATGACGTTGCGAGTGTAGTTGTCCAATCCAGCTTGTCTTCTTTCTTCTGAAGAGTACTCATTCCTTGGCTTCACAACTTGCCGGAGTACTGGTTCAGCTCCAGGTGTGGGTTCTGCTTTTCTTTCTGACTTCATGATGATGATGGGTTCGTCTGTGATAACATCTCACATCATGTCGTTTTGCGCGTACAGAAAGCTTATGAGTCGGAACTTCCATATCTGATAATCATCGGCTGAGAATGTTGGAAGATTCCTGCATAGCGAAGATTCCATGACAGTATGCAATATAATGATTTTTAAAAAGATTTTGAAACTTTGAAGGATCTGTTCAGGTGACAACTTATCAGCAAAGAAATGCTGACTTGACACAGATACAGTGATCTTTTAAACCTCTGCTCTGATACCAATTGTTGGTCCCAAGACGGATACCTTGGTGTAGAGGGGGGTGAATACACCAAGGTTTAAAAACTTTTCCAAGTTAAAACTCTTTTGAGAGAGCCTGCTGTGTTCGACTCAGCTGGATGACAGCTTGAGTGACACAGCTGGCTGTGAGAGTGTGTGCGGAAGTTGGTGGGTTTGGAAAGTCCGTCTGTTGCTTCAAATCATATTGCAAAGCTCTGTTTCACTTTTCGGTTAATCAGTTTATGCAGCTTGAAATGTATGCTCATGAGGGGTTAGTAACATGCATAAAACAAAACGATAAAGAACAAAGCAATTTTAACGTGGTTCGGAGTAACACCTCCTACGTCCACGACCAGGTTCACTGGTAATTCACTACCACTTGGTTTCCAAGTACCAAGCAACTTCACAACTCTAACCCGAGCTGTGTTCCAACAGTTTGCGGGCACTGTCAAGCCTACACCTTCAGTTTCCGGGTACTGAAGAACCTAACCACTCGAATTACACGCTTCGAGCAAGCGTACCTTTTACCTAACCTTTCTGGGTTTGGGTTTGCGTATGGGTTTTCCAACTATGAACGAGTTCTTACAATGAAGAACAATGAGTAAGATGAACTCGTTCAAACTAGGCTTAAGATATTTCTATTCTAATCTATTCTGCCTAAGACTGAATATGTGAACAACTAAGAACACAGCTGACTGGCTGGGTGTTCTTGAAAGATTTGGCTATGAAGATTGTTGTTCATTTTTTTGTTTGCTCTTTTTATTTCTTCAGTCGTCTCACCAGTCCCCTCATTTCTTTAATGGTGAGGAGATATATATAGGTGGAGATTCAAACTAGCCGTTGGAAGAGAGCCGTTTGAATCTTACCTACTCTCATTGACTTCTGGCCTTTAACCTACGAAGTAGGTCTGCATCTGCAGAGGCTAGTTCTTCTCTGAATTGACTGCGTCAGATAAGATCTTCTGACATCGAGATCTTGTCTTGGAGAAGGTCTTCGACTTCGAGCTTGCTAAGCATTTCTGCTGTGTCTTCAGCGTCTTGGACTCTGCTGTGTCTCGACTCTGAGCTGTGTCTTAGACCTGAGTTGTATCATCAACCTGAGCTGTGTCTTCAACCTGAGCTGTGTCATTAACCTGAGCTGTCTTAGACCTGAGCTGTGTCATTGACACTAAGCTGGGTCTTTTACACTGAGCTGGGTCTTTGACACTGAGCTGGGTTTCCGTCACTGAGCTGGGTCTTGATACTGCTGGGTCTTTGACTATGCTTGGTGCCTTTCTGTGAGTACCTCGGTAGTCCGGCTTCCGTGTCTTCTGCCATGTCTTCAGCTGTCTTCAGCGACTACCTGTAAACTAAGAAACTCTATAAGCTCAAACAGGTGAGCTGGAAACAATACAAGGTTTGTACATTCATCTACTCGGTTGGGATCAGCTGGGTTTTGGTATCACTTCAAAACATGTTTATTATTTTCCCAACACTGTGATTTAGTCATTATTTCGCATTTTTGGACGAATAATCATAATTTGATTACATATATGATTCTGTTTAATTATAAATGCATTGAGACATTGATAAATTAAATCCCTCTCGGTTTTACCAAGATCCCTCTCGAGCTGCCCTAAATCTCGCTCGAGCGGGATCTTAGTCATAATAGAGATGACCGAGAGGGAAATTATATTTTTATATCATAATTTAATTTCTAAAATTATATATGAAATTTTTTATTTGGAATTGGTTTGCACGTTCGAATTATATATAAATTTGCGTAATTTATGCTGTAATTTATGTTGGTTTGTTTTTTTAGAATTATTTCGGCATTAATTTTTTGCTTTGATTTTTGTCATTAGATTGTATACAAGAGGCCCGACACAATTAACCGTTTGTCGACGGTTAGCACGTCCTACAAAATGAGTGTATTTGAAGATGTTAGAAGGGTATTACGTGGCATTGGAGGACATGAATTGCTTGATAGATTTATGATGGGATGCTTCGGACAGTTTACTCATTGGAATCCAGGATAGAAGTGTGCGATTGCAGTACATCACGTGCTGTCATGTGAGATCCAGTATTCCGGTATTGAGGAGCACGAGATGTGGTTTCATATCAACGGGATGAACCTCCGCTTTTCATATCCGGAGTATGCCTTGGTGACTGGTTTGAACTTTGGCTCGTCTGACTTTAGACCGTCGGAGGATCACGATATTCGAAACGTGGAGGTTTATCGACGGTTCTGTGGTGGAATGCAGATCAGAGTGGCTGACTTACTGGATCGATTTACCAACACACGTGACACGATCCCCGATCCAAATGGTGATCTGTACCTCCGCGTCGCCCACGTGTTAGTGTTGTACTTGTTTCTGATTGGTTACGAGCCGAAGAAGTTCGTTCATTCGTGGGTTTATGACTTAGATGTGTTTAGCCGTTTTCCATGGGGAGCATACACATTCTTGAATTTGAGGCACTACATGAAGAATGTGCAGAGTAATAGAAGTACCACTTCTACGGACCTGTTTGGGCTTTTCACGTCTGGTCCCTGGAAGTCCTTCCTAATTTAGCTTCTTCAGTTGGTAGAGTTGTTAACCAGACAGGACGTCTTTGCTGCCTTAAATGAAAATTTAAAAGCAGACCTGGAATGGAGCTTCAGCCTCTTTTTGAACTACAGCTAATAAATAACTCAACTAATTAAATAATTAATTTAATTATTTGTTATACTTAATTTTTTATATTTAATAATTTATTCATTGCAGTATGGGAATTTTGAGCCATTTGCCCCGTTCGAAGATGAGGTACAGACTTTTTACTGGCAGTCGTCTCAGTACCCAAATGCCCTCAATATCGAGTATGTAGCCCCGCAAAATCCACTAAGAGTAGGTGAACAGTTTCCTCGTCGTACCCATATGGAAGCACCGTCCCCGGTACATGAGGCTCGAGGGCAGAGACAAGCACAGATAGAGGCTCCTAACTATGTCGAAGATAAAATTTCGGACGAAGAGCCTGAGTAACCGGTCCGAGATAAGGGAAAGCGTACTCGAGTCCCTGCATCATCATCATCGAGCAGTAGCGGAGACCATCACCGACGATACAGTGATCGTCGCATGATAAGAGAAGAACTTGAAAAATCAGAAGATCGGCTATTAGAGAAGATAGATAAGAGATGGTTGTCTCGCTTTACAAAGTGGTTCGAGGATTTGATGGAGAAGGCTCGATGTGGATCTTCATGTCGTAGTCCTGCATATCAATCCACCCCTCATCGTCGCCCAGAGCCCGATTATCAGATCCCTAGAGCCACCGTACATGAGCCAGAGCATGATGGTAGTGAGCAGTAGGACACTATTGCAACCGCTAGTGAGCCACCGTACGTTCCTTTCACGCACAATGTATCCGAGCACGGCACTAGTCAGCAAGAAGTTCCACCTTGCCGTTCTATGCCGGAGTTTGGTACATCGTAGCATATGTTTGGCGAGTCTGGTTCTTTTCTACAAGATCCGCATCGTAATTCCATGTTCGCTCCCTCTGATCGTTCAGATCTACTTCTTGCACAGTTGGGACAGGTAAATTTCTTCTTCTGCTACAATTTGTTGCTTTTTTTTAAATTTTAATTTACTCTATTCGTTGTGAATATAGGCGATTGGAAATGCTTTCAATCAGGTGGCTGCTCAAGAAGGTGGAGAAATTCCTCTCCAAGTGACTCCGATTACCCAAGTGCCCCAAGTTGAGGCTAATGTTCAAAAGAGACAGGATAAACGTCCCATGTGGAACAAAAGACCTAGCAAAGCAGTTTCTACGTTTTTTGAGGCCGAAGTGGCGCCGATACCACTGTCGAGGGAGCTTGTTGAGGAGTTTGAAGAATTCATGAGGGGTCTGACTGATGCGTACGTGATAGTGACAACGAGTGATAGCTTGTTGTATCACGATTGGTGGATGGATTTAATGAATGGGAAATCAGATCTCATTATCGAGGTATAATTAATTTTTTATATTAAGTTGTTAATTAGAAAATATTTGTAATTTAATAAATCTTCCTTTTACAGGCTGTTGATATGTACTTGATGTATTTGCGAACACGTTTGAGATAGCGGGATCAAGTACTGGAACATGTCACCTTCAACAACACGGTCATCTTAGATACCGATGTCTTCGTAAGTAATCTTTTATTTTTTTCAATATATTTATTTTAACAACTAATCTTTTATTTTTTTCAATGGAAACAGGTACAACTCAATCATGAATGGCACAATGTGATTTTAACAAAAGATTGTCCGAAGAGAATGAAGGGCAAGTGGGAGACATACTGTGATTGATGGGCTCCACGTAGCATATTATTTGGAGTGCATGGAGTTGATGCGGGTGAATCACAGACTTCCATTTTTGAAGCAAAGCATGTAAGTGAATTCTCCTTTTTTATTGTATTTATAATATTTAATATTAATATTATATTATTAATTAAAATTTCATGCAGATCATAGTAGTGTATCACATTGATGGTCATTACGTGACTGCCCATATCGACATGCTGAAATGGGAAGTTGAACTCTACGACTCACTGTACTGGGGCCTAGATCCGAGTGTGCAAAAATTACGTGTCAAGAAATTAGAGCCACTCCTGAAATTGTGGACTCGAGTTCTTTCCACTGCCTTTTATTGGAAACATCAACGTATCGGACTTTCAAATCCGATAGAGGAGCCGTTGAAGCTGAATGTGGTGGATAATGATCATCAATTCAAGCAGGCTAACACTAACAGTATTAATTGTGGGATATTTGCACTTATGCAAGTTGAGCGGATGATTACTGGGAGGCCCTCCATAGCATGGGGACAGAGTCACACAATGGCATTTCTCATGAGAGTAGCCTCTGCTGCATTTGATCTATGTCACAAACCGTAGTTTAATTTTTTTCGATTTTTAATTTATCGGACTTTAATTTATCTGACTGAATTTTTCTACGTTCTATTTTAATTGCACTGTTATGTTTGACAATCATAATTTCTCTCGATTTTTCAATATATTTATTTTAATAATAAAAAGAATGAATCCGCTACATCCCTCTCGAGAGGGATCTTGAGAATCCCTCGAGAGGGATCGAAAATTATTCAATTAAAAAATATTAAAAAATAAAATATAATAAAATCCAAGTGATTCAATTACAAAAATATTAAAAAATAAAATATAATAAAATCCAATAATTTTAGATCCCTCTCGAGAGGGATCTTGAGAATCCCTCGAGAAGGATCGAAAATTATTCAACTAAAAAAAATTAAAAAATATTAAAAAATATTATCAAATAAAATAGAATAAAATTCTAATTCAAGGGATTCAATTAGAGATCCCTCTCGAGAGGGATCTTGAGCTGGTTCTCGAGAGGGATTCAATATTATGTAATTTTAGACAGAATCATATTTATATAATAATAAAATTAAAAAATAAAATATAATAAAATCCAATTTTAATACATACAAGTTAATATTCAACACATTCAACGTTCATGAATTTGCGTACAATTTCTACGTGTATGACCCTCTTCACGATAATTACTACATCTCCTCTGACGGTGACTACTACTGGATGCTTCTTCTTCTTGGCAAGTGGTTTGTCTCCGTGTATTCCTCTCTGTAGCAGATCTTCGCCGATTAACTCTTGGACGTCCCGCATATGAAGTGATTTTGGGAGGTAACTCCAATGTATTGACGATTTCAATTGGTACATTCCAGTCGTCTTTGTGAGAACACGGTGTATGGGATATTTATAAACCTCAAACCAAGCTTCTCGTTTGTAGTAAAATTGCACATAGTCGTATATTGCTTCACCATTTTTGCTGCAATTGTAACAATGAAACAATTAAGGGCTCGTTTGGTTGGCAGGAAAGTAATGTTGTCTGGGAATATGATTCTGGAGAAAATGAATACACAGATTCTTTATTCTTATGTTTGGAAATACCTTGGAAAATAGCCAGGATTCTAATTTTACGTATTTGATTTAAATTAATGTGATAATTAATTTATAATTATAATACCTAAAGAATGCCCAACACTTTCATACTATTGTCAATATTTTTCATTTTTCATTTTTAAATATTAATACTTATTTTTTATAAGTAAATACGTATTAAATTTTATTTAATAAATATATAGATATACAATAAAAATATGTCAAAACATAACGATCCGATTCTATAATAATAGTAATAAATATAAATATATATATGATAATAGTAGTAGCAATATAATAATATGGTGGTAATATGAATAACAACAGTAGTAATAAATAATAATAATAATAATAACAACAACAATAAAAACAATATTAATAAATAATAATAATAATAATAATAATAATAATAATAATAATAATAATAATAATAATAATAATAATAATAATAATAATAATAATAATAATAATAATAATAATAATAATAATAATAATAATAATAATAATAATAATAATAATAATAATAATAATAATAATAATAATAATAATAATAATAATAATAATAATAATAATAATAATAATAATAATAATAATAATAATAATAATAATAGTGCAAGAATCCTGAGATATGGAATCAGAATACCTAAGTTTTTTTAGGGAATAAGAATCCAGGAAAGTGTTAACAACTTTCCTTGTATTTGGATTCTTTTTACTTTCCAAAATCTATTAAAATTAAACCAAACAGAGAAATCTGCAAATTAGGAATCAGATTACTTTCCTAGACCAGATTCCTTGTCAACCAAACGGGTCCTAAATGTAAAATAATAAATTTATCTTAAGCCAAATTTACTTTCATAAAACTTACTGGATTGCAGCAATCGCATGAGAACACGGCATTCCGTCCTGTTGAAATTCGCAGCATGAGCATGTCCTCAAATTGAGATCAACTTTCCAAGATCTTTTACCATCATTCACGTTGAACGTCAATCCGAGTCCACGAGTTGTAATGTACCTAAATGCTTCATTCATTGCTGTTGTAAGCTTTTTACCCGCCTCTTCAGTTACTACATCACCATCGCCGTTTACCTGTTTACTTCTCTCATCAAACCATTTTTCGATTACATGCCTAATGGCATCAAGCATTGAGCATATAGGAAGACGACGCGCCCACAACATTCTGTTATTCCATACTTCTGTTGCATTTGAAGTGAGGTGGCTATATCGCGGTACTAGACACATGCATCGAGCCCATTTCTCTGGTCCAACTCTCATTAATCTTTCATACGCACCAGCGCTCTCTCGACGCAAAGATTCCATTGACTTTTCATAAACTGAAGTGCGATATGCATAAGCAGCTCGTTGAAACAAAGCCACAACGACTTTACCGTAACTTTTTAGCTTATTCAGAGGTGATAATAGCACAGACCGTGAATTGCATTGGGAAACACTTCACTAATAGCATTAGCCATGGAGGCATGGGCATCAGAGACAATCAATGTGTTGGGAAAATTAATAGAGTTTTGATTGGATACCAAAACCCAGCTGACCCCAACCGAGTAGATGATCGCACAAGCCTAAACGTTTTTCAGCTCACCTGTTTGAGCTTATAGAGTTTCTTAGTTTACAGGTAGATTCGCTGAAGACAGCAGAAGACACAGCTAAGCGATACGGCTCGAGATCTCGGCGGAAAGGCCTAGACTCAGCAGAACAAGACCAAGCAGAGTCAAAGATCCTGCAGTATCAAGACCCAGCTCAGTGACTGAAGCCCAGCTCAGTGTCAAAGACCCAGCTCAGTATAAAAGACCCAGCTTAGTGTCGATGACACAACTCAGGTCTAAAACAGCTCAGGTCAGTGACACAGCTCAGGTTGAAGACACGGCACAGGTTGATGATACAACACAAGTCTAAGATACAGCTCAGAGTCGAGACACAGCAGAGTCCAAGACGCTGAAGACACAGCAGAGACGCTTAACAGCTCGAAGACGAAGACCTTCTCCAAGACAAGATCCCAATGTCAGAAGATCTTGTCTGATGCAGTCAAATTAGAGAAGGAATAGCCTCTGCAGATGCAGACCTACTTCGTAGGTAAAGGCCAGAAGTCAACAAGAGTAGGTAAGATTCAAACGGCTCTCTTCCAACGGCTAGTTTGAATCTCCACCTATATATACACTTCCTCACCATTGAAGAAAAAGAAAGGCGACGGGTGAGGGCAAGACGATTTGAAGAAATAGAAGAAATCGTAAAAATGAACAACGATCTACAAAGCCAAATCTTTCTAGAACACCCGACCACTGTTGTGTTCATGTTGTTCACGATTCGGTCATAGGCAGAATAGATCAGAATAAATATCTTAAGCCTAGTCTGAACGAGTTCATCATACTCCTTGTTCTTCATTGTAAGAACTCGTTCATAGTTGGAACCCCATACCCAAACCCAAACCCAGAAAGGTTAGGTAAAGGTACGCTTGCTCGAAGCACGTAATTCGAGTGGATATGTTCTTCGAGTACCGGGAGGCGAAGGTGTAGGCTTGGCCGATTTTAATGGCTGTTGGAACACAGCTCGGGTTAGAGTTGTGAAGTTACTTGGTACTTGGAAACCAAGTGGTAGTGAATTACCAGTGAATCTGGTCGTGGACGTATGAGGGGTTACTCCGAACCACGTTAAAAATGCTCTTGTTATTTATCGCTTTGTTTTATGCATGTTACTAACTCTCATAAGCATACATTTTAATCTGCTTAAACTGACTAAGCGAAAAGTGAAACGAGCTTTGCAATATATTTGAAGCAACAGACGGACTTTCCAAATCCACCACATTCACTACACATACAATGTCGATCAAGCCGCCATCCATTGGATCGAACAAACCAAACTCACTCAAAGAGTTTTAATAGGAAAAGTTTTTTAAACCTTGGTGTATTCACCCCCTCTACACCAAGGTATCCGTCTTGGGACCAACAATTGGTATCAGAGCAGTGGTTCAAAAGATCATTGTATCTGTCAAGTCAGCTTCATTGCTGATAGTGGTCACCTGAACAGATCCTTCAAAGTTACAATTTTTTTTAAAAAAATCATTATATTGCATACTGTCATGGAATCTTCTCTGTGCAGGAATCTTCCAACATTCTCAGTCGATGATTATCAGATCTGGAAGTTCCAACTCAACAGCTTTCTGAGTGCTCTTCACGACATGATGTGGGATGTTATCTTTAATGGACCCATCATCATAAACTCAGAAAGTCAAGCAGAAGACTGAATGGTCAGGAGCTTGAAGATGGCCAAAGGCGAATCGGAACAAAAGGCGCTCGGCCAATGCAAACACAAATTTGGAACCTTGTCATCAACGTACCAAAGAGGTCGTACTCATTCAAGCCGGCTCTCAAGCTCGGTCCGATCGAGAAAAGCCCGTCGGCAACTCAAAGACCAAGAAAAGCGGCAACTCCGGCTGATCACGAGCTCAAAGGCAGATTAATCCGACTGGCGGAATCAAAATCAAAGACGAATGTCATCAGCCACGAACATCAAGGTCAATTTAAAAAACGTAGGAAGGATCACGAGTTTAGTTGAAAATGGAAAGCAACCGAGCTTCAAATCAGATTCAAGAGATGGGATATCAAACTAGATATCAAGCCAACGACTCCGCCATGAAATGGACATCATCAAAGAAAATGGAGTCAACAAGGTCCAAAGAAGAAGTGGACTCATTCAAGGACCAACCGAAGTATCACTCACAAAAGATAAAGGACAAATCACGGGTTATCAATGGAACCCTCAACAACAAAGCCGAACCCGATCTAAGGCAGGTGCGAAGGAGTGATAACGTCGAGGACGGGATTGTGGATGTCATCAAAGCTTCTTTGAAAGAAAGGCGATGATCCAAGCTTATGACTTACCTCAAAGCTCATCAAAGAATATGTCAAGCGTATTTGGTCAGCCAATTGTTGTGATAACGTTTTTCACTGGTGAGTTCGATGCAAGAACAGAAATCGAAGATTCTACCCAGCAACAATGAACTCGGTAATCATGGAAGCGTGACACCGTCAAATAATTGAGCCAGGTGATGAGAAAATTCACTCAAGTGAAGTAGGAAATGAGAAAAGAAAGCCACCTACTATCAAATTCGGGGAACTCCACCAATAGGAAATCGACACGAATTGTGATATCGAGTGCAAAGTCAATCCGAGAATACTCTGATGGAGAATCGAGAAAATCCAAATTTGAACTATCTAATGTCATTCTCTGGATATCAAACAAAGCTGGATCAACGTAGATCGCGAGAATCCGGAAGAGGAATCTAGGCGATGGGGAACTCGATTCGGCGGATTCACCAACAAGCGGATTTCATCAATTGGTCTCATCATAGTCCGACGAGAATCATCAAGAAGAGCATCCAGGCAGAAATACTCGGCTGGATCACCGTGTCATCAAGGAATCGAACACTGGACTAACTCGAGGAACCCCAAGGAGTTCAAAATGAATTTATCAAGTCGGGGAATCAAACCCGGTGATAAAACCCAATTGGTTTATCCAATTGAGGGAGGCGAACTCTCGCAAACAATGTCTATCGCCAGAGAAGAAGACAAGATGACTCATTCAAGCCGAGTCATATAGGCGAGAATGACCAACAATTGATATCACTCAATCCGGATGAAGAAAGTCCATCAGTGAGGGGGAACAAACCGAGTGAATCCCAAACGAAGATTTACTCGATTAGGAGAGCGTCAATCAAGCAAGGAGAAGACCGCTGTAAATATCGATGGATACTATGTCCAAGTGACCGTTCGGAAGGAAACCAAAGTGAGGGGAATCAAGCTCGATTTGGATAGCTAAACGAAGGAGTAACTCAACATTAAGAAACACGGCGGAGGTATCAGTGACTACAAAGGTCAATTTGACAGGTTTGCAGTCTTTCATTTAATTCCCTGAGGAATATGCTATTTAAGGATAAAATTATTTGAATTTAAATTCAAAATTCACAATCATTCCTTAGAAGGATTCGTCAATAAGCCATCCAGCAAATCGAATCCCATCGCATTTAATGAAAAGCATGCAGGGTACTGTAGCTCGGGAAAGTCGAGGGAGAAATCAGAATGTTTTGACTACCTCACGCGCGCGTGACCTACAATCTACATACGCACGTCACTTAACGTGTTGCGCAAATCTCTCCCAGCCTCATATCTTGAATTCAAACCTAAAGATCTCAATCGTTCATCAAGATAGACGGTTGATATATATATATATCAAAGATATGCAAATCGTCGCCACATTTACTTATTTTCTCTGAAATTTTTCTGCAAATCAAGTTCTTGTTTATCTCTCTGCAAAACTCTTTTCTCTTGTACTTTTCTAACTCCTCAATACAGATAAATTCAATGGTACCAAAGAAGATAACCCCAGGAGCGAACCAATCAGAGAACCTCATGTCAAAACTGCACTTTGAGAGTTGCTTAACTCTCAAGAACTACAAGAACTCGGAGTTCCAGGAGGTGCTGGATCTCATCGATAAGGCAGGCCCTACTTCAATGGGCGACGGCGCGTCCGAAGAACATCTTCCGCCGGAAAGTAGCAGAGTTCTTCATGGAGATGACGAACAGAGAAGAACGTCTCCGCTCCAACATCACCCTCCAACTCAAAGAAATGACAGGGCACACAACTCCCTGGGACGTCGACATCAACATCAACCGGATATTGAACAAGCTGTTCGGATTGAAAACTCTTGGGGACCGCTCCCCAGAAAACTACACCAGAGAAGAGATGCAGGCCGAATTGGATCAGATCTTTGTTCAAGCGGAACCCTACGGAGGCAAGTATGTCAAGCTCTTCTTTGAAGCCCAAATTCAGACTGCTTCTAGATATCACCCAGAAGTGTATTCTAGGTATCGCTGGATCTCAAGGAGAAATCAGCATACCCAAGCTGAAGCCCACTGTAATATGATTTTTGATTTGAAGCATCTCTTCTTTTATCACACACCACCATCCTAAAAAATGATCCTGTAGATTGGTTCTCCTACTTTATGGGAAAGTTGGAGAAGGAGTCGAAAAAAATTCACTTCGAAGATGACAGCTTCACCAAATTCAGCTGTAGGGAGACCATCTATTTATGCACCAAGGCGGCGTGCATAATAGAACACTACACCACTGGATGGCAAATCAAGTGGAAAGACACAGAAGAGTTCCCTGTGTCCAAAGTTCTGTTTGAAAAACAAAGTCAGCTCTCTGACTTGATGAAGAAAACGGCCCTGAAGGGAAGAAGAAGATGCGGGAGGCAAAACGACGGAAGCCGTCTCTCCCTCTCAACCGGGAAAAGAAAACGGCGGAGGAAACTCGGCCCGAGTGGATCTCCACTCGCCAAAGAAGCTCAAATTTAAGGCGGCCGGCAAAGCCGGCGAGACACACAGAGAAGCCGGTGACAAGCCGGTGGACCGAATGGAGATCAGTCGCTGAGGAGACAGCACAGGATTCCTCCTCCAGCACAGATCAAGGAATGGAGTTTGTGATTGCTTCACGTGAAGGCGAGGAACCACGAGATAGTGGTCCCCGCCTTAACCCTTGGGAGGATCTATTCCACTTCGCCAAATCCTTCAAGCATCCTCGCGCCCGCTCCGGATTGATCTCACATCATCTGGATCTCCTCCTCAACAACACTCTCTTCTCCTTCCTCCTCATCCTCAGGTACTTCTCCAAGAATCCTCCCCTACTTCTTCACGAAACCACCCATCTTTCGGCGCACCACTCGCTAAAGAGCCCCGTCAGTGACGCTCGCTGCGGTGGATGATGAATACCAAGGCCGAACCATCAAGCCCTACCTCTTCTTCGAGGGAAATCGAAATCCTCGGTCCCGAGCCGTTGCGCGTCTTGCCACGGTCATGAGGGTCGAGGACCTCGGAACTCCAAGGAATAAGAGCGCCCTTTGCAACATTATCCCTCTCTTGCCTGTTCCTCTTGCTTTAGTCGGCGCGCGACTTCAAATTTTATTTGGCTACCAAGATGGCCACTTGGTACGCAAATGAGGAAATGGTGGAGTTCTTCACTTTCGATAAGCTCAAAGCCGAAGAAGCAGCTCTGCAGGAGATATTTAGTTTTGGAAGTCTTCAGGATGCTTTTGAGCATCAAGACGAGCTGATCCAGATCTTCATTCAGAAGGTTGAACAGGATGAAGTACCACCTTCTGAGGAAGTCATTTCTCGTGCCAACTCCTATTTACACAACCTCAGCTGGATCGTTCCAGTTGAAACTGCCAATGAAGTTGTCCCTACCGACACAGCTGAGGCAATGATGATTGAAGAAGAGCCAACTGATGCAACAAGTTAGACGGCGAAGATGCCCCAGCGAGAGTCCGATTGCCGATGACACTCGCTCGCGGGTCGAGATCGAGGCGGTAAAACCTGACCAAGCCGAATGCAGGACCCGGACGGATCTGTTGTGCTCTCGATGCAATGAAGGGACGAGATTGCCAAACAAGTCGAAATCCTTTTCGGGATAGACTTAAATCAAATGTGGATACCTTCGCGCATCAACGTATAGAGTCGCAAGTCCGTAGCAATGGACGATCCATTGACGACGTTCACGGATTCGCTACGAATCGCGGAAAGCACCAACGGAGATCTCAAACGATCTCTAGTTTCTCAATGTATTGATAATTCAAATCATCTAGAGAAGAGAGTCCACGAGATCATCTCAAACCTCCAAGCTCATTTGAAAGCCGCGTCATCGATTTATCCAGCCAGCTGGACGCTCTCCAACAACAAACTCTCTCCTACAGAACTGACATCCACCAGCTATTCAATCTTTACAAAGAGCTGGACAATCAGTTCAAAGCAGGAAAACGACGATACAGACAAACGGCTCAACCTAGTCACGACGGACAACTCAACAAGATCGGCCAGCATTGACAAAGCCTTAGCCCAGCTGAATGAGACAATAGTCAACCTCACCTCCACTCTTATTGATAATGCCAAAAAGGGGGAAGGTAATGACAAGAGAAAAACATCAAAGACGGACAAAGGAAAAGCTGTAGCTGTAGCTGAAGTCCAAGTGATGCAGTCAGAGATTGACGAAGTTGTTCTTGAAATTTGGATGCGGAGGAACAGTGGACGGAAAGGGAAATGGAGACGGGAATGATCATCCCTCTTGCCAAAGCTAGCGGAGCCACGCCGGCTCCAATGATATTCATCGTTCGCAACTTTGTAACTCGGCAAAAGCAAGAGATGAAAAGCCTCCAAGATGAAGCGAATAAGAAAGAAAGTACGCTAAATGCCAGAGAAGAAGCAGACGAAGAAAGAGCAAACATAAGAGCTGCAAAAGAAAAGTCTCGGATGCCGATGAAGCTGGAGAAGAGTTGATGAATGGATCCCAGAAGAGCTAAATGACGACTGGGAACATACTAAGTTTGAGTTCATCGAAGATTTCTATTATCTGGGAGCTTACCCAAATACGCCCCCAGATATTGCTTTCATGATGCATCTAAATGAGCTTTTTCATCAAGACAGAATGACGGCAAAAGCATTCTTCAACGCTGCAAACACCGCGAAGATCCGGCTCCTTGCTCCCAAATTTGTATCATATCCGGCCTCCGTTGATACACCTGGAACTCAACTTCACGACAAATCAAAGATTATTCTTGAAGTAAACAGATGGGCGATCAGGAGGAAAATTTCCAAGACAAACAACGAAGAAGAATACAGGAAGCTGGAGCAGATGATATTTAACCGATACAGGTTAAGAACAGATAAGCAGCTGGAAGAAGATAGAATGAAGAATCAGCAGAAGCAGCCGAGATGAAGACCCAGCTTACTGGGATTTGATTTTGTTTGTTTTCAGTTCGTTAATCCTGTATCTCTTGTAATCATCTTTTATGGATTAATAAAACTGAAATACTTTTGCTCTCAAGCTCACCCTGATGACAATAACTCTTTGTCCGAACCTTTGAACTCTGAATTTAATCTTCTGCTGAAATCTTTTAAACCCACTTTCTCATTTAGGGGGAAGCAGGTCGTTTTTCTCAGTTAGGTTTTGGCATCATCAAAAAGGGGGAAATTGTTGGGAAAATTAATAGAGTTTTGATTGGATACCAAAACCCAGCTGACCCCAACCGAGTAGATGATCGCACAAGCCTAAACGTTTTTCAGCTCACCTGTTTGAGCTTATAGAGTTTCTTAGTTTACAGGTAGATTCGCTGAAGACAGCTGAAGACAGCAGAAGACACAGCTAAGCAGACAGCTCAAGATCTCAGCAGAGCAGACTCAGCAGAACAACCAAGCAGAGTCAAAGATCCTGCAGTATCAAGACCCAGCTCAGTGACGGAAGCCCAGCTCAGTGTCAAAGACCCAGCTTAGTGTCGATGACACAGCTCAGGTCTAAAACAGCTCAGGTCAGTGACACAGCTCAGGTTGAAGACACGGCTCAGGTTGATGATACAGCACAAGTCTTAGATACAGCTCAGAGTCGAGACACAGCAGAGTCCAAGACGCTGAAGACACAGCAGAGACGCTTAACAGCTCGAAGACGAAGACCTTCTCCAAGACAAGATCCCAATGTCAGAAGATCTTGTCTGACGCAGTCAAATCAGAGAAGGAATAGCCTCTGCAGATGCAGACCTACTTCGTAGGTAAAGGCCAGAAGTCAACAAGAGTATGTAAGATTCAAACGTCTCTCTTCCAACGGCTAGTTTGAATCTCCACCTATATATACACTTCCTCACCATTGAAGAAAAGAAGCTGACGGGTGAAATGGCAAAGACGGCGAAGAAATAGAAGAAATCGTAAAAAATGAACAACGATCTACAAAGCCAAATCTTTCCTAGAACACCCAACGGTCGAGTGTGTTCTTAGTTGTTCAACGGGTCGTCATAGGCAGAATAGATCAGAATAAATATCTTAAGCCTAGTCTGAACGAGTTCATCATACTCCTTGTTCTTCATTGTAAGAACTCGTTCATAGTTGGAACCCCATACCCAAACCCAAACCCAGAAAGGTTAGGTAAAGGTACGCTTGTTTGAAGCACGTAATTCGAGTGGATAGGTTCTTCAGTACCCGGAAACTGAAGGTGTAGGCTTGACAGTGCCCGCAAACTGTTGGAACACGGCTCGGGTTAGAGTTGTGAAGTTGCTTGGTACTTGGAAACCAAGTGGTAGTGAATTACCAGTGAATCTGGTCGTGGACGTAGGAGGGGTTACTCCGAACCACGTTAAAAATGCTCTTGTTATTTATCGCTTTGTTTTATGCATGTTACTAACTCTCATAAGCATACATTTTAATGTATCTTGCTTAAAGGCGACTGAAAAGTGAAACGAGCTTTGCAATATATTTGAAGCAACGGACGGACTTTCCAAATCCACCACATTCCGCGCACGACGAGTGTCGATCAAGCTGCCATCCAGCTGGATCGAACACAGCCAGCTCACTCAAAAGAGTTTTAACTGGGAAAAGTTTGTAAACCTTGGTGTATTCACCCCCCCTCTACACCAAGGTATCCGTCTTGGGACCAACACAATGTATTTGTCAAGTCCCCATACGCAACCTTAAAACGGGACATGAACCATTTCCAAGAGATATCATTCTCAATTGGCCCAACACCTATTGCAAGTAGAAAAACATGCTCGTTGGTATCTTTCGTCATAGCCACCAAGAAGACGCCTTTATTTTTGCCCTTCAGATGGGTGCCATCCACAATGATCACAGGTCTCATATTCAGTGGATAAACAAGTCTGCAAGCGCCGAGAGCTACAAACAAGTGCTCGAACCTCCCATCATCGCCAACAACTAGATCAATAATCGTGACCGGATTTGTTTCCTTAAGCATGTGAAGATAGCAAGGCAGCAACTGGAATGATTCAACATACCCTCCATATATCATTTGTATCGTTGTATGTCGTGCTCGCATCGCCAAATCATATAAAATGGTCATACCGAACTCGCGTTGCATCTCCTCCACAATGGCTTTAGGCTTCATGATTTCACACTCTATTCTAATTTTTCGAGCAACGTACGCTGTAACCACATTCATCTTGATTTTTCTGGGAGCAACACGTCCTAACTGGCAAGTGCATGCATGTTCAGGATTAAATCTGTACACATACCAAGTATCGGTTCCACGTGATGATGCACGGAGCTCGAATGGGCAATTTTCCGAACGTTTACACTTCCACTTGAGGCGCCTCGTGTCAGACGTGGGAACTTTGTATTCGGCTTCTTTCTCCATGTGCTACAATCCAACTGCAATATTTAGGTCATCTTTGCTGTCGAAAACAGCACCAACTCGCAACTCAGCATCATCCGTCGGATCACGTTCTCGTGACACGAGAGAAATCGTAGCATCAACCGGAATCACTGGAACTAACCAATTGGTTAAATCATCAGGATTGACCTATCCGCTAGAACGAACCCATGCACTGTGCTCCACCATCGTAAATTCTTGTAAGTCTTCCTCGATATGTTCCTCAGATGAATAACTATCAGATTCTCGAGCATAACTTTCCTCATATTCATCGTCTGAACTTCTCTGCACGTTGAATTCTAACTCATTATTATGTGTAATAGCTTTCTCGAGACCACGACTCTCTAGAAAAAAGGTACGGGATCCGTGGACGTCGATCCGTAATTGTGTCCTCCTATAGGGTACGAGTCAGTAAAAAATTCTGATGAAAGCAATTGTTGCTGGATACATTCCATTTCATCAGAATATGTTTGCCCTTGGTCGTATTGAAAGGATGATACCCCGGGATCTTCAAAAGACGGAACATATGTGTCTATGTGGTTGTGGATCAGATACACAATTGGGAATGACTCCTTCAAGCACAATTGAGCAAATTGTTGATCATTGCTCAAGAGAGATTTCATAGTGCATCCAGTACGACATGGCGATAAGTAATACATCTCGTACTGTGTGCTCATCGAATTTTGGTGCATCATAACGTCGATGTTGTATCTCAAATTGATGAGAGATGGAGTGGCGGTAAGAACTTGAGTAATCTGTTCTGAACCGCCCACGTATGTACAATGGTGCCATTGTCCGCCGTATTTGACAGTGAAGTACTTCCATTCATCCATATTCTGAAATATTGAACTGGGTTCATCAATAATTAATATTACAAAAATATTCGATTAATTAATTAAAGTAAAAACAATAAAGTTAAATACATATTCGATCAATTAATTAAAGTAAAATAAAAAATTACAAAACCAATATTTAAATGAGAATAAAAATATAAATATTCAACAATTAATTTCCCTCTCGGACATCAATATTTTTTACAAAGATCCCGCCAGAGAGGGATTTATATTTTGTCGAGAGAAATCTTAACACCGAGAGGGATTTAATTTATCAATGGTTCAATGCTTTTATGATTCAACATAATCATATATTTAATCAAATTATGATTATTCGTCCAAAAATGCAAAATTATGGATAAATCAAAGAAAAATTACAAATATTAATATATTTTGCACTAATTCACAAAACAATTTCATAAATAATTTTTATAATTAAATCCAGACATTATAAATTAATTTTCCTCTCGGACATCTATATTTTTTAAGAAGATCCCGCCCGAGAGGGATTTACATTTTGTCGAGAGGGATCTTCTTAAAACCGAGCGAAATTTAATTTAACAATGGTTCAATGCTTTTATAATTCAACATAATCATATATATAATCAAATTATGATTATTCGTCTAAAAATGCGAAATTATGGATAAATAAAAAAATTACAAATATTAATATATTTTGCACTAATTTACAAACAAATTTCATAAATAATTTTTATAATTAAATCCAGACATTAAAAAGTAATTTCCCTCTCGGATATCTATATTTTTTAAGAAGATCCCGCCCGAGAGGGATTTACATTTTGTCGATAGGGATCTTCTTAAAACCGAGCGGGATTTAATTTAACAATGGTTCAATGCTTTTATAATTCAACATAATCATATATATAATCAAATTATGATTATTCGTCTAAAAATGCGAAATTATGGATAAATCAAAGAAAAATTACAAATGTTAATATATTTTGCACTAATTTACAAACAAATTTCATAAATAATTTTTATAATTAAATTCAGACATTAAAAGTAATTTCCCTCTTGGACATCTATATTTTTTAAGGAGATCCCGCCCGAGAGGGATTTACATTTTGTCGAGAGGGATCTTCTTAACACCGAGAGGGATTTTATTTATGAAGGCCCATGCATAATTAAAAAACTCTAAAATGTATATTCATAATATTCTACTTAATAAAACGAAACAATTATGAAATAATTAAGAAATTATTCAAGCCCTAAAATAAATCATTAATTATAAATTATTCCACAAAAAATTTAACAAAATTAATTAACTAATTAGAAGATTACTAACCTCTCTTCCTTATTTTTTTCACGTTTGCTTCACTACCGAAGGAACGAAACTACCAATTTTTAAAGTGATAATGGACCTAATAGTTATGGTGAGTTCTCAATCTTCACTGCGAAATATTATATAAAGGAAAAGGTAAAATTAATACAAGTTCACATGAAAGTTAAAAGATGAATTTTCACATGCACAGTAGAAATGTGAAAGATGGCGTGTTTCATAGTCTGCATTGTGTAAGAAATTAACTTCAAGCATGATTGACCAAAATTTGTTATTTCAAGTGTAAAAATTAAATTTCCCGCTCGGCTATTCTTAAATCCCTCTCGAGTGAGATCTTGAAAAATCTCGAGAGGGATCTTCATTTTTTTGGCCATTGTCCGAGAGGGATCTTCATGATATTATTGTTCTTTTGGTATAGTTTACATATTTTTCGGCCATCAATATTTCTTCATCAGTACATACTCGTTATACTAAATAAATATGTAAAATAATATTTACTAACTAAATAATCTGCAAAATCTACAATTTAAACAATAATAGAATTATAATGTCACAATGATTGTGCAAGATATGACACAAGGACAAAAGTTATGACACAATGTAAGAGATTCTCAATCATTGACAACTTTTCCAATAAAATATGTCACAATCTAAGGGTATTTTTGTAAACTTGAGTATAACTAATTTGTTTCAAAATAGGGGTGTATAATTTTTAAATGCCAAAGTGAGTATATTAGGGTATTGAGACTAAAATAAAGGTAATACAAAGATCGAAAAACTAAGAAAGAAATATATTTACACTAATCATTATAGAATTTAAGCTAAAAATATAAACACTAACATAAAATATATAATCATACTTTTTATATGAATCAAATATCTAATAAAATTGGATAATTTTTACTTAATCGGCCAAATTATGGCTAGCCACATTATGGCTGAATAGCATCACTCTTTAAAATTTCCGATTTTAATTGACTTTTATTATGTTCCTCTCATTTCAATTGATTTGCTTGCCTTATTTCAGGTGTGGGACTAGGGTAAAATAGGCCCAGTACAAATTTAGAGTTTTTGGCCCTTTATTTATAGTTTTTTTTTCTTGAGAGAGCCCTTTATTTATAGTAAAAAAAAGGTTAATTATATTTTAATGAATTATAATTTATTTTAGTCAAATTTACATGATAAATAAATAAAAATTAAAACAATCATTTTAAAAGTATTATTAAAATTTCGCTACAAAAGTTATTAAGAAAAATAAAATATAATTAAAATTTATAAGAGTTAAGAAATGAACTTCACATTTTTTTGAAGGGCTTAGTCGTTTCTGAGCCCTTATTAAAATTTGAACCTTTATTATATTTTAAAAAATATTAAAATTTTATTAATTAATAGTATTATTTTACGAAATTAGTGATTACTTAATAAACATATAAAAAATAAGAAAACCACTTAAAAGTGTTGCCCTACATGAAATTTTATTATTAAAAAAAACTAAATACTATTTTAATTTCTATTATTTTCCCTGATTATCGTTTTATTTTTTATTCATTTTATAGGATATTTATGCATTAGGAGTTACCAAATAAAGTAAAAGTAATAGTACAAATTATACAATATATGGAAGAATTTGAGCTTATTTGGACAAAGGAAAGGAAAGGAAAGTAAACAAAAGAGAAGTGGGCTTATTTGGACCAAGGAAAGAGGGAAAATAAACAAAATTTTGTCGCTGTCGAAAAATGTTGTAAGCAAGATTGGAACACGAGACCTAATGAAGGGAAATGAGACGCTTTATCATTGGGCTAGAAAAATAGTTTATACTTAAATCCGAGAATTTAATAATATATTTATAAATATGTGGACCTATATATATTGGGGGCCCTCGTTTTTTCAGAGCCCTGTGCGGTTGCCAATCCCGCAACCCCCAGAACCGCCCCTACCTTATTTAATTGTTTCATTTCGTATTCACTACACATTATAAATACCCTTAAATTTATTATTAATTATATAAAATGCCACAAAAAAATTACGATCTTCATTTTCTTTTCTACTTGATTTGATAACAATACACTCCAAATAGTTAGTTTCTCTCTCCACCTTTATTATATTCAACTCATTTTCTTAATATCCATATGTGATCAAGTGAGCCATGTTGAAATGGAACAGGGAGAGTAATATTTTAAATTTTTTTGTTTATACAAATTTATTTTGATATATTTGAATTTGAAGGTAACATAAATCTGGATGAATATAATAGAGGGAAAACAAGAATTTTTGTGGAAAGAATGAGAGGAAAATATATACACTAATCGTGACAGAATTAAAGTCAATAATATAACAATAACATAAAGAGTCGTGATAATAAGCCATAATGGCTTAGCCATTGTAATACCCTGCTTTTTCATAACTAATCTTAGTAATTAATTACTAAGGTAATTATTTAGAATAATTTTAAAATGCGAAAATTAGAAGGAAGTTAAGTTCCGGCAGTTAAAATAATTCGGCAGCTTAATTTGCCGAATTTTGATGATTTAAGTTTTATTTTAGTTTCGGTTAATCCGAAATAAAATATTGAATGTGTTTATGATTATGTGCCATTATATGTGCATTATTTGAGAAATATGTGCCATTTTTGAAGTATTTAAATTTCTAGGGATTTATGAATTTTCTTCGGAAATTTATTTAATTTTCGGATTTTATTTCCGAAAACTTTCAGAGGAAGCTTATATTAGGGTTTGAGAAACCCTAATAAATTTTTATAGATTGAGAGCTTTTTAATTAAAGCCTCTATGATTATTTATTTGATGAATGATGAGATTTCTATGCTTAATGTTTAATTAATTAATTAGATATTTAATTAATTAATTAAGCTAAGTTATTAAGCATAATTTTTCCTAGGAAATAAAGCTTGTATTATAAGCTTAATTATTATTTCCTAATTAAACCTTGATTATCAATATTTAATGATTAGTTTAATTACTAATCTAAGGTTAATAAATTAATTAAAGCATGTGTTAGATTACTAACACTAACATCTATTATTTTATTATTTAATTAGGGCCACCTCACCATGTCTCCCAACATAATTATGATAGATGTTGGATGAGTAGTTAGCAAGTAATCTATATACAATGTATTTATATTAGATAAGTTAGCATTTAATTAATCATCCTCATTCATCTCTTCATCTCTCTCAACTCACGCAGCACACACACACTTACACACACACACAAAAACTCCATTGAAGAAGGAAGAATTAAGCTTGGGTGATCAAAGGAAATAATCATAAAATCATCCAAAAATGTGAGATTTATTATTAGTTAAGCTTTTAGCTTAATATTAAGCAAGAACAAGTCATCCCCTTCATCTCCAAAAATTTCGAAAATTTAGTATATGTTAGAGGATGGATTTGATCTTCAAGTATGATGTTAAATCTATGATTTAGATTAAATTTCTATCATTAAATCATTGAGAAATCAAACCCTAACCCTAATTCTCATTTTTTTCGAAAATTATGAAATAAATTGGGGTTTTTTATTCTTGATTTATATGATCAAATTGATGAGTTATATGAGCTTCTATGATGAATATAATCATGAGAAATGATTTAATTGAGCAAGAATAATCAATTTCATTATTTTTGTCAAAATGGCCGAAAGTTGGCCAAAATTGAGATTTTTAGAATTTGATATTCTATGATCAAATGGATGATTGATATGAGCTTATATGAATTCTATAAGTATGTTGAATAATTGAATTGAGAAGAATTTAATCAATTTCCTATTTATTTTTGAAATAGCCGAAAAATGTGGCTAAAATAGGAATAATTGATTTTGATGTTCTAAGCTTGAATTGATGATCAATGTATGCTTAATTAATGTTATTGAGCATGATTATATATAATTTTAATGAGTTGGAATTCTCCTTGCCCTAATTTGAATTAATTTCGAATTATTAGGGTTTATAAGTGAGAATTTTTATGATGAATTTTTATGATGAAATTGATGATGGATTTGAGCTTAGAATGATGAAATAAGCTTATGATGAATTTATGAGAATTTTCAAAAGTCATTTGATTTAATTTCAAAATTAAAGTTTGATAAAAATTTAGGGGTTTTTGCATTGAAGCATGAATTTATTAAGTAATGATTCAAATAATCTCTATGATTATATTTAAGAATATTACAAGTGAAATTGGAGAAAAATAAATACCTAAACCCTAATTTGTAATTTTCGAAGGGTTTAAAGAACTAGGGTTTCAATTTTCTCCAATTTAATTAAGTAATAATGTTATATTTGAGGTTTATAAATTAAATAAACATGTTTGGAAGTGATTAAAATGAATTTGAGCAATTAACCCTAATTTTAGAGAAAGGGCCGAAAATTATAAAAATAATAAGGCCATGTATTTCATTTTTAATTAAGAAAATAATGATGGAAATGATGTCTACGATAAAAATTAAGTATCGTAGAATTTTTCAGAATTTTAATACGAAGTTTTGAGATTTTTCTATTTTCCGGCTATTTTTCCAAGTTTGAGGTTTATACATATAGAAGATCCAGTTTAATGATGTGACTATGTAAATATGCTAAATTTAGCATAAAAAGTATAAGGAATTAATTTGAAATTTTTCGGAGCTCGTTTGACGAGTCGAAAATATTTTAATTTAAAGATATGAATAATAGAGATTAAATATATGTTTAATAAAGGATAATGAAGATAGTAATCATCAATTAAATGTTAATGATGATTTTAGATATTAATTATATATGTTAATGGTTATTAGTTGCTAATGACGTGTTAATGATGAATTAAGTATTAATGATACGTTATTAATAAATAAATATGTCAAGGACATATTTTATTAATATAATGTTATGATTATATGTTAATAAAGAAGTTAAGCATTTTAATGTGCTTAAATAATTAAATGAAAAGCTTAAATGTTTATGTGATAAGGAAGCTGTTAGTATGATATTAAATGTTTATATGAGTAAATGATATGTTTATTTGCTATGAAATGATAATATGATTGTTGATAAGATTAAATGTTTGATGAAGTGATTAATATGAGTTTAAATATTAATCAAGTGTTTATATATTTAAGAATGAAATGAAATGATGATTTATATGATGTTATGATTTTAAATGTGCCTTGAAGTTGTGATCGATTAATTATCGATTAAAGAAGTTAAGTAAGAAAGAGGAAGTAATTAGAAAAGTTTAGTTCCTAATTGACGAGATAAAAACCCTAGAAAAAGCCGAGACAAACTAGAGAAATTTTAAGAATAGCAGCGGCATCCCTCATTTGAATATTTAATTTTTCTCGCTCTTATGTTTAAATTTAATTATTAAATGAAGGAACGAGGGGGACTGAAAAGTGAGGGAAAAGCCGAGAAGTTAAAGTATAGATAAAGTAGCTTCAGTCCAGGTGGGCTTTCTGAACTAAAGAAATAAAGAATGTGATATTATGATTATATATATGTGTGTGATGATTTTCAAAGTGATTGTGATGGTCCCTGAGCTAGGTATTTGGTGTAGAGGGGGGGGGGTGAATACACCAAATAGATTTCTAAAAACTTTTTCAAGTTAAATCACAGAGTTGGTGAGCTCAGTTATTGATCCAGCTGGGGAGGGTTAGCTGGGTAAATAACTCAGCTGGCGGTGCGGAATGTGGTGGCTTGAAAACTTAGCTCGGTTACTTAGAAAAACTCAGTTTGAGAAGATTAACTTTATGTTTTCAGCTTAGTCAAGTTGTGCAACTTTCAGAGAGACACAACTGTCTTTGGAGAGCAGCTGCGTATGCAGTTTTGATCAAATATGCAATGATATGAAAGAGTTAGTACAAAACTGAATTTAAGAGGAAAGAAAAGAGCACACGAGTTTTTACATGGTTCGGAGTAACACCTCATACGTCCACGACCAGGTTCACTAGTAATCCACTACCACTTGATTTACAAGTACCAAGCAACTTCACAACTCTAACCCGATCTGTGTTCCAACAGTTTGCGGGCACTGTCAAGCCTAACCTTTCAGTTTACGGGTACTGAAAAAACCTTACACACTTGAATTTCCCGCTTCAAGCAAGCGTAACCTTGACCTAACCTTTCTGGGTAAAGAGGGGTTTGGTTTGGGGTTCCAACTGTGAACGAGTTCTTACAATTAAGAACTTTAGAGTATGATGAACTCGTTCGAAATCTAGGCTTAAGATATACAAAGATTTTGGCCTAGGGATCAGACGAAAAACTAAGCAGTTTCTGAACTAGAAACACTTTAAGATAAAGTGTTCTTTGAACTATGTAGAACTGCTTGGGAGCTTTTGAAAGATTGATGATTTCAGAGAATGAAAGCTTGTAGAGATTTTTTCGTATTCGATCCTGAGGTTAAAGACGGGTTTATATAGAAAGAGATTCAAGACTAGCCGTTGGAATCTTACCTATTCTTCTTAAATTCGAAATCTGCCGTTGGGCGAATCTGCACCTGTCTTCATTTGTGTCACATCCTAGAGCCCTGAAGTCTAGGATACTGATTCGGCAATCCCTCATTGGTTGAGGCATGTTGACTTCCTCTGACGCCGAGATCTTCTTCCTTTGGAGCTGGCTTTTGAATTCAGAGCTGGACTGACTTGAAGTGATGTCTTTAGAGTTAGTTCCCTTTGTTCTGTACAGCTGGACCGGCTGTGTTTTGAACTCATCTCGAATTCTCTTCAGCTTGATCATGCTCTGCTGGAGGACTCAGCTGAAGGTTGGCTCCTGTTATCTTCTGCTAGCTGACTCCTGCTGTAGACACAGCTGGAACTTCTGCTGTCTTCCGCTAGCTGACTCCCCGCCGTAGACACGGTGGAACTTCGCCGTCTTCCGCTTGCCGACTCCCGCCGTAGACACACTCGGGTCGACCGTCGTCTTCCGCTTCCTTAACCTGTAAACTTAGAAAATCTAAAGCTCAAACAGGAAATGAAAACTCTACTTAGGTTGAAGCGATCATTTACTCGGTTGGAGAATCAGTTGGGTTTTGGTATCAAATCAAAACCTTATAATTTTCCCAACAATTTCCCCCTTTTTGATGATGCCAAAACCTAACTGAGACAACTTATGACGCAGAAAAACTTGTGATTTATTAATGTAAAAAAATACATTATAACACAGGAAAAAGAAAGAGAAAAAAAATCTTCAATTCTTCAGTCTTCAATCCCAGTTGGCTGGGTCTTCTCTTCTGCATCTGTTGCTTCTTTCTTTTGACTCGTCTCTTCTTCAGCTGATTCTGATTCAGCTGGTTCCTCTAGCTCAACAGTTTGCCTCTTCTTTGACTTGTCTCTTGTCCCTTACTTCCCCCTTTTTGGCATGATCAAACAGGGTGGGAGAGATACACCATCGGTTGTTATGATGTTTTAGTTTGGCGAAACTGTGGTTTTCAGCTCTGAGCAGCGAGGTCTGGAGTCTAGGTGGCTCAGCTGTTGTATTAGCTGGCTCATCTTCAGTAGCATTAGCCTCAGCTGTGATTGCAGACACAACGTCCTTGGCCTGATTCAGCTGGGGCGGTCCAGCTGAGTGCTTGGAGGGATGAGTTGGCACTGGAGATAACATATTCTGAGTCGGGCACAACTTCATTCCTTGCAATTTTGCTTCTTCGGACTTCTTAGATTGAATGAGAAAGTCTGATTCAGCACTTGAAGGACTTGAGTATTCCCCTTCCACTTCGAAGTGGTGGGTATTGGGTTCAGCTCATATCATCATCATCCAGCTGCAAGTCATCATTGGCTGGGTGATGTTTCTCATTTGAGCTTGGTGCAGGGGCTTGAGCATCTTTCATCGGAAGATCTCGAAGCTGGTGTCCCTGTTGAGCTGAAGGAAACTGAGGAGAAGGCGGTTGAAGTATTCCATCTGTCTCGGGGTTTAAGCTTGGTTGATCAGCTGGAATACGTCGTTGTGGCGTTGATGATGACGATGTTCACGCAGGCGCATGAACTTCTTCTCCATCGTGAGAAACCATCGCTTGTGGGCCTTATGCTCTTCGGAGAGTAATTACGAATTCTCTCATAATGTCAGCTGGCTTCTCGGCTGACTGACTGAACACCTTTGACTTGAGTCTTCTGTTTGAAGACGGTGCTTCCGCATGTTTTGTCTCCTCAAGTTGTTTCCGATTCCCAATTGGGACGAAAATAGATGCATGCTGCTTTGTCTCTTGCATCTTTTTGTGTGCCTCCTGTGGTGGAGCAAGAGCTTTGACACGACTGCTCTTGAAGACTCCGGCTTTATCAACATCTGGTCCAGATCTGTTGACGTTGATTTTTGTATCCCAAGGAGTTGTATGTCCCGTTCTCTCTTTAATGTTGAGAGAAATAGTGGGGCGGAGGAGGTCTTTTTCCTTTAACATTCCCAGGAAGATTTCTGCACCTTCCTGATGAACGACGTTCTTTAGCTTTACAGTCTCCCACTGTGTTGGACCGGATCTGTCGATGGGCTTCATCTTCTCCTGGAACTCCGTCTTCTTGAGGTTCTTGTGAGTTAAGCAACTCTTATCTTGAAGCTTTGACAGATTCTTCAAGTTTGATTGGCTTCGGGAGATATCTTTCTGGATTCCATGTTCTTCTTCTGCAACTTTTGTTAGAAGAAACAAATAATACCAATTGATGGAAATAATAAAGAATGCAAAAAAAAAAACTTTTTTTAGGGTTGATGCAATGCTTTACGTATATCTTCTAGCATATTTATATAGCTTTCTTGATGAATGGACGATCAAGATTTGTCGATTGATAAGAAGATCTACGACTGGGAGTCAATCTCGCGTCATGTCAGTTTCTTGATTAGAAGATGCGAGTTAATGCGCGTGAGAGGATGGTTGAGGCGTTTTGACTTTTGCCTCGAAACTCCCATGATTCAATTCTTTGCAGACTTTTAATTAAATTTGATTAGATATGACAAGATATGAGTTGACTGAAAACAGATTGAGTAGGTGTAGTTAATGTTGTTGCAAACTCTCAGCTGATCATTGTAGTCAGCTGATACCTTGGTTGAGTGGGTGTGCTGGGTGATCGTGGTTCCAGCTGGTTCCCCCTCAGCTGAATAATCCTTCAATTTCAGCGCCTGGTTTAGCTGGATTCTTTCTCAGCTGATACCAGTGACGTTGATTCTGAATTCCAGCTGTTTGCTTCCATTCAGCTGGGTCTGCTTCCATTCAGCTGGGTCTGCTTCCATTCAGCTGGGTGATGCATCGTCTGGGTTGAGTAGCCCAAGTAATTCGCACAGCATTTTGAATCTTGCTTCTATCAGCGGCTTTGTGAGTATATCAGCCCGCTGTATGTCTGTGTGAATTTTCTCAACAATCACATCCCTCTTTTCCACGTGATCTCTGATGAAATGTGGGTGTACGTCTACATGCTTGCATCTTGTGTGAAGTACTGGATTCTCTGAAATAGCAATCGCACTTGAGCTATCACAGAAAATTGAAATCTGTCCAGTTTTCACTTCATAGTCATCCAGCTGATGTTTCAGCCAGAGAACTTGTAAGCAGCAGCTTCCAGCGGCCATATATTCTGCTTCTGTTGTGGAAGTTGCGACACACGTTTGCTTCTTTGAAAACCATGAAATCAACTTACTTCCTAAGAACTGACAAGTTCTTGAAGTTGATTTTTTGTCCAACCGATCTCCAGCGAAGTCTGAGTCTGAATATCCAGTCAGCTGTAGATTGTCTTTAGCTGGGTACCACAGCCCAACATTCTGAGTTCCTTTGAGATATTTGAGAATGTTCTTGGCTACTTGCATGTGTGCTTCCTTTGGATCAACTTGAAATCTGGCACACACTCCGACTGCGAAAGAGATGTCTGGACGACTTGCTGTTAGATACAGCAGGGATCCTATTATCCCTCTGTATTTGCTGGAATCAACTGACTTCCCTTCAGTTCCTGGTTCAATCTTCCAGTTGGTGTTCATTGGAATCTTTACAGTTCTGCTGGATTGAACTCCATACTTGGCGATCAAGTCTTTCACGTATTTGGATTGATTTATGAAAATCCCTTCTGATGATTGCTTGACTTGAAGTCCTAGGAAGAAACTCATTTCTCCCATCATGGACATTTGGAACTTCTCTGACATCATCTCTCCAAATCTTTGGCATAAGAAGTTTGGTCTTGATCCAAAGATGATGTCGTCTACATAGATTTGAACAACCAGGATGTCTTCTCCTGACTTGATGGTGAATAGAGTTCTGTCTACTGAGCCCTTCTTGAATCCGTTGGATACAAGGAAATTTGACAGAGTGTCATACCAAGCTCGAGGTGCTTCCTTCAATCCATAAAGCGTCTTCTTTAGCTTGTAGACTTTATTTCCTTCTACTTCAAATCCTGGAGGTTGTTCAACGTAGACATCTTCTTTGATTTCTCCATTTAAGAATACATACTTCAGATCCATTTGATAGACCTTGAATTTGTGATGTGCTGCATATGCGAGAAAGAGTCTGATTGCTTCCAATCGCGATACTGGAGCAAATGATTCTTTCGAAGTCAATTCCTTCCTGCTGAGTGTAGCCCTTGGCAACCAGTCGAGCTTTGTTTCTGATGACGACTCCCAGGGTATCCAATTTATTCTTGAATATCCATTTTAGTCCTATGACTTTGACTTCTTGAGGTCTGTCGATCAATTCCCAGACACAATTTCTGAGGAATTCGTTCAGCTCTTCTTGCATGGCATTAGTCCAAGGCACGCTCTTCAAAGCTTCGAGAATTGATTGAGGCTCTGGAACTTGAGCTACGTAACACGCCATTAGAGCTGTATCTTCATCATAGATCGTCAGTTCTAGCTCTACTGAAAGTTGAGCTGTGTCAGCTGCTTCTTGATGATCCGAAGAAGCTTGAGCAGCTGAGCTTCTGGTTTTGACTTGGTCAGATGGTTCTCCAATGATTGCTGATGATGGATGATCTTCAATCCATCTTCTCATTTTACGAATTTCTTCTTCCAATTGATTGATGCTTGAAGTGGCTAAATTTCGTCTGTCTTGGAGTTGCTTAGGAGTTAAGTCTTGAGAGATTGGTTCTCTTTGATTTAGATTTTGAGGAGACTTCTGTAGAGGGTCAGCTGGAGATGAAGCTTGGGATTCAGCTGGATTTCCAGCTGATAACGTTCCCCATTGATTTGGCGTTGAAGGTTCTTCTCGATTTCCAGCTGGTGGAGCTTCCCGGTTGATTTGAAGTTCCTCCTCTGGCTCATCATCCCAAATTAATGGTTCGGCCCGATTCCTGATTCGATTTTCTTAAGCTCTTGTCTGAATCAGTCTTGAAGATTCTCCTTCGTTTTTTCGTTTGATAGAATATCTATATTCGAAGGAGGATTCGTCAAAGGTAACATGTGGAGTTACTTCGACTGTTTGAGTTCTTCTGTTGAAGACTCTGTATGCTTTACTCACAGCAGAATAACCAAGGAATACTCCTCGATCTGTCTTCTCGTCGAACATCTTGAGCTGTGTCTTTCCATTGTTTAGGATATGACATTTGGATCCGAATACCTTGAAATATCCAATGTATGGTATTCTGTTGATCCATAGCTCATATGGTGTCTTTCCTTGCCTTGATGTGAGTAGGGAGCGATTCTGAATGAAGCATGCTGTGTTGATTGCTTCGGCCCAGAACTTCTTTGGAATGGCAGAGCTGGCTAGCATTGAGGTAGCTACTTCTTTGAGTGTTCTGTTTCATCTCTCTGCTACACCATTCTGCTGAGGTGTGCGTGCTGCAGATGTTTGATGATGAACTCCGTTCTTCTTGCAGTAATCATATATAGTTTCATTCAGAAACTCTGTTCCTCGATCTGATCTTATTGACAATATCTTGCACTCCTTCTGTGTTGATAATCTTTCCAGCAGGATGGGCAGCTTAGTCCTGGTTTCGCTCTTTTGGTACAAGAATGATACCCATGTGAATCTTGAGAAATCATCCACTATGACCAGAGTATATTTTCTGCCATTGAAGCTTGTTGGAGTAACTGGACCAAAAAGATCCATGTGAATGAGTTGAAGTACTCGATCGATTGAGTGGCTTGAGAGAGAATGAAATTCTTGTGTGCTTTCCTTGTTGACACGCCGCACATATGACTTTTGTCATATATTTGATCTGGAATTCCATTAGCGAGTTCCTAGCCGCCTTGTTGATTGTCTTGAAGTTGAGATGATTCGTAGTACGTACCCGTGACCGACTTCATCTTGCTTTTCGATACAAGACAAGTCTCCGGAGGGCTGCTATTCCAGTCAGCAAAATACATATTTCCTTCTATTTTCCCTCTTAGGAGTATCTTCTTGGTTTCCATGTTCTTCACTGTGCATCCCTGTGCATCAAACTTGACAGAAAAACCGTTGTCGCAGAATTGGCTAATGGAAAGCAAGTTGTGTTGCAATCCTTGTACATAAGAAACATTTGGGATTATGACATTCTTAGTTTTAAATGTACCATAACCTTTGGTGACAACCATAACCTTTGGTTAAGCCTTTGGAGTTGTCACCAAATGTTACTTGTGGGCCTGAACGCTCGATATACTCCTGGAGTAGATGCTTTAGGTGCGTCATGTGCTTGGAGCATCCACTGTCCAAGTACCATAGCGTTCTTATCGACTCCTCAGTGATGCGTCGATTCCTTGCAACCTATACAAAAGATCAAAATTTAGGTACCCAGTTTTAATTGGGTCCTTGTGGGTTAGACAGAGATCCTTTGACGACCCAGATCTGCTTGATGACTCGAATTGGGTCATTTGATCTAATAATGCTCCCAGTTGAGTCGATGTACACATTCTTTGTGTTCTTCGGTTGTTGCTGGCGGGGTCTTGATGTCAGTGTCTTCTTGTCTTGATGTCTTGATTTCTTTCGGTTTTCAGCTGTGTACCTAGCTGAGACGTTCCTTTGTCTCTGTTGTCTTGTATGATGCTGTGGCTGGAAATGATTATCCAGCTGGGTATCTCTGATATCTTGGTTGATATCGTTTAACGTGTTGTTGCTGTTGCTGATATCTGTAAAATCCAGCCTGCTGTCTTTGTTGAGGTTGAGCACGTTGCTGTCTGAGTTGGGCTTGAGGTTGTCGCACAGCTGGCCTTCTTGATGCATGTTGTGTCCTTGACGGAGCTTGAGGATGTTTCACAGCTGGTCTTCTTGACGCCTGTTGTGTCCTTAACTGTTGATGCTGAGTTGCTGGGATTGGATGTTCTTTTGCTCGTACAAATATTACCTTAGTTCCACTTGTAAAGGCAATGTTTGAGGCATCCTTTGATTCATTGTATCCCAGTCCCGCTTTGAGTGCTGCTGGACGTTGAGCACTAATGATCTCGTCCATTGTTGACGTGGCTTTGATGAGAGCTACTATCTTCTTAGATAGTACCTCTTCGGTACTTTTCAGCTCAATGATCTCAGCTGACTTCTTTTCCGATTTAGCTGTGACCTTTTCCACATCTTCCATCAGTTGTTTCTTCTCATAGTAGAATTCCTTCATCAGCTGATCTTGTTTCACTATTTTGTCTTTTAGTGAAACAACTTCCTGTTGGAGCTGTGTTGTATCAGCTGCGTCTGATACCTTTGTCTTTTCCAGTTCCGCTTTCAGCTCGGCATTCTCACACATAATGACGTCAAGGATCTCTTGAAGCTCCTTGGAATCGTTCATTACTTTCTCTACTAGACTCCAATCAGGTAGCCCTGATTCTGAAACCTGTGTAGAGTGTTCGTGTGATGGTGAGAGGTTAGATAGATTTTGAGTTCGAGACATTACCTCATCTTCATTGATGCCGTCTGTTTGTCCCATGAAGCATGTATCCCAATCAGGTTCATCATGGGCCATCAGGGCTTCTTCTTCCGAGTCTGAAAATGGCATGTTGTCATCCATTTTGTTGCACTCTGATTCCTCATCGGCGATGTAAGCTCTCCTTCTGTCAGCTGCCTTAGCTTTCAGTTGGTCTTTGTCTTTCTTGGACAGCTTTGGACAATCTAGCCGGTAGTGTCCTGGTTCCTTGCAGTTGAAGCAACCTTCTTCTGTTCGTTTGTCAGCTGACTTCTCATCAGCTGCTGCGTACTTGTCTCTGTAAGTTCTTGCGAACTTCTTGTATTTGCCCTTGCTGGTGTTGAGTCTGTTGTAGCTTTTGACCAGCATGGCTATTTCTTCAAGTAGCTCTTCCTTGCTCATGTCCTTCTTATCCTTCTTCGATGTCTCAGCTGACTGTATGTATGTGGATTTTTCAGAGTTGGCTCTGAACGCAATCTCCTTTGTTGCAGGTGTCAGCTCTCCATCATTCTGATTGCTTGAAGATTCTTTCATTGTAATCTTCAAGTTGTATTCGTTGGCTTTGAGCAGGGAGTATAATCTTTCAGTTGAAAGATCACCTAAGTCACTTCGACTTTGGTGTACCACCTTATAGGTGTTCCATTCAGCTGTGAGTGTTGAAAGAACTTTTAGATTCTTTTCTCGCTGGGTGTATTTCCCAGTTCTGATGGTTTCTATTTCCACCACTATATTGGAGAATCTGAGTTCCATCCCTTCGATGGTTTCGTTGACCAGCTGCTTAAAGTTATCAAACTTCTGGCATCCAATCGTGAATTTATTCTCCTTTATCTCCTCCGACCCTTCGCATAGCTTTGCTAGGGTTTTCCACATCTCCTTTGCTGTTTCGCAGTTGATGATTTTGCTGAGGTAGGCATTGGAGACCGTTGAGGATATGGTGTTCCTCGCGAAGCTGTCTAGTCCAGTCTGTTTCCTTTCTTCTGAGGTGTGCTCACTCTTGGGCTTGAGAATGAGCTGATATCTTGGTTGTTCGCCATCTTGAGTTAGAACAAGCTCGTTCCCTTGTTTGTAGATGATGATGAGTCCGTCTATGATGACGTCCCACATCATATCGTGATGCGCACAGAGAAAGCTCTTCAGCCTGAACTTCCATATTGCATAATCGTCTACCGAGAAGATGGGAAGATTCCTGTTAAGATAAGAATCCATGGAAAATATGCAGTATGTAATATTATGAGTTTTTCACAAAGAGGATCTGTTCAGATGACCACTGACAGATTGTCAAGAGAGATCTCTTGATACAGAAACGGTGGTCTATTGAACCACTGCTCTGATACCAATTGATGGTCCCTGAGCTAGGTATTTGGTGTAGAGGGGGGTGAATACACCAAATAGATTTCTAAAAACTTTTTCAAGTTAAATCACAGAGTTGGTGAGCTCAGTTATTGATCCAGCTGGGGAGGGTCAGCTGGGTAAATAACTCAGCTGGCGGTGCGGAATGTGGTGGTTTGAAAATTTAGCTCGGTTACTTAGAAAAACTCAGTTTGAAAAGATTAACTTTATGTTTTCAGCTTAGTCAAGTTGTGCAACTTTCAGAGGGACACAGCTGTCTTTGGAGAGCAGCTGCGTATGCAGTTTTGATCAAATATGCAATGATATGAAAGAGTTAGTACAAAACTGAATTTAAGAGGAAAGAAAAGAGCACACAAATTTTTACGTGGTTCGGAGTAACACCTCCTACGTCCACGACCAGGTTCACAGGTAATCCACTACCACTTGGTTTACAAGTACCAAGAAACTTCACAACTCTAACCCAAGCTGTGTTCCAACAGTTTGCGGTCACTGTCAAGCCTAACCTTTCAGTTTACGGGTACTGAAAAAATCTTACACACTTGAATTTCCCGTTTCAAGCAAGCGTAACCTTGACCTAACCTTTCTGGGTAAAGAGGGGATTGGTTTGGGGTTCCAACTGTGAACGAGTTCTTACAATGAAGAACTTTAGAGTATGATGAACTCGTTCGAAATCTAGGCTTAAGATATATAAAGATTTTGTGGCCTAGGGATCAGACGAAAAACTAAGCAGTTTCTGAACTAGAAACACTTTAAGATAAAGTGTTCTTTGAACTATGTAGAACTGCTTTGAAAGATTGATGATTTCAGAGAATGAAAACTTGTAGAGAGTTTTTCGTATTCGATTCTGAGGTTGAAGACGGGTTTATATAGGTAGAGATTCAATACTAGCCGTTGGAGGAGCCGTTTGAATCTTACCTACTCTTCTTAAATTCGAGATGTGCCGTTGGGCGAATCTGCACCTGTCTTCATTTGTGTCACATCCTAGGGCCTGAAGTCTAGGATGCTGATTCGGCAATCCCTCATTGGTTGAGGCATGTTTACTTCCTCTGACGCCGGAATCTTTTGTCTTTGGAGCTGGATTTTGAAGTTAGAGCTGGACTGACTTGAAGTGATGTCTTCAGAGTTAGTTCCCTTTGTTCTGTACAGCTGGACCGGCTGTGTTTTGAACTCAGCTCGAATTCTCTTCAGCTTGATCATGCTCTGCTAGAGGACTCAGCTGAAGGTTGGCTCCTGTTATCTTCTGCTAGCTGACTCCTGCTGTAGACACAGCTGGAACTTCTGCTGTCATCCGCTAGCTGACTCCTGCTGTAGACACAGCTGGGTCGACTGTTGTCTTCCGCTTCCTTAACCTGTAAACTTATAAAATCTAAAGCTCAAACAGGCGAGCTGGAAAACTCTACTTAGGTTGAAGCGATTATTTACTCGGTTGGAGAATCAGTTGGGTTTTGGTATCAATCAAAACCTTATAATTTTCCCAACAGATTGACTTGCCAATTTTTGAAGTTTTTGTATGATACCATCTACCAAAGAAAGACGAATTCGGTTCTACGTAATGTAGGATATGTGTACACTATGTGGTAATCGGGAGCCTTCCTTTATGGTGGGACGATTACAAGTGTTTGAGAATGAGGCCTACTTCTCAACACTCAAAAGTTATAGTAGATGTGGTACATACATGATAAGTATTTTGACTGCGCAGTCACTTATAATGAAAGGAAAAGGTTTGAGCATGCACAAGTTTGTTTATAAAAGTTACTTGTGCTATGCTTTATGGCAAGAGTCAATCTATAGCTCTAAGCAGCAAATTTTCAATTATTTTGGCATGTGTCCACTGAGTACAAAAGTACTCAGCCCTGCATGTTATTTCTAAAATGTGCAGGCTAGCTTGGATGTCGATGGAGTGTGCTGGGCGGACTTTTGTTGTTGACCTCTTGAACTTTGTTGATGTTGAGCAGGGCTATATGTCTTCATACATATAACCAAAGTTATGTCATGTTGGTTTCCGCTGCAACACTCTGAATTTATTCAGTAGTTGTTGTCTTATTATGATGTTGAAGCTATGACTTGATAAACCTCGTTTCCACTGCTAAACTCTGATACGAGATGGTGTTGTCTTATGACCATCCTCGACTATTTTGATTTTAAACTTAAAGTATAAATTGTTATTGAGGTCGTTGAATTGATATTTGATTCGACTTGGTTTGACTTGAAAGTATGATTTATTGTTTGATGGGTTTTTATTGGATAACTGGGTCATTATCTTGTTCCTTGGTTAATCATAAATTGTGTACGTCGTGGGACCCACCGGCTTGGTTATCTTCATTCTAAGTCGGGCTACGACAGCCATAATGGGGCTAATTTAGTAAAATTGGGTCATTTTTTAATTTTAATTAAAATAATAAATTTTTCCTTAATTATGTTTATACATATTTACCCCACACAATTTTAGGAGAAAGAAAATATTTGATCTCAAAATTCAAATATAATCATATCACTTCCATAAATAATTGAGATTTGTATTACCATAAATTATTCATACTAATCATGTCCTACAATTAAGCATAAAAATTGGTTCAACTATATTTATAATTTATACGATAGAAAACTATTGTTTACCGAAAACTATTCTCTTTACTTGTTAAATAAATTCATATTGATCTATCGAAAACTATATGATTGTTGTTGTTTCAAGAAATTAGTTTTTGTCATTTAATGTGTAAATCTTGGAAATAGAGTATATTGTTGGGAAAATTATAAGGTTTTGATTTGATACCAAAACCCAACTGATTCTCCAACCGAATAGATGATCGCGTCAACCTAAATAGTGTTGTCCAGCTAGCCTGTTTGAGCTTTAGATTTTCTAGGCTTACAGGTTAAGGAAGCGGAAGACGACGATCGACCCGAGCTCGTGTCTACGAGCCGAGTCGGCCTAAGAAGACGATGATCGACCCGAGCTTTGTTTACGGTGAGTCGGCTAGCGAGAAGACGACGATCGACCCGAGTGTGTTACGAGCAGAGTCGGTAGCAAAAGACGAGAGCGTCAACCTTCGGTGAGTCCTCCAGCGAGCTCGATCAAGGCGAAGAGAATTCGAGCGGAGTTCAAAACACGGCCGGTCCGGTACATGCAGAATAAAGGGAACTATCTCTGAAGACTTCACTTCAAGACAGTCCAGCTCTGAATTCAAAAGCCAGCTCTAAAGGCAGAAGATCCCGGCATCAGAGGAAGTCAACCTACCTCGACCAATGAGGGATTGCCAAATCAGCATCCTAGACTTCAGGACCTAGGATGTGATACAAATGAAGACAGGTGCAGATTCGCTCAACGGCAGATCTTGAATTTAAGAAGAGTAGGTAATATTCAAACGGCTCCTCCAACGGCTAGTCTTGAATCTCTACCTATATAAACCCGTCTTCAACCTCAGGATCAGATACGAAAAACCCTCTACAAGCTTTCATTATCTGAAATCATCAATCTTTCAAAAGCTCTCAAGCAGTTCTACATAGATCAAAGAACACTTTATCTTAAAGTGTTTCTAGTTCAGAAACTGCTTAGTTTTTCGTCTGTTCCCTAGGCCAAACTCTTTGTACATCTTAAGCCTAGATTTCGAACGAGTTCATCATACTCTAAAGTTCTTAATTGTAAGAACTCGTTCACAGTTGGAACCCCAAACCAAACCCCTCTCACCCAGAAAGGTTAGGTCAAGGTTACGCTTGCTTGAAGCGGGAAATTCAAGTGTGTAAGGTTTTTTCAGTACCCGTAAACTGAAAGGTTAGGCTTCACAGTGCCCGCAAACTGTTGGAACACAGCTCGGATTAGAGTTGTGAAGTTGCTTGGTACTTGGAAACCAAGTGGTAGTGGATTACCAGTGAACCTGGTCGTGGACGTAGGAGGTGTTACTCCGAACCACGTAAAAACTCGCGTGCTCTTTACTTTCTCTTTATATTCAGTTTTGTACTAACTCATTCATATCATTGCATATTTGTTCAAAACTGCACACACAGCTGCTCTCCAAAGACAGCTGTGTCTCTCTGAAAATTGCACAACTTGACTAAGCTGAAAACATAAAGTTAATCTTTTCAAACTGAGTTTTTCTAAGTAACCGAGCTAAGTTTTCAAAGCACCACTTTCCGCACCGCCAGCTGAGTTATTTACCTAGCTGACCCTCCCCAGCTGGATCGATAACTGAGCTCACCAACTATGTGATTTAACTTGAAAAAGTTTTGAAAAATCTATTTGGTGTATTCACCCCCCCTCTACACCAAATACCTAGCTCAGGGACCATCAATTGGTATCAGAGCAGTGGTTCAACAGACCACCATTTCTGTATCAAGAGATCTCTCTTGACTATCTGTCAGTGGTCATCTGAACAGATCCTCTCTGTGAAAAACTCATATTATTGCATACTGCATATTTCTATGGATTCTTATCTTAACAGGAATCTTCCCACCTTCTCGGTAGACGATTATGCAATATGGAAGTTCAGACTGAAGAGCTTTCTCTGTGCACATCACGATATGATGTGGGACCTCATCACAGACGGACCCATCATCATCTACAAATCAGGGAACGAGCTTGTACCAACTCAAGATGGCGAACAACCAAGATATCAGCTCATTCCCAAGCCCAAGAATGAGCACACCTCAGAAGAAAGGAAGCAGGCTGGACTAGACAGCTTCGCAAGGAACACCATATCTTCAACAGTCTCCAATGCCTACCTCAGCAAAATCATCAACTGTGAAACCGCAAAGTAGATGTGGGAAACCCTAGCAAAACTATGCGAAGGGTCGGAGGAGATAAAGGAGAACAAATTCACGATTGCATGCCAGAAGTTTGATAACTTCAAGCGGTAGTCAATGAGTCCATCGAAGGGATGGAACTCGCATTCTCCAACATTGTGGTGGAAATAGAAACCATCGGAACCGGAAAATACACCCGGCGAAAAGAATCTAAAAGTTCTTTCGGCGCTCACTGAATGGAACACCTATAAGGTGGTACACCAAAGTCGAAGTGACTTAGGTGATCTTTCAACTGAAAGATTATACTCCCTGCTCAAAGCCAACGAGTACAACTTGAAGATTACAATGAAAGAATCTTCAAACAATCAGAATGATGGAGAGCTGACACCTGCAACAAAGGAGATTGCGTTCAGAGCCAACTCTGACAAATCCGCACACATGCAGTCAGCTGAGTCATCGAAGAAGGATAAGAAGGACATGAGCAAGGAAGAGCTACTTGAAGAAATAGCCATGCTGGTCAAAAACTACAACAGACTCAACACCAGCAAAGGCAAATACAAGAAGTTCGCAAGAACTTACAGAGACAAGTACGCAGCAGCTGATGAGAAGTCAGCTGACAAACGAACAGAAGAAGGTTGCTTCAACTGCAAGGAACCGGGACACTACCGGCTAGATTGTCCAAAGCTGTCCAAGAAAGACAAAGACCAACTGAAAGCTAAAGCAGCTGACAGAAGGAGAGCTTATATCGCCGATGAAGAATCAGAGTGCAACAAAATGGATGACATGCCATTTTCAGACTCGGAAGAAGAAGCCCTGATGGCCCATGATGAACCTGATTGGGATACATGCTTCATGGGACAAACAGACGGCATCGATGAAGATGAGGTAATGTCTCGAACTCAAAATTTATCTAACATCTCACCATCACATGAACACTCTACACAAGTCTCAGAATCTGGACTACCTGATTCGAGTCTAGTAGAGAAAGTAATGAACGATTTCAAGGAGCTTCAAGAGATCCTTGACGTCATTATGTGTGAGAAAAGTATTAGACGCAGCTGATACAACTCAGCTCCAACAGGAAGTCGTTTCACTAAAAGACAAAATAGTGAAACAAGATCAGCTGATGAAGGAATTCTACTATGAGAAGAAACAGCTGATAGAAGATGTGGAAAAGGTCACAGCTGAATCGGAAAAGAAGTCAGCTGAGATCATTGAGCTGAAAAGCACCGAAGAGGTACTATCTAAGAAGATAGTAGCTCTCATCAAAGCCACGTCAACAATGGACGAGATCATTAGTGCTCAGCGTCCAGCGGCACTCAAAGCGGGACTGGGATACAACGAATCAAAGGATGCCTCAAACATTGCCTCCACAAGTGGAACAAAGGTAATGTTTGTACGTGCAAACGAACCTCCAATCCCAAAGAAACTCAAAGATCAACAGCTGAGGACACGGCGGGCGTCGGGAAGACCGGGAAAACATCCTCAAGCTCCGTCGAAGACACAGCAGGCATTAAGAAGGTCAGCTGTGCGACAACCTCAAGCCCAACTCAGACAGCAACGTGCTCAACCTCAACGAAGACAACATGCTGGATTTCACAGATACCAGCAACAGAAACAGCACGTTGAACGATATCAACCGGGATATCAGAGATACCCAGCTAGATACCACTCACATGAGTACCAGCTGGATAAGCCACAGCATCACATGAGACAGCAGAGACAAAGGAACGTCTCAGCTATACACACAGCTATAAACCAAAAGAAATCAAGACATCAAAACGGGAAGACACGGAGATCAAGACCCCGCCAGCAACAACCGAAGAACACAAAGAATGTGTATATCGACTCAGCTGGGAGAATCATCAGATCAAATGACTCAATTCGAGTCATCAAGCAGATCTGGGTCATCAAAGGATCTCTGTCTAACCCACAAGGACCCAATTAAAACTGGGTACCTGAATTTTAATTTTTTTGTTTAGGTTGCAAGGAATCGACGCATCTCTGAGGAGTCGATGAGAACGCTATGGTACTTGGACAGTGGATGTTCCAAGCACATGACGCACCTAAAGCATCTACTCCAGGAGTATATCGAGCGTACAGGTCCACAAGTAACATTTGGTGACAACTCCAAAGGCCTAACCAAAGGTTATGGTACATTCAAAACTAGAAATGTTATAATCCCAAATGTTTCTTATGTACAAGGATTGCAACATAACTTGCTTTCCATTAGCCAATTCTGCGACAACGATTTTTCTGTCAAGTTTGATGCACGGGGATGCACGGTGAAGCACGAGAAACCAAGCGAGATACTCCTAGGAGGGAAAAGAGATGGAAATATGTACTTTGCTTGTCGGAACGGCGGCCTCCGAGACTTGTCTTGTATCGAAAAACAAGAATGAAGTCACCGTCGTGGGTACGTACGGCCGAATCATCTCAACTTCAAGACAATCAACAACCGGCTAGGAACCGGCTCGCTAATGGAATTCCGTATCAAATATATGACAAAAGTCATATGTGCGGCGCATGTCAACAAGGAAAGCGTACAAGAATTTCATTCTCTCTCAAGCCGGTTCGATCAACCGATCGAGTACTTCAACTTCTTCACATGGATCTTTTTGGTCCGATTACTCCAGCAAGCTTCAATGGCGTAAAATATACTCGGTCGTTGTGGATGATTTCTCAAGATTCACATGGGTATCATTCTTGTACCGTAAGAGCGAAACCAGACTAAGCCGCCTATCCCGTCGGAAAGATTATCAACACAGAAGGAGTGCAAGATAATGTCAATAAGATCAGATCGTGGAACGGAGTTTCTAAATGAAACTATTTATGATTATTGCGAGAAGAACGGAGTTCAACACCAAACATCTGCAGCACGCACACCTCAGCAGAATGGTATAGCAGAAAGAAGAAACAGAACTCTCAAGGAAGCAGCTACCTCAATGCTAGCTAGCTCTGCCATTCCAAAGAAGTTACGGCTGAAGCAATCAACACAGCTTGCTTCACTCAGAATCGCTCCCTACTCACATCAAGGCAAGGAAAGACACCGTATGAGCTATGGAATAACAGAATACCATACATTGGATATTTCAAGGTATTCGAATCCAAATGTCACATCCTCAACAATGGGAAGACACAGCTCAAGACGTTCGATGAGAAGACAGACCGAGGAGTATTCCTTGGTTACTCCGCTGTGAGTAAAGCATACAGAGTCTTCAACAGAAGAACTCAAATAGTCGAAGTAACTCCACATGTTACCTTTGACGAATCCTCCTTCGAATATAGAGAGTCTATCAAATGAAGAAATGAAGGAGAAACTTCAAGACTGATTCAGACAAGAGCTCAAGAAAATAGAATCAGGAATCTGGCCGAACCATTAATTTGGGACGATGAGCCAGAGGAGGAACTTCAAATCAACCAAGAAGCTCCACCAGCTGGAAATCGAGAAGAAGCTTCAACGCCAAATCAAGGGGGAACATCATTAGCTGGAAATCCAAACACAGCTGAGCCCCCAGCTCCATCTCCAGCTGAGCCTCTACAGAAGTCTCCTCAAAATCTAAATCAAAGAGAACCAATCTCTCAAGATTTAACTCCTGAGCAACTACAAGTCAGGCGAAATTTAGCCACGTCAAGCATCAATCAATTGGAAGAAGAAATTCGTAAGAGGAGAAGATGGATTGAAGATCATCCATCATCAGCAATCATTGGAGAACCAAATGACCAAGTCAAAACCAGAAGCTCAGCTGCTCAAGCTTCTTCGGATCATCAAGAAGCAGCTGACACAACTCAACTCTCAGTAGAGCTAGGACTGACGGACTATGATGAAGACACAGCTCTAATGGCGTGTTACGTAGCTCAAGTGCCAGAGCCTCAATCAATTCTCGAAGCCTTGAAGAGCGTTCCTTGGACAAACGCCATGCAAGAAGAGCTGAACGAATTCCTCAGAAATTATGTCTGGGAAATGATCGACAGACCTCAAGAAGTCAAAGTCATAGGACTCAAATGGATATTCAAGAACAAATTAGATACCCTGGGAGTCGTCATCAGAAACAAAGCTCGACTGGTTGCCAAGGGCTACACTCAGTAGGAAGGAATTGACTTCGAAGAATCATTTGCTCCAGTAGCACGATTGGAAGCAATCAGACTCTTTCTCGCCTATGTAGTACATCACAAATTCAAGGTCTATCAAATGGATGTGAAGTGTGCATTCTTAAATGGAGAAATCAAAGAAGATGTCTACGTTGAACAACCTCCAGGATTCGAAGTAGAAGGAAATAAAGTCTACAAGCTAAAGAAGGCTCTTTATGGATTGAAGCAAGCACCTCGATCTTGGTATGACACTCTGTCAAATTTTCTCGTATCCAAAGGATTCAAGAAGGGCTCAGTAGACAGAACTCTCTTCACCATCAAGTCAGGAGAAGATATCCTGGTTGTTCAAATCTACGTAGATGACATCATCTTTGGATCAAGATCAAGCTTCTTATGCCAAAGATTTGGAGAGATGATGTCAGAAAAGTTCCAAATGTCCATGATGGGAGAAATGAGTTTCTTCCTAGGACTTCAAGTCAAGCAATCATCAGAAGGGATTTTCATAAATCAATCCAAATACGTGAAAGACTTGATCGCCAAGTATGGAGTTCAATCCAGCAGAATTGTAAAGATTCCAATGAACACCAAGCTGGAAGATTGAATCGAGAAGCGAAGAGAAGTCGATTGATTCCGGCAAATACGAGAGGGATAATAGGATCCTGCCTGTATCTAACGACAAGTCGTCCGTACATCTCTTTCGCAATCGAGTGTGTGCCGGCATTTCAAGTTGATCCAAAGGAAGCACACATGCAAGCAGCCAAGAACATTCTCAAATATCTCAAAGGAACTCGGAATGTTGGGTACGTGGTACCCAAGACAATCTACATTTGGATATTCAGACTCAAACTTCGCTGGAGATCGGTTGGACAGAAAATCAACTTCAGGAACTTGTCAGTTCTTAGGAAGTAAGTTGATTTCATGGTTTTCAAAGAAACAAACGTGCGTCGCAACTTCTACGACAGAAGCAGAATATATGGCCGCCGGAAGCCGCTCGCTTACAATTCTCTGGTGAAACATCACCGGATGACTATGAAGTGAAAACTGGACAGGTTCCAATTTTCTGTGATAGCTCAAGTGCGATTGCCATTTCAGAGAATCCAGTACTTCACACAAGATGCAAGCATGTAGACGTACGACATCATTTCATCAGAGATCACGTAGAAAAGGAGGAGGTGATTGTTGAGAAAATTCACACAGACATACAGCGGGCTGATATTCTCACAAAGCCACTGATAGAAGCAAGATTCAAAATGCTGTGCGGATTACTTGGACTACTCAACCTAGACGATAATTCACCCAGCTGAATGAAAGCCGACCCAGCTGAATGAAAGCAGACCCAGCTGAATGGAAGCAGACCCAGCTGAATGGAGCAGACCCGGCTGAATGCAAGCAGACAACTGCAATTCAGAATCAACGCCACTGATATCTGCTGAGAAAGAATTCAGCTAAACCAGATGCTGAAAGTGAAGAATTATTCAGCTGGGGGGGAACCAGCTGGAACCAGCACACCCACTCAACCGAGGTATCAGCTGACTACAATGATCAGCTGAGAGGTTTGCAACAACATTAATTACACCTACTCAATCTGTTTTTCTGTCAACTCATATCTTGTCATATATAATCAATCTTAATTAAGAGTCTGCAAAGAATTGAATCATGGGAGTTTCGAGGCAAAAGTCAAAACGCCTCAACCGTTCTCTCTCGCGCATTAACTCACATCTTCTAATCAAGAAATTGACACGACACGAGAATCACTCCTAATCGTAGATCTTCTTATCAATAGACAAATCTTGATCGTCCATTCATCAAGAAAACTCTTTAAATATGCTAGAAGATATACGTAAAGTATTGCATCTCCCCTAAAAAGTTTTTCGGTATTCTTTCTTATTTCCATCAATTGGTATTATTTGTTTCTACTAACAAAAGATGCAGAAGAAGAACATGGAATCCAGAAAGATCTCTCCCGAAGCCGATCAAACTTGAAGAATCTGTCAAAGCTTCAAGATAAGAGTTGCTTAACTCTCAAAGAAGACGAAAGTCCAGAAGAAGGTGAAGCCCTTCGACAGATCCAGGCCAGCGTAGTGAGAGACTGCAAAGCTCAAGAACGTCATTCACCAGGAAGGTGCAGAAAACTTCCTGGGAATGTCAAAGGAAAAAGACCTCCTCAGCCCCACTGATTCTCTCAACATAAAAGAGAGAACGGGACATACAACTCCCTGGGATGCAAAAATCAACGTCAATATACCTGGACCAAATGTTGATAAAGTCGGAGTATTCAAGAACAGTCATGACAAAGCTCTTGTTCCACCACAGGAGGCACAGAAAAAGATGCAGGAGACAAAGCAGCATGCATCTATCTCCGTCCCAGCTGGGAATCGGAGACAACTTGAGGAGACAAAACATGCTGAAGCACCGTCTTCAAACAGAAGACTCAAGTCAAAGGTGCTCAGTCAGTCAGCCGAGAAGCCAGCTGACATTATGAGAGAATTCGTAATCACTCTCCGAGGAGCAGAAGGCCCACAAGCGGACATTTCTTACCGTGGAGGAGAAGTTCATGCCCCTGTGTGAACATCATCGTCACCAACACCGCAACGGAGTATTCCAGCTGATCAACCAAGCTTAAACCCCAAGACAGATGGAATACTTCAACCGTCTTCTCCTCAGTTTCCTTCAGCTCCACAGGGACACCAGCTTCAAGATCTTCCGATGAAAGATGCTCAAGTCCCTGCACCAAGCTTAAATGAGAAACATCACCCAGCCAATGATCACCTGCAGCTGGATGATGATGATATGAGCTGAACACAAGTCCCTCAAGTGCTGAATCAGACTTTCTCATTCAATCTAAGAAGTCTGAAGAAGCAAAATTTGCAAGGAATGAAGTTGTGCCCGACTCAGAAGATGTTATCTCCCGTGCCAACTCATCCCTCCAAGCACTCAGCTGGACTGCCCCAGCTGAATCAGGCCAAGGACGCTGTATCTGCAATCACAGCTGAGGCTAATACTACTGAAGAAGAGCCATCTAATACAACAGCTGAGCCACTTAGACTCCAAACCTCGCTGCTCAGAGCTGAAAACCACAGTTTCGCCAAACTAAAACATCGCTTCAGCCGATGGTGTATCTCTCCCACCTTGTTTTGATCATGCCAAAAAGGGGGAAGTAAGGAAGAAGAGAGACAAGTCAAAGAAGAGGCAAACTATTGAGCTAGAAGAACCAGCTGAATCAGAATCAGCTGAAGAGACGAGTCAAAAGAAAGAAGCAACGGATGCAGAAGAGAAGACCCAGCCAACTGGGATTGAAGACTGAAGATTTGAAGTTTTTTTCTTCTTCCTGTGTTATAATGTATATTCTTACATTAATAAAACACAAGTTTTTCTGCGTCATAAGTTGTCTCAGTTAGGTTTTAGCATCATCAAAAGGGGGAAATTGTTGGGAAAATTATAAGGTTTTGATTTGATACCAAAACCCAACTGATTCTCCAACCGAATAGATGATCGCGTCAACCTAAATAGTGTTGTCCAGCTCGCCTGTTTGAGCTTTAGATTTTCTAGGCTTACAGGTTAAGGAAGCGGAAGACAGCAGTCGACCCAGCTGTGTCTACAGCTGGAGTCAGCTAGCAGAAGACGATCGACCAAGTTGTGTTTACAATGAGTCGGCTAGCAAAAGACAAGAGCGGCGTCAACCTTCACCGAGTCCTCACAGAGCTCGATCAAGTGAAGAGAATTCGAGCCGAGTTCAAAACACGGCCGGTCAATTCAGACAGAACAAAGGGAACTATCTCTGAAGACTTCACTTCAAGACAGTCCAGCTCTGAATTCAAAAGCCAGCTCTAAAGGCAGAAGATCCCGGCATCAGAGGAAGTCAACCTACCTCGACCAATGAGGGATTGCCAAATCAGCATCCTAGACTTCAGGACCTAGGATGTGACACAAATGAAGACAGGTGCAGATTCGCTCAACGGCAGATCTTGAATTTAAGAAGAGTAGGTAATATTCAAACGGCTCCTCCAACGGCTAGTCTTGAATCTCTACCTATATAAACCCGTCTTCAACCTCAGGATCAGATACGAAAAACCCTCTACAAGCTTTCATTATCTGAAATCATCAATCTTTCAAAAGCTCTCAAGCAGTTCTACATAGATCAAAGAACACTTTATCTTAAAGTGTTTCTAGTTCAGAAACTGCTTAGTTTTTCGTCTGTTCCCTAGGCCAAACTCTTTGTACATCTTAAGCCTAGATTTCGAACGAGTTCATCATACTCTAAAGTTCTTAATTGTAAGAACTCGTTCACAGTTGGAACCCCAAACCAAACCCCTCTCACCCAGAAAGGTTAGGTCAAGGTTACGCTTGCTTGAAGCGGGAAATTCAAGTGTGTAAGGTTTTTTCAGTACCCGTAAACTGAAAGGTTAGGCTTGACAGTGCCCGCAAACTGTTGGAACACAGCTCGGGTTAGAGTTGTGAAGTTGCTTGGTACTTGGAAACCAAGTGGTAGTGGATTACCAGTGAACCTGGTCGTGGACGTAGGAGGTGTTACTCCGAACCACGTAAAAACTCGCGTGCTCTTTACTTTCTCTTTATATTCAGTTTTGTACTAACTCTTTCATATCATTGCATATTTGTTCAAAACTGCACACACAGCTGCTCTCCAAAGACAGCTGTGTCTCTCTGAAAATTGCACAACTTGACTAAGCTGAAAACATAAAGTTAATCTTTTCAAACTGAGTTTTTCTAAGTAACCGAGCTAAGTTTTCAAAGCACCACTTTCCGCACCGCCAGCTGAGTTATTTACCTAGCTGACCCTCCCCAGCTGGATCGATAACTGAGCTCACCAACTATGTGATTTAACTTGAAAAAGTTTTGAAAAATCTATTTGGTGTATTCACCCCCCCCCCTCTACACCAAATACCTAGCTCAGGGACCATCATATATTTTTGTGTAGAATATTTTGTGACAAGAAATATAGTTAAATAAATTTTTACCTCAAAATATTTCGCGGGCCGCCACTTACCTCAGTGGCAAATTACATTCAAAATAATCTAGATGCCTAAGGTTCAATCCTCCTTGGCCACAATTTTTTTTTCTTTTTTTTTTGGTAAAATAGAATTTATTTATACCAAGTGAGGAAATACAGCCCAGCTTCTGCAAACAGACAAACCACAAACCAAAGCAAAACTAAGCTAACTAACTCTTAAATAGTCTAGCCAGTTTCCTATCTTTGCTACAGCACAACACAACATGAATTTGGCATTGTCTCACTATATCCTCAAAAGAGCTATGCTTGCCCTGAAACCTCCTCGTGTTCCTCTCCTTCCAGATACAATAGACAGCAATAGTGACCATCACTCTATACATGGCTTGTTTTCCAGACTTGGATCGACATTGAGTAATAAGAAAGTTCTTTTCTTGATCCCATCTCTGACCTCGACCTTGTATGCTGCTCCATGCTGTCAAAGCTTGCCAAATCTGAGCTGAGAACTCACATTCAAAGAAAAGATGATTGATGCTCTCATCTGCTCTAGTACACAAACTGCACACTGGATCACAAACCAAACCAATCTTTATCAAATTATCACATGTGACTAACCTTCCAAGAAGTGTCAGCCACATTATGAAAATACATTTTGGTGGAGCCCTGTTATTGCATATCATTCTTTTCCATGGTACTCGGAGCACATCTCCTCTCATGTCGTTATAAAGTTTTCTGATGGAGAATTTTTGTTGCTGCAACATGCCCAGGCCATCTTGCAGGCTAGCCAAGCATTCCCTTGCTTCTATAACTTTTCTCACCACCCATGAAGCTTGCATAGGAACCTTCATTGTGTGGTTTAATGAATTTCAATTGCTTGAGTTTATTCACAAGAAATGTCACTTTTATCAATAAAAAATGTCATTTTTATACAAGAATTTTGGTTAATCGGTATAAATTTGAATGATTATTTCTTGAATTCAATTTTAATATGATTAATCGGTGATAAATTTAAATGAGTATTTCTTGAATTCAAATTTAATATAGTTAATCGGTGACAAATTGAATGAGTATTTCTTTAATTTAAATTTAATATAGTTAATCGGTGACAAATTTAAATGAGTATTTCTTGAATTCAATTTTAATATAGTTAATCGATGAAAAATTGAATGAGTACGTGTTTAATTCACTTATAATATAGTTAATCAGTGATAGATTGAATGAGCACTTCCTGATTTCAATTTTTATATAGTTAATAGGTAACAATATCATATAGTTTGTCGTGGGGCGCACGATATCGAGGCATCGTGTGGCGTGACGTGCACTAGGTCGGGCGGCGTGTGTCGTGAGGTGCCTGGGGTCGGGCGCCGTGTGTCGTGAGGTGCCTGGGGTCGGGGCGTTGTGTATAGTGGGGCGCCGTGTGTCGTAGGGTGTACAGGGTCGGAGCGCCGAGTGTCGTGTAGGCACGGGGTTGGGGCGTCGTGTGTCGTGGTATGCATCGGGCCTTGACTCCGAAATGTTTAGGGCGCATGGGACCGGGTCTTAACTCCGAAACACTTAACGCTTAGAATTAAAAATTAAAAATATATATTAATTCTCAAAATTAAAAAAAAAAGTCTCTATATTTAATCGAGACTTATTAAATTGTTTCCGTATACAATTTAATTGTTTCCGCCAATTGATAGACTGCCAATTAAAAAAAAAGTCTCTATATAATCGGCCTTCTACAATATAAATTACACAATTGATATGGCAGGATATTATATTCATATAAATAAAATAAATTTCATATTTGAATCCTTGATTATAGGAACAAATTGATTTGGAATTACTATACAACTAAAAATAGATTAGGGACAAATTAATCACCATGAAAATTAATTAATTGTAGAAAACCGAAAATTTCAAAAAACCAGTTCTCTAAACCCGGTCCAAGGGCATTATGGCAAAATATCATTTCCCTAACATAAAATGTATACTCATACTTTTTAAATGAATCAAATATTTAACTAAATCGATCTACTATAACTTAATGAATCGAATTATAATTGACCACATTATATTCGAATAGCATCACTCTTTCACTAAACCCTCTTTCTCTTTCATTTATTTACTCCAGAACACTTTAATACTTGTCATTACCCTGTGAAGGGCAACACATTTATATTCTCTCTCTGAACCAACCGCGTTTTTATTAAAATCTAAGGATTTTTAAAATCAAATGAAATGCTTACAACCTTTTTTCTTTTTAAAATACAAATTATACTATCAATTCAATAATTTTATGATATTATGTTCTTTCAAAAACATTCAGGCGATAATAGATCTTACCTGTAAATAAAGAGGTCTCAAATTCAATCACTACTGCTTCCCTTTCCCAAAAAAAAAAAATGATACTATAAAGATTTCTATATAACTTTTAATACTAATCAGTAATCAGGTTAGTAAATATAGAAGAAAAAAAAACTCACGTAAAATGAAGGTCAAATAGCTTGCAAATTACTGGACTTTTGCCAAATTATGATTTTGCACACCATTAAAATCTAAGGATTTTTAAAATAAAATGAAATGCTTACAACCTTTTTTCTTTTTAAAATAGAAATTATACTATCAATTCAATAATTTTATGATATTATGTTCTTTCAAAAATATTCAGGCGATAATAGATCTTACCTGTAAACAAAGAGGTCTCAAATTCAATCACTACTGCTTCCCTTTCCCAAAAAAAAAAAAATGATACTATAAAGATTTCTATATAACTTTTAATACTAATCAGGTTAGTAAATATAGAAGAAAAAAAAACTCACGTAAAATGAAGGTCAAATAGCTTGCAAATTACTGGACTTTTGCCAAATTATGATTTTGCACACCATTAAAAGATTATGCATGACAATTACTCAACTTTTGATTTATACGCTAATAACGTGATATATTAGCGACCTATGTATCATTAATTATTAAGAGATATATTTTTATAATTTTAAATATTTTACTCCCTCCGTCCCATTATTGTTGGCCTGTATTTCTTTTTGGGCCGTCCCACTAAAGTTGGCCTGTTTCATTTTTGGGAAATATCCTTCTCTCACAAAAAGTTGTGGGCTCCACCACTTTCTATCTTTTTACCCTTTAAACACCCTTCTCCTTAATACCCGTGCCCAAAAGAAACGTGCCAACAATAATGGGACGGATGGAGTATCTTATTAAGGAGTAGTACTTATGTGATAAAGTTGTTTATCATTTGTGATTAATTATCACTCTGATGGAACGTGTCACGGAGTGTATATATAACTTCATCTCAAACAATCATATCAATGATATAAAACGATGATAGAGCTATGATTTTTGTTTAGAAGGGCCAAATAATAATAATAATAATAATAATAATAATAATAATAATAATAATAATAATAATAATAATAATAATAATAATAATAATAATAATAATAATGTACCCCCTCCCTTCATCCCCAAGTAGAAAAACAATTTATTCGAGAGGAGAATGAGAGAGATTAATCTCAAGGGAAATGAGAGATCTTTTGTTTCACCACAGAAAATTAATTTGATTCTTTCTTATACTTACTTTATTATCGAACTATGAAGTCTGAATTCGGTGCAAAGGAAGAGGGTTACGAGATAGAAATCAATTTCAGCATCATCGTCGGACAGTAGTTATGATTTATCAATGTCACTATTTCGATTAATTATGGTTAATATGAAAATCATGACATTCTAATATTCTTGTCAGTAATCAGGTTTACAGCTTATATTCATAAAAACTAATTTGATACTTTTGCATCGATAAAACCTAGTCAAATGATTAAGTTGAGACATCATAAATCTCTTATTAAGCAAGATGTCTATGATTTCAAATTCCATTAAGATTGTGATTTGTCTTGCAATTTTATACTACCTCTATCCACGATAAATGTGGTCCGAAGGGAGTAGGTTTTAAGAGTGTAGAGTGAGAGAGATAGATACATGTATTGTGAGTGGAGAATGAGACTCATATTTATTGTGAGTGGAGTCATTTCCATTTAAAGAAAGACGACACTTATTGTGGACAGACGAAAAAAGAAAAAAGACCACACTTATCGTGAACGGAGATCTAGAGTATGATTTTATGTCTAATTTATACCAGTTTGTTGGTATTGTTATAGTACCGTGGTTTATACTCCCCCGTCCCCCAAAACGGTGGTGTATATTTGATTTGTTGTGGGGTATAAAATATTAATTAAACTATACTAATCTGGGACGGAGGGATTATATAAGAATTGTTTGTAATATATGTTTATGACCAATTCAACTTTGACTGAATGTGGAAAGTAGATAAAGATATACGAAACTACTCCACGAAATATATGCTTTTGTAGGAGTTCCATATCGCACCATTTAGTCAATATATTTGCCAAATCATAAAAAAGATAATCAGAATGACCCATACGTGTGACTTCAAGGATAATTAAAACCTTACGATAAAGATTTGAGTTATATTCTATCAATAAAAAAAGAGTGGCTTATAATGACGATTCTTATTATTAGTTAGTTGGGGGGTCTTGGTTAGATTAGGACATCAGAACAGGTGATGATTCTTAATGTAAATCCAAGGGCAAGGAAATCTCTCACAGCCGTTAGAGCATCTCCAGCCCGTCTCTATTCTTGTGCAGAAAGGCAAAAATAGAGCAAAAAGGCTTTCCAGTCCTGTGCTATTTCTTGTTCTACTTTTGTGATTTGAACAGTGTTATTCTAAGTTTGGAGCAACACTGTTCATTACTCTATCACTATTTATTTTTCTTTTAATATGTTTAACAATTATGTGGGATAAAAATAATGATTTTAATTATATAAAACACTTAAATATAAATTCTCACCTTACACCAACAAGAGATTTTAATTATATGAGATTTGAACTTTTTTTTTTGTGATAGTGTTGGACGAGTACTCTTTTTTCTACTCATTTCATGGGTTGTAATGAGGCTCATTCATCGAATCTACTTTGTATGAGGATTATTATGTTTGTAAATTTATTTATTTGTAGTTTTTTTTTCGTATGTTAATATAATTACTTCATGTTATTATTTTTCATTAATTGACAAGATTATTCATATTTTCAAGATTAAACAAAAAAAACAGAATATTCTAAAAATATTCTATTTTTTGTAAAATATAGGACAGACTGTTGGAAATAACTTATCATTTTTATTGTATTTTTATGCTAAAAGCCTAAAACTATTGTATTTTGGTGCAAACTATTGGAGATGGCCATATATGGTGAGTTATGGTTGAGATTTTCCGTGATGTCAACTTTTCAATTAAAGTTTTCCGTGACTCGCGCCAAATCCAAAAAATGGAAAATCGAAACTGGTCCCTTTTCTTTTTTTTGAGAAAGAAACTAATCCTTTTTATTTACAGCTGAAGATATTATATAAATTAGGAGATTATATTACTAACCCCACACTATTGAACATATAAAATAACAGTCCAAAAATTTATAGAAATTTATCTATTATTGAACATATGTCATTTGTCAAGCCTAGATGTACTATGCATGTTTGATTGACAGTATGAGATGAAGCGTGATATGTTTGAATGTGATATCTTTTATCGATAATATACTCATCTTATAGGGGTGATTAGGGTGTATAATATATAGTATGTATATATATGACATCTTAATTGTCTAGTTTGGTATAAAGTATACGTCATTTTTATAAAGTTTGGGCCCATATATATTATACTGATTTTTGTTGTTATGTGTACCATATATGAGGTGTTATACATAATACTGCAAGAAATTGTACGAATAACTTAATATAATTTTACCATTATAACATAATCATTATGTGTTGCAGAGAATTTAACACATCATACCAAATAAAATATTAATTCTTTATAAGTATAAGACATCTTAGTCAAACACATTAAATCTCACATAGTACGTAGCAAACGAGGCATAATGTATCAATATTATGTTTGGCTAGAAATATTATTAGGGCTAGTTTGATACGAAGTATGGGATAAGGCTTGATATGTTTGACTGAGATGTCTTATAAATATAAAGAATTAATATTCCATTTGGTATGATGTATTAAATTCTCTGCAACACATAGTAATTATAGTACTCCCTCCGTCCCGCCGAATATGGCTCATTTCTTTTCGGCACGGAGATTAAGAAAAAGGGAATTATGTGTAATAAAGTGTTAATAAAGTAACTTTTTAGTTAATAAAGTGTTTTTTTGGTCAACAATGTACGGCTAAAGTGCTTTTTTAGCTTAAAGTAAGCTCTAATTCTTTCCCAAAAAAGAAACATGCCATATTCGGTGGGACGGCCCAAAATGGAAAATATGTCATAGTCGGTGGGACGGAGGGAGTAATTTATTGTTATAATTAGTTACAGTATTATTTATACCACCTCATAGGTAGTATACATAACAACAAAATTAACTATTATTCATACGGGCCCGAACTTTATAAAGGGTCGTATACTTCGTACCAAACAAGATATTAAGGTGTCATAGACATATTATACACTTTAATCACCCCTACCAAACGAGCCCTTAAAGTATCTACAACAGATAAGTGAGTAAATTTATAGTAGTTCAGTCTAATATATGGTATATATAATTAGTTGCAATTCATGTATCCCATCTGTTTTGTAACACCCTACACACCCCAAATACATACTGGATGTTTTCGTCTTCAAAATCTAGCCATGGTTCCCTTCCTAAGTTTTAATCATTATTTCACGAAAGAATACCAGAAAAAACATTATCCCTTTCGTTTATGCAGTACAATGTACATCTAGACATTAGAGCGTCCCTATATTGTCAGTCTGTCACGTGTCTACAATAATCGATCACTTTACACCATTTACATAACAAATTATTTAGAAAAAGCCCACTGCCCAATAGCGAGAAATAATCCCTACTTTCATGATTCGATACAAACAAGTTTGCTTTTTATATGTCTATATATATATGATATGATGCTGATAAAATGATAAAATATTTTAGTAGACTAATATATACAAAAGTAATAAATAAGTTGGAACGAGCCCAATTCTAAAAAATACAACGAATTTGATGAGGATTCTAGTACTAAAAAGATTATCCCATCTTTATAGTGTAAAACTACAAATATCTCATCCCTTCATGTGGATAAGTAAGCTCTTAATTTTATCAATATATTTTCACATTTATGCAAATTTATGATAATATTATTAATATCTTTTCGGAAGAATACTAACTAATTTGAGCCTCTAATCTCACACAAAATCCAGATTTTAGGCGCGTTCACGACGAGAAGATCATTGTCAACCGCTTATCTCACACACATGATCAATATATAAATTCCTAATATTTGCATTTTTTTCTTAATGATATTGGAATCCGGCATATATTTTAAAGATTGCTTGATGAACTAGTGAAGTTGCTGCTCTTATATGGAAAACATAAAAATAAAAGAAAAACAAATTCAGTCAACAAAGGCCAAATTGCCAATATAAACCCCAATATTTCAAGATTTCAACCAAAATTACACAACATTTCAAAATGTTCACAAAGTTTGAGAATAAATGTGTAAATTTTTTAAATGTCTAGTTATTTTTGTTAAAGACTCGAAAGATTCAAGTTCTTTCGGCTCACAAATTAGCTCTTGACATTTTCCACGTGAGACTTTAAACTTTGGTAGGTCACATTAAGTGTCAAATCTTGCCTACATATCATTTTTGTTAATAGAAACAGCAAATATTAGGAATTTATACGTAATTATGTAAAATTGTTATTTTCAATTATCAATGACAATTACGCATATTTAGAATCGGGGTATTAAAAATCAAATTATATCTTGTAATTCCACCATTCAAAATTTCAAATATCTATCATGTCTTGATGCCGTTCATTGCGCCGTGTATAATTTGATAAATATTAAATAAATTGAAAATAAGAAAAATCGTCTTTTTCGGTACCCAATGCTACCTAGGGCTGTAAACGAGTCGAGTCGAGCCGAGTATTGGTCTGCTCAAACTCGACTCGATTAAATATTCGCTTGCTCGAGCTCGAGTCGAGTTTCTGCCATCGTGATCGAGCTCGACTCGATCCAAAATTAGCAAGCTCGAGTTCGACTCGTCAAATACTCGATAACGTGGTATTCGAGCTCGAGCTCGAGCTAGACTCGTCAAGAACTCGATTATATTTAAATTCTGCTCAATACATGTTAATCGAACTCGAGCTCGAGCTCGCTTAAAGCTATTTTTTTAATTTTATGTACAAAACTCGATTATTAGACTCGCGAACAAGCTCGACTAAAACTCGGTTTGTAGACTCGCAAACATACTCGATTGTAGGCTCGCGAACATGCTCGATTAAATACGAGCCGAGCATGTTCGCGAGCCTGTCGAGTCGAGCAATATGATGCTTGAACTCGGCTCGATAAACTTATCGAGCTCGATTTCATGCTCGAACTCGACTCGATTAATTATCGAGTCGAGTGCCGAACGAGCTTTTTTCGAGTCGATCGCCGAGTAGCTCACGAACGGCTTGACTCATTTACAGCCCTAATGCTACCCCTAAAATATGGACATGGACCTAAAATATGGGTTGCAAAGTGTAATTAACCATTTAGTAAAATTGACGGACCAAACTTACTATCAAAACATAGTCACAGTGCCGCCTCGTCGGTGATTGCTCCCATGAGCTTCAAAACCCTTGAATAATTTTGAGTTCAAATTCAGGCCAAAAATTGCGTATTCAAATTCTCCGCTGTGTGGTATCAATCTTGAAATTGAAAGTATTGTTGGAAAATTCATGTCCATATCTTTCAAGGCATATAAATGGGTATTGTCAACGGAAATTACAGGAATTTTTCTTAAAATCTTCCTCACACGCTGTTCTGAAAAAAAGTTTTGATCCACTATTTTTTTTAATGTATGAAAATCCCAGTAGAATTGAAAATAAATCTATATATATATATATATATATATATATATAGGGATGGGTTACTATAAAAATTATTCCTCCCGTGAGAACTTGAGAACATGCTTAAATCAATATATATTTATGCTTAAATCAATATATAATCATGCTAATGAGATTCATGCTTTTTGTGTAAACAATTGTGCTTATATAAAATCATGCTTAAATCTATATATATTCATACTTCGAATAATGACAACCATAGATCATACAAAGATAACGGTTCAGATTGATTTCTAGTTCCCACACTAAGAATAGTTTCTATATGAACCAATCCCTATATATATATGTATAGAGCGCGGATCAAATAAGAACACTTTATTAGGTGAGAAATAAGAACAAAAACCTGAGAACGGATCCTTGTTGATCTACGATAATGTTGTGTCAATTTAATTACTCTAATTTATGCATTTAAATGCTAATGCATTAAGTTATTGTAGTTTATGCATTAAAATATTTATGCATTTAGTTTCTGCATTTTATGCATCTCCAATGTAATAAAAATGTATTGTTCTTACGTTCTCATATAAGATGTGTTCTTAGCGTATCCGCTTGAGGTATATATATATATATATATATATAGTTACTATAGTAACTCATCCATATATATATATATATGTTGGAAAATAGGTTAATATATATATATTTAAATTAAGATGATATATTCCTAATCTACGTCGTTAGTAGATAAACGTACTATACTTATGTTCTCAAAACCTATTTCCGGTAAGTGAGAAATAAGATGCCAAAGTTGGATGTTGGTGTAGGGGAGGACATTTTATTTTTGAAGATGTTCTTGTCCCACATGGAAAAAATAACAATGTAGTGACTTGTATATATAGAGTTAAGCATATGGGCTTAATAACTTGTGTGCTAGGAGAGAGGGCTTGCCCTCGCGCGCGCACACACTACGCCGCCGCGGCTGCGGTGGGGGGTCGGGTTTAGGCCCGAGGACTTTGGATCTTGGCAATTGGTGCTTTGGATGGTGTTTGGGTCAAAACTATTCTTTTTGGGCCAAAAATCTAAGACCGTTGGGCTTGTTCGCTTTAAACCCTTACCAGCCTAGCCGTTTCGATTTGAGTGTGTATTCTGCACATGCAGAAATGTATATGGACATATATATGCTTGTAACTGTCGAATTGATTGTGATCAATTCTGTAACATCCTCAACAACTATAACTTTTGAATTCATGGCTGTGAATGCACTCTTCATGGTGCTTTAATTCCCACATGCTTGAGCTGCCTATATATAGGAGCATATACAACATACTTAGACATCCGAAAATTTGCTGCATTTTCCTCCTCTCGAGCATTCTGTATTTTAGTTTATACCTGCTCAGTTCTCATCTGAAATCCAGTTCATCGGAGCTCGATTATCGGTGGTGCTGCTACAACCGAGACGAAGCCATTTTACCTTTGGGAAAAGAACGTCGAATCTGAGAGAGCACTACCCGGGGCGTTATCCTTCTTGCGGAAAGAGATTACCTCGACTCGGCTATTCACTGGTTTTGTTTACTTAATTACTAGCATATTCATTTTCTACTTTCTTGTAATTTCTGATCATCTTCTGTTCTAGTACAGATTTTGTTTTATTTTTTCTCTTGTAAAAGTACGAACACGTACCGGGTGTGTAACAATCGCAAGAAGGATAAACTGCTCTACGTTACTTGTTCATGTTTCAAGGGAGATTAGTTCTTGGACTTTATAATTTTGACTTAATTTTTTCGAAAACCTTAATACCGTTGCTTGGAAATGGCGTCAACTGTCCCTGCTATCGCCGCTGCCACTTTTGGTCCCTCTGCCTCCGCTACCATGGACTCAATTGTCTCCGCTACCATAGGCTCCACCACCTCTGCCACTGTTGGAGCTTCGGAGTCAGTCACCATTAGATCAACCGTTTCCAACACGGTTGGTTCAACCACTTCGAATCCTAGTGGATTCATCGGAGGTCAATCTTCTGCTATGGCTCCTTTGCAAATGTCAAGGACGTTGGGGTTAGCCGAGAAGCCTCCAATCTTCTCGGGGAAGAACTTCAAGCATTGGCAACACAAGGTGTTGTTTTACCTCACTACCGTAGGGTTTGCCGGATTCTTAACGGAGGACGACAAACCGACAACACCAAGTGAAGAAGAGACGAGCTTTGAAGTTCGTTCCAATTTTGCTAATTGGTACCAATATGATTTCCTTTGTAAAAATACTGTTTTAACGTATTTAGACAATAGCCTGTATGGCGTGTATTGCAATGTAAAGACTTCCAAAGAGTTGTGGGGGTCACTAGAGAAGAAATATCAAGTGGACGAGGCGAGCACGAAGAAGTTTGTAGTAGCCAAGTGATTGGACTACAAGATGGTCGATTCTCGACCGGTGATGGAACAAGTGGAGGAGTGACGAGGCCGTCGTTAGCACTCGACAAAATAAATTTGTAGCCTGTGCCCACAGCTATATAGATAGCGGTAAGTACAGGGTCGATCCACAGGGAGTTGATAGTATCTTTCTCTTGCCTCTTTTCACCGGTGTTGCTAAAGGTTTTGGTTTTGGTCACAGTACCCTTCGTGGGCAATACGCAATAAAATAAATAACTGAAACTAAACAGAAGATTGATCAATAGATAAAAGTAACCTGGTCTGGACTTGACTAATTAAATATGAACGTTACTCGGTCATCGGTGCAAATATATTTACTACATGTTCATATCATTGGTTATAGGATTTGAATGCCGGAGTCCCTTTTTACTCGTCACGCCCCCAACAAACCCTTCCCTTATCTATCCTTACTTATTTGGCGATGCACCGCCGGCTCTCTACTCTGGGAAATACCTCTGTCGGAGTCATCGTTCAGTCTCTTGCCCAGAGAGCATTAATAACTAGAAAGACCCAAAAAGGAATAATCACGTCTTGCCTAGCAGGTCAAGACACCTTCCGCCCATGTCAGTCAATCTCAACCAAGAATAATTATGGAAAATTCTCCTAACCTCTTGATTAATTTGTGATCTAAACTACTCAATTAATTAGTGATCAGTTAATTAACCAATTGCCAAGATCATATTAAATCAGACTTAACACTTCAGGAATACTCGCATGTAGTTATTAAGCATAGATTAGACCTCTCGAGTTAATTAGTTCATATTCAATTCATCGTTGTCCAAACCTGTCACAGCCCCAAATCCCGAGGGACGGCTAAGCCGGGGTGTGACTAGGGGTTGGAATTAAGAAGCGGGAAAGAAGGGAGAATCAACGAATAAAGGCGATGATATCATTATTGAACAATGATACAATATCAAAGTGTATGGAGTTATCCAAAGTGAGACAATCTCGAAGGATTTCTCGATATAAAAGTTCAGTAGATCTAGGGTTTTTAGTACACAGTACTAAACCGAATATCACATGATATGAAACATCATAATGTCTTGCAGCGGAAAAAGACGTAGATTGACTTCACGTATGAAGACATGAAGTCAGGGCTTTACCAGCTTTACTGATGTAAACAATAACTCAAAACATCCGCCGTCACTCGTCGCACATTTAGAAAACATATGCAGGGCTGAGTACAACGTACTCAGTGAACACTTGCCAAAACATATACTAGATTTTATAGATTAATCATGCATCTCCACAGTAACACACATGGTTTTTTCAGAAAAAGCCCGTGTTTACTAAATCATTTTCGTACTTGCTTATCCACTTTATTTATTCAATTAAAACCATATCTGAAACAACGCCGGGGAAGGTGGCCACCTTCCGCGAACGCAACTCACCGTGGATGATCGCCCCTCAACAGGGTCCATACTCGCGGCTACCGTGTACACTAATTCTGGAAAGCACCCTTTTGACTAACTCAGAATCCGATCGATTATAACAGTTGGCGAACCAACACAGATAGGCATAAGAGAATCTATAAAACAATTCTTTTATGCATGATAATCACTTTAAAACATACTTTTAAAGCATTTCGAAAACAGAGCAAAGCTCGAGTTATTTGATATATAGAAAAGCCCACCTCAACAGTTTACAGAACGAATTACCAAGCTTCCGTCTTCCGTCCTTTCTTCTATGCACGATCCTTTTATCGTAAATAAACAAATCTTAGTAAATTGGTCCAGACGGAATTTAAACTATAACGGACTCAATAACTTGATTAATCTTTTAAGGCTTTGGCATTTTATTAATATAATAAAATGACATTTTAAGAGTTTTCAAGTTGGGTTACAACTTGACTTTTACTCGAAGCTTAGAATGTTCATAACGAAAGTCAATGATTAATATTGACTTAAAAGTTTTCAAGAAATCAAATAAATTGATTAAACTTGAACGAAATTAGAATTTGGGAAATTTTGCACAACTGTAGCAAATTAAAACTTAAATACAGAATAGTGTATTTCGAATCTGAGAATGGGCAAGGCATCATTGGAAAGCCTGTGAATGTATATTTTAACGCCCAACTTACGGATCTTGAAAATATTAAACGGGTCAAAAATTATACACGATTTAATAGAGGGTGGTAGATAAATTAGTATTTTAATTAATTAATTTAAGCCCGGCCCAACTCTCTGCCCACTTAATTAATTAATTCGGCCCAGTTGATTACCAAGGTCCAGCCCAGAGAATTAATTTATAGCCCAACCCTTATAAAGCAATTTGGCCCGGTTTAAAATTACAACTCAAGCCCACATTTTAAATCAATTCTTATTTTCTTTTCTTATTTTCTTTTCTTAAACCACATATCTCCCTCTCTCTCTCACAATTCTCTCGTTTCTCTCTCTCTACTCTCGCATCTCTCTCTCTGCTCTCTTCTCTTTTCATTTTTTTTCTCCTTCTTCCCACAGCAGCCGCCGCCCCTTCTCTTCTCCGGCGCACTTCGCCGCCCCCGCCGCCGCGTCCGATGTCACCGTCCCCACGGCTCCGCCTCATTTCCTCTCTCTCTACATCTGTCTTTCTCTCTCTGGGCTCGACAGCAGCAGCACCGCTGCCATCTCCCTGCGGTTCCGGCGAGCTCCGCCGCCGTCTCCATCTCTCTCCCACCTCCCTCTTTGTTTTTAACCACAAACCTCAAAATCAAAAACCCTAGATCCCTAATTTGAGAACCCCCAAATTTCTGAAATTCACTCCTCTTTTGCTCTTGACTCCGGCGAGAGAATCACCGCCTCCGTGAGCCCGTAGCCGGAGCGTGGATGACAGCAGCAGCCGTAGCCGCCTCCGCCGCCACCGCTGACCTCCAGCAGCCCCCTGCCGCCGTGCCCTGCCGCCAGCAGCTCCACCGCCGTCGCGCCGTGGCTCGTCGCCACCACCTTCACCATGGTAAGCTCTCTGCCACCCTTCTTCTATTTTCTTTAATTTTATTTTATTTTTAGTTTTAATTAATTAATCTTTTTTTTTATAAAAAAAAAATCCGGTGAGATGCCGGATTCCGGCAACCCCACCGGGTTCTGCCTCTGATGGACAGCAGCCACCTCCAGCAGCCGCCTGTCCCGCTGTCTCCCTTTCAGCCAAGCAGGCAGCAGCCCGGAGACCCCACCTCCGCTGCCGCCGTCCTCCTCCTTCACGCGCCGCTGTGGTGCCGTTGCTCACGTCAGTCCGATGACTCGATTATTCGAGATCAATAAGAACAGGGCAGGTTCTAAACAAATTATTCTTGATCTTGATTTTGAGTTTAGGATGTTGTGAGCTTATAGAATTTGGATCAGTTGAAGTGAGGTTAAGATTTAACATTTACAGGTTATGATTCTTGGTTCGAGCTGTGGTTTCTTCTTGGGTTAATGATCATGCTTGTGTTTATTGAATGATAGAATAGATTACTGCAATTTATTCTCTTATTTGCTTATGATTTCGGTTTGGAGTTGATTATGAGAAATAAACAGAGCTTCTATTTGCTAGACAAAGTTTGGAAATTTGAGTTTTGGACTTACGGTTGTTAGTCTGGTGGATGAATGATTTGTGAAAAGAGCTTCTGTGCTTTGTTATCTTGTGACTGCAAAAACCCCCAGAAGAGCTTCTTCTTCCTTTTCTTTTTCTTGGTTGTAAATTGTGTTTTCGGATGTGAGAATGATTCATTCAGGGGTCATGTATTTAAGCTACTATTATTACTCTGTAATTACTTCCGAAATGATGAGCTATAGATTCACTGCAGATTTCATTTAATCAGATGTAATTGGAATTCACAACTGTTAATTAGATACTTTTACTTTCATTTTCATGTGCTTCATAATAATGGGCTTGAAATTTAATTAAGCTTGTGGGTTACAAATAAAAGAAAAGGGTTTTGGGCCTAATTCACAAAAATTATTACTTGGCCCATTGAAATTATATACACACTATTTACTTTTATCGAATTATGGATTAATAATTATAATTCGATCCGATACTCTCCTCCGGAGTTTGAAAATATTTGGTTGTAATAACTTAAGAATGCAAAAGCCTTAGTTAATTAAATAAAATTAATGAAGCGCTATACTAGAAAAATCGGGGTATTACAAAACCAGGTTAAACAAACTTAGCTAGACATAATTGAATTAACAAAAGCAAAAGAGATAAAAGAAAACATACTTGAATTGCAATAAAACATAATCTGGACGTCTTGGGCAACGGCAGACTCCAACGTCGCCGGAAAGAACATGAACGAAAATATAAAAGATGCTAAACTAAAACTGAGTCGAAGCTCTAAACTAAGAACGAGTAAAAACTATGATAAAAACGTAAGAATGAGTAAAAACTAAGATAAACACGCGCTCTCTTTGTGCATGGTTTAAAGAAGTATTTATAGAGGCATGTGTAGGGTTTCTGACAGGCCCAGCCCAGATTCGTGGGCTTGGCCAAGAGCTGCCTTCTGCTGCAAGACTTTCATTCTTTAGTCACTGTCCAGATTTGTTTTCCTTCTTTAGCGCTGCCCAGATTCGCTTTCCTTCTTTAGCGCTGCCCAGATTCGTCCATCCTTATGTTCAAAAGATTTGATGCAATCTGAATCTATATGGATAAGGAAGGATTGACTCGGTTGATTTCCTTCCTTATTTGCTTCTTTGGATAAGATTGATTCATACCTTGCTTAAGTGCAAGCTCTGGATTGTCAACGGACTTCCGTTGGGCAACTTCATGTGTTGGGCAAAACGACTCCGCTGAGCAGCGACACTTTTCATGCTAGCGATGTTCTTCAAGCTCAGGTTTCTCCAGCTACTCATTGCCTCATATCTGCAATCTTGGCCTTTTTCACGGAAAACATCCTCATACTGCCCCAATGCACCTGTCTTGTCCGGAACGCACATGTTGCCCAAATAGTGCCCTCCCAGACACGAAAAATACACAAAACACTAGACAAAGACACGATCTAGACACCTTAAACACACACAAAAATGTGTTAAAATATGGACTCATCAAGGAGTTTCAGACTCTGACCCATAATGTTCAATCCGAAGGGATGACCCTACCGGATGCGCTCTCTGTAGCGGTGATGATTGAAAAGTTGCCTCCTAGTTGGAGGGATTTTCAAAACTACTTGACGCACAAGCGCACAGAGAAGTCTGTTGAGAGCTTGGTGATGAAGCTTCAAGTGGAGGCTCATGTGAGAAGCCGTGATCAAAAGGCCAAAGCTCCAATGGAGGCTAAGGCTAACTTGACCGAGGGAACTACTTTCAACAAGCGTTCTCGGCCGAATGCTAACAACAAAGGCAAGGGAAAGCAAGTGGGACCATCGAAGTTTGGTGGCAATTGCTTCAATTGTGACAAACCGAGTCATATGGCTAAGGATTGCAAGAAGCCAAAGAAAAAGAAGGTCAAGAACTATGCTCACAATATTGAGAATGACTTCGACAAGTGGGATCAAGATGATTTTTTGGCTGTGATCTCCGAGGTGAATCATGTTGAGAACCCGAAGGCTTGGTTTGTTGACACTTGTGCTACCGTCCATGTTTGTTCAAACCGTAGCTGTTTCTCAACGTACATGGAAGTTGGAGAAGAGAAGAAAGTTCACATGGGCAATTCAAACACCTCAAAGGTTATTGGTAAAGGCAATGTGGTGTTGAAGATGACCTCTGGAGTGGAGATAACTTTAAGTGATGTGCTACATGTCCCAGACATCCGTAAGAATTTAGTGTCAGGCTCTATCCTAGTTAGAAATGGTTTTCAACTAGTGTTCCAGTCTAACAATGTTGTGGTAAAAAAGAAAGATAAGCCCATTGGTAGAGGTTTTGAAACCGATGGGCTTTTCAAGCTCAGTGTAATGACGGTGATCAATCCACCACAATCAAGTGCTAATGGAAATGCTTCTACTTCTTCTTACTTGGTTGAGTGTTCTGATTTATGGCATTATAGACTTGGACATGTGAATCTAAATGCTATAAAAGAATTAGTAAATGTGAAGTTTGTGTTGTAGCCAAAATGGCTAAGTTACCGTTTAATTTGGTAGAACGAAACCTCTAGAGTTAATTCATACCGATGTATGTGATATAAAGTTTGTGCAAACTAAAGGTGGTAAAAAGTATTTTATTACATTTATCGATGATTGCACGAGGTATTGTTATCTTTATTTGTTGAGAAATAAAGATGAGGCTATTGAAGCTTTTAAGAACTTCAAAAATGAAGCCGAAAATCAACTAAGTTGTCAAATTAAGATGGTTCGAAGTGATAGAGGTGGAGAATATGTAGCTCTATTTGAAGAATTATGCAACGAAAGTGGTATAATTCATCAAACGACAGCTCCTTATTCACCACAATCAGATGGCGTTGCTGAACGTAAAAATCGAACACTTAAGGAGATGATGAATGCTTTGTTGATTAGTTCAGGGTTACCTCAAAATATGCGGGGAGAAGCTGTTCTTACAGCTAACTATATCTTGAACAAGATTCCACTCAAAGGGAAAAACGTGACTCCCTATGAGCTGTGGAAAGGTAGAAAACCTTCTTATAAATACCTTAAAGTGTGGGGGTGTTTAGCTAAGGTTGAAGTGCCGTTTCCAAAACAAGTTGCAATTGGGCCTAAAACGGTTGATTGTATCTTTATTGGTTATGCACTTAATAGTAGTGCTTATCGTTTTCTAGTACATAAATCGAAGATATCCGATGTGCACGTCGGAACAACGATTGAGTCAAGGAATGCAATATTCTTTGAAAATATCTATCCGAATAAGGAAAAGATTGATCAAAGCTCTAAGAAGAGATTTGAAGAAAAAGCTACAAGTTCTAAATCTGTAGCCGAAGCTACAAGTTCTGAACCTGTGAGTGAAGCCACGAGTTCTAATCCGATATTTTTTGGACCGCCTAATAGGAAAAGACCGAGATCTAATCCTGTGGATATAGAACCGAGATGTGGTAATAGAGTTAGAAAGGTAAAAATATTTGGACCGGATTACGTTGTCTTAATGTTAGATGGTGAACCGGTGACGATCAAAGAGGCTTTGTCTGGTCCTGATGCAGCTCTTTGGAAAGAAGCTATCGATAGTGAAATTGATTCTATTATACAGAATCATACTTGGGTGTTAGTAGATCTTCCACCTGGGTGTAAAGCTTTAGATTGCAAATGGATCCTAAAGAAAAAGTACAAAGTTGATGGAACTATCGATAAATACAAATCCAGACTTGTTGTACAGGGCTTTAGACAAAAAGAAGGACTTGACTTCTTTGATACCTACTCGCCAGTGACGATGATCATATCTATTAGGATGCTTCTCGCTATTGCTGCTTTGCACAATCTTGAGATTCATCAAATGGATGTGAAGACTGCGTTCTTGAATGGTGAGTTGGATGATGAGATCTATATGAAACAACCCGAGGGTTTTGTGGTACCTGGGCAAGAGCACAAGATCTGCAAACTCAAACAGTCATTATATGGATTGAAGCAAGCGCCTCTTCAGTGACACTTGAAATTTGACGAAGCTATGTTGTCAAATGGTTTCAAGATCAATGAATATGACAAATGTGTCTACATTAAGAATCGAATAACGGATACATTATAGTCTGTCTTTATGTAGATTACATGTTGATAATGGTAGTAATTCACGTGTGATCAGAGAAACAAAGCACATGCTAAGTAGACATTTTAGCATGAAAGATATGGGTTTGGCTGATGTGATTCTTGGAATTAAAATTCTAAGAGCACCTGAAAGAATTACTTTGACACAATCTCATTATGTTGAGAAAGTATTAAAGAAATTTAATGCTTTTGATAAGCCAATAGCAAAGACTCCTTGGGAGCTTAACGTTCACTTGAGTAAAAATAAGGGAGATCCTGTTGCTCAAGAGGAGTATGCTAAGATCATTGGGAGTTTGATGTATATCACAAACTGCACCCGTCCTGATTTAGCATGTCCGGTGAACAAATTGAGTAGGTTCACGAGTAATCTAAATAAAGAACATTGGAAAGCTCTTGAACGAGTTCTGAGATACTTAAAGTATACTCATAATTTTGAAATTCATTATACTAGAGAACCTCTTGTACTTGAAGGCTACGTCGATGCAAATTGGATATCTGACGCGAAGGACTTGTTTTCAACGAGTGGCTATGTGTTTACTATTGGGGGTGGTGCTGTATCGTGGAAATCTATGAAACAGACATGTATAGCTAGATCCACCATGGAATCAGAATTCATAGCTTTGGATAAAGCTGGTGAAGAAGCCGAGTGGCTTAAAAATTTCCTCGAGGATATTCCATGTTGGGTGAAACCTGTGTCTCCAGTGATGATTCACTGCGATAGCCAAGCAGCTATTGGACGAGCACATAATGGTTTGTATAACGGTAAGTCTCGACATATTCGTCGCAGACACAATACGGTGAGACACTTGATCACGAGTGGGGTTATCTCGATTGATTATGTAAGATCAATAGATAATCTAGCGGATCCGCTAACTAAAGGATTACATTGAGATCAAATGTATAAGCTGTTAAAGGGAATGGGATTAAAATCCACATCTCAATGATGATTATAGTAGAAACCCAACCATGATAACTGGAGGATCCCAAGAACTTGGTTCAATGGGACAACAAAGCTATAAGAGTCAGTGTGAATGAAACACTCAAATTCACCTATTCCCTGACAATAATGAGTATTTGAGAACCTGCTTGTGGTGAGGCTAAGTCTTTGATTTTTAATGATTCTTGGACAGTTCAAGGAAGTGAAGTATAGCAAGATATTTGAGAAAGAATCAACTATGTAAGTGTGAAGTGTGGGCCACTTCGACGATGCACTTATGAATCCAAAGGGTGTTCCAGGGCCTGTAATGGACAAAAACCTGAGAACGGATGAGGATTGAGATAATGTTGTGTCAATATTGTTGACTCGGCATACACCAAGTAGGACTAGTTCAAGGCATCACGTCCACTAGGCTGCCGGTATACTCGATGATGTTGACTATGAAAGGTTCAAGGTAACAAGCCACCTATCCAAATGCAATAGCGTATCTTGAGGATTGGGTTAAGTGTCTGCATACATTTGCATACGGCTGTATCACTCATGTGGGGGATTGTTGGAAAATAGGTTTATATATTTAATTTATTTTATAAATTAAGATGATATATTCCTAATCTACGTCGTTAGTAGATAAACGTACTATACTTATGTTCTCAAAACCTATTTCCGGTGAGTGAGAAATAAGGTGCAAAAGTTGGATGTTGGTGTAGGGGAGGACATTTTATTTTTGAAGATGTTCTTGTCCCACATGGAAAAAACAACAATGTAGTGACTTGTATATATAAAGTTAAGCATATATGCTTAATAACTTGTGTGCTAGAAGAGAGGGCTTGCCCTCGCGCGCATACACACACACACACACGAGGACGACGACGCCGCGGCAGCGGGCGGGTCGGGGCCGAGGACTTGGATCTTGGCAATTGGTGCTTTGGGTGGTGTTTGGGTCCAAACTATTCTTTTTGGGCCAAAAACCTAAGACCGTTGGGCTTGTATTCTGCACATGCAGAAATGTATCTGGACATATATATGCTTGTAACTGTCGAATTGATTGTGATCAATTCTGTAACATCCTCAACAGCTATAACTTTTGAATTCATGGCTGTGAATGCACTCTTCATGGTGCTTTAATTCCCACATGCTTGAGCTGCCTATATATAGGAGCATATACAACATACTTAGACATCCGAAAATTTGCTCCATTTTCCTCCTCTCGAGCATTCTGCATTTTAGTTTATACCTGCTCAGTTCTCATTTGAAATCCAGTTCATCGGAGCTCGATTGTCGGCGGTGCTGCTACAACCGAGATGAAGCCATTTTACCTTTGGGGAAGGAACGTCGAATCCGAGAGAGCACTACCCGGGGCGTTATCCTTCTTGCGGGAAGAAATTACCTCGACTTGGCTATTCACTGGTTTTGTTTACTTAATTACTAGCATATTCGTTTTCTACTTTCTTGTAATTTCTGATCATCTTCTGTTCTAGTACATATTTTGTTTTGTTTTTTCTCTTGTAAAAGTACGAACACGTACCGGGTGTGTAACAATATATATATGAGGAAGAGATCATATGTAAAAGCCTTTTCCTGTAAGAAATAAGAAGTGATCTGGACCATTGATCTTCGTAGATCTATGGTTGTCATTCACCGGTGCAATTGAACATGAAATGCATTATCGTAACAATGCATTGTATTAAATTTAAAATGCATTATTATGATATTGGATTGTAATAATTTATAAAATACATTATTTTAGTACATAAAATGCATTATTATTTTTTAGGGGAAAAATATTTTGTATGTGACCAACCTTTATATATATATATATTACTCGGTGTACCATTTATCAACAAAAACACGTATGATAAGATGGGAGAATTTTTTTTTTTTTTTGAAACTAATGGGAAGAAAAAGTTAATCTTAGGAATGGAGTAACATATGACACCCACTACCACTAGTCGGAGAGTTGTCCGATCCCCTGAAATTTTCCTCAAAAGTATGCGGTGGACTCGCTTCTCTCTCTCTCTCTCCCCTTCCTCTTTCTATTGGAGCCATCCCCCCATCTCTATGTTTTCTGCTGCTCCTATTTTTAACCGATGAGGAATATGTCCTTATACAATTTCAGAAATAGGGTTCCTACTAATCACATGGTATATTATATAGATGATATATCTACAAATATATTATCTAAAAATATTTTTCGATAGTTTGATTCGAAATGTTTTTATAATATTTCAATCCTTGACACTATTATACATGAACTTTAAATATCATTGGATGTCAAGCCAATTTTGGACCTTTAGTAATTGCTTTATTCAGTATATTGTCCATTTTTGTATTTTTCACAATAAATTTGGTATTACTAATAACTTAACGATGTTCTTTAAATATGATTTAAACATTTCAATCTAGAAAACGTTCGCTTTACCCAACTACACAACTTCAAACGGAATATCTCTATGACTATGTTCTGTTATTGTTCAAAAAATTTGTTTATCTTTTCTATGCAAACAAATGCTATAACTTGTATCGGTCATAACAATATTTGTATTCATAAAATATTGCAGTTAAAGATGACAAATCCCTTACAAATACTATTCATTCAACTAAAATAAAAAAAATGGAAAGAAAGAAATTAAGAAACACCCCCGATTTATAGTATTTTGTAAATTTAAGTTTTGTTTAATGAATACTGATATATTAATGAAAGTATTATGGCACATTATGAGTGTGATCGATCTATAAACCAATCAATTAGGAGCACCCAAATTCTAAAACTTAGTGGGCCACATATTGAATACATGAATTCGATTCTATACTTTCTATTATTATTATTATTATTATTATTATTATTATTATTATTATTATTATTATTATTATTATTATTATTATTATTATTATTATTATTATTATTATTATTATTATTATTATTATTATTATTATTATTATTATTATTATTATTATATAAAAAAGCAGAGCAACATTATATACTATATCAATTTTACCAGTTTTTGCAGTTCAATGAAAAGGAATCGCAATTTTGCGGTGATAACGGGTTATATGGTATGGATGATGGCACACACTAAAAAGAATGTTGCTTAAAGCAGTGGTTGGAATTTTACCTTTTATTAAAGAAAAATTTATTACTAGGTTAAAATTTCTTAACCTGGTTCAATTTTAATTTAAAAATTACTCTGCTCAAACTTTTATTAATTATACTCCCCGTACCATTTCAATGATACTGATTACCTTATATGCTTTTCTCATTTCAATGGTTATATTTAAAATACAAATTTTAATACCCTAAATATATAATAAACACCCTCAATTTAATTCATAAATTACATATTATGCCACAAAAGCTACTTTCCTCATTCTCTCTCCTACTTAGTTTGACAACATTACCCTTCAAAAAATTACTACTTTCTATTTCATACTTTATTAACAACCGTGCCCGGGCCTGTAAGATCATTGAAATTAGAGGTGCAAATATGGAAAACGGGTTTTTGGGTTACCCGTACCCGATCGGGTAACGGGTACCCTATACCCGTAATTTTCGGGTACGGGTAGGGTATGGGTATTAAATTTTCCAAATTTCCGGGTATCGGATATACCCGTTAGGATATCCCGGTCAATACCCGCTCAAATTTTTTTATATTATTTATTTAAAAAAAATTGTTTAGGCAGTAGTTTCAATTCATTTTCAAATTTCGCTGTTTCTTTCATGATTCCACAGACCATAGCAGACATCACAGTTCCATACTTCCATTTCCAAATTTCCTCTGTCCGATTATAGCATCCATACAGTCCGCTCACCATCGCCTCCTCTGACCTCTGTGACCTGTCCACGACGGCCGACACCTTCACACGCTTGCCACCGGCCATCACTCGTCCCGTCGTGGTGTTGCCCATAGCAGATCTCCCCGTCGAGGTTCTTCCTTGCCATAGTCGCCGCCGCAACGCTCCTCCAGCTTCGCCGCCTCTCTCACCCAAGTGTCGTGGATGTTGGTTGGCAGTTGTCACCTACGACCTCTTATTTAATATTAATGGATTTCATTTGTTTGCTACTTTGCTTTGAATATTGAAATATTAATTTGGAATTTTATACTTTATTTGTTATTTGCGTTCTTGAAATTGTCGAAAAATCGAGGTGAAGACACAGTTGGAAAATTGAAAAAATGAGATGTCCCTTTTTTTTTAAACGGGTAGGCCTGGTACCCGTTACCCGGGTCGAGTATACCTGGTCGGGTATTGGATACCCAATTAGTTAAAACGGACGGGTACGGATATTCAATTTTAGCTTATCCGGGTACGGATACCTAGAAAAAATAGGTAGGGTACCCATGGGTACCCGTTTATGCACCCCTAATTGAAATAGGACGGAGAGAGTATGATATTATTGTATTATGTCTTGTTGTTCACGTATACCAATAATGGAAGTTTAATACAACATGAATAATGAGTCAGGGTTGTGAGTGTTCAGCTTTGAAATCAAACCAAAAGTTTATTCTAAATATAACAATAATTCGAATATGTAATAAGTATTGGAAATTTAAAGTTCAGAGTAAAATGTGCAACTTTTAGATCAGTAGTGTATAGTTTGTCTTCAATCAATTGAAACGAATTACATATTTGGAAATACGTTTTCGAATGAAAAAATTCAGTATATTTATTTTCTCAAAAATAATAAATTAGAGAGAATGATAATTAAATATGCCAAGCTATATAGTAAGAAACGCAGACATGGTATGAAGGTGAATAGGCGTTCCATATTAAAATGTATAATTATTTTTATTGGATCGTGAGATTGATACCATGATGTAATGATCTAGCTACATTCTCGTGGACCAAATGATGTCAGATTTTCATAAATGGACACCACAACTCTTCCATTATCATATATATGATCCCACATTTTGCATATCATTTCATCCAACTACAACTTCCATCTATACAAACTATTTGTAATTTTATCTTATTTTTTATTATAGTCTTAAGAAATCTTAGTTATCAACTAGTTCGCTTGAACGTTGATTTTGTTGTGGACTATAGACGGAGAAATATCATTTTACGGAGTGATAGTCTAACTCTCGTCTTGACTTATACTTTTAACATCGTTGTGTTACTCCGCTCGTTTTAAAGAGCAAAAAGAATAAAAAAGGTGTAGATATTTAGTTATGCAATCTGATATGGCTGTGAAAGATATACGTGTAGTTACCCTTGAAAGTGAGGAAAAAATAACAGAATATCTGCAGATTTGCATGTTTTTTGAATGATACTTTATTTTTTGATAGATCATTCCATATACTTTTAGAAAGTGATTCGTCCGATGTTATATGAGGCTACGAAGTAGTTCATCCAAGAAAGACAAGAAGAAAGAATGTTAACTCTAATTAACCCTAAGCAAAACCGGAATGTTAACTCTAATGTTAGCTGCTGCTGCACATTGAGGATTTGCCATTAGGATACATAGCTTGTATGCGAAATAAATTAATTCATGATATTTTTTTTGAGATACAAGTTATTTTTTTTTTGAAGAGAAAGTAACTTTCATAAACTAAGCCAAATCGGCATAGACAGAAAATCCGATTTCCAAATCATTATATTTTGATGTTCAAAAACAAGATTTAATTTGCTAAATTATGAGCTGCCATATTTGCCTCCCGACGAACATGCGAGAAATCAATAATAATATTTCGCTTCGCAGCCACAATAGTCTCATACCATTCATTTGATAATGCATTCGATCTGTCTTTCCAATCTCCGATGATATGGATTGCCATCATGGAGTCTGTGTAGACATGAGTCGAACCAAGATCATGTTTCATACAATAACCTACGATATTATAAATCAATAATTTGCGTATGTTAGCCTAACGGTAGTGTCAAGTGTAATTAATGTCTGTAGTAGAGTGGGAGTAATATTTTTTGTGGACCCAAATCAATTTGAGAGACCTTTTAAATGGACTTTCTATTATTTTAAGGTTAAATTTATAGTTAAGAATGATTTTGAACGAGCTGCGGACTGCTTTAAGCTAGTCAAACGACTCAAACCGTAATTTAGCTGGGCCTTTAAGCCATAAGCCTTAAAAACCCGAGCTTATTGGGCGAAAGTAATATGACCGTTGAGCCTAATCATGTATGAAAACTAGGCCCATCCAAATGGCCCAATTAGAATTGCTTTCCCGCTTCAAATTGAGTTCAGATACCATTTCAAAAAAAGCAGTGTCAGAAAAAAAAAAAAAAAATTATCTTCAGAAAAGGCAACTATGGCGATCGGAGAATTGGAAGGCCACCGGAAGCTCTCCGAAAAAATCGCTACTATTTTCGAAGAAGTTCGTTCTTCGAACGCTACTCACAGACGCAAGCTCAAGGAACTTCTCGTTCTCCGCTCCCCGTCTCCGCCTAAATTCCGTGCGGCGTTTTGCGGTGCCCTAGCACCTCTTTTCAATTTCCAGCGGCGAACCTCATCCTCCGAGCGTATAATCAAGTTTATCTCCGCTTTCGCTTGCTCGCGGAGCGATAAAGACGATTCCGGTGATGAATTTCTGGAGAATTTCTTCAGGTTTCTTCTGGTGGCTGCTACCGCGGCGAATAAGACTGCGAGATTCAGGGCTTGTCAGATTGTTTCTGAGGTGCGTTTGAGTTCTTTTTGCTTGTATTTCCAGTGTTTTTGACAGTTTGAGTATTCGTTGGGTTTTATATATTAAAGATTTATTAAATTTCCTTTTTGTTGGAACGGTTAAGTTCGATCCAAAATTGAATAACTAGAAATTCAATGAAAAAACCTTAGCATTTATGATTGCACTATGCTGTTTCTCCTCAGTTAAGTTTACATCTCTATTACTATGTAGATCATAATGCGTTTGCCGGATGATATGGAAGTGAGCAGTGAACTTTGGGATGAGGTGATAGAATGTATGAAGATACGTGCGGGTGATAAGGTCCCTGCCGTTCGAACATTTGCTGTGAGGTCTCTTGCACGGTTTGCAAGCGATCCGGAGAACCCTGACATTCTCGAGATGTTCCTTGAGAAGCTGCCACTGGAGCAGAATGGCGTATGACCTTTATCTATTTTTTATTGTATTATTTGGATATTTTTACAGACTTTACCATTAAATATATGTATATAGATGTTATACACACACTTCTCTCTGTTCTTCTAATTAACTTTTTTACATGTTGCTCAAAGAGAATTATTAATTCTGCAGATGACTATATCTGAGTATGTTCTCTGAGTTTGACTATAGCAATTTTGCAGGATGTTCGTAAAATTATTGTGCTATCTTTGCCTCCTTCAAGTGAGACTTTATCAATGATAATTGACTGCACTCTGGATGTGAATGAATCAGTCCGGAAGGCAGCATATTGTGTTCTAGCCAGTAAATTCCCATTACAGAGCCTCAGGTTATTCGGTCATTTAGTCTTTTATTTCTCTGCATGCATATTATCTGTTAGACTTGTCGTTCTGCTCTCATGTTTATTTCCCACATGTTCTCTGCCTATCCAATTTGGCCTCTATTAGCCGAAATTACACTCCCTCTGTCCGAATAGCAAGGTCCCTCTTTCCTTTTTCGTTTGTTCCAATAGCAATGTCCCATTCTAAAAATAGAAATAATTAACTATTCAAAAGGCTTGGGACCTACCACTTTTCATCTTTTTACTCTTGTTTCTTAATAACCGTGCCCAAAAGAAATGGGACATTGCTATTGGGACGGAGAGAATATATCTAACCTTATTTTGTTTGCATATTTTTTATCTTATATTTCAGCATCAAGCTCAGAACAACTATTCTTCAGAGGGGGCTTGCTGAGCGATCCGCAGCTGTCGCAAAGGAGTGCTTCAGAATGATGAAGGATGAATGGCTTGAAAAATGCTGCAATGGAGACCCTATAGAACTACTTAAATATCTTGATGTTGAAACCTATGAATCAGTTGGGGAGACAGTTATGTCCACTCTTCAGAAAGCAGGATTAGTTAAATTGCATGATGGCGAAACTATTCAGAAATTCATTACACCTGGTGACTCAGCTGAAGGTTAGCATGCCATGCATCTTCGTTTACTTGTTTGCGTGGCCGAATGCTTCATATATCATATTTTCATTCTGAGTTAACATTTTGATCCTACATTTATGGCTTTTCATTGCTATCCAATTTTCCACAAGTCTAGAACACCTTGAGGCTTGAGGAGTATATATATCATGGTTTTCAAGTTTATGATGCCATTCTTAAAACCTTTGATTTCTTAGGTCTTTGCATCAACCAGACACACACTCTGACTGTAAGCTTGGTTTTAAAAGGCGCAAGGCGCACCGAGGCGCAAACTGGCCTGGAGCCTAGGCGCAGGGCTTTAAGCTCAGGCGCGGGCTTTTCGTAGGCGAGGCGCACCTAAAGTATAAAAATTCTAATATATTTACCTATAATATATTTTCTACTAAAAACACAAATACTTAAAACACAAACACTTAAAACACACAAATACTTAATTTATCAACTCTAGATACCCTCTAGTGCTATAAATAGGATCATTGGCTCCCGTAGCCTTACTAACAACACTCCATGTCAAGTCATCATCCCCAAACACAAGATCATTATCCTCATTAGAAGAGTCACCATCCATTTGTCCAAGCAACCATTCATTGCTATCATCAATCTCTTCTAATAGAATAGGATCTATTGTGTCTTTCCTCATGTATCGGCGTCGCAAAGTTTGATTATACTTCACATAAATCAAGTGATTGAGCTGATCTTACCGAAGGCGCGCGCCTCTGGGCTTTTTTTGCGCCTAGGCGCGCCTCGGTGCGCCTTGGTGCGCCTACGTGGGCTTTATGTATATGACTGAGCCTCGCCTAAAAAAAGCGCTAATGGTGCGCCTCGCCTAGGCTCCGCGCCTAGGCGCGCTTTTTAAAACCAAGACTGTAAGGTTTGTCAAATTTAGCAGATAAATATGATTTATCTGCTAAAAATTGATAGGTCGATTCAGCACTAAATATTAGCTAGAATCTCAATCAAACATCTTTTCTGAAATCTTTAGACATTTTATAGTTGTTAAAATTAGAAAAAGACCCCCCTTGTTAAGATTGTTGATCACTTGATTGTAAAGCTATGTAGATAAAGATTCTATTTCTTGAATTTTCTGACTGGCACACTTCTAAGTATAAGCTTCGGAATTCACTCTTAATATGTCTTCCAAATTTATAGCAGGACAATGCAGTCATTCTATTGAGCTAATGGACGCAGAAGTTGCTGTTTTTTGGAGAATGGTCTGTAAGCACTTACACATGGAAGCTCATGTAAGTACTTGATTTAACAAAGAGGTTATTAGCATTTTGTTAACTAAGGTGTGCTCTTTTTATTTTTAACATGGTTAATGAAATTGCAACTGCTGTGCATGTTTTTTGGAATTATGAAATATATTTGTCTTTTATATCATTATTAGATGGTCATTTTTATGGAGAGTTAGATGATCTGTTGTTAAAATCTTGTATCTGCTACTTGTTCTTCCGTGATCATTGTTTCAAGATAACGTTTAATTCGGATTTATGTATTCATCAGTTAAATTGTTTCACTCTGCTAGTTATCAAGTTTTTCTTTCGGTGATGACTTATTTCTTAGGAGCATTTTTTTTGCTTCTGCTTCTCTCCTTAAAATCTTTATGTTGATTCCTTCACGACTGAAACATCTAGTTGACATTCAACTCTATCCTAGCTTATCATTTGATTTTCGTGCAACTTTAATATTGTTAAAAAGTGAAAGCCAAGTGACAAAGTCGATGGACATGCAACAATAATAGTAGGATTATATCATCCTCCTAATTTGAAGAAATTTTAGCTGTGCCTTCAGTTGCTACTCCGTTTTTTTGATTGTCTTCTCATGATCAACCAGAAAAAAGGCTCTGATGCTGCTATGACTATGGGCGCAGAATCAGCCGTATATGCAGAGGAAGCTTCAGACAACAATGATCTTATTGATAGAATTCTTCCTGCCTCTATTTCTGAATATGTCGAACTGGTTAATGCTCACACTGCTGCTGGTGGGTGAATTTTAGCATAACAGCCTCTGTTAACTTTAATACCGGACATCTTATGCTATTTAATCTTGCAGGGGCAAATTACCGATTTGTATCTCGGCAACTGCTACTTTTGGGCACGATGCTCGACTTCTCTGATGTTTCAAACAGAAAAGTGGCTAGTGAGTTTGTTCAGATTTTGTTGCATAAAGCCCTTGATCATGAGTTGGATGAGAATGGAAATGAAGTCATCATTGGAGACGGTTTCAATTTAGGAGGGGAGAAAAATTGGGCTGCTGCTGTAGCAGAATTAGGTAAGAAAGTCCATGCAGCCACCGGAGAGTTTGAAGAGGTTGTTCTTAACGTGGTAGAAGAGCTTGCTCAGCCTTGCAGAGAGAGAACGGCAGATTGGAAGCAGTGGCTGCACTGTCTTGCCGTGGTTGGACTTCTTTTGGAAAACACAACTTCATTTCGTCATATGCAGGGAAATGCAATTGATCCTACTGAAATCCTTCATTCTCTATTGCTGCCAGGGGTATGATTCCATGAGAGTTTTATGGCCCCTTTTCACCTCTTGTTTTTTCCTGGATGGGCGTGTGAATTTTATGTGTATTGCAATTGTTTTACTGGCTCTATTGTCTTGTGCTGGTCTTTTCTCTTAACCTGCAGTAACTGTGTTTTGTTGTTGTTGGTCTGTGCATACAGGCAAAGCATTCCAACTTGGATGTCCAGAGGGCTTCTGTTAGATGCCTTGGTCTTTTTGGCTTGTTAGGAAGAAAGCCTAGTGAGAATATAGTAAAGCAATTAAGATGTTCTTTTGTCAAGGGGCCTTCTACCGTTACAATAATGGCTTCCAAGTCATTACTTGATCTTGCAATATGGCATGGCCCAGATGAAATGGATAAAGTCATGAACTGTAATCTCTCATCGCATCTCCACGATCATGAAATTTCTTCAGCCCCTTTTGAATTTGGGGATGGAAGTGAGGATTCGGATATCGAACTGCTTGATCTGTTGTGTGCGGGACTTGAACATGATTGGGATGATTTAGATGAGGTTGAAGAAAATCAATCAATTCAAGATGTCCTAGGCGAAGGTTTGGCAAAGATTCTGCTATTGAGCAATAAATTTCCAGGATCACATGCTCCAAAGTATCATTTGATATTGGCTAAGCTCATCAAATTGTATTTCAGTAGTGAGAATGAGGAATTTCAGAGGTTGCTTACTTCTCTCAATAATCCAGTCAGCCCCCACTTTATATGCAAACATAACACTATTGATTTCCTGATATTTTGTAGGTTGAAACAATGTCTGTCAGTATTCTTTGAGCACTATCCATCCCTCTCCATAAATCACAAGGTTTGGGTTGATACAACAGCAGTACTGCTATACTCTATTCAATTGCTTTGTTTTTCTCATAAAAGCATTTGTGACAAATTGCAGAAATGTTTATCAAAGGCGTTCATGCCAGTTATGTGTTCCTTGTGGCCTGGAATCCATGGGAATGCTGCCGGATCCAACATGATGGTATCCAACATGCGTAAAAGTGCTGTGCAAGCATCACGCTTTATGCTGCAAATGATGCAAGCTCCTCTATTAACGAAAGAGACTACAGGGATTGAAGATAATAAAAATGAAAATCCTGGCGTAGAGACAGTTCCTTCACTTGATTTCGAGAGTGGGGAGGAAGGGTTGGCAGTTCAGATTGCAGTAGAGGTATGCTCCTTTATTTTGCATTATTGTAAGTATTCTGAGATTTTGTGGTTTCAAATATTGAAGAATTATTTAAATTCATTGGTTTTATTTCTTTGTGATCTTTGCAACTCTAATCATTCATGTGAGCTATTTAGGATGATTGGTTTTGGTATTATATGGTGTGCTTGTATGGGCAAAAGTGTTGGATTTTAAAGAAGAAATGGGATTCCAGTCCTTCAATATCAGAAATATAAATGCTTTAACAAAACAACTTTTTTTCTTATATTCCCAACTCTATTGACATGCTATAATCTTTTATCTTCTTGGTTGTCAAGCTCATATATAAGAAGTTTGAGGTTTGGATATTATGCTCCATGTTTTGAATAAAAGGAAATGAATACTCTCTCTTTATCTTATTTTTATTCTGCTGCTATTTCTGGTTTCACTTGATTATTTCATGGTTCCCCTAAATCTAGGTGGCAAGCTTTCATGCTAAGAAGACAGCTGCAGAAAAATCATATGTGGCTGCACTTTGTAAAATACTCGTGTTGCTTCAGTTCCGGGTTTCCGAACAAGGAGTTATAAAACTCATGCAGCGGCTTTTGAGTCGTCTGATCACAGCTGCAGCAGTTGAAAAAGATCTCATGAAAGAACTGAGGCATATGGCCGAACGCCTAAAGGCAATAGACAGAAATCCCGATGAACAATTGTCTTCTGAGCAAACTACTCAGATTTTAGGTAAGGAAAATATTTTTCCTTCCATTTTTTGCATAAACTCGAACTAAAGAACTAAACTCGACTTCTTACTTAGACGCTGGTTCACCTTGTGATTGAACTGTATTATCTCATGATCTCAACTCATGGTTTATAATTTTCTTATGCAAACAGAAAAGTTGGAACTAACATTCAACTTGGAGAAAGATGAGTCGTTGGAAGTGCCCCCTACTCCAGCACCACAATCAGTCCGGCCAAGACGTGCTAGAAGAAGAGCAAGGGATGACGAAGAGTCTTCCTCTGATGATGAAGTTTCTCCGACTTCTGTGGTTCCAAATACTCCTGCTGTGGCTAACAGCCGTTCTCAGAGGGCGAGCAAGACAGCAGCAATGACAAAAATGGCAGCCAAGACAACAATTAAGATAGATGAGTACGATGATGCTGATGGTGAGGACGATGATGAGGCACTGGCTGAAGTCACCTCAGAAGATGATTCTGAAGCTTCTGATTAGTCTGCTATAACGTGTAAGTATAATGTTGTGATCAAATCTCTCTAACTTCTCTCTCTCTCTCTCTCTCCCCTTGTCAATCATTCATATCTAGCTGCACTGTAATTTCGATGGTATGTTTGTTCTGTCTAGTGTGCATCTCGTACGACTAGCAGAAATCTTGCTAGCTTTCATGTACTCCTTCAACTGTGAAGAGTGTTTAAGTATTGTTAAGGCTTTCATTCATGTCTTTTTTAGGCCCAATATTCTATTGGGCCGGGTCCAGTTCATCATTTTCAAGAGGTGCTCATTTAGAGGTTCGCTTAAGAAACTTTGCTCTGCTGTATGATTCCTCTAATTATAATTCTATGTTTTGTTTTGATTTCATAATTATAAATATTTCTTATTTTGTTGATGTCATCTTATAGTTTGTATTATAAAAATTTAATAGGACTTAAAACATAATTTGAATAGTAAGAATTTGTGTGCTAATTTTTTCTTACACAAAAATCATACCATATCGTTGGTCACATACCAAAAGTTTGAAGGACCTAATTGCTCCTTGGAAACTTCTACTTGGTTTCATTTATTTTTATAATTTGTTCTAATGATTGCTTGGTTTTATTGATTTGATGTGATGTTAGTCCTCAAATTTCGCCAATCACACTATTTATGGAGTTATATTTTTTTTATTCTTTTATATATTACATAGAATTCACGACTATAGCAAGACTCGTATTTACGTCAAAATATAAATATTATGGTAATTATTTTTTTTCTTTCCATGGGGTATTTTTTATATTTTGCAATTTTCTTCATTACATGACTAACTTAATTTTATACAGGTAAAATTATTTTACTACTCTTTTCGTCTCATTGAAATTGTCTTCCTTTTTTTTTTTTTTTCAGGCTATCCCATTTAAATTGTCTTGTTTCGTAAAAAGAAAATAATTAACCTTTCAAAAGTGATGAGATCTATCCATTTTCTCTCTTTTTACCTTTTTTTCTTAATAATCGTACCGAACAGGAACATGACAAAATTAGTGGGACGGAGGAAGTATTGTATAACAGGAGGAAGATTCATGCCGGTCGCCGGCCTAGCATTGGTTTGTCTTCTTTTGCTATTAAATTTCGATCTTGAAGCCTGTAGCCACCCTAACTGCTTGACACTAATTATGCCGCTTAACATATAATAGCATACCACATATTGTTAAAGAAATTTATATTTTCACAGATGGGTATTGAAGATAAGTCTAAAATATCGAGTTTAATTATTGGTAGCTTAAAAAAATAGATGTCCTTTTCGAGGCAATTTCCACACTAGGGGACAAACGCTACTGATTTTCTATTACCATCGAAAATTTTGTATTGTAATTTACTCAGTAATGTATGTCGTATGATATTATTATTCTATTATATATATTATGTAATATTAAATTTAAAGATCGCATTATGATAATCTTGAATCTGAAATATATGATTTCATGTACTAATCATATTACTGCTAGGCCAAAACACACCTATACAATATTATGTGAAAGTATACATATCTAATTAAAATAAGAATAGAAAGGAAAATAGTTTGTGTCCATTGACATTAACACCGACAGTGCGCTAATAACGATTTTTCGTTATTTACAAAATTGGGTGTGTTCCCCAGATTGGAGTACTTTCACGTGCAATTATCAATGGACCTTCCATCATTAAAGTCGCGTTTTGTATGTTATTAGGATTCTCCCTTGATTTTGAAAATATAAATGGAGAAATAATATAGGGGTAATTAGGGGTGGCAATCGGGTCGGGTTGGGTCGGGTTCGGGTCGACCTGATTTCGACCCGATCTGTTAAGGACCAATCCGAACCTGACATGTTAAGGATATGCTCAACTCGAATCCGAACCCAACCCGAAATGACTAAACCCGAACACGACACGAACCCGAAATTGACACGATAATATTCGGGTTGACCCGACACGATAATGACCCGAACCCAAATTTAAATAATTTAATAAGAGAAAAAATATTTTAAAATAAGATTTAATAAAAGAAAAAATATTTTAAAATAAAATTTCATAGAGAAAAATAAATAAATATTCAAAAATTTAATATCTTTTGATTACGTGGAAGGAAAAATAAATATGTCATCAATTTAAAAGCTTGATTTGAATTAAATAAATATAATATTAAAAAATATAATTCCTTATCAGGTAACCCGAACCCGACCCGAACCCAACCCGAACCCGATCCGAAATTTTCAGGTCCTTATCGGGTCAACCCGATAAGAACCCGAACCCAATAAGGCTTGACCCAAACCCATTAATTTCGTGTCGGGTTATCGTGTTGTGTCGAAAATTGCCAGCCATAGGGGTAATGACCTGTAAATTCCTCAACTTTCAGCAATTTCTGGTTTTGCTCTCCACTTAAAGATTCTGCCTGTAAATTCCTCAACTTTCAACAATTTCTGGTTTTACTCTCTACCTAAAGTTTCTGCCTGTAAATTCCACTTTCAATTGTTTCTGATTTTGCTTCCGGATCCGACAAGAATAGTTTGAGAATTTATAGACATGGCTTAAATTAATCTATGTGGCACTCTCGTGGCATATATGAAAATTAAAAAAATAAAAAATATTTCTTGCATCATCCCCACCCCTCTCTCAGCCTCGTTCTCCCCTACTTCTTTCATTCTCGCGGAGATAATTCAACCGAGAAAATACAGATCATGCGCTAGAAGACACCCATAAAATCACAAGAATTTTAAATCATACTCACACCCATACAATCTTGAATTCATCAAATCTCCAAATAGCCAGAACAATAATTTTCACATCCATACGAAGGAAAAACAGTGACAAATCTAGGACACTAATCTTGAACAAAGAGAGAGAGAGTGGGTGGATCAATCTGGTTCACCAATCCCAACGAGGAGTACCGGATTGAAGGCTTCTTCGCCTACTAGAACTGCAAGGTGGACGCGACCAACAACATCGTGCTCAGAGAAGACGTCTTCGATCTAGGGCCGGGTGGTTTCAAGATGGTGTTCTTGGTGAAGGTTTTGGGGGCAGTTTTGGTGTCGAAGAAGGCAATTGTAACGGTGGTGATGAAAGGGGCACAACGTGGTGACGACGAAGGAAATTTGGATGGGAATGGAGAGAGAGAGGAGAGAGATAAAGAGTGAGAAAATCTGGCAAGGAATCTAATTCTTTTTTATTAAATAAATTTTAAAACGACGTCGTTTTGTTCATCTGCCGAATTGGCCAACTCAAATTTTTTGGCGGCCATGTCAGCATTAATTTGGGGGAAATTCAACCTCGTATGCAAAACCAGAAACAATTGAAAGTTGAAGAATTTACAGGCAGAATCTTTATGTGGAGAGCAAAACCAGAAATTGTTGAAAGTTGAGGAATTTACAGGCAGAATTTCTAGGTGGAGAGCAAAAAACAGAAATTGTTGAAAGTTGAGGAATTTACAGGCCATTGGCCCAATAATATATTGTTCTTATGTAATGATTAGGCATATCATGTCCTTTTGTTGTGTATTTAGCTCTTCCAATACCAGAATTAGACATGAACCTATTATCATTACATATTTCAAAATTCTATGGGTTAATTATAGTATCTATTCTAATATTTGGCGATTTTTCCAATTCTATCACCACCTTTTAACTTATCAATTTTATCCGTATCATTTTAGTAGTGTATATAATTCTATCAAAAGTATTCAATTCAACGTCGAAACTCAAAATAAATTGAGAATTTTTAAAGCCCGTGATTTGAATTTTCTTCCTATATTTTCAATTTTATCATCAGACATTCGGTGTCGGAGCAATAGAGTTGCATCAATTTCCCGTTTCAATTACTATGCCACTAAATGTATGATGATAAAATAAAGAATATGGATGGACAACCAAAACCATGGGCTTCAAAGCCTTCAATCGACTTTAAATTTCGACGTCGAGTGGACATCTCTGATGATAAAATTGATACCAATTGATAAATTTTAACGGTTGTGATAGAACTAAAAAAAGCACCCAAGATTATCATAGATACTTAATTACTCAAATCCTAAAATGTATTTATATTTAATACTCCAATCGTTCCATTGATAACGTCCCATTTTCCTTTTTTGTTTGTCTCATTAATAACGTCTCATTCCAAATAAGGTAATAATTAACTCTTCAAAAGTGGTGGGCCTATTAATTTTCTATCTTTTTACTCTTCTACTTAATACACGTGTCCAAAAATTATGGGACGTTATCAATGGGACGGAAGGAGTATTATACTTTTGTGTTGTATTTAAAGCCTAAAACAGAAAACTTGACAGTAGATTACTAAACAAACTTAGAAGTTGGAAACAAAATAATACTCATTTTACGCAATGTTAGGGCCGAAAAATTCTAGCTCGAAAAAAATTTAACCTGATTGACTGAGTTGGTTGGTAATTAGCAGATACTGAACGAATTTGGGGCGGGTACAGATAGTAAAGTCTCTTTTTTAATTTGGTTTGAGATGGGTATGGGTAAAGAAATTATGATTCAAGTCGAAAAATGTTTGATGGATATTGGGCACACGATCTATTATCATTTCTAATTGAACCCGATAGATAGGGATGCAGATGTCAATGTAGTCCGAAATCGATGGGTCAACCTGAATAGATAAAAAAAGAAAAATAAGAAGGTTATGGACTCAAAAAAAAAAAAAAAAATTTAATTGAACTGAACCGAAAATAGTCCGAGTACAAAGGGCTAGCCCAAAAATCAAATGGGTTGTACCGATTAATAATATCTTGAGAATATGTTTTGATATGCTTACTAAAACTAAATGAGTAGTGAAATCACTCTTAAATCGTATTTAAGACATGTACGAGTATATACATTCTAGACAAATATATTTAATTTAATTACTTTTTAAATTTATTCATTTATACTATAACATAAAATAATTTCCAAATCGATTTTGGACCGGCTATTTAGTTGTTAATTATACTACATAAGATAGCATATGCTGCTCAACCCATCGATTAGTTTGCTATAATTCAAATAAATCCAAAGATAGTAGACTTAGAAATTAATAAGGAGTTTGTCAAAGTGTGGGCGTGCATATCAATTACTACATTATATTATTCCTTGGTCATTACAACTTTCAAAGTTACGTAGAATTTGAAAACATAGCAATCAAATGCTTGAAAAAGGGGTTTGACAATTGACATATGTATATTGGAGGGAAATTGGCGGTAAATTTCATGAGAAACATCCACATTATATAATACACTTGCAACCCAACTGGGTCAACTGTTGTCTGCTGGTCCTGACTCACGCGCGAGCTACTGCCTCTATCACACTCTTGTCCACAACTTCAATTTTGTTTCATAAAAGTTAATTTCTATCATCTATATATTTAATTAAATATTTCTCAATTATATATATCTACCATAACCATATTTTTTTTATCAAACACGAGGCTAGCTTAGCTAGCCACATAAATTCAATAGAAAACAAAGAGATAATATCTGTGCCAAGCATTCAAATAAAATTTTGTGTTTGTACGCGTGTGCATTTGATTTTACAACTCTTCGAAAGATATATAAATCCTAGGCATAGATCAAAGTCTAATACTCCCTCCGTCTCATTTATATAGGCGGATTGAAATGTTTACAAAGATTAAGAAAAATTATTGGAAAAGTAAATTTTATAGTAAATTTCTTAATATGCCCTATTTATTATTTCACTATGTATTTTTTATGAGTTAATCAAAGAATTAAATAGGGATATATTAGTAAATGAGCTACAAATTATTACTTTTTATGGAAACAAGCCTATATATTTGGGACATCCGAAAAAGAAAAACAAGCCTATATAAATTGTGATAACCCTGTTTCCAAAGTCATTTATTTATATTAGTTTTAATTGTGAAATTTCTTATCCCTTGATTTTCTTAAATGTGTAAATTTATACTCGAGTTATGATATAGTCTAAGTCGCACACTAGACGAACTTAAGTTCCATAAAATATTATAATTAGCTATATTATATAATATATTATTTATCTTTAGATTTCAATATGCTAGGCATATGCATGAACATCCATATATGATACATAGATATACCAGAAGGGCGTCCTATATATTCAATAAATGTGTTTAGTATTTTAAATAATATATATATATATATATATATATTTAAAAAAAATAAGAAAAAGAATTTCCACCAACTCATTATTAGTTAGAGATATACACACAAATATACACATATATGTTCCAAGAATAACTTATTATTAAATAAAGGAAATTTGTTAAGTCAACTTCAAATTTTTGCAGCCAATTTATACATTCTGCGTAAATTGAGAAATTAGATCAATCTCACAAAAATATTCCTTATTTTAAAAGTGTAACAGTAGGAAAGATTAAACCCTAAAATTTAAGTATAAATACTGGGTTTTTGAGAATTTTCACTTTTCAAACCACATATCGTTTTTTTTTATATTTTCTCTAAGGGTTTGACGGCAGAAATTTTTGATTTGTCAGAGTTCTCTTCCCAACAAGTTCGAATAAAGGTAAGAATTCCAGTTCGTTTCTTTTAAGAAAAAAAAAAGCCTTAGAACATTCGCATTAATCCACTTGCATGCACATGATATATATAATTAACCAATTAGGTTGTATCTAAATGTCTTTCTTTTGTTTTTTTTTTGTTTTTTTTGAGGTCATGTTGTCAGACGAGAAGTTTTAATGAAATATAGTGAATTTTCCTTTAATTTTCTTTTATTTATTTATTTTGTCTGCATTCATTATCTTATCTATATATATATATATATATATATATAATACATACATGAAATTTGATTAAAAAAAAAATGAAATTTATGTTTCAAATATATACGTATGAACATGGGATTTTTGTTCTAGAGATAATTTACAATTTTTGTATTGTGTCACTTTGGACTCAGGCTATAAGATAAATCTTTCATAAATTAATCAATTTAGTTAATTTGTATTACTTAGGGAATTCAAATGATTTGGTGTCAATTAGATGGTTGTGTCTGACGTAAGTATAGGGAGAGTGATGGGTTTATTTCAATAATTTGGATTTAGAAGGAAAATATAGTGAGGGGTGTGTGTACTGTGGCGTCAGTAAATAAAGAGAGAGATAAGTTGTTTTGAATATTTATGTCCCTGGTTGTTGTAGATTAGAAGCATAATGTTGTTAATGTTTTTTTTTATTTATTTTTAAATATTAAGCAAACTGAAGTTTAATTTTATTTATATTAATTAATTTTTATTTTTTTTATAATTAGGAAATTCAGGATATGTATATATATATATTATATATATATATATATATACACATATATAAGTTTATAATTTATAGATGGTTTAGGAAATTTGTTTAATCAACACAGTACGTATAGATATGATATTAGGGAAAAATAAATCACACTTTCTCATACCATGCAATCAATCTGTTCAACTGTGCATTTAATTTTCGATCATGCATTTATAGATTTAAATTTATACTTTTAGGTGCGGCGCGACTAAGACGTTAAATTTATTTTTGAGTTTGCTCGGTTCGTCTTCCCAAGTGAATTAAGGTGTGGGATCTTACTTAACTTTATACCGTTGAATTGATTTTGTCCCTTTTAATATAATGTGACTTGTTGTGTGATTATTTGACATTAAGTGTTGAGCAGGACCGTGTTGAGTTGTCCATTGACTTTGCTCTCACTTATTTACGTTCAATTCATTGATATCATATGATGAGCAGGACCGTGTTGAGTTGTCCATTGACTTTGCTCATATTTATTGACGCGTTTGACTTTAATATTCGCTACGTGCGTCTATTTTATTAAAATGGACAAATCGTTGGTATAATTGCCCACATTGAGTATATTCGCGTATACTCATCCCCAAACTAATCTTTTCAGGTACTTGAAGTTGGAGGCGTGGAGTGTCGAATGACGAGTCCTAATAAATTGAATTTACTTTTATTTCTTTGGGCATTAACCGTTTAGACAATGAATTATATTTACTTTATTTTCTTTTGTTTAAAATGGTTTTGGCTACTTACTATTTTATTTAATAAGATGTCACATTTCTAGAAGTTAGGTTTTATTTATTTAATTATTTCAGAAAATCTTTCTTTTTCGTGTTTTATTTAAGAAAAAAAAATATATTCATATTTCCGCATTTTATATTTAATTAAATATAGTTTTAACACCTTAAATAGATTAGGGTGTTACAATATGGTATCAGAGCGGGTCTACTTTCCTGTAGACACCGTAATATAAATTAAAGTATAAATTAATAGATTTTAAGTGTCAATGTCATTCGACCCCTACGCGTTCCGACTCCAAGGTAAAAGTGTTTTGAATTTATTGAAATCTGTTGAGCTTAAATGTGTTAATTTTTTTTTTGAAATTTATGTTACTTGATTGTGATTATTGAAATTTTACGTGTAACTTAAATATTTGAATTATTTTGAGTCGCGGAAAAAAAAATGCTTGAAACTTAGTCCTCGAACTTAGTAGAACTTAGAAAGACTTTCTTACTCGTGTCCCCTATTTCTGTAGGACGATGGCGGATAACGTATTTTTTGGCGAGCCTTTGAACAATCCCTTCTGGAATTATGCGTGGAGGTCCCAAGTAGGATTAATGAGAAACCTAGAAGATATGTTGGAGTATTGGAGAGAGTTCGACTGCCCTCGTTGTACATGGGGCCAGACGGAGGCTGCCTACAAAGTGGTGTATACTATTCCAAAGAAAGTGAACTACATTGCGCATGAGTTAGCTCATGAGAGAAATCTGTTGCACCCATCTCGCATCGGCCGATTGGAGTTTGAACCGTTTATGGAACAACTGATGCAAGAATATGCAGACGTCTTTAATGGAATTCACGTTCTTGATGATGATGAATCAGTGGGACCACAGGTGGAGGTACCTCAGCCACCACCCAATTTGGAAGACGAGGAGGAAGAAGAAGATCCCTCGGAAGATGAATCGGTCGCCGGTGATAACATGGACGACGACTAGAAGTTTTAGTCGATTCCTTTTAGTTGTCCCTTGAGACCATAGAATAAGTCTATTTTATGTTTTCCCTTGATAAGAACCTTGTCTTTTTCTTTGCTATGTTTTGGAGATTAACCTTTGTGTTGGCACTTGGGTTTGATATTTATTCCAAGTTTATTTTGTTTTCATTTTCCCGTGTTAGTACAAATTCGTTTTAGTGTGGTTTGGATTTATGTAGCTTGAATGCAAATGGTGCCTCTTCGCGATTAGAACGTTTAATTCTCTTTTCTTCTGTATTTCTGTAAGATAGTGTAAGTTAGTAACCGTTAGTGTTGGTTATTGTAGAATTATGAGGCGCACTCGTGCAACTTCGCAAACTGAGGATTCTGAATCGAATCGAACCTCAAATGGAAATGGAGAAAATCTCATGGGGGAATTTATGAATGCGATTCGAGGCTTCGTAAAGGAGCAAGCGCAATCACACATTAATCAAAATCAACAACCGGATCAGACGTCAGCATCGAAGGCCACAAGTGTGGTAGTGGAACAGTTTCTCCGTTATAATCCACCTCGATTTAATGGTCGTGACGGACCCCTCGTTGCGGAGGAATGGTTGGAGGAATTGGATCGAATCTTTACTCACATTGATTGTGAAGATAAACAAAAAGTTTCTTGTGCCATTTTCCAGTTCACTGAGGATGCGGGACGTTGGTGGAAGAGTTTTTACCGAACCTTGGATACGGAGGACATACCATTGTTGACTTGGGCTGTGTTCCGAAAGGTGGTGATGGAAAAGTACTGCTCTAGCGCGTTCCTAGAGAAGAAGGAGGCTGAATTTTATGGTCTTCAGCAAGGAAATTCCACCATTGAAGAATATGAAAGAAAATTTCATCAGCTAGCAGGTTATGCACCACACCTTGTGGATACTGAAGACAGAATGATTGCAAGGTTCAGAAAATGACTCCGAACTGAGATAAAAGGAATTTTAGCAGCTCATGTGATAACAGATTTCAGTGATTTGGTCAAGCGTGCTGAAGGAGTTGAGTTAGCTTTGGGAGTCGAGATTCCACCAAAGCCAGTGAATAATCCTGCCAAGAGAACATGGGATAATCGGAACCAAGGAAAAGGTAGGTTCCAAAATAAGAAGGGAAAGTTTGGAAACGCGAGCAATGCTGGAGCTGGGTTGAGCTCAAGAGCTGCAGCTGACACTGGAGCACCTGGACTTAAGCCATTATGCCCTAAGTGTGACAAGCGTCATAATGGAGAATGTCTAATGGGCATGGGAGCCTGCTACTACTGCTTCGAGAAGGGACATAATTTTCACAATTGTCCGAAGAGGAGAGACAATGGGCCAAGAGATGGAGGAAGCAAGGGACCTGAGAGAAAAAGAAATGCTCGTTTCTTTGCCTTGGCACATCAAGAGGCGGCAAAAGACAACGACACAATGACGGGTATGTTATCTATCCTTGGAACTCCTGTGGTGGTTCTGTTTGATTCTGGAGCGTCACATTCTTTTATATCCTCCAAATTATGTCATATGAAGAATATTGACTGCGAAATAGAGAACCTAGCCTTGAATATAAGTATCCCTTCAGGTGATAACTTAAGTACCGATAAAATCGTTCGAGACATTAAATTAGATTTTGGGAGCAGGGAACTAGGAGCTGATTTGTATCGTATAGACATGCAAGATTTTGATGTGATTCTTGGTATGGATTGGTTGAGTAGAAATTATGCGACGATCAAGTGTCGAGAAAGAGATGTGATGTTTGAGATACCAAATGAAAAGAAGTTCACCTTCTATGGGGCAAGAGTAGGACGATCGCCCATTGTAATATCGGCTATGAAGGCTATGAAGATGTTAAAGAAAGTGTCAAGGTTACCTGGTCAATATAGTTGGAGTAGAAGAAAGTGGACCGTCATTTGAGAAGGTGCCAATCGTGCGAGAATACTTGGACGTATTTCCAGAAGAGTTGCCTGGGTTACCTCCCAATAGGCAAGTGGAGTTCACGATCGACCTTGTGCCTGGTGCAGCACCTGTGTCAAAAGCACCATATAGAATGGCGCCAAAGGAATTGCAAGAGGTGAAGGTGCAAATACAAGAACTTTTAGATCAAGGATACATTCGACCAAGTGTATCGCCTTGGGGAGCGCCGGTTCTCTTTGTGAAGAAAAAAGACGGATCGATGCGTATGTGCATTGATTATCGCGAGTTGAATCGACTCACGATCAAAAATCGATATCCTCTGCCAAGGATAGAAGATTTGTTCGATCAATTGAGAGGAGCAAGCGTATTCTCAAAGATTGATCTGAGGTCTGGTTATCATCAATTGAAAGTAAGAGAGTGCGATATACCGAAGACGGCATTTCGTACGAGATACGGTCACTATGAGTTTATAGTGATGCCTTTTGGTCTGACAAACGCACCAGCGGTATTTATGGGTTTGATGAATCGGGTCTTTCACCCATACTTGGACAAGTTCGTTATAGTTTTTATTGATGATATTTTGATTTATTCAAAGGATAAAGAGCAACATAAGAAGCATCTCAAAATAGTCCTAGAGACTTTGAGAAAGGAGAAACTGTATGCAAAATTTAAGAAATGTGAGTTTTGGATAGATCGAGTGGTATTTCTTGGACATGTTGTAACGGCTCAAGGTATTGAAGTGGACCCGAGCAAAGTAGAAGCCGTTAGTAATTAGAAAGTGCCTACTAATGCGGGCGAAGTGAGGAGTTTTCTCGGACTCGCAGGTTATTATCGAAGATTCATTGAAGGATTTTCAAAGATAGCGGGACCAATGACTCAATTGATGAGGAAAGATACAAAGTTTGTTTGGACGGAAAGGTGTGAACGAAGTTTTCAGGAGTTGAAGAGTCGGTTAACCACAGCCCCGGTGTTGGCTATCCCGAATGGTTCTGGAGATTTTGTCATCTATACTGATGCATCGTTACAAGGGCTTGGATGTGTTTTGATGCAGAAAGGAAAGGTCATTGCGTATGCATCGAGGCAACTAAAGAAACACGAGCTTAGTTACCCTACGCATGATTTGGAGTTGGCAGCAGTGGTACACGCGCTTAAGATTTGGAGGCACTACTTGTATGGCAACAAGTGCGAGATATACACCGATCACAAAAGTTTGAAGTATTTCTTCACTCAGAAGGAACTCAATATGAGACAAAGGCGATGGTTGGAACTCGTGAAGGATTATGATTGCACAATACTCTATCATCCAGGAAAAGCAAACGTGGTGGCTGAAGCCCTTAGTAGAAAGGGTGAAGGAAAACTCACCGCGATGATCACTCAAGAAGAGGCTCTTGTAAAGGAATTTGAAAAGTTGAGCATTGAAGTGGTGACCCCAACAGTTAGAAAGACTATAATGGCTGCTTTAATCGTCCAGCCTACATTGCAAGATCGAATTAAGAAAGCCCAAGAGACCAATGATTTCTTGCAGAAGATAAAAAGGCGGCGAATGAAGGGGGAGATGACAGACTTTTCAATTTCAGATGATGGAACATTACTCTTCGCGAGTAGACTTTGTGTGCCTAAGGATAAGGATCTAATAAGAGAGATATTGGATGAGGCACATTGCACTTCATACACCGCACATCCTGGTAGCACCAAGATGTATCAAGACCTCCGAAGGACGTTTTGGTGGAGAGGAATGAAGAGAACTATAGCTGAATATGTTGGGAGATGTTTGGCGTGTCAACAAGTTAAGGCCGAACACCAACGACCGGCAGGATTATTAAATCTGTTGGAAATTCCAGTGAGAAAACGGGAAAAGATTACAATGGATTTCGTCGTAGGACTCCCGAGAAATGTGCAAGGACATGACGCTATTTGGGTAATTGTAGATTGGCTTACTAAATCAGCACATTTTCTGGCCGTGCAAATGACATACTCGATGGATCAATTGGCACGATTGTACGTGAAGGAGATTGTGAGATTACATGGAGTGCCAGTTTCTATCATATCTGATCGAGATCCAAGATTTACATCTAAATTTTGGAAGAGCTTGCACTTGGCAATGGGAACCAAGTTAAATTTCTCTACCGCATATCATCCTCAAACAGACGGACAATCCGAGAGAACCATCCAGACTTTAGAGGATATGTTGCGAACTTGTGTCATAGATATTGGAGGCAATTGGGAAACTCATTTACCTTTAATTGAGTTCGCATACAACAACAGTTATCAGCAAACCCTTGGTATGGCTCCATATGAAGCACTCTATGGGAGGAAGTGTAGATCGCCGTTGTATTGGGACGAGGTTGGAGAAAGAAAGATGTTGGGCCCTGAAATTGTCGAGCAAACTGTTCAGGTTGTTGAAAAAATCAAAGAAAGGATCAAGATGGCTCAAGATCGGCAAAAGTCTTACGCCGATAAAAGAAGAAGAGAGTTGTACCAATGAAGGGAGTTCTAAGATTTGGGAAGAAAGGGAAGTTAAGGCCCCATTTTATTGGGCCATTTGAAATTTTGGAGCGTATAGGAGACGCAGCTTATCGTTTAGCATTACCTCCCAAGCTATTCGCCGTTCATAATGTGTTTCACGTGTCGATGCTCCGAAAGTACTTACATGATCCTAGTCATGTAGTCCCCCATGAAGATCTTCAAATTAATAAGGACTTGACTTACGAAGAAGGGCCAAGTGCTATACTTGATCGAAAAGTTCATGTTCTTAGAGGTCGGCAAATACCCTTGGTCAAAGTTCAATGGACTGGACATGGACCCGATGAAGCTACTTGGGAACGTGAGGAAGAGATCCTAGCTCGTTATCCTAACCTAGAATCAAGTAAGTTTAATTTCGAGGGCGAAATTTTCTTTTAGTGGGTAGGGTTGTGACAACCCTGTTTCCAAAGTCATTTATTTATATTAGTTTTAATTGTGAAATTTCTTATCCCTTGATTTTCTTAAATGTGTAAATTTATACTCGAGTTATGATATAGTCTAAGTCGCACACTAGACGAACTTAAGTTCCATAAAATATTATAATTAGCTATATTATATAATATATTATTTATCTTTAGATTTCAATATGCTAGGCATATGCATGAACATCCATATATACATAGATATACCTATATATTCAATAAATGTGTTTAGTATTTTAAATAATATATATATATATATATTTAAAAAAAATATAAGAAAAAGAATTTCCACCAACTCATTATTAGTTAGAGATATACACACAAATATACACATATATGTTCCAAGAATAACTTATTATTTAATAAAGGAAATTTGTTAAGTCAACTTCAAATTTTTGCAGCCAATTTATACATTCTGCGTAAATTGAGAAATTAGATCAATCTCACAAAAATATTCCTTATTTTAAAAGTGTAACAGTAGGAAAGATTAAACCCTAAAATTTAAGTATAAATACTGGGTTTTTGAGAATTTTCACTTTTCAAACCACATATCGTTTTTTTTTTATTTTCTCTAAGGGTTTGACGGCAGAAATTTTTGATTTGTCAGAGTTCTCTTCCCAAAAAGTTCGAATAAAGGTAAGAATTCCAGTTCGTTTCTTTTAAGAAAAAAAAAAGCCTTAGAACATTCGCATTAATCCACTTGCATGCACATGATATATATAATTAACCAATTAGGTTGTATCTAAATGTCTTTCTTTTGTTTTTGTTTTTTTTTTGAAGTCATGTTGTCAGACGAGAAGTTTTAATGAAATATAGTGAATTTTCCTTTAATTTTCTTTTATTTATTTATTTTGTCTGCATTCATTATCTTATCTATATATATATATAATACATACATGAACTTTGATTAAAAAAAAAATGAAATTTATGTTTCAAATATATACGTATGAACATGGGATTTTTGTTCTAGAGATAATTTACAATTTTTGTATTGTGTCACTTTGGACTCAGGCTATAAGATAAATCTTTCATAAATTAATCAATTTAGTTAATTTGTATTACTTAGGGAATTCAAATGATTTGGTGTCAATTAGATGGTTGTGTCTGACGTAAGTATAGGGAGAGTGATGGGTTGATTTCAATAATTTGGATTTAGAAGGAAAATATAGTGAGGGGTGTGTGTGTACTGTGGCGTCAGTAAATAAAGAGAGAGATAAGTTGTTTTGAATATTTATGTCCCTGGTTGTTGTAGATTAGAAGCATAATGTTGTTAATATTTTTTTTTATTTATTTTTAAATATTAAGCAAACTGAAGTTTAATTTTATTTATATTAATTAATTTTTATTTTTTTTATAATTAGGAAATTCAGGATATGTATATATATATTATATATATATATATACACATATATAAGTTTATACTTTATAGATGGTTTAGGAAATTTGTTTAATCAACACAGTACGTATAGATATGATATTAGGGAAAAATAAATCACACTTTCTCATACCATGCAATCAATCTGTTCAACTGTGCATTTAATTTTCGATCATGCATTTATAGATTTAAATTTATACGTTTAGGTGCGGCGCGACTAAGACGTTAAATTTATTTTTGAGTTTGCTCGGTTCGTCTTCCCAAGTGAATTAAGGTGTGGGATCTTACTTAACTTTATATCGTTGAATTGATTTTGTCCCTTTTAATATAATGTGACTTGCTGTGTGATTATTTGACATTAAGTGTTGAGCAGGACCGTGTTGAGTTGTCCATTGACTTTGCTCTCACTTATTTGCGTTCAATTCATTGATATCATATGATGAGCAGGACCGTGTTGAGTTGTCCATTGACTTTGCTCATATTTATTGACGCGTTTGACTTTAATATTCACTACGTGCGTCTATTTTATTAAACTGGAAAAATCGTTGGTATAATTGCCCACATTGAGTATATTCGCGTATACTCATCTCCAAACTAATCTTTTCAGGTACTTGAAGTTGGAGGCGTGGAGTGTCGAATGACGAGTCCTAATAAATTGAATTTACTTTTATTTCTTTGGGCATTAACCGTTTAGACAATGAATTATATTTACTTTATTTTCTTTTGTTTAAAATGGTTTTGGCTACTTACTATTTTATTTAATAAGATGTCACATTTCTAGAAGTTAGGTTTTATTTATTTAATTATTTCAGAAAATCTTTCTTTTTCGTGTTTTATTTAAGAAAAAAAAATATATTCATATTTTCGCATTCTATATTTAATTAAATATAGTTTTAACACCTTAAATAGATTAGGGTATTACATAAATGGGACGGAGGGAGTATATGTTTTGAATGTATACTCATTCAATGGTTGGTGTTGGGTTGGGGTGTCATCGAGGTGAGTAATGACAAGCTAAGCTCGAGCTTCAAATTTTTCGAGCTCATGCTCGACCCGATAGCAAATTCAACAAGCTCGAGCTCCATTCAATTACTTAAGAACATTAAAAAAATTACATTAAATTACTTATTTTAGTCAATTAAGAAGAATTGTCTAATTATTTTAGCTTATATTTGTAAGTAACTTAATGATTAAAAGGGTAATATCGTAATTTTTGAAGCTCAATTAAGCTTTATAAACAACTAAGCATGCCTACCAATCATGGTATTATCGAGCTCAAGCTTTGCTAGATTAAATTTTAAGTTGATTTCATTTTTTTCTTAAATCAATTCTAGGTAGCTAATGAGCTGGCTCGACTTGCTTACTTAGTAAAGCAGTCAAAAGGATCGAACAAACCCTAAAACTTTATGGGCCGCAAAAGTTCTAACTCAATCCATGCCACACCAAAATATTTTTAGCCAAAAATTCATTATTTAGTGAGGTTTGGATCATATTTGACCGCTCTAGTAATTGTTCATGTAAATTTAGTAACTAAACACAACATACATGGGCCCATCAAGAACCAAGAAAGTCAAACATTCAATCCGGAGGAATTTTTACGCAATGCTATAAAAACTGGAGTATATTAATTACTCGTATTGAATTAAGTATAAATTTTAACATGCATTAATATGGATATTAATCATTTAGTAATTTCCGCTTTACCTACGTGCCAGCGGGAGCTCCTTGCATGTTACTGCATGACTTTTTTGACTCGCTATAAATGCTCGTCAGTCGTCACGATTGATTAAATTAACTGAATTGAAGAATTCTCATATTAAAAGAAAAAGGTAAAAGGTAAGGTAAAAGGAAAAAAAGGAAAGAAGAAAAAGGCAAAGGAAGAAAACTGATGAGAAGTGAGAAGTTCAAGAAAGAATAGGTAAAATCAAGAAGATTTATCACAAACATTATTATTTGAAATAAAAATATATTTCAAACCTAGCACAAAAAAATATTTATTCAGATTTTCGCACTGAGCAAAAATTAATATCAATTTTCTTAAAAATCATTTAAAAAATAATAACTAAGCAATGAAGACTCAGATCGATCCTAGCAAAGTAATTGGTTTGGTTCAAAATCCAACTCGTTGTGTCATTACTTGTTGGGGCCTGGGGGAGTTGAATGTTAGCATGCAAGCAGGTAAAATGTTTTTACATGAGGATCATGAAATTAGCAAAAATATTAGATAAATTATGGGCATTTTTGTAATTTTAAATGATCACAAAACTTGTGTATGGCTGTTTGATATATTAAGATTGGTAAGACGGTATCAGTATCATATTCTGTCACCCAACAATTCCACAACAACATAACCAAAATTCCCAATCAATAACAAAAATCCCTAGATTTTCTTTTTTTGTTAGTCTATTTTTAAACTTTCCGGCGACACCCTTGCCGACACCCGTTGCCTCCCGTCGCCTCGCTACTCCTCGTCGGCGTTCGCGAGCCGCCCAACCCATGGCTGTTGCTTGCGCCAAATCTGGCCTCCGCCCGATTCTACTTCACTGCTAAATCATTGCCATTTGCTACATATTGAACTCCATCCAGGCAAGACCAAAACCGCCGACCATACCCAACGCTCAAGTGTTATTAAAAAAAATAATGAATTAAATTTTTTTTAACGAGTCAGCATAAATGGTGAAATTTATGCGGTATTTTGGTTGCCCATTGGGATAAAATTAAACTAAAAATTGAATAGAAATTACTTTGAATGATACAAAATACTCCCTCCTATTCATTTTAATTGTCATCTTAAGCTCAAGTACACATATTAATAAAAAAATAATCTTCCCACATTAGCCTTACTTAATGATGGGATAAGAAGAGTCAACGAGAATTAATTTGAGAAGAAGAGCATAAACGCATCAGTAAAGGGAAGAAACACATCAGTAATGATAGAGGAAATATGAATGGTCAATAATAATGAAGAATGAATTGAATAAGGCTATTCATTAATTATTACCCAATTCTATCAACAATTCAACATATCGTTGCCATTTACTAACTAAATTTAATTTTTTTCAAAGTAGGAAAGATCCTCAACTTGATTGAAATCTATTGTCAACAAATTGTGTATAGACTTCCATCACTAGCTACGTTCTTCACAAAGGACTCATTGTCATTTATGAATATCCATATTAAAATAAAATATGAGGTTATACAATAAATACATATATGTATGCATTATGCATAAATTGGTTATTCCCATAATCGATATATAATACTATAATAAATTTCCTTTATGAAATAAATTATCTTTAATTTTCTTACTCGCGTAGGGCAAAATTTCCCTCCTAATAAAACAATGAAGCTCAACTCAAGTGTTGCATATCCAAATCACGACCCAATATCCACCGGATACAATACAAAGAAGGAAATTTGTAAAGGAATATGCCTGGTAGTTTCATATCTATAATTTAATTAATTTGGATTTGGTGACAAGATTGCCAATAACTTCAAATTTAACTATTTCGATATAAATTGGATAGTGTCCTGATAGGCAACATGCACGTATCATGTCCCTAATTATTTATTAAAACCCTTTGTACTTCCCCTTGGAGATGAACTAGTGGTAAAGTAGGTTGTCTGAGGACAAAGGTCTAGGGTTCAAACTCCGCTAATGCCTCTATAGGTCGAGCCACGTCACATCTCTACTTGAAAAATGTGGTTTACCTGTCCTATATGGTTTGCAGACTATTGCATAGAAACGAGCATTTACCCAATGAACACCGAATATAGCGGATTATGGTTTGCAGACTATTTCATAGAAACGGGCGTTTACCCAATGCACACCGAAGATAGCGGATGCGGGGTCTCACGATAAAAGAAAAAAGAAAAAAAAACTCTTTGTACTGTTTGACATGCATTTTAAATAAATCAAGAGGGGATATAAAATCTCCCGTCTTATTACGCAATGGATAGATTCAATAAAAAAAATCAATTATAAAATTACTAACTTTCTATGGGGTAAATAATGGAACAGAAAATATTACATTATTAGATATGACGATCGTCATATTATTATTTTAAACTAGATTATGATGAAAACATAAATAGTGATTTAAATAAGACCTTTCACCAATATATCAGCATATGCTGCTATTTGTTTTCTTTTGTTATCTCTAGTTAAGAACTACTATAATTAAAACACCAAAGGACGTTGAAAACGCTATATAAATAATAAAAATAAAGACCAAAAGTAACACAGCTTACATGATTAAAAGACAAAAATATTACAATCAGTGATTTATTTTTATACTATAAAAAAATTGGTTTTATTAGGAAAAAATAAAAAAAAGATCTACAATCAACACACTATTTCTGGCCGATCCTGTAACATGATTCAATATATTCTATTGTATATCTTGTTTTATTTAAAACTCTGATGAATATATATTCTGAAGTGTCTGTATATATTAAGAAGTATAGTTCAATTGAACTACATAATTATTAAAAAAAAAATGAAAAATTACCCACTTATCTAAAATTAAGGTGGCTAGTGATGTCCTGCCGTTAGATTTTGGCTGCATTTCCAGGCTTCAAACTTAGAATTTTCGACGAGAACAAAATGTAATTGGTCACAGTCACAAACTAGCTAGATTGGCTTTGGATTCTAATACACCGGATGTATATGAAACCACCCGCCTATTGTGGAGGGTCTTCTCCGTATTCCATAATCGTGTCCGTAATAAAAATTTCATTTTCTATAAAAAAAATAAGTCTTAAATTTGTAGAGAGTATTATAAAATTAAAATTTTTAATGAAGAAATAATTATGAAATCTGAACATCGAACTTTTTGTAGTTTCACTTCATCTGCCAAAGAGGACCATCAGGATTCAAGATTGTCAAAAAGTTTTATTTCTTCAAATTTATTTACTTCTATCAATTAAACTCCATAAATTTTATCTGAACTTGTTTGACTATAAAAGAGACTTATTTGCTTCCGCTATATCCCGAACGAGTCCGAATCAATTTTGAATAAGTATACTCCATCTGGCATCTACAGTACTTATTCTTCTACCAATAAATTAAATCAGAATCTGAACTCAAACTCTAAAATTTATCAAACTGTTACCTGTACATGCATTAAAGTTGTTTATTTTATAAATTTTGAGTTTTAATTAAATTAAATTTAACGATCGAGGTTGAAAAAAAGAAAATGATATTAAAAGCTTGGGCGGTGTGTGCTTTATGACTTGCCTATATTATGTTTTCCTTGTAATAAAGTAGAAAAGCACCTTTCTTTGTAGTGTGGTCGATTTAATGAATTTATTATGACTGTGATTCATGATGTTATCTCCAGTCCTGTCATTTGAAATTGTGTAATGTGTTACTGCAAATTGATAACTATTGTTTGTATATGTTCGAATGGCGAAAGCCCCAGAAATGTAGTCCACATTTGACACGTCAGCGACACCTACTCCAAAATCCCTCCCTCTCCCATCCACTTTCTTCCATAAGATAAGTCTGGGGACGAGTCTTATTCATGCTACATCTTATGAATTATATTATTCCCTATGTCCATCCTACGCTAATAATTATGTTTTGATACGTTTTATAAAGAGTGTGCATTTTCTATTTTAATATATGATCCCGCTACTCCCTTATATTTTAAACATTATATCACACAAATTCAAAATATATAGTGGTCTCATTTCTTCACTTAAATAACATTTATCTTACTTTTTTAAAATTCATGCCCACCTAAATGTGTCACACTCTTAATGGACAGAGAGTATTATTTATATTATTCATACGTATTAATATATATATATATATATATAGAGAGAGAGAGAGATAGGGAGAGACTGTGAGAACACTCGTTATCCTAAAAAATAAGAATAAATATGGACCACCTATTCCTTCCTTCCCCTCCCTCCCTCTCCAATTACCGCCACAATCATCCACCATCACCGCTTCCGCCCACCGGTACCGGACACTGCCGCCGCCGCCGCCGCCGCCGCCACCACCACCAACACCAACACCAACATCAGAAAGCGTGATCACCACCAATGTCTTATTCTACCCCGTCACTGATGCATTCCTTTACACTGTTTGATGCATCTCATTACACTGTCTGATGCACATGATTTTTGAACCATATACACTAATGCATCTTTTTACACTGTCTTATGCATTTCATTACACTGTCTGGTGCATCCAATTTTTCAACCATATTAACCCTATTTAAGTCAAAAAGCGGGTTTGACTAAAAAAAAATGCATTTGACTATAAGATTAAGCCATATACATTAGATCTTATAGGATGGATTGTTTAAATATATTCCTATTATTTCTCTCTTATCTATTTTCATATGACCTCTTATATATATATATATATATATATATATATATATATATATCATCTGATGTGGAATGGTCGGACATCCACATAAACAAATACATATTATTATTATTATTATTATTATTATTATTATTATTATTATTATTATTATTCTCCAAATTAGGTATGAGAAATTCTAATATTTTATTAATAAAATATTAGTTTTCGAGAAATGGTGTGTTGCATATAAAATAGAATTACTCTTATATGGTGTATATATTATCATCTAAATACCGCATTTATATGATTGTTAGGAACAAGGATGTGGATGAGAGAGAGTTAAGGGGGATATCAATAATTTCTATGAATTTAACTTGGTATATATCATCAAAGGTTGAAAATTGAATAAAAAATAATTTGACGATTCCCTTCATTATCTCGCACCGATTGTTTCCTCAATACGAAATGTCATTCTGAATTATTTGTAGATAAATTCATTATATAATAATGATTCATGCGTGCGTTTGTAATTTTGTATTATCAAACAGTGGCTAATACAGTCGACATCAACTGACACGTGTGTCCCCGACGTAACGTCTGGGATTGTAATTTCTAGGGTTCATTTTTTCTTTTTCTTTTTCTTTTTTTATTTTCTTTAGGGGGGTGCTTGAGTGGGGGTGGAGTGGGGGGGGGGGGGGGGGTTTGTTGGTCTTTAAAACTGTAATTATTTCATCCAACGGTATCCAAATGGAACATATTAAATGTGTAGACAAAGTCTCTCTTCTTGTTTTTGTCTTAAAAAAGTACAAACAACTGGTGGCCTAACTTCTTCTGCGAACTTCATTCCCAACAATTTTTTCTCTCTTTTGTTGGATGATTTTATTTTTCGAAACATATGTTGGTAATAATTAGTTAATAGAATAGTTGGAGGGAAAGGGAAAAGAATGGAATTGAAGAACATGGTTGCTCTTGTCTCTCGTACTGGACGAGATATGCAGCGCTACAACTTTCTTGGCCACCGCCAAGTTGTCGGGTTCGTCCTTATCTCTCTCTCTCTCTCTATCTCTATCTCTCTCACTAGCAGTTTCATATTTTCATCTGCATAACTTGGAAAATGGAGTAAAGATGAAAGAGTTGACTCTACCTTTGAGGAGGACAAGGACAATTAGTTGAGTTTCATGAAATTTAGAGTATAATTCATGCTCAAATTGGGTTTATTAAGTAATATGGAGATTCTATGGTAGTTGTAAATTCTAATGATTGTATTTCTATCCATGGATTCTCTGGTGTCCAGTAGACACAAGAAATATTTTAGAATGGTTGTGGTTTGTTGGTAATTTTTTTTTCTTTTTCGTGAGAGATAAATTCTACTAAATTAAAACAGTTCCAACATAAATTATAGTGTTAAATTTGATGGAGTGGATGTGAAGTGATGGAATGTGATGAAAGGTGGAAATTGGAAATTGGAAGTGAGGCAGATTGTATTATAATGTTATTTGGTTAATAAAAATGAAGTGATGATCCATGTTTAATTTATGTATACAGATGCATACCGTACAGATACAAGGGTAACCGTGGGATTGTGGATGATGAAGAAATCGAAGTTCTTGTGATAAGTTCACAGAAAAAGGGGAAAGGGATGTTGTTTCCAAAAGGAGGATGGGAAATAGATGAATCCATTGAAGATGCTGCACTGCGTGAAACCATAGAGGAGGCAGGCGTAGTCGGAGATGTCGAGGTTCCTGCTTCTTCCCTTAATCAACCAATATGTATCATTTTTGTAGAATATATTATATATGATTAATGTACTTGAAAGTGCAGCGTAAGTTGGGGAAATGGAATTTCAAGAGCAAAAGCAGTGAGAGCAGCTATGAGGGTCACATGTTTCCTTTACTTGTTAAAGAGCAGCTCGAATTTTGGCCTGAGAAAGATGTTCGTCAAAGACTATGGGTATTCATATATATACGTACATGTTTCTCCTTAATTTGTCGGAATTCTTCATCGTATTAATATTCATAAATACTAATATCCCAACAGGTGAGTGTGAGAGAAGCCAGGAAAGTTTGCCAGTACTGGTGGATGAAAGAGGCCTTAGAGTTACTAGTGAGTCGTCTTGCAGCACAAGCTAACGAGCCGAAAACCGACATGAAATCTAACTTGTAGCACTACCAAATCTCAATCAATTTTGGGGGCTGGAAACTACAGCCACGAATGAAATGAACAAGTGACTTATGTTTGAAGGAAATGCAAACCAGTCTTTACTCTTGTTTCATTTTCTACGAATTAATTTGCAAAAATAAAAAATAAAAAATTCTTGTATAGGTTAAAGCTCATGAGTAATGGAGCCAGTTGTTTTCTTCCACATTCTGAAATGTGTAAGTTCTCACTGTCGCCAGCTAATCTCGGTGATGTGTTTCACGTTTCTTCTGCACTCTTTTAAGGGCGACCAAACGACGTAGTTTCTCGAGCAATTTGTACTATGAAACAGAGCACTCTGTATTATTTCATCATTTCATTATTTTAAGCAAACATGATTGGAACTACATAGATCATCATCATCAATCATCATCTTTGTCTCTGTTGATTTCGTACATTATCACAAATAGGGCAACGACGAAGGCACTATCAACTTTTGGATAAACACTCACATTAAAGGCATCCTTCCCCAACACAATGCTCCCAAATGTGTGCTTCTTCTGCATCTGCATCTCCATTTCAAACGATCAAATACAACAATATACACAAGAACTTCAAATCCAAAACGCGCAAATTAGTACGAAAACTTTACCTTAGCAATGTGGTTCCAGGCCTTGTCATATATGATGCATGATCTCTCCAACCAGCTCCCAACTACCTTGAAATCCCATGAAGTTTCGCCATTCCCACGAAGAAACACGTCTAACTCCGTCTTGGATTGAACGAATGAAGCTTTTCTGGCACTGAAGAGAAGATCATCATAATCAGAGCTCTCCCCCTTGAAAACCTGCCACCTTTTACGTGCACTCAAATGCTGAAATACAACAGAATTGAAACATCAAGATTTCTCACAAAACAAGCCTTCTTCAAAATAAAACTAACAAAGACTTCAAACTACATGCACCTTTTTCCTTAGTGTGACAATGGGATTGCCTCTGGCATCAAGGAGAACGCGACGATCATGTAGACTGATTAGCTTCTCTTTCACCTTGAACATGGTATTTCCATCCTCATCTGTCACCTCAAAGTTGCAATCAGTGACAGACAGCAGTTTCCTTGCGACGGAGAGTTTAACGTGCTTTGGAACACAGAAATCTTTACTAATTACAGCGTTTAGGCCTTCCATCTGTTACTCTTGTCATGGAGTTACATCAGCTGCTAATCTATATATAGTGATCATTAACATCTTAATTTAGGTGGTTCTGCTTTGAAGTGGGAAATTTGATCACAAAAACTTTTGTCAGATATGGTGAAGAATATTTATCTTTAATTCATTTCTTGCTCTGGACAAAGAAAGTTGCAACATTCTGTTTTTGCAATGAATTAACAGGAGACGTAAGTAAAATTTGTTCCTTTCTGTGGTAAATAATCTTATCCTTGGTAATGTCTTGAACAACTTTTGCTTCTTTTTTTCTATTTCTGTGAAGAAGTCATGCATATTATCTCTGCTGATCTGTAAATAAGTATAAAAGTAGCATTTAGGATATATTCTTCAATTCCTCCGAATTTTAATTGTGTTTCATCTAATTCAATGCTAAATAGAAATTTTACTATGTACATGATGTGTAATAGATAATTGTTTTTAAAATTATACTGTCTTAAAATTTTATAAATCAAGCTATTTCTCTCTTCTAGTTTAGAATTAAAGTCTCGATGGTGATTAATTTGCGATACACCTTTTCTTTTCTTTTTTCCTCGTGGAATTCCAGCAGAAAAAGTACGTGATAAGTTTGTTGAGGTGCGATGGTACAGTTGTTGATGTTTGTCCACAAGCAACAAAGTTTGTTATCCATTCCATTTACAAGAAAGAAACGTATGCTATACTTTGATTAAATGAAAATAAGATATACAAAAATGGACGCTTTTTTGCATGATCAAATCAATTCATGCTTGATCCAAGCAAACAACAGAGCGAAAATTGGGTGACGTAGATAAATAATAATGCTAGTACTACAGACCTTAAATAATTCAAATAAAGAAAATGTTTTCCTTAACAAAAATAAATACTAATTAATAATCAAGTTAAAATATTTTCATAGTAAAAAACTTAATTATGAACGTCCAGTCCAGTACTATCTATTCATCTCTCTCTCTCTCTACACGCACACATAGCAGAGCAGAGCAGAGCAGAGCACAACAGTGAACGCGAACATGGCCAAGAATGCACGTCTAATTCATCCGTTTGGAGCTCTAGTCTCCCTTCAGTTTCTCTTGTTGATTCTTGCAGATTCAGCTGGCGACTCATTCCTGTACGGCGGCTGCTCACAGATAAAATACACTCCAAACTCGCCCTACGAATCAAACCTAAACTCGCTCATCACATCTCTCGTAAACTCGGCCACTTATTCTTCCTACAACAAGTTCACAATCATGGGCTCAAGCCCGCAAGACGTCGTCTACGGGCTTTACCAGTGCCGGGCCGACTTAGCCATGCCCGACTGCGCCACCTGCGTGGCGCGGGCCGTCACCCGGCTCGGCCCGTTATGCCCTCAGGCATGCGGCGGCTCCGTACAGCTGGAGGGCTGCTTCGTCAAGTACGACAACGCTTCTTTTATCGGGGTGGACGACACGACGGTGGCGATGAAGAAATGCGGGCCGTCCGATGGCGACAGTGCGGATGAGATGGGCCGCCGTGATGCGATGCTGGCGGGTATGAGTGGAGCTGGTGGAGGGCCCTACCGGGTCGGAGGGTCCGAGGATGTTCATGGGGTGGCGCAGTGCGTCGGAGACTTGAGTATGGGTCAGTGTCAGGAGTGTGTGGCGGAGGCGATACGGCGGTTGAAGGCGGAGTGCGGTGGCGCTGTGTTTGGTGATATGTTCTTGGCCAAGTGTTATGCCAGGTACACCACTAGTGGGGCCCAAAATTATGCAAGATCCAACCATGGTATGAAGGAGTATTTATTTTTTCTACATCCAGAATATATGAGATAAAACTAACACAAAATATAACATAAGATCTTAACAAACATTCTCTTTTTAAGTTGTTTTTAGAAGGTGAAATTACATATATATGCAAATTAAATTATATTAATACTAGTATTTGTCATCGATCGATCCACAGGATCCTCCTCCCATAGCGAATCCGAGAAGACATTTGCTATCATTATTGGATTACTAGCTGCTATTGCTCTGCTAATTATCTTCCTCACTTTCCTCGGCCGATTGTTTAGGACAAATGGTACGTCAGATATTTCTAACCTACTCCACACTCTTAATTTTATTTTTAGCTCAATGTTCTAACTGATTATCGATCATGTGCTATTTTTACCAGGGTACATATATTTAGATGCAACATTATATGGCATGAAATACGTACGGTGTTAATATCAACTTGAATTTTTTTTTTAGAATTACGTGCATATGACATCTCCTATTGTATACACGGATGATCGACACATGTACTGATAATCTTTTATTGATTATTAATCGAAACCGACAAAATCCTAAATCCAATACCAATCACCATACCGAAACCGACGGAGGCAGTTATCGGTTAACCAAAATTGCCCGGTTAATATTGTAGGTTTCAGGTATTAACCGATTTTAGGAACCGAATAAGCACCCTTATTTGCATGTATAAAAGCAGACTTGAGTTAGCTAGTGTATTAGTATAATGTGAAAGATTTTCTTACGTTTATTTACAATATTTTCCACTTCTAAGCTTGACATTAATTGGACCCTCTTTCGTTTTTGGTCGCAGGGAAATAAGGGGAAATATGGTGTTGTTTACTATAATGCCTCTCAAAATAAGTTGCTTTTCGACGGCCTTTTGCCTTTCCAGTTTCTTCATCGTAGTGGCTGTCAACTTGGTTTCCTATCTTTGCTTAATTATCTTATTTCGATTAAATCATTTAGGATTTCCAGAAGAGAGAGATTCTAAGTTTGTGTTAAATACTGATTAAGAATGTGAAGAATGATTGGTCTATTCTTTTATGTAAACTAAGTTGTTGTACATAGTATTTTATTTTATTCTGTGTTCAGAACATATTTACGAAGAGTGATCTTTTTATTTGTATTGTTTGAACATCTTGTCTTGTTATAAGATGTCTCGAAGAATACAGGGATCCATCTTATTTGTCCTAGCACAAAAAATCGAACTTTAGAAAACAAGAAAGAAAAACAACTATGCATGCATAATTTTATTTTTATGTTTGTTCGAGAGTAATTTGGATTTTCTTATTCAGATATATAGGAAATACGGTTAATTGCCAAAGAATTAACAAATTTTGAGTCAATTTGATTTTATATACTATAGTTTAAACATCAAGTCAGTAATGGCACCATTTTCCAATTTGTTGCAAAATAAGCAAGTTCAAAAATTTTTGGCAATCGAAAAATGGGTTTAGGCATGACTTCTTTTCACGTTGGTAAGAAACAGCGTGAACAAAAATTACGCCAAGTCATTTTTTCGGTTGTCGGAAAATATAGGGCATGTTTATTTTACGACAAACTGAAAAGTTGTGTTATTTTGGAAATAATTTATAGAACATATCTAAAATCAAAATTGGTGTTTTTCTTTTTTTTTCTATCTATACAAAGAAATATAGATAGAAACGTTTAAGAACGGCGATGTATATACTCACTATTCTCTTCGTCGAAATTTTACACTTTTGACGTACAATATAATACTTAAACACGAAGGATTCATTAGATAATGAGAAATAGAGCCAGAAAAAGCTTTTCAAAAGGCAAAACGCAAAAACGTTAGCTTTGACATATCTTTAGTCTAATAAAGTGGGACATAATAATTCCTCCTTATAAAGATGATAATCCCCTCACATTCAAACGGTAAAGACTTTAATTTTTAAGGGGAAACGTTTAATGGATGTGATAGATAATGTTTGATAGGATAATGTAGTATATGATTATTTATATTATTAGTCTTGTGTTTGGATTGCTTCATTGTGGTGTAGGATAATTGAAGGACTATGTGAGTATGTGCGCTATTGTGTGTTGTATGTATGCTACTATGTGCAATGTGTGTTTATGTGTGATTATTTTGGAATTTTGCATCATGAATTAGACAAGGATTAATAATCAACTCAAATTTGGGATGATAAGTTATCATCCATTGAATGATTGGATCACAGACCTAGTTATTCATCACGGGCTTCATCATTCAAATCAAACACGAGATTAGGTGAGATTATATTATCAATCACTCCTTATCAAACAAACCAAATGCCCCCTAAGTAGTGAGTTTTAGGGTTGAAATCTTACCACTTTCCCTTCCCCAAGTCAAAAATAAAAATAAAAAGTAAAGATGACAAATTTTATTCACGTTATATGATTTTATTTCATATAGTAGCTTCAAAAAAAATTATTTTAGTTATATGACATACTCCCTCCGTTCACAATAAGTGTAACACTTTTGGGTTCAACACGAATTTTAAGAAATGATTGGTAGTTTGGTTTTGAGTGGAGAAAGGAACTACCATAATAAATTGTTGTGAGGTTTAAAATAAAAGTAGGGGATGTGGTCATTTTCCAAAATAAAAAGTGCTACAATTATAATGTACGTACGCAAAATGAAATTATGCTACACTTATCGTGGACAAATGGTGTACTTATTTTCCTTACAATTATACCTTTTTTTTTTTTTTTTTACTTCTTAATTTGGATACTATAATAAATTTGAACGTTTCCCCTAAAAATTGATCATTTTAACCATATCTTTTAGTATTATATTTTATAATTGGGTATTCATAGCCCCATTATTAAAAAAATAATATTATTATTATTGAATGTACTATTTTATCTTAAGAGGGTGTTTGGTAGCCTATATAAATCAAGATAGATAAGTTATCTGGGTTATCTAGTTGTTTGGTACCCTATATTACTAAACTTGGAAGCCCATTTTTAAAGATGGCCCGACCTTATTTTCCTATTCCTCTTTAGGCTATGTATCTCACAAATTTGGTGTGTTTATTTTAAACTCTTTTGAACAGTAACCCATATACTATACCCTCTTTTCTCTCTCATCCCTCTCTTCCTCAGATATTTTCTCCCTCCTTCCTCTTTCTTTGTTTCGTGACTTTCGTCTGCAACTCTCTTTTCTTTGTGAGAGAGAAGATGGTGGCGGGTTGTGGTCGGCGGTGATGGTGGTGGCAGGTTGTAGGTGGCGACAGTGATGGTGGTGGGCGGCGGTGATGGTGGTGGCGGGTTGTAGGTGGTGGTGTGATAGAGAGAAAGAGAAAGAGAGAGAGAGAGAGAGGGGATGATGGGCACGACCTGAGTTCCGGCGAAGACGGTGAGAGTGGGAGGCTAGAGAGGAAGAGGCTTAGCCGCTGGAGACGGCGAAGAGGGGCTTGCCGGAAGCGGGCAGCGCCGTCGCCATTCCGCCGAAAAAACCAAAAAATAAAATAAAAATTGAACCGATGACTGGAAAGAGGATGAGATAAAGAACCTAAAACTGAAAATAAAAAACTGGATTAAGGGAGGAAAGACAAGATCGATTGCTGAACTTTATGTGTGTGTGTATGAAAAAAGTGTGAAAGTGTGTGTGAGAGATTGAGGTTGCAGAGGGGAGAGAGGAGAGAGATATGATACATTTTAAAATAATTACTTATAATTAGGGGTAGAATTATCATTTCTCACTTAATCTTAAATTTTAACTAGGGTACCAAACAACCAATCTGTTATTCACTATATTTATCTTGACATTATCTTATCTACCAAACACAAAAGATACACTAACAATCACCCCTTATTCACTATATTTATCTTGATATTATCTGTTTTGCATTATCCTAATATACCAACCAAACGAGCCCAAAAAAGTTTAATAACTCAAAATTGATGAACTCCTCAAAATCAAGAACTCCAACCAGAATCTCGGCATACACATCAATCATGTGATGTTGTTTACAATTCTGCCCATTCTTTTCCCCTGCAATCCCGTTTCCATTAGCATCTGCGGCTCCATCCAATGTATAAATCATCGACATTCACATTGAAACCCTTGAAGGCCTTCTGCAAATCGATTTCACCACCATCGATGTCTGCAATCCCGGGCTCTATCCATTGCTTCGTGAAAGAACAATAATTCGAGATTACTTGGGACTATGGATTAATTTCCAGAATTTCGCTAAAAGTTGAGATGTTTCTCAAGTTATTGTTTAAATTTCAGAATTTCGCTATCGTTCAAGTGATCCTACGAAGAATATTTGCAAATTTACAGTTCCTACATATTTTCGAGATCACAAATACTTGTGTACAACCGGTTGCATGGGAGACGACCGGTTGCACGCGTGCAACACACGCGCCGAAAATGAACCTTAAGTCAGGCGAGTGTGGTACACACACCTCTTACGGCGCGTCCACCCGTCCGACACTTTTTTTTAATACATGCGCCTAACATATATATTATTTTAATCCGTCAGACTTATTAGGACACTTCTAAGTGTCCTAATATCTTTTTTTTAATTTTTTATTATTTTTATTTTGTGTTTAAGAGTCGAGTGAGAGAAGCCGAATGCCTCGGAGCGAGCTAAAGGACATTAATATTGCCACAATCATTATCTTATAATTGAAATCGAAGCCAAAGGAGGAGACGAAAAGAAAAATTGAAACTGAGTTTTAGAAAACAAATAAATAAAAATAAAAATTCAAAATCAACTGGTTGACCCGGGTCAAATCCAACCCGGTTGCTTGGGATGCAACCGATTACACCGGAGTACACCTCTTTAGAGATTTATGGGGATACATGTTTTTCTCTTACGGGGGCTATTCTAATTATTATTTAATTTGTGATTATAAGGGCAAAACAGTACATTCACTAATATTTATATATTCTTTTAATTAAGGAGGCTACCGATAGAAAAATGGGGTTTATGTATAGAACTCCCCTTTCTAATTTTATGAGAATGTGTTGAAGTTCACAGAGATGTAGTGAAAAGTGGGCCTTGGGCTATAATAAATTGAAGCCGAGTTGGGCTCATATGAGACGAATCCAAATTCAAAGTACGATTTTGATCGTTAATTTTTTTTTTTGAACAAACATTATAAAAAATTTTAAAGTTCGTGTGACGGTAGACTTGAATCCGTGACATTTGGTCCGGACATTAACCACTCTACCATTAGACTAAATACACGCACACTTTGGTTTTCGTTCGCATTTATGAAAGGAAAAAAAAATTGAAAATCAAATTATATTTTAATTTATTAATAATTAATTTTAGTCCAAACGTTCATTACTTGAATTTGTGACCCAAAAGCTTAAAACTCTATACAAGTTTCAATTATACCCACAAAAATTTCAATTATTCAGTCGTAATCTAATAAAAATTCATTTGAACGAAGCGACAATATGAATTGCTTTTTTTTCCCAAAACTTTTAGGGTTTTTTTTAAAATTGTTCTACAAGAAATCTAATAAAAATTCATTTGAACGAAGCGACAATATGATTTTTTTTTTCAAAACTTTCAGGTTTTTGATGTTTTGGTGATGTCTTGTAAGATAATATCTTAGTATTTTTAAAAATTAATAAAATACGATTATAGAATTAAAAAAAATTAGGGAAAAGAAAATAGCCGAAATTGCATTCGATTATTTGAGTTTGGTTCGATTGTAATTTCAGAATTTCGATAATTTTGATTCAATTATTATTAAAATAAAAACCGAACCGAAAAATCAAATACTCGCCCGTATTTCATTTTTTTTTTGGCTAAATGTCCACAGAACATACCAGACTTCTCCAAATCAATAAGCCTGTGGAACCTTCCAGACTGCCCCTTGCAGACATTTTTGCTAAATGATTAATTAAACCTCAGCCAAACAGACCCCCATATATTCCTCTTCGGCCCTCATTTCCCACACCAACACACACACACATAGAGAGAGAAATCCTAACAACATTATGGCCTTGTTTGGCGACCCCTTCCGGCGCTTCTTCCTCAGCCCAACAATGCCCGGATCGACGGCTCTCCTTGACTGGTTCGAATCCCCCACCGCCCACTTCTTCAAACTCAACGTTCCCGGTCAGTCCTCCGCTCCTTCCTTTCTTCATCATCTTCCTTGTTATACGATTCTGACTCGAGGTCGATCAATTTGGTCATTTTATGGTTCCTTTACCTAATTTGAACGCGCAATTGGTCTTTATTTGTTGAATATATTGTCTAATCGGACATGAGTTCAATCTTATTTTACTTGGTATAATAATAATAATTCTTCAACGCTGTTTTGCAGTCTAACTTTATCAAGCATGAATATCGAATTAGTTTGTTCGATTTAGTATGTATGAATATGTATATTACTGCAGGGTACAACAAGGAGGATATAAAAGTGCAGGTTGAGGATGGGAACATACTGGTAATTAGGGCTGAAGGAGGAAAAGAGGAGATTGTGCAGGGGAAAGAGAAAGACATTGTTTGGCACGTGGCGGAGAGAAGAACATTTGGGAAAGGGGATTTCTCGAGAGAAATTGAGATGCCCCAAGATGTGAAGGTTGATCAGATCAAAGCGCAGGTGGACAACGGCGTGCTTACGGTGGTTGTACCCAAAGATACAACTTCTAAACATTCCAAAACCAGGAATATTAATGTTACTAGCAAACTTTGAAACTCAAACCAGCTTAATAATCTCATGGTCTAATCACTGTCTGTATTTTCTATTCAACTTGGCTTGTATTGAATGTAGAAATGCCTCTAAATCGAAATAAAATCATGCAACTCAATGTGGAATGGGTATGATAATCATATGGTTCATAGATCATACATTCATAATGCACACTGCAACAATATATCAAGCCTAAAGTCTTCAAAGAGAATTCCCATAAGACATTTTCTCCATTTTGAACTTGGCCTTTTATCATTTGGGAACTTCATAAAATCACAAAAACTTGGGTGCGTTCTGTTTAATTATGAGAAGATAAATTAAAGATTATATGTAAGTAGGGGTAATTAAAGGGTAAAATTAGAATTTACTAATCTTATTTAAAATTTATTAAGCCATAAAAATCACAGAATCCATAATTTAGTAAATATTAATTGATAATGCAAAATCGCAGAATCCATTTAGTAAATTCACAGAATGCATTTAGTAATATTTCAGTAAATAATCATTAGATCAAAATAAAAATCAGATAACAGTATGGAGAGCGGATTATTAACATGCATGATCGTATATCTAAAACTAGGCAAAAACTTGGTGCAACAGCTGCACCATACATCAGGTTTGACCCGATCCGAGTCCCGATCCGTCTCGCCCGGTCAACGTTGATCGGTCAATGGTCAATGTTGACCGTTGACTTTTTTTAAAATTTTTATTCAAGTGTTGAGCGAGTGGAGCCGAAGGCCTCGGAGCGAGCTAAAAAATATTAATGTTGCCACAATCATTATCTATAAATTAAAATTGGAGCCGAAGACGGAGAAAAAAGAAAAAAAACGAAAAAGTCAATGATCAAATGTTGACCGGTCAACACTGACCAAGGCGGAGCGGGGCGGGTCAGGTCAGGTCGGGTCGGGTTTAGGATCCTGATGTATGGTGGAGCTAGTTGTACAGGAATGCAATCCCTAAAACTAAATTACACATGTATGAGAAAGATGGGACCAGATTGAGATAGGCAAGTGTTGTAAGTGTTGGGTTCACAACATAGTAAAAGTTATTTCAATAAACGCATTATATATATGCGCGCGCAGGGGCGGATCCAAGATTTGACTATGGAGTGGGCTGAAAAATAAAATACTTCATCACATTAAATTTTATACACACCAAAATATTTCAAGTTTACATAAGTTGTGCCCTACAAAACTTCAATACATAAAATTCATCAATAACTGAGTCTATATATATAACTTTAATGAATAAATTATTACGAACATTCTCAATGAAGAAATCATCTTCAAGTAGTTCAGAGAACTACAAGAATAAAGAAATTATCCTTTCTAAAAATGTCGAAAGACATTTACATGACTGGAAATTACCAGATATTTCTCAAACTCAAGTTTATAAAAAATGAAGCTTTGAATTTCGAAGCAATTATGTTGTAAAAACAATAGAAAAATCAATCCCCTTTAATGGAGGATTTGATTCTTTCAATTTACTTACAAAAGATCTAATTGAAGATCATAAATTACAAAAGTTTAAATTCCTTCATCTCGGAATGGTCGAAATTGGATTAAAACCGTTAACAAGAGATGGATTAAATGTTAGTGCTTTAATTATGGTAAGAGACCAAAGGCATCTACAACTAGAAGATTCTTTATTAGGAATTGTTGAATCATCACTTTGTGATGGACCAATATTTTTTACTCCCTCCGTCCCATCGAATATGGCCTGTTTTCTATTTTGGGCCGTCCCACCGAATATGGCATGTTTCCTTTTTGGGAAAGAATTAGAGCTTACATTAAACTAAAAAAGCACTTTAGCCGTACATTGTTGACCAAAAAAACACTTTATTAACTAAAAAATTACTTTATTAACACTTTATTACACCTAATTCCCTTTTTCTTAATCTCCGTGCCGAAAATAAATAGGTCATATTCGGCGGGACGGAGGTAGTAGTTGTTTTCCAAATTATACAGTTTCTCTTTCAGATCCACATATTATGGATACTCTTACTCTAAATATAAAAACAGAAGAATTTAAAATGAAATATGTTTCTGAAAATATTGTTCTTGTTTATAGAATCTGCTATAAAGTTATGAACACTACTATTTCTAATTATAATATCAATGCAGATCTAATTAGATCTACGAAAGGAGAAACAACACTTTTTCTTACAGATACTGCTAAAGGAAATATAGTTGTACCAAAAATTATACAGTGGAATCAGGTTACTCTTCCAGAAATCTAGAGGCTTGAAAATGTAACCCCACCTGTAAAAGAAGAAAATAGAAAATTTGAAAGCATTATTCAGTATGTTGATGGTGATGTTGAAATCAAGTTTGAATTTAGAAAATTTCGTCTAATATTAGATGAAAACTTGTTGGGAAAATTATAAGGTTTCGATTTGATACCAAAACCCAACTGATTCTCCAACCGAATAGATGATCGCGTCAACCTAAATAGTGTTTTCCAGCTCGCCTGTTTGAGCCTTAGATGTTCTAGGTTTACAGGTTAAGGAAGCGGAAGACGAATCGACCCGTGTCAACCGGAGTCGGCTAGAAAAGACAAGAGGCATCAACCTTCACTGAGTGATCCAACAGAGCTCGATCAAGTCAAGAGAATTGAATGAGTTCAAAACACAAATGTCCAATTGCAGAACAAAGGAACTATCTCCGAAGACTCCACTTCAAGATGGGCTCACGAATTCAAAAGCCAGCTCTAAAGGTAGAAGATCCCGGAATCGTATAAGTCAACCTACCTCGACCAATGAGGGATTGCCGGATCAAGCATCCTAGACTTCGTAACCTACGATGTGACACAAATGAAGACGGTGCGAATACGCCCAACGGCAGATCTTGTATTTAAGAAGAGTAGGTAAGATTCAAACGGCTCCTCCAACGGCTAGTCTTGAATCTCTACCTATATAAACCCGTCTTCAACCTCAGGATCAGATACGAAAAACTCTCTACAAGCTTTCATTTATCTGAAATCATCATTCTTTCAAAAGATCTCAAGCAGTTCTACATAGATCAAAGAACACTTTATCTTAAAGTGTTTCTAGTTAAGAAACTGCTTAGTTTTTCGTCTGTTCCCTAGGCCAAACTCATTGTATATCTTAAGCTTAGATTTCGAACGAGTTCATCATACTCTGAAGTTCTTAATTGTAAGAACTCGTTCATAGTTGGAACCCCATACCCAAACCCAAACCCAGAAAGGTTAGGTAAAGGTACGCTTGCTCGAAGCGCGTAATTCGAGTGGTTAGGTTATTCAGTACCCGTAAACTGAAGGTGTATAGGCTTGACAGTGCCCGCAAACTGTTGGAACACAGCTCGGGTTAGAGTTGTGAAGTTGCTTGGTACTTGAAAACCAAGTGGTAGTGGATTACCAGTGAACCTGGTCGTGGACGTAGGAGGTGTTACTCCGAACCACGTAAAAACTCGTTGCTTCTTACTCTCTCTCTTTACTTTTGCTTTATATTCAGCTGTGTACTAACTCCTTCATATCATTGCATATTTGTTCAAAACTGCACAACACAGCTGCTCTCCAAAGACAGCTGTGTCTCTTTAAAAGTTGCACAACCTGACTAAGCTGAAAACGTTAAGTTAATCTTTTCAAACTGAGTTTTTCTAAGTAACCGAGCTAAGTTTTCAAACCACCACATTCCGCACCGCCAGCTGAGTTATTTACCCAGCTGACCCTCCTCAGCTGGATCAATAACTGAGCTCACCAACTCTGTGTTTTAACTTGAAAAAGTTTCGAAAAATCTACTTGGTGTATTCACCCCCCCTCTACACCAAGTACCCAGCTCAGGGACCATTAATTGGTATCAGAGCAATGGTTCAAAAGACCACCGTTTCTGTATCAAGAGATCTCTCTTGACACTCTGTGTCAGTGGTCAACTGAACAGATCCATTTTTCGGAAAAACTCATCTTATTACATACTGCACATGTCTATGGATTCTTATCTTAACAAGAATCTCCCCACCTTCTCGGTAGACGACTATGCAATCTGGAAATTCAGATTGAAAAGCTTCCTTTGTGCACATCACGACATGATGTGGGACGTCATCACAGACGGACCCATCCTTATTTATAAACAAGGAAATGAACTCGTACCTGCTCATGATGGAGGACAACCAGAATACCGGCGAATTCTCAAGCCAAAGAAGGATTACTCGTCAGAAGAACGAAAGCAAGCCGGTCTCGGATGCCTTCGCAAGAAACACCATCTCATCACCGATGCCTCAAACGCCTACCCGAGTAAGATCATCAAGTGCGAGACGGCCAAAGAGATGTGGGAAATACTTGCCAAGCTATGCGAAGGATCCGAAGAAATCAAAGAAAACAAATTCACAATAGCTTGCCAAAAATTCGACAACTTCAAGCAAATTTAGCCAACGAGTCCATCGAAGCGATGGAGCTAAGGTTCTCAAACATAGTCATCGAGATAGAGACAATCGTAATCGGAAGTATACCCAAAGAAAGAATCTAAAGGTTCTTTCAGCTCTTTCACCGAATGGAACACTTACAAGGTAGTTCACCAAAGTCGAAGTGACTTGGGTGATCTATCTACAGAAAGGTTGTTCTCACTCTTAAAAGCCAACGAATACAACTTGAAGATCACTCAAGAAGAATCTTCAAGCAGACAGAATGACGGAGAACTCACCCCAACTCCAAAAGAAATAGCTTTCGTAGCCAACTCGAAAAGTCACCATGTCAAGTCAGCTGAGTCCTCCAAGATGAAGAAGGACAAAAAGGATATGAGCAAAGAGGAGCTACTCGAAGAAATTGCCATGATGGTGAAAAATTATAACAGACTTAACACCAGCAAGGGTAAATACAAGAAGTTCTTTAGGACTTACAGAGATAAGTACGCAAAGAAATTACGATGAAGTCACTCGACCAACGAACAAGTGAAGGTTGCTTCAACTGCAAGGAACCAGACACTACCGACAAGATTGTCCAAAGCCGTCCAAGAAAGACAGAGACCAATTAAAAGCTAAGCGAAATGATGTATGAAGGAGAGCTTATATCGCTGATGAAGAATCAGAGTGCAATAAAATGGATGACATGCCATTTTCAGACTCGGAAGAAGAAGCCTTGATGGCCCATGATGAACCTGATTGGGATACATGCTTCATGGGACAAACAGACGGCATCGATGAAGATGAGGTAACGTCTCGAACTCTAAATCTATCTAACATCTCACCATCACACGAACACTCTACACAGGACTAAGAATCTGGACTACCTGATTGGAGTCTAGTAGAGAAAGTAATGAACGATTCCAAGGAGCTTCAAGAGATCCTTGACGTTATTATGCGCGAGAATGCCGAGTCAAGGCGGAACCGGAAAAGACAAAAGTATCGACACACCGATATAACTCATCCAACAGAAGTCGTTTCACTAAAAGACAAAATAGTGAAACAAGATCACTCGATGAAGGAATTCAACACCGAGAAGAAACAAATTGATAAGATGTGGAAAAGGTCACAATTGACCGAAAGGAAGTCACCGAGATCATTGAGCTGAAAAGCACCGAAGAGGTACTATCTAAAAAGATAGTAGCTCTCATCACAGCCACGTCAACAATGGACGAGATCATTAGTGCTCAGCGTCCAAGAAGACTCAAAGCGGACCTGGATACAACGAATCAAAGGATGCCTCAAACATTGCCTCCACAAGTGGAACAAAGGTTATGTTTGTACGTGCAAATGAACCTTCAATCCCAAAGAGCTCAAAGATCAACATTGAGGACACAAAGCGTCGGGAAGAATAAAGAAACAGTCTCAAACTCCATCGAGAACACAGCAGACATCAAGAAGGTCAGCTGTGCGACAACCTCAAGCCCAACTCAGACAACAACGTGCTCAACCTCATGCTGGATTTTACAGATACCAGCCACAGCACCAGCACGTTGATCGATATCAACCAAGATATCAGAGATACTCAGCTGGATACCACTCATACGAGTATCAGCTGGATAATCATTTCCAGCCACAGTATCACATGAGACAGCAGAGACTAAGGAACGTCTCAGCTAGGCACACAGCTGGAAAACCAAAAGAAATCCGTACAACAAAACAAGAAGACACGAAGATCAAGACCCCGCCAAAGAATAACAAGAACACAATAAATGTGTACATCGACTCAAATTCGGGAGAATTATCGATCAAATGACCCAATTCGAGTCATCAAGCGTATCCGGGTCGTCAAAGGATCTCTGTCTAACCCACAAGGACCCAATTAAAACCTGTACCTGAATTTTAACTTTTTGTTTAGGTTGCAAGGAATCGACGCATCTCTGAGGAGTCGATGAGAACGCTTTGGTACTTGGACAGTGGATGTTCCAAGCACATGACGCACCTAAAGCATCTACTCCAGGAATATATTGAGCGTAGTCCACAAGTAACATTTGGTGACAACTCCAAAGGCCTAACCAAAGGTTATGGTACATTTAAAACTAGAAATGTTATAATCCCAAATGTTTCTTATGTACAAGGATTGCAACATAACTTGCTTTCCATTAGCCAATTTCGCAACAACGGTTTTTCCGTCAAGTTTGATGCACGGGGATGCACAAGAAGCACAGTGGAAACCAAGCAGATACTCCTAAGAGGAAAAGAGAAGGAAATATGTACTTCATTGATCGGAACAAAGAATCCGGAGACTTGTCTTGTATCAAAAAGCAAAGAATGAAGTCACTGGCTGCGGCACGTACGGCCGAATCATCTTAACTTCAAGACAATCAACAACCGGCTAGGAACCATTTCGCTAATGGAATTCCAGATCAAGTATATGACAAAAGTCATATGTGCGGCGCGTGTCAACAAGGAAAGCAAACAAGAATTTCATTCTCTCTCAAGCCAAACTCGGTCAAGGCGATCGAGTTCTTCAACTTCTTCACATGGATCTTTTTGGTCCAAGCTTACTCCAAAGAAGCTTCAATGGCGTAAAATATACTCTGGTCGTTGTGGATGATTTCTCAAGATTCACATGGGTATCATTCTTATACTCAAGAAAGCGAAACCGTAACTAAGCCGCCTATCCCGCCGGAAAGACTATCAACATGTATGAAAGTGCAAGATAATGGCAATAAGATCGTATCGTGGAACGGAGTTTCTAAATGAAACTATTTATGATTTTTGCGAGAAGAACGGAGTTCAACACCAAACTTCTGCAGCTCGCACACCTCGGCGAATGGTGTAGCGAGAAAGAAGAAACAGAACTCTCTCCAGGAAGCCTACCTCAATGCTAGCTAGCTCGCCATTCCAAAGAAGTTCGGGCCGAAGCAATCAACACAAACTTGCTTCACTCGAATCGCTCCCTACTCACATCAAGGCAAGGAAAGACACCGTATGAGCTATGGAACAACGAATCACCATACATTGGATATTTCAAGGTATTCGGATCCAAATGTCACATCCTCAATAATGGGAAGACACGACTCAAGACGTTCGACGAAAAGACGTACCGAGGAGTATTCCTTGGTTACTCCGCCGTGAGTAAAGCATACAGAAGTCTTCAACGAAGAACTCAAATAGTCGAAGTAACTCCACATGTTACCTTTGACGAATCCTCCTTCGAATATGTAGATTCTATCAAACGAAGAAGCGAAGAAGAATCTTCAAGATTGATTCGTACAAGGGCTCAAGAGAATAGAATCGTAATCTGGCCGAACCATTAATTTGGGACAATGAGCTGAGGAGGAAATTCAAATCAACCAAGAAGCTCCACCACCGGAAATCGAGAAGAAGCTTCAACGCCAAATCATGGGAAACATCATCACTGAATCCAAACACAAACTCGAGTCCCCGGCTCCATCTCCACCGAGCCTCTACAGAAGTCTCCTCAAAATCTAAATCAAAGAGAGCCAAACTCTCAAGATTTAACTCCTGAGCAACTACAAGTCAGACGAAATTTAGCCACGTCAAGCATCAATCAATTGGAAGAAGAAATTCGTAAGAGGAGAAGATGGATTGAAGATCATCCATCATCAGCAATCATTGGAGAACCATCTGACCAAGTCAAAACAAGAAGCTCAGCTGCTCAAGCTTCATCGGATCATCAAGAAGCATCTGACACAGCTCAACTCTCAGTAGAGCTAGAACTGACGGTCTATGATGAAGACACAGCTCTAATGGCGTGTTACGTAGCTCAAGTGCCAGAGCCTCAATCAATTCTCGAAGCTTTGAAGAGCGTGTCTTGGACAAATGCCATGCAAGAAGAGCTGAACGAATTCCTCAGAAATTGTGTCTGGGAATTAGTCGACAGACCTCAAGAAGTCAAAGTCATAGGACTCAAATAGATATTCAAGAACAAAATGGATACCCTGGGAGTCGTCATCAGAAACAAAGCTCGACTCGTTGCCAAGGGCTACACTCAGCAGGAAGGAATTGACTTCGAAGAATCTTTTGCTCCAGTAGCACGATTGGAAGAATCGACTATTTCTCGCCTTTGCAGCACATCACAAATTCAAGGTCTATCAAATGGATGTGAAGTGTGCATTCTTAAATGGAGAAATCAAAGAAGATGTCTACGTTGAACAACCTCCAGGATTCGAAGTAGAAGGAAATAAAGTCTACAAGCTAAAGAAGGCTCTTTATGGATCAAGCAAGCACCTCGAGCTTGGTATGACACTCTGTCAAATTTTCTCATATCCAAAGGATTCAAGAAGAGCTCGAAGAGATTTAACTCTCTTCACCATCAAGTCAGGAGAAGATATCCTGGTTGTTCAAATCTACGTAGACGACATCATCTTTGGATCAAGATCAAGCTTCTTATGCCAAAGATTTGGAGAGATGATGTCCGAGAAGTTCCAAATGTCCATGATGGGAGAAATGAGTTTCTTCCTAGGACTACAAGTCAAGCAATCTTCAGAAGGGATCTTCATAAATCAATCCAAATACGTGAAAGATTTGATCGCCAAGTATGGAGTTCAATCCATCGAATCGTAAAGCATTCCAATGAACACCAACTCTGGAAGATTGAACCAGAACCGAAGGAAGTCAGCTGATTCCAAAGAAATACAGAGGATAATAGGATCAACCGTCGTATCTTACAAAGAAGTCGTCTGCACATCTCTTTCGCAATCGGAGTGTGTGCGATTTCAAGTTGATCCAAAGGAAGCACACATGCAAGCAAACAAGAACATTCTCAAATATCTCAAAGGAACTCGAATGTCAGCCGTGGTACCCAACAAGACAATCTACAATGATCGGATACTCGCATTCGTACTTCGCCGGAGATCGATTGGACAAAAAATCAACTTCGTGAACTTGTCGGTTCTTAGGAAGTAAGTTGATTTCATGGTTTTCAAAGAAACAAACGTGCGTCGCAACTTCCACGACGTAAGGGAATATATGGCCGCCGGAAGCCGGCCGCTCGCAAATTCTCCGTCGAAACATCACCGGATGACTATGAAGTGAAAACCGGACAGTTCCAATTTTCTGTGATAGCTCAAGTGCAATTGCCATTTCGTAGAATCCAAGATTTCACACAAGATGCAAGCATGTAGACGTACGACATCATTTCATCGTAGATCACGTAGAAAAGAAGGATGTGATTGTTGAGAAAATTCACACGTACATACAAGCAGTCGATATTCTCACAAACCGCCGATAAGCAAGATTCAAAATGCCGTGCGGATTACTTGGACTTCTCAACCCGTGACGATGCTTCACTCCAAATTGAATCCGGAAGCAGACTCCAGTGAACGAGACTCCAATGGAATCGGAAGACCAAATCTACCGAACGGAAGCAGACCAAATAACAGCAGACCAAATGAACCGAAGCAAGAAGAGAAATTGAACGGAACGGAAGAGACCAATTGAATCCGAAGGACCAATGAATCCAAGCAGACCAATTGAATGGAAGAGACTACTAAATGCAAAGCAAATAACCGAAATTCAATCAATGTCACCGATATCACTGAGAAAGAATTCACTAAACCGGATGGAAAGGAAATGATTATTCAAATTCGAGGGGAATCACTGGAACCATCATGACTCCAAAGACACCCACTCAACCGAGGTATCAGCTGACTATAATGATCAGCTGAGAGGTTTGCAACATCATTAATTACACCTACTCAATCTGTTTTCTGTCAACTCACATCTTGTCATTTCTAATCAATCTTAATTAAAAGTCTGCAAAGAATTGAATAATGGGAGTTTCGAGGCAAAAGTCAAAATGCCTCAACCGTTCTCTCTCGCGCATTAACTCACATCTTCTAATCAAGAAATTGACATGACGCGAGAATCACTCCCAGTCGTAGATCTTCTTATCAATAGACAAATCTTGATCGTTCATTCATCAAGAAAACTCTTTAAATATGCTAGAAGATATACGCATCATCCCTAGAAAGTTTTTCAGCATTCTTTCTTATTTCCATCAATTGGTATTGTTTGTTTCTACTAACAAAATATGCAGAAGAAGAACATGGAATTCAGAAAGATATCTCCCGAAGCTGATCAAACTTGAAGAATCTGTCAAAGCTTCAAGATAAGAGTTGCTTAACTCTCAGGAACCTCAAAGAAGACGGAAGTCCAGAAGAAGGTGAAGCCCATCGACAGAACTAGGCCAGCGCAGTAAGAGACTGGAAAGCTCAAGAACGTCATCCACCATGAAGGTGCAGAAAACTTTCTGGGAATGACAAAGGAAAAAGACCTCCTCAGCCCCACTGTTTCTCTCATCATAAAAGAGAGAACGGGACACACAACTCCCTGGGATGCAAAAATCAACGTCAACAGACCTGGACCAGATGTTGATAAAACCGGAGTATTCAAGAGCAGACACGTCAAAGCTCTTGCTCCGCCACAGGAGGCACAGAAAAAGATGCAGGAGACAAAGCAGCATGCATCTAACTCCGTCCCAGCTGGGAATCGGAGACAACTTGAGGAGACAAAATATATCAAGCTAATCGTCTTCAAACCGAAGACTCAAGTCAAAGGTGCTCGATCACAACAGAGAAGCCGACATTATGAGAGAATTCGTAATCACTCTCCGAGGAGCGAAGGCCCACAAGCGGTCGTTTCTTTCGGTGGAAGAAAAGTTCACATCCCCGCGTGAACATAATCATCACCAACACCGCAACGGAGTATTCCAAATTTCGAACAACCAAGCTTAAACCCCAAGACGGATGGGATACTTCAACCGTCTTCTCCTCGCTTCCTTCACCACAGGACACCATCTTCGAGATCTTTCAATAAAAGATGCTCAAGTCCCCGCACCAAGCTCAATGAGAAACATCACCCAAACCCAACGAACACCCGCAATTTGGATGATGATGATATGAGCCGAATACAAGTCCCTCAAGTGCCGAATCGACTTTCTCATTCAATCTAAGAAGTCCGAAGAAGCAAAATTGCAAGGAATGAAGTTATGCCCGACTCGAAGATGCTATCTCCCGTGCTAACTCATCCCTCCAAGCACTCACTCGGACCGCCCTACTCGAATCAGCCAAGGACGCCGTGTCCGCAATCACAAACCGAGGCTAATGCAACCGAAGAAGAGCGCTAATACAACAAGAGCCACTTAGACTCTAAACCTCGCCGCCGTAGCCGAAAACCACAGCTTTCGCCAAACTAAAACATCGCAACAACCGATGGTGTATATCTCCCACCCCGTTTTGATCATGCCAAAAAGCGAAGTAAGGGAGAAGAGAGACAAGTCAATGAAGAGGCAACCGTTGAGCTAGAGGAACCACTCGAATCGAATCACCGAAGAAGAGACGAGTCAAAAGAAAGAAGCAACGGATGCTAGAGAAGACCCACCTAACCGGACCGAAGATTGAAGGATTGAAGACTGAAGATTTGAAGATTTTTTTTCCTTCTTTCTTTTTCCTGTGTTATAATGTATTTTCTTACATTAATAAAACACAAGTTTTTCTGCGTCATAAGTTGTCTCAGTTAGGTTTTGGCATCATCAAAAAGGGAGAAATTGTTGGGAAAATTATAAGGTTTCGATTTGATACCAAAACCCAACCGATTCTCCAACCGAATAGATGATCGCGTCAACCTAAATAGAGTTTTCCAAATTTCGCCCGTTTGAGCCTTAGATGTTCTAGGTTTACGAGGTTAAGGAAGACAAGACGGCGGTCGACCTACCAGTCTACAATGAGTCGGCCTAGCAAAAGACGGACGTCAACCTTCACGAGTGATCCAACAGAGCTCGATCAAGTCAAGAGAATTCGAGCCGAGTTCAAAACACAGTGGTCCAGTATACAGAACAAAGGAACTATCTCCGAAGACTCCACTTCAAGACGATCCGGCTGAATTCAAAAGCCGGCTCTAAAGGCGAAGATCCGGAATCGTAGGAAGTCAACCTACCTCGACCAATGAGGGATTGCCGGATCGGCATCCTAGACTTCGTAACCTAGGATGTGACACAAATGAAGACGCGAGTGCGAGATACGCCCAACGGCAGATCTTGTATTTAAGAAGAGTAGGTAAGATTCAAACGGCTCCTCCAACGGCTAGTCTTGAATCTCTACCTATATAAACCCGTCTTCAACCTCAGGATCAGATACGAAAAACTCTCTACAAGCTTTCATTTATCTGAAATCATCATTCTTTCAAAAGCCCTCAAGCAGTTCTACATAGATCAAAGAACACTTTATCTTAAAGTGTTTCTAGTTAAGAAATTGCTTAGTTTTTCGTCTGTTCCCTAGGCCAAACTCATTGTATATCTTAAGCCTAGATTTCGAACGAGTTCATCATACTCTGAAGTTCTTAATTGTAAGAACTCGTTCATAGTTGGAACCCCATACCCAAACCCAAACCCAGAAAGGTTAGGTAAAGGTACGCTTGCTTGAAGCGCGTAATTCGAGTGGTTAGGTTCTTCAGTACCCGTAAACTGAAGGTGTATAGGCTTGACAGTGCCCGCAAACTGTTGGAACACAGCTCGGGTTAGAGTTGTGAAGTTGCTTGGTACTTGGAAACCAAGTGGTAGTGGATTACCAGTGAACCTGGTCGTGGACGTAGGAGGTGTTACTCCGAACCACGTAAAAACTCGCGTGCTTCTTACTCTCTCTCTTTACTTTTGCTTTATATTCAGCTGTGTACTAACTCCTTCATATCATTGCATATTTGTTCAAAACTGCACAACACAGCTGCTCTCCAAAGACAGCTGTGTCTCTTTAAAAGTTGCACAACCTGACTAAGTTGAAAACATTAAGTTAATCTTTTCAAACTGAGTTTTTCTAAGTAACCGAGCTAAGTTTTCAAACCACCACATTCCGCACCGCCAGCTGAGTTATTTACCCAGCTGACCCTCCCCAGCTTGATCAATAACTGAGCTCACCAACTCTGTGTTTTAACTTGAAAAAGTTTCGAAAAATCTACTTGGTGTATTTATCCCCCCCTCTACACCAAGTACCCAGCTCAGGGACCATCAAAACTCTTCTAAAGCTTCTACATCTTCTATTCCTTTATCCGATTTTGAAATGATAAGTATTTCTGGGATTAATAAAACTGCAGAACAAATATCTCGACCTGAATATAAGGTTGAAATACCAGAAACTAGGAATTCTAGGAGAAATCCTGAATCCCCAACTCTTTCTGATATGGGATATAGTAGTAATGTTTTTATGATTAAAAATAATATTTCCTTTTAAAAAAGAATAGAAAAAAGTCTTAATAAGACTAAAAATGTTGAAAAAAGAAAATGGTTTATTTGTTCCTTATCATCAGGTCAACAATATTTTTATACAAAGAGATATGATGAATGAAATATAATAAATAATTCTAACTTATATTTTTTTCCTTTGGTTAGAAAATTTATATTTCCCTCAAAGAAAAAAGGAATTTCTTGATTTTACTAATTGTTGGAAAAATTAATAGAGTTTTGATTTGATTCCAAAACCCAGCTGACCCCAACCGAGTAGATGATTGCACAAGCCTAAGCGTTTTTCAGCTCACCTGTTTGAGCATATAGAGTTTCTAAGTTTACAGGTAGAGTCGCTGAAGACAGCAGAAGACATAGCAGAAGACACAGCTACGCTGACACAGCTGAGGAATTCAGCAGAGCAGACCAAGCAGAGTCAAAGACCCAGCAGTATCAAGACTCAGCTCAGTGACGGAAACCCAGCTCAATGTCAAAGACCCAACTCAGTGTAAAAGACCCAGCTTAGTGTCAATGACACAGCTTAGGTCTAAGACAGTTCAGGTTAATGACACAGCTCAGGTTGAAGACACAGCTCAGGTTAATGATACAACACAGGTCTAAGACACAACTCAGAGTCAAGACGCAGCAGAGTCCAAGACGCTGAAGACATAAAAGAGCAAACAGAAAAATGAACAACGATCTTCAAAGCCAAATCTTTCAAGAACACCCAGCCAGTCAGCTGTGTTCTTAGTTGTTCACATATTCAGTCATAGGCAGAATAGATTAGAATAGAAATATCTTAAGCCTAGTTTGAACGAGTTCATCATACTCCTTGTTCTTCATTGTAAGAACTCGTTCATAGTTGGAAAACCCTTACCCAAACCCAAACCCAAACCCAGAAAGGTTAGGTCAAGGTACGCCTGCTCGAAGCGTGTAATTCGAGTGGTCAGGTTTTACAGTACCCGGAAACTGTAAGTCAGGTTTTTTCAGTACCCGCAAACTGAAAGGTGTAGGCTTGACAGTGCCCGTAAACTGTTGGAACACAACTCAGGTTAGAGTTGTGAAGTTGCTTGGTACTTGGAAACCAAGTGCTAGTGAATTACCAGTGAATCTGGTCGTGGACGTAGGAGATGTTACTCCGAACCACGTTAAAATTGCTTTGTTCTTTACTGCTTTGTTTTATGCATTCTGCTAACTCCTCTCACGCATACATTTCAAGCTGCATAAACTGACTAACTGAAAAGAGAAACAAAGCTTTGCAATATATTTGAAGTAACAGACGGACTTTCCAAATCCACCACATTCCGCACACAGCCAGCTGTGTCGATCAAGCTGTCTTCCAGTTGGATCGGACACAGCCAGCTCACTCAAAAGAGTTTTTAATTGGAAAAGTTTTTAAACCTTGGTGTATTCACCCCCCATCTACACCAAGGTATCCGTCTTGGGACCAACAATTGGTATCAGAGCAGTGGTTCAAAAGATCACTGTATCTGTGTCAAGTCAGCTTCTTTGCTGATAGTGGTCACCTGAACAGATCCTTCAAAGTTTCAAAATCTTTTTAAAATCATTATATTTCATACTGTCATGGAATCTTCCTTGTGCAAGAATCTTCCGACATTCTCTGTCGATGATTATCAGATCTGGAAGTTCCGACTCAAAAGCTCTCTGTGCGCACAACACGACATGATGCGGTATGTTATCACTAACGGACCCATCATCATCATGAAGTCAGAAAGAGAAGCAGAAACCACACCTGAAGCTGAACCAGTACTTCGGCAAGTTGTGAAGCCCAAAAGGGAGTACTCTCCAGAAGAAAGAAGACAAGCTGGTTTGGACAGCTACGCTCGCAACGTCATCTCCTCAACGGTGACAGACGCTTATCTCAGTAAGATCATCAACTGCGAGACAACAAAGAGGATGTGGGACACTCTAGCCAAGCTGTGTGAAGGTTCAGAGGAAATTCAAGAGAACAAGCTCTCAGTTGCATGCCAGAAATTCGACAATTTCAAGCAACTCCCCTGTGAGTCCATCGAGCAAATGGAGCTCAGATTCTCCAATCTCGTCATCAAGATCGAGACGATCCGAACTGGAAAATATACAGTTTGAGATAAGAACTTGAAAGTTCTTGCAGCTCTCTCCTCAGAATGATGCACACACAAAGTGATTCACCAATGCAGAACTGATCTTGGCAGCATGGAGACGAAAAAATTGTTCTCCATCCTGAAAGCCAACGAATTTGATTTGGTGATCACAAACGAAGAATCATCCAGCCAGATGTCTCAAACAGAGCTGACTTCTAAAGCAAAGGAGATAGCTCTCAGTGCAAATCAAGAAAGATCAGCTCAATCAGCTCAGCTTGGAAGGACCAACAAAGAGCACAAAAATATGAGCAAAGAAGAATTGCACGAAGAAGTTGCTATGCTTGTACGGAACATCAATAGGCTGGAACACAGCAAGGAAAGGTACAAGAAGATCGTGAAGGTTCATCACGACAAACAATTCTACCTCAAGAGAACCTCAGCTGAGTCGACCTCCCGAAGAAAAGATAAAGAGCTCAAGTCGAGCAAGATAGAAGATCAAGTATTTTCTTCCGACTCAGAAGATGAAGCATTTCATTAAAGATGTCTGCTTCATGGGATTCTCAAACCCAGCTGTGAAAAGCAAACACAGCTGGACACACTGCAGAGTACAATCGATAAGCAGCAGATGAATCAGCTGGATTCGGGACAACGGTCTACCTGCTATACAGACAGAGACTTCATCAAAGAAATGAGCCAATGTTGAGAAACTTCGCTCGATAAAAGGAAGTAGGATGCAGATGAAGAAACCTCATCTAGCTGAGGGGAAACAAGACTCAGCTGGATAATGAAAAGCTAATGGGACATCAGGATAGAAGAATTCAAACCCAGCTGGATCTTTCAACTCAGTTTAACAGGGGAAACCAGCTGAGGGGGGATCAAGCTCAGCTGGATAATAAAACTGAAGAAAAGCTCATTCAACATAAAGAAAATACAGCCGTGGTATCAGCTGACTACAATGATCAGCTAACAGGTTTGCAGACTTTTTATCTTTTTCCCTGAAGAATATGCTATTTAAGGATAAAAATATTTGAATTTAACTCAAATACCCAGCATTCCTTAAATGGATTAGTCAGTAAGCCATCCATCCCATCGAATCCCATCGTATTTAATGAAAAGCATGCAGAATACTGTAGCTCGGGAGAACTGAGGCAGAAGTCAGAACGGTTCGACTACCTCACGCGCGCGTGACCTACACTCTATATACACACGTCATGTGACGTGTGGCGCAAATCTCTCTCAGCCGCAGATCTTCAATTCTTTTGCCAAGATCTCAACCTTCCATCAAAATAGACAGTTGATATATACATCTAAAATATGCAAATCTTAGCCATATTTTCTATCGCTCATTCTTATCTCTGAAATTTATATCTCAGATTCTTGATTATCTCTTTGCAAACACGCTCCCCTAGTATCTTCGTCTTTCTAACCTCTTGCCACAGAAGAAGATCATGGCCCTAAAGAATATGACACCAAGAGCAAGCCAGACTGAGAATTTGATGTCAAGGCTTCATTTCGAGAGTTGTTTAACTCTCAAGAACTACAAGAACTCAGAATTCCAGGAGGTGTTGGATCTCATCGAGAAAGCCGGACTTTTGCAGTGGGCAACTGCAAGACCGAAGAACATCTTCCGTAGAGAAGTCGCAGAGTTCTTCCTAGAGATGACTAACCGAGATGATCGACTCCACTCCAACGTCTCTCTGCAACTCAAGGAGAAGACATGACATACAACTCCATGGAATGTCGACATCAACATCAACCGGATGTTGAACAAGCTATTCAACTTAAAGACTCTTGGAGACCGCTCCCCAGATAACTACACCAGAGAAGAAATCCAGGCCGAACTGGATAAGATGTTGTTCAAGCCGGAACCTTACAGGGTGAGCATGTCCAAGCTCCTGCTCAAGCCCAAGTTCAGATTACTTCTGGATGTCACCCAGAAGTGCATCCTTGGTATTGCTGGATCTCAAGGAGAGATCATCATTCCCAAACTGAAGTCAATGATAGCCATCCTCATGAATGACCCTGTGGATTGGTTCTCCTTCTTCATGGGAAAGTTGGAGAAAGAATCGAAGAAGATTCATTTTGAAGATGACAGCTTCACTCGGTACAGCTGTAGAGAAACAATCTACTTATGTACCAAAGTGGCGTGCATAATAGAAAATTATACAACCGGAAGGCAAATCAAGTGGCATGACACAGAAGAATTTCCTGTGTCCAGAATACTTTTTGAGAAGCCAAGTCAGCTCACTGACTTGTTGAAGAAAGCAGCCCCTGAATGGAAGAAGAAGGTCCAAGAGGCAAAGCAGCAGACTGTCTCTCCCTCTCAAGCAGGAAAAATGAAGCAACCGGAGGAGACGCGGCCAGCTGGATCTCCACCTACCAAAAAGAAGCTGAAATTCAAGGCAGCCAGCAAGCCAGCTGAGGAGGCAGCAGAGAAACCATTTGATGAGCCAGCTGAATCTGAGTCCACTCCCACAGCATCCCCAATCCAAAATAAGAAAACTGAGTGGAGACCAGTCACTCAGGAGACAACTCAGGGATCCTCCTACAGCTCAGGGATCCTCCTCCAGCTCAGACAATGGAAGGATTTCGTGATTACATCACAAGAAACTGAAGAACCACAAATAGTGGTCTCCCACTCTGACCCAGAGGATGCTATTCCCCTTCGTCAATTTCTTCAAGCATCTTCACAACCCGCTCCAGCTGATCCCACATCAGCTGGAACCACTCAACAAGACTATCATCTCCTTCCTCTTCATCCTCAGGTACCTCTCTCAGATTCCCCACCCACTTGCTCAGTACCTGAAATCGTTCAACTCTAAATTTCAGCACCCAGCTCTCCACCCAAAGAACCCCATCCAGCTGACGCTCCTTTGCAGCTGGATGATGAAAACCAAGCTGAACCTACAAGCTCTTCTGAGGAATTTGAAATCCTCAGTCCCAGAGCCGTTGCACGTGCTGCCACTATCATGAGATTCGATGACCTCAGGCTTCAAGGGGTAAAGAGCGCACTGCAATAGTACCATTCTCTTACTTCACTCCCTGCCGCACTAGTCGCCGTCAGCGACTTCAAATTTTACCTTGCTACCAAGATGACTACTTGGTATGCAAATGAGGAACTTGTGGAGTTCTACTCCTTCAATAAACTCAAAGCCGAAGAAGCTGTTCTGCAGGAAATCTTTGGATTTGAAAGTCTTCAGGATGCCTTCACACATCAAGACGAGCTAATCCAAACTCTCATCTAGAAGGCTAAGCAAGATGAAGTACCGCCGTCTGAGGAGGTAATCGCAAGAGCCAACTCCTACCTCCACACTCTCAGCTGGATTGTTCCAGTTGAGACGGCCAAGGAAGCTGCACCTGCCGACATAGCTGAGGCAATGTTGATTGAAGAAGAGCCAACTAATGCAACAGTTGAGACTACCGAAGCTGCCCCACCAAGTCCAATTGCCGATGACACTCGCTCACTGGTCGAGATCGAGGCAGACAAACCCAGCCAAGTCGAATCCGGGATCCAGACGGATCCTGATGCCATGCTTTCAGATACAATGAAGGACGAAATCGTGAAACAAGTTGAGAAAATCCTATTGCAGGATAGATTCAAATCAATTGCTGACATCCTTCTGCGTATCACAGATGTAGAATGGCAAGTCCATTGTCATGGACAGTCCATTGATGAAGTTCACACTTTTGCCCAGAACATACAGGAAAGCACCAGTCGAGATCTCAAACAATCTCTCGTCTCTCAACGCATTGATCAGTCACATCATCTAGAGAAGAGAGTCCCTGAGATCATTTCAAAACTCAAAGCTCCACTGGAAAAGAGCGTCACTGAATTATCCAGCCAGATGACAGCTCTCCAAAAGCAAGCGCTCTCCAACAGAACTGACATTCAAACGTTGTTCAACCTCTACAAAGAGCTGGACACTCAGTTCAAAGCTGGAAGTAACAGCACAACACAGCTCAACCTCGTCACAGCAGACAACACAGCCCCAAGATTGCTGATGTTGACAAAGCCCTGGCCCAGCTGATTGAGACAGTCGTCAACCTATCCTCCACCCTTGTTGATAATGCCAAAAAAGGGGGAAGGTAATGACAAGAGAAAAACATCAAGGGTAGGAAAAGGGAAAACTCTAGCTGAAAATGAAATCCAAGTGCTGCAGTCTGAGATTGATAAAGTTGTTGCTGAGCTGGAAGCAGAAGAACCAGCTGAACGGAGAGGAAAATGGAGCAAAATGATCATTCCTCTTGCCAAAGCAAGCGGAGCCACGCCAAAACAAATCAATGATACTCAATGGCTCTGCAACTTTGTAAATCAACAAAAGCAAGAGATGAAAAGCTTTCAAGAGCAGCAGGAGAAGAAAGAAAGCTTGCTCAATGCTGAAGAAAAGAAGCAGAAGAAGAAAAGAGCAAACATCAGAGCATCGAAGAAAAAGTCTCAGATGCCAATGAACTGGAGAAGAATAGATGAATGGATCCCAGAAGAGTTAAACGACGACTGGGAACATACAAAATTCGAGTTCATTGAAGATTACTACTATTTGGGAGCTTACCCAAATACGCCACCAGATGTTGCTTTCAAGATGCACATCAATGAGCTTTTTCATCAAGATAGGATGATTGCTAAAGCATTCTTCAATGCCCGTAAAGACCGCGAAGATCCAGTTCTCTGCTCCCCAGCTGTATCATCTCCAACGTCCACTGATACCTGGAACCAATCTTCCTGACAAATCGCAAATTATCGCAGAAGTAAATAAATGGGCAATCAGGAGAAATATTTCCAAGGTAAACAATGAAGAAGAGTACATGAAGCTGGAACGGATTATCTTCAATCGGTACAGGTTGAGAACGGATGAGCAACTAGAAGAAGATAGACAGTGTTGGGAAAATTATAAAGTTTTGATTTAATACCAAAATCCAACTGATTCTCCAACCGAATAGATGATCGCTTCATCCTAAGTAGTGTTTTCCAGCTCACCTGTTTGAGCTCTAGATTTTCTAGGTTTACGGAGTTCGGGAAGCGAGAAGACGAGACGATCCAACGTGTGCCTACGGCGGGAAGCGAAGACGACGGACGATCCAAATTCGTGTCTACAGCAGGAGTCAACCTTCAGCTGAGTCTTTCAGCAGAGCATGATCAAGCTGAAGAGAATTCGAGCTGAGTTCAAAACACAGCTGGTCCAGCTGTACAGAACAAAAGGAACTAACTCTGAAGACATCACTTCAAGTCAGTTTGCCCAATCCAGCTCTAAATTCAGAAGCCAGCTCCAAAGACAGAAGATCCCGGCGTCAGAGGAAGTCAACATGCCTCGACCAATGAGGGATTGCTGAATCAGCATCCTAGACTTCAGGACCTAGGATGTGACACAAATGAAGACTGGTGCAGATTCGCCCAACGGTAGATATTGAATTTAAGGAGATTAGGTAAGATTCAAACGGCTTCTTCAAATTGCTAGTCTTGAATCTCTACCTATATAAACCCGTCTTCAACCTCAGGATCAGATAAGAAAAACTCTCTACAAGCTTTCATTCTCTGAAATCCTCAATCTTTCAAAAGCTCTCTAGCAGTTCTACATAGTTCAAAGAACACTTTATCTTAAAGTGTTTCTAGTTCAGAAACTGCTTAGTTTTTCGTCTGATCCCTAGGCCAAAATCTTTGTATATCTTAAGCCTAGATTTCGAACGAGTTCATCATACTCTAAAGTTCTTAATTGTAAGAACTCGTTCACAGTTGGAACCCCAAACCAAATCCCTCTTTACCCAGAAAGGTTAGGTCAAGGTAACGCTTGCTTGAAGCGGGAAATTTAAGTGTTTGTAAGGTTTTTTCAGTACCCGTAAACTGAAAGGTTAGGCTTGACAGTGCCCGCAAACTGTTGGAACACAGCTCGGGTTAGAGTTGTGAAGTTACTTGGTACTTGGAAACCAAGTGGTAGTGAATTACCAGTGAACCTGGTCGTGGACGTAGGAGGTGTTACTCCGAACCACGTAAAAATCTCGTGCTCTTTTCTTTCTCTTTAAATTTAGTTTTAGTACTAACTTTATCATCTCATTGCATATTTGATCTAAAACTGCATACACAGCTGCTCTCCAAAGACAGCTGTATCTTTCTGAAAGTTGCACAACTTGACTAAACTGAAAACATCAAGTTAATCTTTTCAAGCTGAGTTTTTCTAATTAACCGAGCTAAGTTTTCAAACCACCACTTTCCGCACCGCCAGCTGAGTTATTTGTCCAGCTAACCCTCTTCAGCTGGATTAATAACTGAGCCTACCAACTCTGTTATTTAAACTAGAAAAAGTTTTCATAAATCTATTTGGTGTATTCACCCCCCATCTACACCAAATACCTAGCTCAGGGACCATCAATTGGTATCAGAGCAGTGGTTCAACAGACCGCTGTTTCTGTATCAAGAGATCTTTCTTGACAATCTGTCAGTGGTCATCTGAACATATCCTCTTTGTGAAAAAATCATAATATTACATACTGTGCATATCTCCATGGATTCTTATCTTAACAGAAATCTTCCCACCTTCTCAGTTGACGATTATGCAATATGGAAGTTCAGACTGAAGAGCTTTCTCTGTGCACATCATGATATGATGTGGGACGTCATTACAGACGGACCCATCATAATATTCAAACAAGGGAACGAGCTTGTTCCAACTCAAGATGGTGGTCAACCAACATATCAGCTCATTCCCAAGCCCAAGAGTGAGCATACCTCAGAAGAAAGGAAGCAGGCTGGACTAGACAGCTTCGCGAGGAACACCATATCTTCAACGGTCTCCAACGCCTACCTCAGCAAAATCATCAACTGCGAAATCGCAAAGGAGATGTGGGAAACCCTAGCAAAGCTATGCGAAGGGTCGGAGGAGATAAAGGAAAATAAATTCACTATTGCATGCCAGAAGTTTGATAACTTCAAGCAGCTGGTCAACGAGTCCATCGAATGGATGGAACTCAGATTCTCCAATATAGTGGTGGAAATAGAAACCATCCGAACTGGGAAATACACCCAGCGAGAAAAAAATCTAAAAGTTCTTTCAGCGCTCACAGTTGAATGGAACACATATAAGGTGGTACACCAAAGTCGAAGTGACTTAGGTGATCTTTCAACTGAAAGATTATTCTCCCTGCTCAAAGCCAACGAATATAACTTAAAGATTACCATGAAAGAATCTTCAAGCAATCAAAATAATGGAGAGCTGACACCTGCGCCAAAGGAGATTGCGTTCAGAGCCAACTCTAAAAAATCCGCATACATGCAGTCAGCTGAGTCATCAAAGAAGTACAAGAAGGACATGAGCAAGGAAGAGCTACTTGAAGAAATAGCCATGCTGGTCAAAAATTACAACAGACTCAACACCAGCAAGAGCAAATACAAGAAGTTCGCAAGAACTTACAGAGACAAGTACGCAGCAGCTGATGAGAAGTCAGCTGACAAACGAACAGAAGAAGGTTGCTTCAACTGCAAGGAACCAGGACACTACCGGCTAGATTGTCCAAAGCTGTCCAAGAAAGATAAAGACCAACTGAAAGCTAAGGCAGCTGACAGAAGGAGAGCTTACATCGATTATGAGGAATCAGAATTGCAACAAAATGGATGACAACATGCCATTTTCAGACTCGGAAGAAGAAGCACTGATGGCCCACGATAAACCTGATTGGGATACGTGCTTCATGGGACAAACAGACGGCATTGATGAAGATGAGGTAATGTCTCGAACCCAAAATCTATCTAATCTCTCACAATCACACGAACACTCTACACAGGTTTCAGAATCAGGGCTACCTGACTGGAGTCTAGTAGAGAAAGTAATGAATGACTCCAAGGAGCTTCAAGAGATCCTTGACGTCATAATGTGTGAGAATGACGAGCTAAAAGCAGAACTAGAAAAGAAAAAGGTATCAGAAGCAGATGATACAACACAGCTTCACGAGGAAGTTGTTTCACTAAAAAACAAAATAGTGAAACAAGGTCAGCTGATGAAGGACTTCTACTATGAGAAGAAATAGCTGATGGAAGATTTGGAAAAGGTCACAGCTGAATAAAAAAAAAAGTCAGCTGAGATCCTTGAGCTGAAAAACACCGAATAAGTACTATCTAAGAAGATAGTAGCTCTCATCAAAGCCACATCAACAATGGACGAGATCATAGGTGCACAACGTCCAGCAGCACTCAAAGCGGGACTGGGATACCATGAATCAAAGAACGCCTCAAACATTGCCTCCACGAGTGGAACAAAGGTAATGTTTGTACGAGCAAAAGAACATCCAATCCCAGCAACTCAGCATCAATAGTTGAGGACACAGCAGGCGTCAGGAAGACCAGCTGTGAGACATCCTCAAGCTCTGTCAAGGACACAACAGGCATCAAAAAGGCCAGCTGTGAGACAATCTCAAACTCAAATCAGACAGCAACGTGCTCAACCTCAACAAAGACAATAAGCTGGACATTACAGATACCAGCAACAGCAACAACACGTTGAAAGATATCAACCGAGATATCAGAGATACCCAGCTGGATATCACTCATATGATTACCAGCTGGAGAACCATTTCCAGCTGAAGTATCACAAGAGACAGCAGAGACAAAGGAACGTCTCAGCTGGATACCAAAGAATACCAAGACATCAAGTCAGGAAGACACTGAGATCAAGACCCCGCCAGCAACAATCGAAGAACACAAAGAATGTGTATATCGACTCAGCTGGAAGAATTGTCAGATCAAATGATCCAATTCGAGTCATCAAGCAGATTTGGGTCATTAAAGGATCTCTGTCTAACCCTCAAGGACCCAATTAAAACTGGGTACCTAAACTTTGATCTTTTGTATAGGTTGCAAGGGAACGACGCATCATTGAGGAGTCAATGAGAACGCTATGGTACTTGGACAGTGGATGCTCCAAGCACATGACGCACTTAAAGCACCTACTCCAGGAGTATATCGAGCGTCCAGGCCCTCAAGTAACATTTGGTGACAACTCCAAAGGCCTAACCAAAGGTTATGGTACATTTAAAACTAGAAATGTTATAATCCCAAATGTTTCTTATGTACAAGGATTGCAACACAACTTGCTTTCCATTAGCCAATTCTGCGACAACGGTTTTTCTGTCAAGTTTGATGCACAGGGATGCACAGTGAAGCACATGGAAACCAAGCAGATACTCCTAAGAGGGAAAAGAGAAGGAAATATGTATTTTGCTGACTGGAACAGCAGCCCTCCGGAGACTTGTCTTGTATCGAAAAGCAGCAATGAAGTCAGCTGGCTGTGGCACAGACGGCTGAATCATCTCAACTTCAAGACAATCAACAAACTGGCTAGGAACCAGCTCGCTAATGGAATTCCAGATCAAGTATATGACAAAAGTCATATGTGCAGCGCGTGTCAACAAGGAAAGCAGACAAGAATTTCATTCTCTCTCAAGCCAGTTCAGTCAACTGATCGAGTACTCCAACTCCTTCACATGGATCTGTTTGGTCCAGTTACTCCAGCAAGCTTCAATGGCAGAAAATATACTCTGGTCGTAGTGGATGATTTCTCAAGATTCACATGGATATCATTCCTGTACCAGAAGAGCGAAATAAGGACTAAGCTGCCTATCCTGCTGGAAAGACTGTCAACTCAGAAGAAATGCAAGATAATGTCAATCAGATCAGATCGAGAAACGGAGTTTCTAAATGAAACCATTTATGAATACTGCGAGAAGAACGGAGTTCAACATCAAACCTCAGCAGCACGCACACCTCAGCAGAATGTTGTAGCTGAGAGAAGAAATAGAACACTCAAAGAAGCGGCTACCTCAATGCTAGCCAGCTCTGCCATTCCAAAGAAGTTCTGGGCCGAAGCAATCAACACAGCTTGCTTCATTCAGAATCGTTCCCTACTCACATCAAGGTAAGGAAAGACGCCGTATGAGCTTCAACAGAAGTACTCAAACAGTCGAAGTAACTCCACATATTACCTTTGACGAGTCATCATTCGAATATAGAGACTCTATCAAATGAAGAAACGAAGGAGAATCTTCAAGACAGATTCAGACAAGAGCTCAAGAAAATCGAATCAGGAATTTGGCCGAACCATTAATTTGGGATGATGAGCCAGAGGAGGAACTTCAAGTCAATCGGGAAGCTCCACCAACTGGAAATCAAGAAGAATCTCCAACACCAAATCAAGGGGGAATACCATCAGCTGAAAATCCAGACACAGCTGAATCCCCAGCTCCATCTCCAGCAGAGCTTCTACAGAAGTAACTTCATAATCCAACTCAAGGAGAATCAATCTCTCAAGACTTAACTCCAGAGCAACTCCAAGCCAGACGAAATCTTGCCACTTCTAGCATCAATCAGCTGGAAGAAGAAATTCGTAAAATGAGAAGATGGATTGAAGATCATCCATCATCAGCAATCATTGGAAAACCATCTGACCAAGTCAAAACCAGAAGCTCAGCTGCTCAAGCCTCATCAGATCATCAAGAAGCAGCTGACACAGCTCAACTCTCAGTAGAGCTAGAACTGACGGTCTATATGATGAAGATACAGCTCTAATAGCGTGTTATATAGCTCAAGTTTCGGAGCCTCAATCAATTCTCGAAGCTTTAAAGAGTGTACCTTGGACTAATGCCATGCAAGAAGAGCTGAACGAATTCCTCAGAAATTGTGTCTGGGAATTGGTCGACAGACCTGAAGGAGTCAAAGTCATAGGACTCAAATGGATATTCAAGAACAAACTGGATACCCTGGAAGTCATCATCAGAAACAAAGCTCGACTGGTTTCCAAGGGCTACACACAGCATGAAGGAATTGACTTCGAAGAATCATTTGCTCCAGTAGCGCGATTGGAAGCAATCAGACTCTTTCTCGCCTATGCAGCACATCACAAATTCAAGGTCTATCAAATGGATGTGAAGTGTGCCTTCTTAAATGGAGAAATCAAAGAAGATGTCTACGTTGAACAACCTCCAGGATTTGAAGTAGAAGGAAATAAAGTCTACAAACTAAAGAATGCGCTCTATGGATTGAAGCAAGCACTTCGAGCTTGGTATGACACTCTGTCAAAGTTCGTTGTATCCAAAGGATTCAAGAAGGGCTCAGTAGACAGAATTCTCTTCACCATCAAGTCAGGAGAAGACATCCTGGTTTTTCAAATCTATGTAGATGACATCATCTTCGGATCAAGATCAACATTCTTATGCCAAAGATTTGGAGAGATAATGTCAGAACAGTTCCAAATGTCCATGATGAGAGAAATGAGCTTCTTCCTAGGACTTCAAGTCAAGCAATCAGAAGAAGGGATTTTTATAAATCAATCCAAGTACGTGAAAGACTTGATCGCCAAGTATGGAGTTCAATCCAGCAGAACTGTAAAGATTCCGATGAACACCAACTGGAAGATTGAACCAGGAACTGAATGGAAGACAGTCGATTCCAGCAAATACAGAGGGATAATAGGTTCCCTGCTGTATCTAACCGCGAGTCGTCCAGACATCTCTATCGTAGTCGGAGTGTGTGCCAGATTTCAAGTTGATCCAAATGAAGCACACATGCAAGCAGCCAAGAACATTTTCAAATATCTCAAAGGAACTCAGAATGTTGGGCTGTGGTACCCAGCTGAAGACAATCTACAGCTGACTGGATATTCAGACTCAGACTTCGCTGGAGATCGGTTGGACAGAAAATCAACTTTAGGAACGTGTCAGTTCCTAGGAAGTAAGTTGATTTCATGGTTTTCAAAGAAGCAAACGTGCGTCGCAACTTCCACAACTGAAGCAGAATATATGGTCGCTGGAAGCTGCTGCTCACAAATTCTCTGGCTGAAACATCGGCTGGATGACTATGAAGTGAAAACTAGACAAATTCTGATTTTCTGTGATAGCTCAAGTGCGATTGCTATATCAGAGAATCCAGTACATCACACAAGATGCAAGCATGTGGACGTACGCCATCACTTCATCAGAGATCACGTGGAAAAGAAGGATGTGATTGTTGAGAAAATTCACACAGACATACAGCGGGCTGATATACTCACAAAGCCGCTGATAGAAGCAAGATTCAAAATGCTGTACGGATTACTTGGATTACTCAACCCAGATGATGCTTCACCGAGCTGAATGGAAGCAGACCCAGCTGAATGGAAGTAGACAATTGGAATTCAAAACCGACATCACTGGTATCAGCTGAAAAAGAATCAAGCTCAACCAGATGCCAAAGTTAAAGGATTATTCAGCTGAAGGGGAACCAGCTGGAATAACGTTCACTCAGCACAACCACTCAACCGAGGTATCAGCTGACTACAATGATCAGCTGAGAGGTTTGCAACAACATTAACTACACCTATGCAATCTATTATCAGTCAAATCATATCTTATCATATCTAATCAAATTTAAGTAAAAGTCTGCAAAGAACTGAATCATGGGAGTTTCGAGGAAAAAGTCAAAGTGCCCCAACCGTCATCTCTCACGCATTAACTCGCAATTTCTGAACAAGAAATTGACATGACGTGAGAATCTCTCCCAGTCGTAGATCTTCTTATCAATCGATAAATCTTGATCGTCCATTCATCAAGAAAGTTATATAAATATGCTAGAAGAGATACATAAAACATTGCATCAACCCTAAAAAGTTTTTCGGCATTCTTTCTTATTTCCATCAATTGGTATTATTTGTTTCTACTAACAAAAGTTGCAGAAGAAGAACATGGAATCTAGAAAGATATCTCCCGAAGCCGATCAAACTTGAAGAATCTGTCAAAGCTTCAAGATAAGAGTTGCTTAACTCTCAGGAACCTCAAGAAGACGGAGTTCCAGGAGAAGATGAAGCCCTTCAAGATAAGAGTTGCTTAACTCTCAGGAACCTCAAGAAGACGGAGTTCCAGGAGAAGATGAAGCCCTTCAAGATAAGAGTTGCTTAACTCTCAGGAACCTCAAGAAGACGGAGTTCCAGGAGAAGATAAAGCCCATCGACAGATCCGGTCCAACGCAGTGGGAGACTGCAAAGCTCAAGAACGTCATTCACCAGGAAGGTGCAGATATCTTCCTGGGAATGTCAAAGGAAAAAGACCTCATCCGCCCCACTATTTCTCTCAAAATAAAAGAGAGAACGGGACATACAACTCCCTGGGATGCAAAAATCAACGTCAACAGAACTGGACCAGATGTTGATAAAGCCGGAGTCTTCAAGAACAGTAGTGTCAAAGCTCTTGCTCCGCCACAGGAGGCACAGAAAAAGATGCAGGAGACAAAGCAGCATGCATCTATTTCCTTCCCAGCTGGGAATCGGAAACAACTTGAGGAGACAAAACATGCTGAAGCACCGTCTTCAAACAGAAGACTCAAGTCAAAGGTGTTCAGTCAGTCAGCCAAGAAGCCAGCTGACATTAAGAGAGAATTCGTAACTACTCTCCGAGGAGCAGGAGGTCCACAAGCGGTGGTTTCTTACAGTGGAGAAGAAGTTCATGTGCCAGCGTGAACATCGTCATCATCAACACCACAACGACGTATTCCAGCTGATCAACCAAGCTTAAACCCCAGGACAGATGGAATACTTCAACCGACCTCTCCTCAATTTCCTTCAGCTCAACAGGGACACCAGCTTTGAGATCTTCAGATGAAAGTTGGAGCTCAAGCCCCTGCACCATGCTCAAATAGAAAACATCATCCAGCCGATGATTACTTGCAGCTGGATGATGATGATATGAGCTTAACCCAATACCCACCACTTCGAAGTGGAAGGGGAATACTCAAGTCCCTCAAGTGCTGAATCAGACTTTCTCATTCAAACTAATGAAGTCTGAAGAAGCAAAAATTGCAAGGAATGAAGTTGTGCCATACTCAGAAGATGTTATCTCCAGTGCCAACTCATACCTTCAAGCACTCAGCTGGACCGCCCCAGCTAAAACAGGCCAATGACGCTGTGTCTGCAATCACAGCTGAGGCTAATGCTATTGAAGAAGAGCCAGCTAATACAACAGCTGAGCCACCTAAACTCCAGACCTCGCTGCTCAGAGCTAACAACCACAGTTTCGCCAAACTAAAACAGCGCAACAGCTGATGTTGTATCTCTCCCACCTTGATTGATCATGCCAAAAAGGGGGAAGTAAGGGGGAAGAGAATGAGACAAAGAAGAGGCAAACTGCTGAGCTAGAGGAACCAGCTGAATCAGAATCAGCTGGAGAAGAAACAAGTCAAAAGAAAGAAGACTGGATGCAGAAGAGAAGACCCAGCCAACTGGGATTGAAGACTGAAGAATTGAAGAATTTTTTTTCTTTCTTTCTTTTTCCTGTTTTATGATGTATTTTCTTACATTAATAAAACACAAGTTTTTCTGCGTCATAAGTTGTCTCAGTTAGGTTTTGGCATCATCGAAAAGGGGGAAATTGTTGGGAAAATTATAAAGTTTTGATTTAATACCAAAACCCAACTGATTCTCCAACCGAATAGATGATCGCTTCATCCTATGTAGTGTTTTCCAGCTCACCTATTTGAGCTCTAGATTTTCTAGGAAGCAGAAGACAGCAGACGATCCAGCTGTGCCTACAGCAGGAAGCAGAAGACATCAAACGATCCAGCTGTGTCTACAGCAGGAGTCAACCTTCAGCTGAGTCTTTCAGTAGAGCATGATCAAGCTGAAGAGAATTCGAGCTGAGTTCAAAATACAGCTGGTCCAGCTGTACAGAACAAAAGGAACTAACTCTGAAGACATCACTTCAAGTCAGTTTGTCCGATCAAGCTCTGAATTCAGAAGTCAGCTCCAAAGGCAGAAGATCCCGGCGTAAGAGGAAGTCAACATGCCTCGACCAATGATGGATTGCCGAATCAGCATCCTAGACTTCAGGACCTAGGATGTGACACAAATGAAGACTGGTGCAGATTCGCCCAACGGTAGATATTGAATTTAAGGAGATTAGGTAAGATTCAAACGGCTCCTCCAACGGCTAGTCTTGAATCTCTACCTATATAAACCCGTCTTCAACCTCAGGATCAGATACGAAAAACTCTCTACAAGCTTTCATTCTCTGAAATCCTCAATCTTTCAAAAGCTCTCTAGCAGTTCTACATAGTTCAAAGAACACTTTATCTTAAAGTATTTCTAGTTCAGAAACTGCTTAGTTTTTCGTCTGATCCCTAGGCCAAAATCTTTATATATCTTAAGCCTAGATTTCGAACGAGTTCATCATACTCTAAAGTTCTTAATTGTAAGAACTCGTTCACAGTTGGAACCCCAAACCAAACCCCTCTTTACCCAGAAAGGTTAGGTCAAGGTAACGCTTGCTTGAAGAGGGAAATTCAAGTGTTTGTAAGGTTTCTTCAGTACCCGTAAACTGAAAGGTTAGGCTTGACAGTGCCCGCAAACTGTTGGAACACAGCTCGGGTTAGAGTTGTGAAGTTACTTGGTACTTGGAAACCAAGTGGTAGTGAATTACCAGTGAACCTGGTCGTGGACGTAGGAGGTGTTACTCCGAACCACGTAAAAATCTCGTGCTCTTTTCTTTCTCTTTAAATTCAGTTTTAGTACTATCTTTATCATCTCATTGCATATTTGATCTAAAACTGCATACACAGTTGCTCTCCAAAGACAGCTGTGTCTATCTGAAAGTTGCACAACTTGACTAAACTGAAAACATCAAGTTAATCTTTTCAAGCTGAGTTTTTCTAATTAACCGAGCTAAGTTTTCAAACCACCACTTTCCACACCGCCAGCTGAGTTATTTGTCCAGCTAACCCTCCTCAGCTGGATTAATAACTGAGCTCACCAACTCTGTTATTTAAACTAGAAAAAGTTTTCAGAAATCTATTTGGTGTATTCACTCCCTCCTCTCTACACCAAATACCTAGCTCAGGGACCATCAGACAGAAGAATCAGCAGCAGAAGCGGAAATGAAGACCCAGCCAACTGGAATCTTTTTGTAATTTTAAAGTTGTAAAACTTCGTATTAATGAAAAGTTCGTTTTATCAAAATCAACTTGAAGACAATCTCTCTTTGTCCAGGCTCTGAATTTGATTATCCGCTGTGAATGTTTTTTTTTTTTTGAAACCCTGTTTCTTGTTAAGGGGGAAGTAAAATTGTTTTTCTCAGTTAGGTTTTGGCATCATCAAAAAGGGGGAAATTGTTGGGAAAATTAATAGAGTTTTGATTTGATTCCAAAACCCAGCTGACCCCAACCGCGTAGATGATTGCACAAGCCTAAACGTTTTTCAGCTCACCTGTTTGAGCTTATAGAGTTTCTAAGTTTACAGGTAGAGTCGCTGAAGACAGCAGAAGACATAGCAGAAGACACAGCTACGCTGACACAGCTGAGGAATTCAACAGAGCAGACTCAGCAGAGCAGACCAAGCAGAGTCAAAGACCCAGCAATATCAAGACCCAGCTCAGGTCTAAGACAACTCAGGTTAATGACACAGCTCAGGTTGAAGACACAGCTCAGGTTAATGATACAGCACAGGTCTAAGACACAGCTCAGAGTCAAGACGCAGCAGAGTCCAAGACGCTGAAGACACAGCAGAGACGCTTAGCAGCTCAAAGACGAAGACCTTCTCCAAGACAAGATCCCGATGTCAGAAGATCTTGTCTGACGCGGTCAAATTAGAGAAGAAATAGCTTCTGTAGATGCAGACCTACTTCGTAGGTTAATGGCCAGAAGTCAATGAAAGTAGGTAAAATTCAAACGGCTCTCTTCCAACAATTAGTTTGAATCTCCACCTATATATATCTCCTCCACCATTGAAGAAAGGAGGCTGGCGAGACGACTGAAGAAATAAAAGAGCAAACAGAAAAATGAACAACGATCTTCAAAGCCAAATCTTTCAAGAACACCCAGTCAGCTGTGTTCTTAGTTGTTCACATATTCAGTCATAGGCAGAATAGATTAGAATAGAAATATCTTAAGCCTAGTTTGAACGAGTTCATCATACTCCTTGTTCTTCATTGTAAGAACTCGTTCATAGTTGGAAAACCCTTACCCAAACCCAAACCCAGAAAGGTTAGGTCAAGGTACGCCTGCTCGAAGCGTGTAATTCGAGTGGTCAGGTTTTACAGTACCCGGAAACTGTAAGTCAGGTTTTTTCAGTACCCACAAACTGAAAGGTGTAGGCTTGACAGTGCCCGTAAACTGTTGGAACACAACTCAGGTTAGAGTTGTGAAGTTGTTTGGTACTTGGAAACCAAGTGGTAGTGAATTACCAGTGAATCTGGTCGTGGACGTAGGAGGTGTTACTCCGAACCACGTTAAAATTGCTTTGTTCTTTACTGCTTTATTTTATGCATTCTGCTAACTCCTCTCACGCATACATTTCAAGCTGCATAAACTGACTAACTGAAAAGAGAAACAAAGCTTTGCATTATATTTGAAGTAACAGACGGACTTTCCAAATCCACCACATCCGCACACAGCCAGCTGTGTCGATCAAGCTGCCTTCCAGCTGGATCGGACACAGCAAGCTCACTCAAAAGAGTTTTTAATTGGAAAAGTTTTAAACCTTGGTGTATTCACCCCCCTCTCTACACCAAGGTATCCGTCTTGGGACCAACACTAATAAAATCTTTTTATCTGTTTTAGAGAAAAAATATAAAATTTACATTCATAAAACAGGTGAAGAGATAGAAGAAATTCATCCACCATTTTCAACTCTTGTTTTGAAAACAGGAGAAAAAGAAATCTATGCTACTCCTATTAAAACCGAATCTGGAAAAAGAGATTTTGATAATTTAATACAGCAAAATAATTTTACTAATGATGGTCCCTGAGCTGGGTACTTGGTGTAGAGGGGGGGGGGTGAATACACCAAGTAGATTTTTCTAAACTTTTGTCAAGTTAAAACGGAGTTGAGTGAGAGCTCAGTTATTGATCCAGCTGGGGAGGGTCAGCTGGGTTAATAACTCAGCTGGCGGTGCGGAAAGTGGTGGTTTGAAAAACTTAGCTCAGTTACTTAGAAAAACTCAGTTTGAAAAATATTAACTTATAGTTTTCAGCTTAGTCAGGTTATGCAACTTTTCGAGAGACACAGCTGTCTTTGGAGATCAGCTGTGTGTGAAGTTTTGAGCAAGTATGCAATGATATGAAGGCGTTAGTACACAAATTGAATATAAAGCAAAAGTAAAGAGAGAGAGATAGAAGCACGCGAGTTTTTACGTGGTTCGGAGTAACACCTCCTACGTCCACGACCAGGTTTACTGGTAATCCACTACCACTTGGTTTCCAAGTACCAAGCAACTTCACAACTCTAACCCGAGCTGTGTTCCAACGGTTGCGGAGCACTTTGTCAGCCTATACACCTTCGAGTTTGCGGGTACTTGAAGAACCTATCCACTCGAATTACGCGCTTCGAGCAAGCCGTACCTTTACCTAACCTTTCGGGTTTGGGTTTGGGTATGGGGTTCCAACTGTGAACGAGTTCTTACAATTAAGAACTTCAGAGAGAGATGAACTCGTTCGAAATCTAGGCTTTTAGATATACAAAGAGTTTGGCCTAGGAACGTACGAAAAACTATGCGAGTTTTCTTAACTAGAAACACTTTAAGATAAAGTGTTCTTTGATCTATGTAGAATCGTTGGGAGCTTTTGAAAGAATAAAGAATTCGAAAGTGAAAGCTTGTAGAGAGTTTTTCGTATCCGATCCCCGAGGTTGAAGACGGGTTTATATAGGTAGAGATTCAAGACTAGCCGTTGGAGGAGCCGTTTGAATCTTACCTACTCTTCTTAAATACAAGATCTGCCGTTGGGCGTATCTGCACCTGTCTTCATTTGTGTCACATCCTAGGTTCTGAAGTCTAGGATGCTGAACTGGCAGTCCCTCATTGGTCGAGGTAGGTTGACTTCCTCCGATTCCGGATCTTCCGCCTTTGAGCCGTTCTTTTGAATTCGTAGCCGGACCGTCTCGACGTGGAGTCTTCGTGAGATAGTTCCTTTGTTCGCATACTGACCACTCGTGTTTTGAACTCGCCGAATTAACTTCGCCTCGATCAGGCTCGCCGGATCACTCACCGAAGGTTGACGCCGTCGTCTTTTGCTAGCCGACTCCACTCGTGAACACACTCGGGTCGACCGTCGTCTTCCGCTAGCTGACTCCAACTGTAGACACAGCTGGGTCTACTGCTGTCTTCCGCTTCCTTAACCTGTAAACCTAGAACATCTAAGGCTCAAATGTGCGAGCCGGAAAACATTATTTAGGTTGGCGCGATCATCTATTCGGTGGGAGAATCACTGGGTTTTGGTATCAAATCGAAACCTTATAATTTTCCCAATAATTTCCCCCTTTTTGATGATGCCAAAACCTAACTGAGACAACTTATGATGCAGAGAAACTTGTGTTTTATTAATGTAAGAAAATACATTATAACACAGAAAGAAAGAAAAAAATTTCGCCTTTCTTTCTACTGGGTCTTCTCTTCTGCATCCGTTGCTTCTTTCTTTTGACTCCTCTTCTTCAGCTGATTCTGATTCAGCTGGTTCCTCTAGCTCAACAGTTTGCCTCTATTGACTTGTCTCTCTTCTCCCTTACTTCCCCCTTTTTGGCATGATCAAAACAGGGTGGGAGATATTCACCATCGGCTGTTGCGATGCTTTAGTTTGGCGAAACTGTGGTTTTCAGCTCTGAGCGTCGAGGTTTAGAGTCTTCAGTGGCTCAGCTGTTGTATTAGCTGGCCCTTCTTTAGTTGCATTAGCCTCAGCTGTGATTGCGCATACGGCGTCCTTGGCTCGATTCACCAAGGGTACAACTCGAGTGCTTTGGAGGGATGAGTTGGCACGGAGATATCATCTTCTCGAGTCGGCACAATCTTCATTCCTTGCAACTTTTGCTTCTTCGCACTTCTTAGATTGAATGAGAAAGTCCGATACAAAGACTTGAGTGAGTTGTCTTCAGCTCATATCATCATCATCCAAACAGGAGATCGTTGGCCGGGTGAAGATTCTCATTCGAGCGTGGTGCGTGGACTTGAGCATCTTTTATTGAAAGATCTCGAAGAAGGTGTCCCCGTGGAGCCGAAGGAACCGAAGAGAAGGCGGTTGAAGTATCCCATCCGTCATGGGGTTTAAGCTTGGTTGTTCACCGGAATACTCCGTTGCGGTGTTGGGGATGATTATGTTCAAGCAAGGGCGTGAACTTCTCTTCCACCGAAAGAAACGACCGCTGCGGGCCTTCTCGCTCCTGGAGAGTGATTACGAATTCTCTCATAATGTCACCGCTTCTCCATTGATCGATCGAGCACCTTTGACTTGAGTCTTCGGTTTGAAGATGGTGCTTCAAAGATATTTTGTCTCCTCAAGTAGTTTCCGATTCCTACTGACGGAGTTAGATGCATTCTCGCTTTGTTTCTCGCATCTTTTCTCGTGCCTCCCGTGGCGGAGCAAGAGCTTTGACATGATCGCTCTTGAATACTCCGGTTTCATCAACATCCGGTCCAGATCGTTGACGTTGATTTTTGCATCCCGTGAGGAGTTGTGTGTCCCGTTCTCTTTTGAGATGAGAGAAGCAGGGGGCCGAGGAGGTCTTTTTCCTTTGTCATTCCCGTAAGTTTTCCCGCACCTTCCCGTGGATGACGTTCTTGAGCTTTGCGCCTCTCATCGCGCCGGCTCGGTTCTCGTCGACGGGCTTCACCTTCTTCTCGGACTTCCGTCTTCTTTGAGGTTCCCGAGAGTTAAGCAACTCTTATCTTGAAGCTTTGATGATTCTTCAGTTCGATTGGCTTTGGGAGACATCTTTCTCGGATTCCATGTTCTTTTTCTGCATCTTTTGTTAGTAGAAACAAGTAATACCAATTGATGGAAATAAGAAAGAATGCAAAACAAAACATTCTACGTTTGATGCGTATATCTTCTAGCATATTTAAAGAGATTTCTTGAAAGAATGGATGATCAAGATTTGTCTGTTGATAAGAAGATCTACGACCGGGAGTGATTCTCGCGTCATGTCAATTTAACGAGCGAGAGAGAACGGTTGAGGCGCTTTGACTTTTGCCTCGAAACTCCCATTATTTAATTCTTTGCGTACTTTTAATTAATATTGATTAGAAATGACAAGATGTGAATTGATTTAAAACAGATTGAGTAGTTGTAATTAACGTTATTTCAAACCTCTCAGCTGATCATTGTAGTCAGCTGATACCTCGGTTGAGTGGGTGTGCTGGGTCATCGTGGTTCCAGCTGGTTCCCCCTCAGCTGAATAATCTTTTCCTTTCAGCATCTGGTTTAGATTCAGCTGGGTCTGCTTCCAGTCAATTGGTCTTCTTCTGCCAATTGGTCTGCTTCTACTACTGGGTCTGCGTTCCATTCACTGGTCTTCTTCCATTCAAATTGGTCTGCTGTCTGGGCACTGGTTCTGCTTCCATTCAAATTTGGTGAAGCATCGTCCGGGTTGAGAAGTCCAAGTAATCCGCACGCATTTTGAATCTTGCTTCTATCGCCGGTTTTGTGAGAATATCAGCCCGCTGTATGTCTGTGTGAATTTTCTCAACAATCACATCCTTCTTTTCTACGTGATCTCTGATGAAATGATGTCGTACGTCTACATGCTTGCATCTTGTGTGAAGTACTGGATTCTCTGATATGGCAATCGCACTTGAGCTATCACAGAAAATTGGAACCTGTCCAGTTTTTACTTCATAGTCATCCACCGATGTTTCACCGCAGAATTTGCGAAGCAGCACGCCTACCGCCATATATTCTCGCTTCGTCGTGGAAGTTGCGACGCACGTTTGTTTCTTTGAAAACCATGAGATCAACTTACTTCCTAAGAACTCGACAAGTTCCCGAAGTTGATTTTCCGTCCAATCGATCTCCGGCGAAGTCCGAATCCGAGTATCCAATACCGTAGATTGTCTTCTACTGGGTACCACACCAACATTCTCGAGTTCCTTTGAGGTATTTGAGAATGTTCTTGGCCGCTTGCATGTGTGCTTCCTTTGGATCAACTTGAAATCCGGCACACACACCGATCGCGAAAGAGATGTCCGGACGACTTGTCGTTAGATACAAGCAGGATCCTATTATCCCTCTCGTATTTGCCGGAATCAACCGACTTCCTTCGGTTCCTGTGTTCAATCTTCCAGCTTGGTGTTCATTGGAATCTTTACAGTTCTGCTTGATTGAACTCCATACTTGGCGATCAAGTCTTTTACGTATTTGGATTGATTTATAAAGATCCCTTCTGAAGATTGCTTGACTTGAAGTCCTAGGAAGAAACTCATTTCTCCCATCATGGACATTTGGAACTTCTCTGACATCATCTCTCCAAATCTTTGGCATAAGAAGCTTGATCTTGATCCAAAGATGATGTCGTCTACGTAGATTTGAACAACTGTGATATCTTCTCCGACTTGATGGTGAAGAGAGTTCCGTCTCATCGAGCCCTTTTTGAATCCTTTGGATAAGAGAAAATTTGACAGAGTGTCATACCAAGCTCGAGGTGCTTGCTTTAATCCATAAAGAGCCTTCTTTAGTTTGTAGACTTTATCTCCTTCTGCTTCGAATCCTGGAGGTTGTTCAACGTAGACATCTTCTTTGATTTCTCCATTTAGGAATGCACACTTCACATCCATTTGATAGACCTTGAATTTGTGATGTGCTGCAAAGGCGAGAAATAGTCTGATTGCTTCCAATCGTGCTACTGGAGCAAAAGATTCTTCGAAGTCAATTCCTTCCGCCGAGTGTAGCCCTTGGCAACGAGTCGAGCTTTGTTTCGATGACGACTCCTGTGGTATCCAACTTGTTCTTGAATATCCATTTGAGTCCTATGACTTTGACTTCTTGAGGTCCGTCGACTAATTCCCGCACACAATTTCGAGGAATTCGTTCAGCCTCTTCTTGCATGGCATTTGTCCAAGGCACACTTTTCAAAGCTTCGAGAATTGATTGAGGCTCGGCACTTCGAGCTACGTAACACGCCATTAGAGCCGTGTCTTCATTATAGACCGTCGCTCTAGCTCTACCGAGAGCCGAGCCGTGTCACCGCCTCTTGATGATCCGACGAAGCTTGAGCAACCGAGCTTCGGTTTTGACTTGGTCGAAGGTTCTCCAATGATTGCCGATGATGGATGATCTTCAATCCATCTTCTCCCATTACGAATTTCTTCTTCCAGCTTGATCGATGCTTGAAGTGGCTAAATTTCGTCCGTCTTGGAGTTGTTCTCGGAGTTAAATCTTGAGAGTTTGGCTCTCTTTGGTTTGGATTTTGAGATGTCCGTAGAGGCTCACGGAGATGGAGCCGGGGACTCACTCGTGTTTGGATTTCCACCGATGATGTTCCCCCTTGATTTGGCGTTGAAGCTTCTTCTTGATTTCCGGAAATTGGTGGAGCTTCGGTTGATTTGAATTTCCTCCTCTCGGCTCATTGTCCCAAATTAATGGTTCGGCCAGATTCCCGATTCTATTCTCTTGAGCCCTTGTCCGAATCGCCTTGAAGATTCTCCTTCGCTTCTTCGTTTGATAGAATCTCTATATTCGAAGGAGGATTCGTCAAAGGTAACATGTGGAGTTACTTCGACCGTTCGAGTTCTTCTCCGTTGAAAACTCGTATGCTTTACTCACAATGAGTAACCAAGCGAATACTCCTCGGTCCGTCTTTTCGTCGAACGTCTTGAGCCGTGTCTTCCCATTATTGAGAATGTGACATTTGGATCCGAATACCTTGAAATATCCAATGTATGGTATTCTCGTTGTTCCATAGCTCATACGGTGTCTTTCCTCGTCTTGATGCGAGTAAGGAGCGATTCCGAGTGAAGCAAGCCGTGTTGATTGCTTCACCTCGTAACTTCTTTGGAATGGCAGAGCTAGCTAGCATCGAGGTAGTCGCTTCCTTGATAGTTCTACGTTTCTTCGTTCGCTACACCATTCGCCGAGGTGTGCGAGCTGCAGATGTTTGGTGTTGAACTCCGTTCTTCTCGCAAAAATCATAAATAGTTTCATTTAGAAACTCCGTTCCTCGATCCGATCTTATTGCCATTATCTTGCACTCCTTCTCGTGTTGATAATCTTTCCAAATATGATAAGGCAAAGCCTTAGTTCTCGTTTCGCTCTTCCGGTACAAGAAAGATACCCAAGTGAATCTTGAGAAATCATCCACAACGACCGCAGTATATTTTCTCGCCATTGAAGCTTGTCGGAGTAACCGGACCAAAAAGATCCATGTGAAGAAGTTGAAGAACTCGATCGCCTGACCGAGCCGGCTTGAGAGAGAATGAAATTCTTGTTTGTTTTCCTTGTTGACATCGCGCCGCACATATGACTTTTGTCATATACTTGATCTCGGAATTCCATTAGCGAGCCGGTTCCTAGACGCTTGTTGATTGTCTTGAAGTTGAGATGATTCGGCCCGTACGTGCCATGCCTACCGACTTCATTGTCGCTTTTTGATACAAGACAAGTCTCCGGAGGGTCATTTCTCCGTCAGCGAAGTACATATTTCCTTCTCTTTTCCCTCTTAGGAGTATCTGCTTGGTTTCCCTGTGCTTCACTGTGCATCCCTGTGCATCAAACTTGACAGAAAAACCGTTGTCGCTGAATTGACTAATGGAAAGCAAGTTATGTTGCAATCCTTGTACATAAGAAACGTTTGGGATTATAACATTTCTAGTTTTAAATGTACCATAACCTTTGGTTAGGCCTTTGGAGTTGTCACCAAATGTTACTTGTGGTCCTGTACGCTCAATATACTCCTGGAGTAGATGCTTTAGGTGCGTCATATGCTTGGAACATCCACTGTCCAAGTACCAAAGCGTTCTCATCGACTCCTCAGATATGCGTCGATTCCTTGCAACCTAAACAAAAAGTTAAAATTCAGTACCCGCCTTTAATTGGGTCCTTGTGGGTTAGACATAGATCCTTTAACGACCCAGATCTGCTTGATGACTCGAATTGGGTCATTAGATCTGATAATTCTCCCAGCTGAGTCGATATACACATTCATTGTGTTCTTCTTTTGTTGCTGGCGAGGTCTTGATCTTCGTGTCTTCTTGTTTTGCTGTCTGTATCTTGTTTGATTTCCACCGTGTGCCTAGCCGAGACGTTCCTTTGTCTCTGCCGTCTCGATATCGTGGTCGGAAATGATTATCCACTCGATACTCGTAAGAGTGGTATCCACCGGGTATCTTCGATATCTTGGTTGATATCGATCAACGTCTTTGCTGGTGCTGTGGCTGGTATCTGTAAAATCCAGCTTGTGGTCTTTGTTGAGGTTGAGCACGTTGCTGTCTGAGCTGAGCTTGAGGTTGCCGCACAGCTGACCTTCTTGTTGTCTGCTGTGTTCTCGACGGAGTTTGAGACTGTTTCACAGCTGTTCTGTTTGACGTCTGCTGTGTCCTCAACGGAGCTTGAGAATTTTTCACAGCTGTTCTTCCCGACGCCTGCTGTGTCCTCGATTGTTGATGCTGAGCTGCTGAGGTTGAAGGTTCATTTGCTCGTACAAACATGACCTTTGTTCCACTTGTGGAGGCAATGTTTGAAGCATCTTTTGATTCGTTGTATCCCAGTCCCGCTCTGAGTGCTGCTGGACGCTGAGCACTAATGATCTCGTCCATTGTTGACGTGGCTTTGATGAGAGCTACTATCTTTTTAGATAGTACCTCTTCGGTGCTTTTCAGCTCAATGATCTCAGCTGACTTCCTTTCCGATTCAGCTGTGACCCTTTCCATATCTTCTATCAGCTGTGTCTTCTCAGTGTTGACTTTCTTCATCAGCTGATCTTGTTTCACTAGTCTGTCTTTTAGTGAAACGACTTCCTGCTGGAGCTGAGTTGTATCAGCTGTGTCTGATACTTTTGTCTTTTCCAGTTCTATCTTCAGCTCGGCATTCTCACACATAATGACGTCAAGGATCTCTTGAAGCTCCTTGGAATCGTTCATTACTTTCTCTACCAAACTCCAATCAGGTACTCCAGATTCTGAGTCCTGTGTAGAGTGTTCGTGTGATGGTGAGGTGTTAGATAGATTTAGAGTTCGAGATGTTACCTCATCTTCATCGATGCCGTCTGTTTGTCCCATGAAGCAAGTATCCCAATCAGGTTCATGATTGGCCATCAGGGCTTCTTCCTCCGAGTCTGAAAATGGCATATCATCCATTTTATTGCACTCCGATTCTTCATCAGCAATATAAGCTCTTCTGCGGTCAGCTGCCTTAGCCTTTAATTGGTCTTTATCTTTCTTGGACAACTTTGGACAATCTTGTCGGTAGTGTCCTGGTTCCTTGCAGTTAAGCAACCTTCTTCGCTTCGTTTGTCACCGACTTCTCATCACCGTCGCGTACTTATCTCTCGTAATTCCTGAAGAACTTCTTGTATTTGCCCTTGCTGGTGTTGAGTCTGTTATAACTTTTCACCATCATGGCAATTTCTTCGAGTAGCTCCTCTTTGCTCATATCCTTTTTGTCCTTCTTCATCTTGGAGGACTCAGCTGTCTTGGCATGAGCTGACTTTTCAGAGTTGGCTCTGAAAGCTATTTCTTTTGGAGCTGGGGTGAGTTCTCCGTCATTTTGTCTGCTTGAAGATTCTTCTTGAGTGATCTTCAAGTTGTACTCGTTGGCTTTAAGGAGTGAGAACAATCTTTCTGTAGATAGATCACCCAAGTCACTTCGACTTTGGTGAACTACCTTGTAAGTGTTCCATTCAGCTGAAAGAGCTGAAAGAACCTTTAGATTCTTTTCCCGCTGGGTATACTTCCCAGTTCTGATTGTCTCTATCTCAATGACTATGTTTGAGAATCTTAGCTCCATCGCTTCGATGGACTCGTTGGCTAGCTGCTTGAAGTTGTCAAATTTTTGGCACGCTATTGTGAATTTGTTTTCTTTGATCTCTTCTGATCCTTCACATAGCTTGGCGAGTGTTTCCCACATCTCTTCGGCTGTCTCGCAATTGATGATTTTGCCTCGTAGGCGTTTGAGACCGTTGAAGAGATGGTATTCCTTGCGAAGCCGTCCGTACCGCCTTGCTTTCGCTCTTCGGAAGAATATTCCTTCTTTGGCTTCGAGAGTTGGCCGGTATTCCGGTTGTCCTTCTTGAGCAGGTACAAGTTCATTTCCGTGTTTATAAATGAGGATGGGTCCGTCCGAAATGACGTCCCACATCATATCGTGATGCGCACACAGAAGCTTTTCAATCCGAATTTCCGCATTGCATAATCATCAACTGAGAAGTTGGGAAGGTTCCTGTTAAGATAGGAATCCATGAAGAGATGTACAGAATGCACTAGAGTGAGTTTTTCTGAAAAACGGATCTGTTCAGTTGACCACTGACACAGAGTGTCAAGAGAGATCTCTTGATACAGAAACGGTGGTCTTTTGAACCACTGCTCTGATACCAATTGATGGTCCCTGAGCTGGGTACTTGGTGTAGAGGGGGGGGGTGAATACACCAAGTAGATTTTTCTAAACTTTTGTCAAGTTAAAACGGAGTTGAGTGAGAGCTCAGTTATTGATCCAGCTGTGAGGGTCGACCGGGTTAATAACTCAGCTGGCGGTGCGGAAAGTGGTGGTTTGAAAAACTTAGCTCAGTTACTTAGAAAAACTCAGTTTGAAAAATATTAACTTATAGTTTTCAGCTTAGTCAGGTTATGCAACTTTTCGAGAGACACAGCTGTCTTTGGAGATCAGCTGTGTGTGAAGTTTTGAGCAAGTATGCAATGATATGAAGGCGTTAGTACACAGCTGAATATAAAGCAAAAGTAAAGAGAGAGAGATAGAAGCACGCGAGTTTTTACGTGGTTCGGAGTAACACCTCCTACGTCCACGACCAGGTCATCGGTAATCCACTACCACTTGGTTTCCAAGTACCAAGCAACTTCACAACTCTAACCCGAGCTGTGTTCCAACAGTTTGCGGGCACTGTCAAGCCTATACACCTTCAGTTTGCGGGTACTGAAGAACCTATCCACTCGAATTACGCGCTTCGAGCAAGCGTACCTTTACCTAACCTTTCTGGGTTTGGGTTTGGGTATGGGGTTCCAACTGTGAACGAGTTCTTACAATTAAGAACTTCAGAGAGAGATGAACTCGTTCGAAATCTAGGCTTTTAGATATACAAAGAGTTTGGCCTAGGGAACAGACGAAAAACTATGCAAGCTTAACTAGAAACACTTTAAGATAAAGTGTTCTTTGATCTATGTAGAATCGTGGGAGCTTTTGAAAGAATAAAGAATTCAGAAAGTGAAAGCTTGTAGAGAGTTTTTCGTATCTGATCCTGAGGTTGAAGACGGGTTTATATAGGTAGAGATTCAAGACTAGCCGTTGGAGGAGCCGTTTGAATCTTACCTACTCTTCTTAAATACAAGATCTGCCGTTGGGCGTATCTGCACCTGTCTTCATTTGTGTCACATCCTAGGTTCTGAAGTCTAGGATGCTGAACTGGCAGTCCCTCATTGGTCGAGGTAGGTTGACTTCCTCTGATTCCGGGATCTTCTGCCTTTGGAGCTGTCTTTTGAATTCAGAGCTGGACTGTCTCGACGTGGAGTCTTCAGAGATAGTTCCTTTGTTCTGTACAGCTGGACCAGCTGTGTTTTGAACTCAGCTCGAATTAACTTCAGCTCGATCAGGCTCTGCTGGATCACTCACCGAAGGTTGACGCTCGCCGTCTTTTGCTAGCTGACTCCAGCTGTGAACACAGCTGGGTCGACTGCTGTCTTCCGCTAGCTGACTCCAACTGTAGACACAGCTGGGTCTACTGCTGTCTTCCGCTTCCTTAACCTGTAAACCTAGAACATCTAAGGCTCAAACAGGCGAGCTGGAAAACATTATTTAGGTTGGCGCGATCATCTATTCGGTTGGAGAATCAGTTGGGTTTTGGTATCAAATCGAAACCTTATAATTTTCCCAACAACTAATCTTGCTTTACATTCATTAGGTAATCAAACTAATAGGATTGAATAACTACTTTGTCCTAAACCGATTAAAAAATATAATAATAATTCCCTCATGATTAAACCTCCACCGAATCTTAAAAAAGAAAATTTCTTATTAAGTTCTAAAAAAGATAATGATTTTCTAGATGGTTTAATCAATAGACTTCAAAAAATTAGTGTAACTGAAAAAGGTGAGAGTAGTTATAATATCATCTCAGTTATTACTAAAGAAGAAAATTCTTCAATAGAAACTTCTGATGAAGAAATGCAAGTTAATAAAATTGTTAAAGTTTTTAATGTTAAACCTTATTATACAAAAGCTACACCACAAGAGAGCTTCAATCCTTGCTCTCTGTAAAGACCCTATTAAGTAATCCCGAATGTGTCACCCGGGGTCCCTATCACCGGCTTTCTCCCGCCAGTGCCTTCTCGTAGGTACTAGTGAGCAAGCTCAAAGGACCGACTAGTCTACTTGACTTGAGTTTATTGCTAGCTGATTTCAGGTTCCTTTCCTAAATCCCTTGTTTTTGGTGCTAGTTTGATCTTCTAAAACAGTAGGCCTAGAATGCAACGATGTTCGATTATTGATCTTCAAATTGAAGAAGGTAAAGATTTTGCTCGCTCAATGGCGAATCTATTACGTAATGGAATATTGATGGAAAATCCGAATATCGATTAAAACTATTGTCAAGCAAATGCTTATTTATTCCTCTCGTCGTTAAAATTAAAGGTAATAATGATAGGCAAATTGCTCAAGCTATTATTACCGGTTTTACCGGTCACTACAAGGTTGGTGGGATTTTTATATCTCAAAAGAAGCTAAGAATAAAATTCTTAGTGCCAGTATTATTGATCCTATCTGTAATAGAGAAGAATCTGATGTTAATACATTAATTTATACTATTTTATCTAATTTTGTTGGAGCAAATGAACTTCAACTAGATAGATCTCGAAAACAGCTTATGAACCTTAGATGTTCAACACTATCTGATTTTAGATGGTATAAAGATGTTTTTATGTCTAAAGTTCTAACTCGCAATGATTGTGGTATGAATTTCTGGAAAGAAAAATTTATTTCAGGACTTCCTACACTCTTTGCAGAAAGAGTTTCTAATAAACTCAAAACTAAATTTTCTAATGGAAAAATTGAGTGGGAAAAACTCACTTATGGAGACATATCTGCAGAAATTATTGCAAAAGGAATTGTTCTTTGCAATGATATCAAGCTAAAAAGACAGCTTGAATTGCAAAGAATGAAAATAGAAATATAATTGGAAATTTCTGTGATCAAATTGGATTACAATCTGAACATTTTCCTAATAGAAAAAAGAACAAACATAAGTTTATAAATAAACAAAAATTTTATCCAATAGATCCTTCTAAGCAGTCTGTTAAAAGAGGATATCCTAAAAGGATAAAAAAAGCTAAAAAAAAATGATGATGTTAAGCCTGTTTGCTGGAAATGTGGCAAAATTGGTCACAAAGCAAAAAGCTAAAAGAATCTTTATGTAGTATTCTTCTTAATGAAGAAGAACAAGATGATATTTTTGTTAATATTATTAAAGATTATTCTTCTGTTGAATCTTCTGATAATGAATCAGAAGAATAACAAACAACACCACAAGATTATGGTGAATATTGTGATTGTAATGTTTGTCTTATAAAATTTATGGGTCTTGAAATTAATGTTATTTCAAAAGAAGAAAACTTTATTCTTGATTTAATAGATCAAATCATAGATCCTATAGAAAAAAGAAAAGCTATAGAACATTATCTTACTCTATCATCTAGTTCTAATCAAGAACAAAGACAAACTAAACTAACTAAACAAGTTAGTCAAAGAAAGAGAATTATACTCTTATCAAAAAATATTAGATAAGGCTAATTTTAGTGAAAGAAAACCCACAATTTCTGAATTAAAAGCAGAAATTAATCAGATAAAATCTGAAGTAAAAAACCTTAATGAAAGGTTTGATCTTCTTAAAACCAACAATTGGAAGAATGATTCATCATCATCAGATGAAGAAGATGATGTTATCTCCAATAGAGAAGAAGATTCTAAAATTAATCAAATTATTTTTAAGGATTTAATTTGGGTCAATAAAATTGATCAAATCCGATCTCAGAAATGGTATTCTGAAGTTACTTTGATTATTAACAAAGAATTTACTATTACTATTAATGCACTCCTTGATACATGAGCAAATGTTAATTGTATTAGTGAAGGAATTATCCCTTCAAAATATTATTCAAAAACTACTCAATTTATTACTGCGGCTAATAAGCAACCACTCATCGTAAATTACAAACTATCAGATGTTGTTATTTGTAACTCAGGAGTTTGTCTTAACACATCTTTTATTTTAATAAAAAATATTTCTACTCCAGTTATTTTAGGAACACCTTTTTTCCAAATGTTTTTCCCCATTAATAAAATTAATGAGAAATGACTTTTTGCAAAGGTTAGAGGAAAAAATTTATATTTTCCTTTTTCATCGGTTCCTATTACTAAATCTATTAATTTAATTCAAAAAGTTATTAATAATAAAAATAAATTTATTTATTCTCTTAAAGAAGAGATAAATTTTAGAAATATTAAAGAAAAAATTAATTCTGAAAAAATTCAAAATACAATAAAAAATATTTTTCAACAAATTAATGATGAAATTTGTGCAGAAGTTCCAAATGCTTTTTGGAATAGAAAAAGACATGAAGTTAGTCTTCCCTATATAGATGGCTTTGATGAAAATAATATTTCCACTAAAGCTAGACCTATTGCTATGAATGAAAGATTATTAAAATATTGTAAAGAAGAAATTGATAGTCTTCTTAAAAAGGGTTTAATAAGACATAGTAAAAGTCTATGGAGTTGTCCAGCATTTTATGTTGCAAACGCTGCTGAAATTGAAAGAGGAGCTCCAAGACTAGTTATTAACTATAAACCTCTTAATAAAGCTCTCAAATGGATAAAACATCCATTACCAAATAAAAGAGATTTAATTAATCGAATGTTTAAAGGAAATATATTTTCTTCATTTGATCTTAAATCTGGGTTTTCTCAAATTCTTCTTAAAGAAGAAGATAAATATAAAACTGCTTTTACAGTTCCTTTTGGGCATTTTGAATAGAATGTTATGCCATTTGGTTTAAAAAATGCTCCAATGTAATTTCAAAATATTATGAATCAAATTTATAATCCTCATATGGATTTTATTTTGGTTTATATTGATGACGTTCTAATATTTTCAGAAAATATAGAACAACATTTTAAGCATCTCAATATATTTATACAAACTACTAAAAGAGCTGGTTTTGCTATAAATATAAAAAAAGTTGAACTTTTTCAGACTAAAATTAAATTCCTTGGTCATTATATTGAGAATAAAATTATTATTCCAATTGAACGGGTAATTTTATTTGCGGATAAATTTCCTGATAAAATAATTGATCTTAATCAATTACAACGCTTCCTTGGTTGCCTAAATTATATAGGTGATTTCTACCAAGATCTTGCACAAGATTGTAAGTTATTATTCCAAAGGTTAAAGAAAAACCCTTTACCTTGGACTAATAAGCATACAGAAGCTGTTTTAAGAATAAAAGAAAGAGTTAAAGAACTCCCATGTTTGTCTATTGCTAATCCTGAAGCATTTAAAATAATTGAAACTGATGCATCTGAAATCGGATATGGTGGAATCCTTAAACAAAAGAATTCCAACAGTTCTAAAGAAGAACTAGTCAGATTTACTTCTGGAAACTGGAATGACTCTCAAAAGAATTATTCTACCATTAAAAAAGAATTACTTGCCATTGTCAAATGTGTCACTAAATTTGAAAGTGATATTTTAAATAAAAATTTTTTAATAAGAGTTGATTGTAAATCAGCTAAAGATATTCTTTTAAAAGATGTTAAAAATATTGCATCAAAACAAATTTTTGCTAGATGGCAATCCATTCTTACATGTTTTGATTTTGATATTGAACATATTGCTAGAAAATCTAATACATTACCAGATTTTCTAACCAGAGAATTCTTGCAGGGCAGAAGCTTGGAACACCATGGTAAAACAAAGGTCCATGGGCAAAAGACCAATGGTTAATTTGACTAAAAAGTCAACTTCATCAAATATGGCTAAAAAGCCTTCTCAACAGAAATCAAATGATCAACAAAAATCAGATAATGATTTTCTTGATCTAAAAGATTTTCCGAAATTTAATCCTAACAAAGAATTTGAAGAAGATGAAATGGCATATGAAATTCAGTACTATCAAAACGCCATCTTCCTTCAAAAGGGTTCAAAAGAATAAATTAGATACCCATATATTATTTTGGGATATATTAATTATTTTCCAATTGAAAAAGATCTAAAAGGTCTTTCTCCAAATCAATTGGCACAAAACTATCTTAATAAAGATATGCTACCAATCTTTGGAAAGAAAAGTCGAGAATATTTTGAAGCAATTATTACTGAAACTGGATATGTTGAAATTCAACATATGGATCGCGGTAAAAAATACGCTTATTCTAAATGTATTATTAAGAAAATTCTTTCTTCCTCAGATTGGGGATTGCCTCTTTATCAAAGCAGGCAACTTGAAAATTATAAAGCACTCCCAAATTTTTATAGTTTTTTTTATTATATTAAAGCTTGGGTTAATCTATTTATTTATGAAAATAATGCTAAAAAGTATTCGTGGTGGATTAAATTTGATCTTGATGATGTTACACAATACATCCCCATTTGGTTTTCAACATTTTTCTTTTCATGGGGGGTATCACCTTGTATATTTCTTAAGAAAATAAAAATGATTTGGAAAAAATTTCATCTGGTTAATGACAACCTTGAAAGTCTTAATGCAGTTTTGCAATTTGCAAACTATTACTCAATCCATGGATTTTAAGATGGGACTATGGTTTGCAAGAGCAAAAAAGAGAAAAGAATGAAATTCAATTTACTCCAACAATTTTAGTTAGGAGAATTCTTATCAAATGGTGGCCCAAAGAAGATTTCTTTGGTGAAGGAAAAACTTATGATAAACGAGGAGTTTTGGCTATCAAACCATCTCAACAGATTTACAGAAGTCTCAATGCACAGACTCCTTCCTCAGACTCTTTGATGGTCCCTGAGCTGGGTACTTGGTGTAGAGGGGGGGGTGAATGCACCAAGTAGATTTTTCGAAACTTTTTCAAGTTAAAACACAGAGTTGGTGAGCTCAGTTATTGATCCAGCTGGGGAGGGTCAGCTGGGTAAATAACTCAGCTGGCGGTGTGGAAAGTGGTGGTTTGAAAACTTAGCTCGGTTACTTAGAAAAACTCAGTTTGAAAAGATTAACTTAACGTTTTCAACTTAGTCAGGTTGTGCAACTTTTAGAGAGACACCGTCTTTGGAGAAAGTATGTTGTGCGATTTTGAACAATATGCAATGATATGAAGGAGTTAGTACACGGTGAATATAAAGCAACAAGAAAGAGATAGAGTAAGAAGACGCGAGTTTTTACGTGGTTCGAGTAACACCTCCTACGTCCACGACCGGGTTCATCGGTAATCCACTACCACTTGGTTTCCAAGTACCAAGCAACTTCACAACTCTAACCCGAGTTGTGTTCGTAACAAGGTTGCAAGGGCGGCTGTCAAGCCTACACACCTTCAGTTTCCGGGTACTGAAGAACCTAACCACTCGAATTACGCGCTTCGAGCAAGCGTACCTTTACCTAACCTTTCTGGGTTTGGGTTTGGGTATGTGGTTCCAACTATGAACGAGTTCTTACAATTAAGAACTTCAGAGTATGATAAACTCGTTCGAAATCTAGGCTTAAGATATACAATGAGTTTGGCCTAGGGAACAGACGAAAAACTAAGCAGTTTCTTAACTAGAAATACTTTAAGATAAAGTGTTCTTTGATCTATGTAGAACTGCTTGAGAGCTTTTGAAAGAATAATGATTTCAGATAATGAAAGCTTGTAGAGAGTTTTTCGTATCTGATCCTGAGGTTGAAGACGGGTTTATATAGGTAGAGATTCAAGACTAGCCGTTGGAGGAGCCGTTTGAATCTTACCTACTCTTCTTAAATACAAGATCTGCCGTTGGGCGTATCTGCACCTGTCTTCATTTGTGTCACATCCTAGGTTCTGAAGTCTAGGATGCTGATCTGGCAATCCCTCATTGGTCGAGGTAGGTTGACTTCCTCTAATTCCGGGATCTTCTGCCTTTAGAGCTGGCTTTTGAATTCAGAGCTGGACTGTCTCGACGTGGAGTCTTCAGAGATAGTTCCTTTGTTCTGTACATACCGGACCATTGTGTTTTGAACTCGCTCGAATTCTCTTCGGCTTGATCGATCTCGCCGGATCACTCAGTGAAGGTTGACGCTCGCTTTCTTTTGCTAGGCGGACTCATTGTGAACACGGGCGGGTCGGCGTCTTGTCTTCCGCTTCCTTAACCTGTAATCCTAGAACATCTAAGACTCAAACAGGCGAGCTGGAGAACACTATTTAGGTTGACGTGATCATCTATTCGGTTGGAGAATCAGTTGGGTTTTGGTATCAAATCGAAACCTTATAATTTTCCCAACAATTTCCCCCTTTTTGATGATGCCAAAACCTAACTGAGACAACTTATGACGCAGAAAAACTTGTGCTTTATTAATGTAAGAAAATACATTATAACACAGGAAAAAGAAAGAAGGAAAAAAAATCTTCAAATCTTCGCCTTCAATCCTTCGATCTTCGATCCCGGTTGGCTGGGTCTTCTCTTCTGCATCCGTTGTTTCTTTCTTTTGACTCGTCTCTTCTTCAGCTGATTCTGATTCAGCTGGTTCCTCTAGCTCAACAGTTTGCCTCTTCATTGACTTGTCTCTCTTCTCCCTTACTTCCCCCTTTTTGGCATGATCAAAACAGGGTAGGAGATATACACCATCGGCTGTTGCGATGTTTTAGTTTGGCGAAACTGTGGTTTTCAGCTCTGAGCATCGAGGTTTAGAGTCTAAGTGGCTCAGCTGTTGTGTTAGCTGGCTCTTCTTCTCGTTGCATTAGCCTCACTCGTGATTGCGGACATACGTCCTTCTGGCTCGATTCAGGGCGATTGAGTGCTTGGAGGGATGAGTTAGCACGGGAGATAGCATCTTCGAGTCGGGCATAACTTCATTCCTTGCAATTTTGCTTCTTCGGACTTCTTAGATTGAATGAGAAAGTCGATTCGACTCGAGGACTTGTATTCAGCTCATATCATCATCATCCACCGCAGGAGATCGTTGGGTAGGTGATGTTTCTCATTGAGCTTGGTACGGGGACTTGAGCATCTTTTATTGAAAGATCTCGAAGAAGGTGTCCACCGTGGAGCCGAAGGAAGCGAGGAGAAGGCGGTTGAAGTATCCCATCCGTCTTGGGGTTTTAAGCTTGGTTGTTCACCGGAATACTCCGTTGCGGTGTTGGTGATGATTATGTTCACGCAGGGATGTGAACTTTTCTTCCACCGAAAGAAACGACCCCTTGTGGGCCTTCTGCTCCTCGGAGAGTGATTACGAATTCTCTCATAATGTCAGCTGGCTTCTCTGCTGACTGAAAGAGCACCTTTGACTTGAGTCTTCGGTTTGAAGACAGTGCTTCAGTATATTTTGTCTCCTCAAGTTGTCTCCGATTCCCAGCTGGGACGGAGTTAGATGCATGCTGCTTTGTCTCCTGCATCTTTTTCTGTGCCTCCTGTGGCGGAGCAAGAGCTTTGACATGACTGCTCTTGAATACTCCGGTTTTATCAACATCTGGTCCAGGTCTGTTGACGTTGATTTTTGCATCCCAGGGAGTTGTGTGTCCCGTTCTCTTTTTTTATTATTATGTTGAGAGAAACAGTGGGGCTGAGGAGGTCTTTTTCCTTTGTCATTCCCAGAAAGTTTTCTGCACCTTCCTGGTGGATGACGTTCTTGAGCTTTGCAGTCTCCTACTGTGCTGGCCTAGTTCTGTCGATGGGCTTCACCTTCTTCTGGACTTCCGTCTTCTTTGAGGTTCCTGAGAGTTAAGCAACTCTTATCTTGAAGCTTTGACAGATTCTTCAAGTTTGATCGGCTTCGGGAGATATCTTTCTGGATTCCATGTTCTTCTTCTGCATCTTTTGTTAGTAGAAACAAACAATACCAATTGATGGAAATAAGAAAGAGTGCTGAAAAACTTTCTAGGGTTGATGCGTATATCTTCTAGCATATTTAAAGAGTTTTCTTGATGAATGGACGATCAAGATTTGTCTATTGATAAGAAGATCTACGGCAGGAGTGATTCTCGCGTCATGTCAATTTCTTGATTAGAGGATGTGAGTTAATGCGCGAGAGAGAACGGTTGAGGCGTTTTGACTTTTGCCTCGAAACTCCCATTATTCAATTATTTGCAGACTTTTAATTAAGATTGATTAGAAATGACAAGATGTGAGTTGACAGAAAACAGATTGAGTAGGAGTAATTAATGTTGTTGCAAACTTCTCAGCTGATCATTGTAGTCGAGTGATACCTCGATTGAGTGGGTGTCTTTGGGTCATCGTGGTTCCAAATGGTTCCCCTCAGTTGAATAATCCTTTCCTTTCAAGCATCTGTTTAGCTGAATTCTTTCTCGGCTGATATCGGTGACATTGATTCGATTTCGATTGCTTGTATTCGAAATTTGGTTCTTTCGTTCACTTGGTCTGCTTTGGTTCACTGGTTGCTTCGTTCATTTGGTTCTGCTTCCATTCAGGTAGGTGAAGCATCGTCTGGAGTTGAGAAGTCCAAGTAATCCGCACGGCATTTTGAATCTTGCTTCTATCGGCGGTTTTGTGAGAATATCGGCCCATTTGTATGTCTGTGTGAATTTTCTCAACAATCACATCCTTCTTTTCTACGTGATCTACGATGAAATGATGTCGTACGTCTACATGCTTGCATCTTGTGTGAAATCTTGGATTCTACGAAATGGCAATCGCACTAGAGCTATCACGTAAAATTGGAACTGTCCAGCTTTTACTTCATAGTCATCCAGTGATGTTTCGGCCCGAGAATTTGCGAGAAGAAAGCCTCTTCCAAATGCCATATTCTCGCTTCTGTCGTGGAAGTTGCGACGCACGTTTGTTTCTTTGAAAACCATGAAATCAACTTACTTCCTAAGAACCGACAAGTTCACCGAAGTTGATTTTTCGTCCAATCGATCTCCCGAAGTCGAATCGAGTATCCAACAAGTAGATTGTCTTGGTGGGTACCATGACCTCAACATTCTGAGTTCCTTTGAGATATTTGAGAATGTTCTTGGCTGCTTGCATGTGTGCTTCCTTTGGATAAACTTGAAATCTGGCACATACTCCGACTGCGAAAGAGATGTCTGGACGACTTGCTGTTAGATACAGCAGGGATCCTATTATCCCTCTATATTTGCTGGAATCAACTGACTTCCTTCGCTTCTGGTTCAATCTTCCAGTTGGTGTTCATTGGAATCTTTACAGTTCTGCTGGATTGAACTCCATACTTGGCGATCAAATCTTTCACGTATTTGGATTGATTTATGAAGATCCCTTCTGAAGATTGCTTGACTTGAAGTCCTAGGAAGAAACTCATTTCTCCCATCATGGACATTTGGAACTTCTCGGACATTATCTCTCCAAATCTTTGGCATAAGAAGCTTGATCTTGATCCAAAGATGATGTCGTCTACGTAGATTTGAACAACCAGGATATCTTCTCCTGACTTGATGGTGAAGAGAGTTCTGTCTACCGAGCCCTTCTTGAATCCTTTGGATATGAGAAAATTTGACAGAGTGTCATACCAAGCTCGAGGTGCTTGCTTTAATCCATAAAGAGCCTTCTTTAGTTTGTAGACTTTATTTCCTTCTACTTCGAATCCTGGAGGTTCTCCATTTAAGAATGCACACTTCACATCCATTTGATAGACCTTGAATTTGTGATGTGCTGCAAAGGCGAGAAATAGTCTGATTACTTCCAATAGTGCTACTGGAGCAAAAAATTCTTCGAAGTCAATTCCTTCCTGCTGAGTGTAGCCCTTGGCAACGAGTCGAGCTTTGTTTCTGATGACGACTCCCAGGGTATCCATCTTGTTCTTTAATATCCATTTGAGTCCTATGACTTTGACTTCTTGAGGTCTGTCGACTAATTCCCAAACACAATTTCTGAGGAATTCGTTCAGCTCTTCTTGCATGGCATTTGTCCAAGGCACACTCTTCAAAGCTTCGAGAATTGATTGAGGCTCTGGCACTTGAGCTACGTAACACGCCATTAGAGCTGTGTCTTTATCATAGACCGTCAGTTCTAGCTCTACTGAGAGTTGAGCTGTGTCAGCTGTCTCTTGATGATCCGATGAAGCTTGAGCAGCTGAGCTTCTGGTTTTAACTTGGTCAGAAGGTTCTCCAATGATTGCTGATGATGGATGATCTTCAATCCATCTTCTCCTCTTACGAATTTCTTCTTCCAGTTGATTGATGCTTGAAGTGGCTAAATTTCGTCGGTCTTGGAGTTGCTCTGGAGTTAAGTCTTGAGAGATTGATTCTCCTTGATTTGAATTTTGAGGTGACTTCTGTAGAGGTTCAAATTTGGAGATGGAGGCGGGGACTCGACCGTGTTTGGTTTCCCACCGATGATGTTCCCCTTGATTTGGCGTTGAAGCTTCTTCTCGATTTCCACTTGGTGGAGCTTCTTGGTTGATTTGAATTTCCTCCTCTCGGCTCATTGTCCCAAATTAATGGTTCGGCCGGATTCCCCGAATCTATTCTCTTGAGCCCTTGTCTGAATCAATCTTGAAGATTCTCCTTCGCTTCTTCGTTTGATAGAATCTCTATATTCGAAGGAGGATTCGTCAAAGGTAACATGTGGAGTTACTTCGACTATTTGAGTTCTTCTGTTGAAAACTCTGTATGCTTTACTCACGACGAGTAACCAAGGAATACTCCTCGGTCTGTCTTTTCGTCGAACGTCTTGAGCTGTGTCTTCCCATTATTGAGAATGTGACATTTGGATCCGAATACCTTGAAATATCCAATGTATGGTATTCTGTTGTTCCATAGCTCATACGGTGTCTTTCCTTGCCTTGATGTGAGTAGGGAGCGGATTCTGAGTGAAGCAAGCTGTGTTGATTGCTTCGGACCTAACTTCTTTGGAATGGCAGAGCTAGCTAGCATTGAGGTAGCTGCTTCCTTGAGGGTTCTGTTTCTTCTTTCTGCTACACCATTCTGCTGAGGTGTGCGAGCTGCAGATGTTTGGTGTTGAACTCCGTTCTTCTCGCAAAAATCATAAATAGTTTCATTTAGAAACTCCGTTCCACGATCTGATCTTATTGCCATTATCTTGCACTCCTTCTGTGTTGATAATCTTTCCAGCAGGATAGGCAGCTTAGTTCTGGTTTCGCTCTTCTGGTACAAGAATGATACCCATGTGAATCTTGAGAAATCATCCACAACGACCAGAGTATATTTTCTGCCATTGAAGCTTGCTGGAGTAACTGGACCAAAAAGATCCATGTGAAGAAGTTGAAGAACTCGATCAGTTGACTGAGCTGGCTTGAGAGAGAATGAAATTCTTGTCTGCTTTCCTTGTTGACACGCGCTGCACATATGACTTTTGTCATATACTTGATCTGGAATTCCATTAGCGAGCTGGTTCCTAGCCAGTTTGTTAATTGTCTTGAAGTTGAGATGATTCGTAGTCCGTCACGCTTAAATTTGAACCGACTTCATTTCGCTTTTTGATACAAGACAAGTCTCCGGAGGGCTGCTGTTCCAGTCAGCGAAGTACATATTTCCTTCTCTTTTCCCTCTTAGGAGTATCTGCTTGGTTTCCCTGTGCTTCACTGTGCATCCCTGTGCATCAAACTTGACAGAAAAACCGTTGTCGCAGAATTGGCTAATGGAAAGCAAGTTATGTTGCAATCCTTGTACATAAGAAACATTTGGGATTATAACATTTCTAGTTTTAAATGTACCATAACCTTTGGTTAGGCCTTTGGAGTTGTCACCAAATGTTACTTGTGGACCTGTACGCTCAATATACTCCTGGAGTAGATGCTTTAGGTGCGTCATGTGCTTGGAACATCCACTGTCCAAGTACCAAAGCGTTCTCATCGACTCCTCAGAGATGCGTCGATTCCTTGCAACCTAAACAAAAAGTTAAAATTCAAGTACCCAGTTTTAATTGGGTCCTTGTGGGTTAGACATAGATCCTTTGACGACCCAGATCTGCTTGATGACTCGAATTGGGTCATTTGATCTGATAATTCTCCCAGCTGAGTCGATATACACATTCTTTGTGTTCTTCTGTTGTTGGCGGGGTCTTGATCTTCGTGTCTTCTTATTTTGTTGTCTGGATTTCTTTTGGTTTCCAGCTGTGTGCCTAGCTGAGACGTTCCTTAGTCTCTGCTGTCTCATGTGATACTGTGGCTGGAAATGATTATCCAGCTGATACTCGTATGAGTGGTATCCAGCTGGGTATCTCTGATATCTTGGTTGATATCGATCAACGTGCTGGTGCTGTAGCTGGTATCTGTAAAATCCAGCATGTGGTCTTCGTTGAGGTTGAGCACGTTGTTGTCTGAGTTGGGCTTGAGGTTGTCGCACAACTGACCTTCTTGATGTCTGCTGTGTTCTCGACGGAGTTTGAGACTGTTTCACAGCTGTTCTTCTTGACGTCTGCTGTGTCCTCGACGGAGCTTGAGAATGTTTCACAGCTGTTCTTCCCGACGCCTGCTGTGTCCTCAACTGTTGATGCTGAGCTGCTGGGATTGAAGGTTCATTTGCACGTACAAACATAACCTTTGTTCTACTTGTGGAGGCAATGTTTGAGGCATCCTTTGATTCGTTGTATCCCGTCCGCTTTGAGTCTTCTTTGGACGCCGAGCACTAATGATCTCGTCCATTGTTGACGTGGCTTTGATGAGAGCTACTATCTTTTTTAGATAGTACCTCTTCGGTGCTTTTCGGCTCGATGATCTCGGTGACTTCGCTTTCCGGTTCATTGTGACCTTTTCCACATCTTCTATCAATTTTCTTCTCGGTGTTGAATTTCTTCATCGAGTTGATCTTGTTTCACTATTTTGTCTTTTAGTGAAACGACTTCCCGTTGGAGCCGAGTTGTATCGAGTTTGTGTGCGATACTTTTGTCTTTTCCGGTTAAAGCCTTGGCCCGGCTCGGCATTCTCGCATAATGACGTCAAGGATCTCTTGAAGCTCCTTGGAATCGTTCATTACTTTCTCTACTAGACTCCAATCAGGTAGTCCAGATTCTGAGTCCTGTGTAGAGTGATCGTGTGATGGTGAGATGTTAGATAGATTTAGAGTTCGAGACGTTACCTCATCTTCATCGATGCCGTCTGTTTGTCCCATGAAGCATGTATCCCAATCAGGTTCATCATGGGCCATCAGGGCTTCTTCTTCCGAGTCTGAAAATGGCATGTCATCCATTTTCTTGCACTCTGATTCTTCATCAGCGATATAAGCTCTCCTTTTTGTCTGTCGCCTTAGCTTTTAATTGGTCTTTGTCTTTCTTGGACGGCTTTGGACAATCTTGTCGGTAGTGTCTGGTTAAGCTGCAGATTGAAGCAACCTTCGCTTGTTCGTTGGTCGGTGACTTCTCGTCGAGTTCTTTGCGTCTATCTCTGTAAGTCCTAAAGAACTTCTTGTATTTGCCCTTGGCAGTGTTGAGTACGTTATAATTTTTCACCATCATGGCAATTTCTTCGAAGTAGCTCACTCTTTGCTCATATCCTTTTTGTCCTTCTTCATCTTGGAGGACTCGGTGACTTGACATGAGTGACTTTTCGAGTTGGCTACGAAAGCTATTTCTTTTGGAGGTAGGGTGAGTTCTCGATCATTAAATGCCTTGAAGATTCTACTTGAGTGATCTTCAAGTTGTATTCGTGGGCTATTAAGAGTGAGAACAACCTTACTGTAGATAGATCACCCAAGTCACTTCGACTTTGGTGAACTACCTTGTAAGTGTTCCATTCGGTGAAAAGTGAAAGAACCTTTAGATTCTTTTCCGTAGGTATCTTCCCGGTTCGATTGTCTCTATCTCAATGACTATGTTTGAGAACCTTAGCTCCATCGCTTCGATGGACTTGTTAACTGTTGCTTGAAGTTGTCGAATTTTTGGCAAGCTATTGTGAATTTGTTTTCTTTGATTTCTTCAGATCCTTCACATAGCTTGGCAAGTATTTCCCACATCTCTTTGGCTGTCTCGCACTTGATGATCTTACTCAGGTAGGCGTTTGAGACTGTTGATGAGATGGTGTTTCTTGCGAAGCTGTCCAGACCAGCTTGCTTTCGTTCTTCTGACGAGTAATCCTTCATTGGCTTGAGAATTGGCCGGTATTATGGTTATCCTCCATCATGAGCAGGTACGAGTTCATTTCATTGTTTATAGATAAGGATGGGTCCGTCTGTGATGACGTCCCACATCATGTCGTGATGTGCACAAAGGAAGCTTTTCAATATGAATTTCCAGATTGCATAGTCGTCTACCGAGAATGTGCGGAGATTCCTGTTAAGATAAGAATCCATAGACATGTGCAGTATGTAATAAGATGAGTTTTTCTGAAAAACGGATCTGTTCAGTTGACCACTGACACAGAGTGTCAAGAGAGATCTCTTGATACAAAAACGGTGGAACACAACTCAGGTTAGAGTTGTGAAGTTGTTTGGGACTTGGAAACCAAGTGGTAGTGAATTACCAGTGAATCTGGTCGTGGACGTAGGAGGTGTTACTCCGAACCACGTTAAAATTGCTTTGTTCTTTACTGCTTTATTTTATACATTCTGCTAACTCCTCTCACGCATACATTTCAAGCTGCATAAACTGACTAACTGAAAAGAGAAACAAAGCTTTGCATTATATTTGAAGTAACAGACGGACTTTCCAAATCCGCATCCGCGCAAGCCAGTTTGTGTCGATCAAAAAGCCGCCTTCAGAATTTGGATCGGACACAGCAAGCTCACTCAAAAGAGTTTTTAATTGGAAAAGTTTTAAAACTTGGTGTATTCACCCCCCTCTCTACACCAAGGTATCCATCTTGGGACCAACACTAATAAAATCTTTTTATCTGTTTTAGAGAAAAAATATAAAATTTACATTCATAAAACAGGTGAAGAGATAGAAGAAATTCATCCACCATTTTCAACTCTTGTTTTGAAAATAGGAGAAAAAGAAATCTATGCTACTCCTATTAAAACCGAATCTGGAAAAAGAGATTTTGATAATGTAATACAGCAAAATAATTTTACTAATCTTGCTTTACATTCATTAGGTAATCAAACTAATAGGATTGAAGAACTACTTTGTCCTAAACCGATTAAAAAATATAATAATAATTCCCTCATGATTAAACCTCCACCGAATCTTAAAAAAGAAAATTTCTTATTAAGTTCTAAAAAAGATAATGATTTTCTAGATGGTTTAATCAATAGACTTCAAAAAATTAGTGTAACTGAAAAAGGTGAGAGTAGTTATAATATCATCTCAGTTATTACTAAAGAAGAAAATTCTTCAATAGAAACTTCTGATGAAGAAATGCAAGTTAATAAAATTGTTAAAGTTTTTAATGTTAAACCTTATTATACAAAAGCTACACCACAAGAGAGCTTCAATCCTTGCTCTCTGTAAAGACCCTATTAAGTAATCCCGAATGTGTCACCCGGGGTCCCTGTCACCGGCTTTCTCCCGCCAGTGCCTTCTCGTAGGTACTAGTGAGCAAGCTCAAAGGACCGACTAGTCTACTTGACTTGAGTTTATTGCTAGCTGATTTCAGGTTCCTTTCCTAAATCCCTTGTTTTTGGTGCTAGTTTGATCTTCTAAAACAGTAGGCCTAGAATGCAACGATGTTCGATTATTGATCTTCAAATTGAAGAAGGTAAAGATTTTGCTCAGTTCAATGGCGAATCTATTACAGAATGGAATATTGATGGAAAATCTGAATATCAGATTAAAACTATTGTCAAGCAAATGCTTATTTATTCCTCTGCTGCTAAAATTAAAGGTAATAATGATAGGCAAATTGCTCAAGCTATTATTACTGGTTTTACTGGTCAGCTACAAGGTTGGTGGGATTTTTATATCTCAAAAGAAGCTAAGAATAAAATTCTTAGTGCCAGTATTATTGATCCTATCTGTAATAGAGAAGAATCTGATGTTAATACATTAATTTATACTATTTTATCTAATTTTGTTGGAGCTAATGAACTTCAACTAGATAGATCTCGAAAACAGCTTATGAACCTTAGATGTTCAACACTATCTGATTTTAGATGGTATAAAGATGTTTTTATGTCTAAAGTTCTAACTCGCAATGATTGTGGTATGAATTTCTGGAAAGAAAATTTTATTTCAGGACTTCCTACACTCTTTGCAGAAAGAGTTTCTAATAAACTCAAAACTAAATTTTCTAATGGAAAAATTGAGTGGGAAAAACTCACTTATGGAGACATATCTGCAGAAATTATTGCAAAAGGAATTGTTCTTTGCAATGATATCAAGCTAAAAAGACAGCTTGAATTGCAAAAGAATGAAAATAGAAATATAATTGGAAATTTCTGTGATCAAATTGGATTACAATCTGAACATTTTCCTAATAGAAAAAAGAAAAAACATAAGTTTAGAAATAAACAAAAATTTTATCCAATAGATCCTTCTAAACAGTCTGTTAAAAGAGGATATCCTAAAAGGATAAAAAAAGCTAAAAAAGATGATGATGTTAAGCCTGTTTGCTGGAAATGTGGCAAAATTGGTCACAAAGCAAATAAATGTTATGTTAAAAAGAAAATTAATAATCTTAATATTGATAGAGATTTAAAAGAATCTTTATATAGTATTCTTCTTAATGAAGAAGAACAAGATGATATTTTTGTTAATATTATTAAAGATTATTCTTCTGTTGAATCTTCTGATAATGAATCAGAAGAATAACAAACAACACCACAAGATTATGGTGAATATTGTGATTGTAATGTTTGTCTTATAAAATTTATGGGTCTTGAAATTAATGTTATTTCAAAAGAAGAAAACTTTATTCTTGATTTAATAGATCAAATCATAGATCCTATAGAAAAAAGAAAAGCTATAGAACATTATCTTACTCTATCATCTAGTTCTAATCAAGAACAAAGACAAACTAAACTAACTAAACAAGTTAGTCAAGAAAGAGAATTATACTCTTATAAAAAAATATTAGATAAGGCTAATTTTAGTGAAAGAAAACCCACAATTTCTGAATTAAAAGCAGAAATTAATCAGATAAAATCTGAAGTAAAAAACCTTAATGAAAGGTTTGATCTTCTTAAAACCAACAATTGGAAGAATGATTCATCATCATCAGATGAAGAAGATGATGTTATCTCCAATAGAGAAGAAGATTCTAAAATTAATCAAATTATTTTTAAGGATTTAATTTGGGTCAATAAAATTGATCAAATCCGATCTCAGAAATGATATTCTGAAGTTACTTTGATTATTAACAAAGAATTTACTATTACTATTAATGCACTCCTTGATACATGAGCAGATGTTAATTGTATTAGTGAAGGAATTATCCCTTCAAAATATTATTCAAAAACTACTCAATTTATTACTGCGGCTAATAAGCAACCACTCATCGTAAATTACAAACTATCAGATGTTGTTATTTGTAACTCAGGAGTTTGTCTTAACACATCTTTTATTTTAATAAAAAATATTTCTACTCCAGTTATTTTAGGAACACCTTTTTTCCAAATGTTTTTCCCCATTAATAAAATTAATGAGAAAGGACTTTTTGCAAAGGTTAGAGGAAAAAATTTACATTTTCCTTTTTCATCGGTTCCTATTACTAAATCTATTAATTTAATTCAAAAAGTTATTAATAATAAAAATAAATTTATTTATTCTCTTAAAGAAGAGATAAATTTTAGAAATATTAAAGAAAAAATTAATTCTGAAAAAATTCAAAATACAATAAAAAATATTTTTCAACAAATTAATGATGAAATTTGTGCAGAAGTTCCAAATGCTTTTTGAAATAGAAAAAGACATGAAGTTAGTCTTCCCTATATAGATGGCTTTGATGAAAATAATATTTCCACTAAAGCTAGACCTATTGCTATGAATGAAAGATTATTAAAATATTGTAAAGAAGAAATTGATAGTCTTCTTAAAAAGGGTTTAATAAGACATAGTAAAAGTCTATGGAGTTGTCCAGCATTTTATGTTGCAAACGCTGCTGAAATTGAAAGAGGAGCTCCAAGACTAGTTATTAATTATAAACCTCTTAATAAAGCTCTCAAATGGATAAAACATCCATTACCAAATAAAAGAGATTTAATTAATCGAATGTTTAAAGGAAATATATTTTCTTCATTTGATCTTAAATCTGGGTTTTCTCAAATTCTTCTAAAAGAAGAAGATAAATATAAAACTGCTTTTACAGTTCCTTTTGGGCATTTTGAATGGAATGTTATGCCATTTGGTTTAAAAAATGCACCAATATAATTTCAAAATATTATGAATCAAATTTATAATCCTCATATGGATTTTATTTTGGTTTATATTGATGACGTTCTAATATTTTCAGAAAATATAGAACAACATTTTAAGCATCTCAATATATTTATACAAACTACTAAAAGAGCTGGTTTTGCTATAAATATAAAAAAAGTTGAACTTTTTCAGACTAAAATTAAATTCCTTGGTCATTATATTGAGAATAAAATTATTATTCCAATTGAACGGGTAATTTTATTTGCGGATAAATTTCCTGATAAAATAATTGATCTTAATCAATTACAACGCTTCCTTGGTTGCCTAAATTATATAGGTGATTTCTACCAAGATCTTGCACAAGATTGTAAGTTATTATTCCAAAGGTTAAAGAAAAACCCTTTACCTTGGACTAATAAGCATACAGAAGCTGTTTTAAGAATAAAAGAAAGAGTTAAAGAACTCCCATGTTTGTCTATTGCTAATCCTGAAGCATTTAAAATAATTGAAACTGATGCATCTGAAATCGGATATGGTGGAATCCTTAAACAAAAGAATTCCAACAGTTCTAAAGAAAAACTAGTCAGATTTACTTCTGGAAACTGGAATGACTCTCAAAAGAATTATTCTACCATTAAAAAAGAATTACTTGCCATTGTCAAATGTGTCACTAAATTTGAAAGTGATATTTTAAATAAAATTTTTTTAATAAGAGTTGATTGTAAATCAGCTAAAGATATTCTTTTAAAAGATGTTAAAAATATTGCATCAAAACAAATTTTTGCTAGATGGCAATCCATTCTTACATGTTTTGATTTTGATATTGAACATATTGCTAGAAAATCTAATACATTACCAGATTTTCTAACCAGAGAATTCTTGCAGGGCAGAAGCTTGGAACACCATGGTAAAACAAAGGTCCATGGGCAAAAGACCAATGGTTAATTTGACTAAAAAGTCAACTTCATCAAATATGGCTAAAAAGCCTTCTCAACAGAAATCAAATTATCAACAAAAATCAGATAATGATTTTCTTGATCTAAAAGATTTTCCGAAATTTAATCCTAACAAAGAATTTGAAGAAGATGAAATGGCATATGAAATTCAGTACTATCAAAACGCCATCTTCCTTCAAAAGGGTTCAAAAGAAGAAATTAGATTCCCATATATTATTTTGGGATATATTAATTATTTTCCAATTGAAAAAGATCTAAAAGGTCTTTCTCCAAATCAATTGGCACAAAGCTATCTTAATAAAGATATGCTACCAATCTTTGGAAAGAAAAGTCGAGAATATTTTGAAGCAATTATTACTGAAACTGGATATGTTGAAATTCAACATATGGATCGCGGTAAAGAATACGCTTATTCTAAATGTATTATTAAGAAAATTCTTTCTTCCTCAGATTGGGGATTGCCTCTTTATCAAAGCAGGCAACTTGAAAATTATAAAGCACTCCCAAATTTTTATAGTTTTTTTGATTATATTAAAGCTTGGGATAATCTATTTATTTATGAAAATAATGCTAAAAAGTATTCGTGGTGGATTAAATTTTATCTTGATGATGTTACACAATACATCCCCATTTGGTTTTCAACATTTTTCTTTTCATGGGGGGTATCACCTTGTATATTTCTTAAGAAAATAAAAATGATTTGGAAAAAATTTCATCTGGTTAATGACAACCTTGAAAGTCTTAATGCAGTTTTGCAATTTGCAAACTATTACTCAATCCATGGATTTTAAAATGGGACTATGGTTTGCAAGAGCAAAAAAGAGAAAAGAATGAAATTCAATTTACTCCAACAATTTTAGTTAGGAGAATTCTTATCAAATGGTGGCCCAAAGAAGATTTCTTTGGTGAAGGAAAAACTTATGATAAACGAGGAGTTTTGGCTATCAAACCATCTCAACAGATTTACAGAAGTCTCAATGCACAGACTCCTTCCTCAGACTCTTTGATGGTCCCTGAGCTGGGTACTTGGTGTAGAGGGGGATGAATGCACCAAGTAGATTTTTCGAAACTTTTTCAAGTTAAAACACAGAGTTGGTGAGCTCAGTTATTGATCCGGTAGGGAGGGTCGGTGAGTAAATAACTCAGCTGGCGGTGCGGAAAGTGGTGGTTTGAAAACTTAGCTCGGTTACTTAGAAAAACTCAGTTTGAAAAGATTAACTTAACGTTTTCAACTTAGTCAGGTTGTGCAACTTTTAGAGAGACACAGCTGTCTTTGGAGAGCAGCTGTGTTGTGCAGTTTTGAACAATATGCAATGATATGAAGGAGTTAGTACACAGCTGAATATAAAGCAACAGTAAAGAGATAGAGTAAGAAGCACGCGAGTTTTTACGTGGTTCGGAGTAACACCTCCTACGTCCACGACCAGGTTCACTGGTAATCCACTACCACTTGGTTTCCAAGTACCAAGCAACTTCACAACTCTAACCCGAGTTGTGTTCCAACAGTTTGCGGGCACTGTCAAGCCTACACACCTTCAGTTTCCGGGTACTGAAGAACCTAACCACTCGAATTATGCGCTTCGAGCAAGCGTACCTTTACCTAACCTTTCTGGGTTTGGGTTTGGGTATGGGGTTCCAACTATGAACGAGTTCTTACAATTAAGAACTTCAGAGTATGATAAACTCGTTCGAAATCTAGGCTTAAGATATACAATGAGTTTGGCCTAGGGAACAGACGAAAAACTAAGCAGTTTCTTAACTAGAAACACTTTAAGATAAAGTGTTCTTTGATCTATGTAGAACTGCTTGAGAGCTTTTGAAAGAATAATGATTTCAGATAATGAAAGCTTGTAGAGAGTTTTTCGTATCTGATCCTGAGGTTGAAGACGGGTATATATAGGTAGAGATTCAAGACTAGCCGTTGGAGGAGCCGTTTGAATCTTACCTACTCTTCTTAAATACAAGATCTGCCGTTGGGCGTATACGCACTGTCTTCATTTGTGTCACATCCTAGGTTCGAAGTCTAGGATGCGATCTGCAATCCTCATTGGTCGAGGTAGGTTGACTTCCTACGATTCGGGATCTTCTGCCGATGGTCCACCGAGTGGTACTTGGTGTAGAGGGGGGGTGAATACACCAAGTAGATTTTTCGAAACTTTTATCAAGTTAAAACGGAGTTGAGTGAGAGCTCAGTTATTGATCCGGTAGGGAGGGTCGGTAGGTAAACAACTCAGCTGGCGGTGCGGAAAGTGGTGGTTTGAAAACTTAGCTCAGATACTTAGAAAAACTCAGTTTGAAAATATTAACTTATCGTTTTCAGCTTAGTCAGGTTGTGCAACTTTTCGAGAGACACAACTGTCTTTGGAGAGCAGCTGTGTGTGCAGTTTTGAACAAGTATGCAATGATATGAAGGCGTTAGTACACAAATTGAATATAAAGCAAAAGTAAAGAGAGAGAGATAGAAGCACGCGAGTTTTTACGTGGTTCGGAGTAACACCTCCTACGTCCACGACCAGGTTCACTGGTAATTCACTACCACTTGGTTTCCAAGTACCAAGCAACTTCACAACTCTAACCCGAGCTGTGTTCCAACCATGCGAGCATCGTCAAGCCTATACACCTTCGGTTTACGGGTGCGAAGAACCTAACCACTCGAATTACGCGCTTCGAGCAAGCGTACCTTTACCTAACCTTCGGGTTTGGGTTTGGGTATGGGGTTCCAACCGTGAACGAGTTCTTACAATTAAGAACTTCGAGTATGATGAACTCGTTCGAAATCTAGGCTTAAGATATACAATGAGTTTGGCCTAGGAACGGACGAAAAACTAAGCGGTTTCTTAACTAGAAACACTTTAAGATAAAGTGTTCTTTGATCTATGTAGAACCGCTTGAGAGCTTTTGAAAGAATAATGATTTCAGATAATGAAAGCTTGTATAGAGTTTTTCGTGTCTGATCCTGAGGTTGAAGACGGGTTTATATAGGTAGAGATTCAGAACTAGCCGTTGGAGGAGCCGTTTGAATCTTACCTACTCTTCTTAAATACAAGATCTGCCGTTGGGCGTATATGCACCGGTCTTCATTTGTGTCACATCCTAGGTTCAAGTCTAGGATGCGTGCGGCAATCCCTCATTGGTCGAGGTAGGTTGACTTCCTCTCGATTCCGGATCTTACTGCCTTTAGAGCCGGCTTTTGAATTCGAGCCGGACCGTCTCGACGTGGAGTCTTCGAGAGATAGTTCGCTTTGTTCTGTACAGTTACTGCCGTGTTTTGAACTCGCTCGAATTCTCTTCGGCTTGATCGAGCTCTGTTTGGATCACTCGGTGAAGGTTGACGCTCTTGTCTTTTGCTAGCCGACTCATTTGTGAACACGGTAGGTCGACCGTATCTTCCGCTAGCCGACTCACTGCTGTAGACACGGTCGGGTCGGCCGTCGTCTTCCGTTTCCTTAACTCCGTAATCCTAGAACATTTTAAGGCTCGAACGGGCAGAGAGCTGGAAAACACTATTTAGGTTGGCGCGATCATCTATTCGGTTGGAGAATCGGTTGGGTTTTGGTATCAAATCGAAACCTTATAATTTTCCCAACAATTTCCCCTTTTTGATGATGCCAAAACCTAGCGAGACAACTTATGATGCGAGAGAAACTTGTGTTTTATTAATGTAAGAAAATACATTATAACACAGAAAAAGAAAGAAGAAAAAAAAATCTTCGATCTTGATCAGCCGGCCGGGTCTTCTCTTACTCGCATCCGTTGCTTCTTTCTTTTGACTCGTCTCTTCTTCACCGATTCTGATTCAGCTGGTTCCTCTAGCTCAACAGTTTGCCTCTTCATTGACTTGTCTCTCTTCTCCCTTACTTCCCTCTTTTTGGCATGATCAAAACAGGGTGGGAGATATACACCATCGGCTGTTGCGATGTTTTAGTTTGACGAAACTGTGGTTTTCAGCTCTGAGCGGCGAGGTTTAGAGTCTTAGTGGCTCAGCTGTTGTATTAACTGGCTCTTCTTCAGTTGCATTGGCCTCAGCTGTGATTGAAGACACAGCGTCCTTGGCCTGATTCAGCTGGGGCGATCAGTGCTTGGAGGGATGAGTTAGCACGGGAGATAGCATCTTCTGAGTCGGGCATAACTTCATTCCTTGCAATTTTGCTTCTTCAGACTTCTTAGATTGAATGAGAAAGTCTGATTCAGCACTTGAGGGACTTGTATTCAGCTCATATCATCATCATCCAGCTGCAGGTGATCGTTGGCTGGGTGAAATTTCTCATTTGAGCTTGGTGCAGGGTCTTGAGCATCTTTTATTGAAAGATCTCGAAGAAGGTGTCCCTGTGGAGCTGAAGGAAACTGAAGAGAAGGCGGTTGAAGTATCCCATCTGTCTTGGGGTTTAAGCTGGAATACTCCGTTGCGGTGTTGGTGATGATTATGTTCAAGCAGGGACGTGAACTTCTCTTCCACCGTAAGAAACGACCGGTTGTGGGCCTTCTGCTCCTCGGAGAGTGATTACAAATTCTCTCATAATGTCAGCTTCTCTGTCGGCGGAGCACCTTTGACTTGAGTCTTCGGTTTGAAGACAGTGCTTCAGTATATTTTGCCTCCTCAAGTTGCCTCCGATTCCCAGCTGGGACGGAGTTAGATGCATGCTGCTTTGTCTCCTGCATCTTTTCTCGTACCTCTGTGGCGGAGCAAGAGCTTTGACATGATTGCTCTTGAATACTCCGGTTTCATCAATATACGGTCCAGGGTACGGTGACGTTGATTTTTGCATCCCGAGGGAGTTGTGTGTCCCGTTCTCTCTTTTATGTTGAGAGAAACGGGGGTTGAGGAGGTCTTTTTCTTTGTCATTCCCGAAAGTTTTCTCGCACCTTCCCAGTGGATGACGTTCTTGAGCTTTTGCGGTCTCTGCTACTTGTTTGGCACAGTTAAATCGATGGGCTTCACCTTCTTCTGGACTTCCGTCTTCTTTGAGGTTCCTGAGAGTTAAGCAACTCTTATCTTGAAGCTTTGACAGATTCTTCAGGTTTGATTTGCTTCGGGAGACATCTTTCTGGATTCCATGTTCTTTTTCTGCATATTTTGTTAGTAGAAACAAACAATACCAATTGATGGAAATAAGAAAGAAAAAAAAAACTTTCTAGGTTTGATGCGTATATCTTCTAGCATATTTAAAGAGATTTCTTGAAGAATGGACGATCAAGATTTGTCTGTTAATAATAAGATCTACGACTGGGAGATATTCTCGCGTCATGTCAATTTAATGCGCAAGAGAGAACGGTTGAGGTGTTTTGACTTTTGCCTCGAAACTCCCATTATTCAATTCTTTGCAGACTTTTAATTAATATTGATTAGAAATGACAAGATGAGATTTGACAGAAAACAGATTGAGTAGGTGTAATTAAAGTTGTTTCAAACCTCTCAGCTGATCATTGTAGTCAGCTGATACCTCGGTTGAGTGGGTGTGCTGGGTCATCGTGGTTCCATTTAGTTCACTCGTGAATAATCCTTTCCTTTCAGTCTGGTTTAGCTGAATTCTTTCTCGGTGATATTAGTGACATTGATTCGATTTTCGGTTATTTGCTTGTATTCGGTAGATGCCTTTCATTCGGCTAGGTCTGCTTGGATTCGGTATGTCTGTTTCCGATTCGGTAGTCTGCTTCCATTCAGTGGGTCTGCTTGGATTCGGTGATCTGCTTCAATTCATTTGGGTGAAGCATCGTCTGGGTTGAGAAGTCCAAGTAATCCGCACGGCATTTTGAATCTTGCTTCTATCGGCGGTTTGTGAGAATATCGGCCATTTGTATGTACGTGTGAATTTTCTCAACAATCACATCCTTCTTTTCTACGTGATCTCTGATGAAATGATGTCGTACGTCTACATGCTTGCATCTTGTGTGAAGTCTTGGATTTTCGGATATTGCAATAGCACTTGAGCTATCACGAGAAAATTGGAACTGTCCGGTTTTACTTCATAGTCATCCAGTGATGTTTCGGCCGGAGAATTTGCGAGCGACGGCTTCCGGCGGCCATATATTCTGCACGTCGTGGAAGTTGCGACGCGCGTTTGTTTCTTTGAAAACCATGAAATCAACTTACTTCCTAAGAGCGACAAGTTCACCGAAGTTGATTTTCTGTCCAATCGATCTCCGGCGAAGTACGAATGCGAGTATCCGTCAATTTGTAGATTGTCTTCGGTAGGTACCCAGCGTGACATTACGAGTTCCTTTGAGATATTTGAGAATGTTCTTGGGCTTGCATGTGTGCTTCGCTTTGGATCAACTTGAAATGCGGCGCGCACTCATTATTGCGAAAGAGATGTACGGACGACTTCTTTGTTAGATACGGCGGGGATCCTATTATCCTCTCTGTGTATTTCTTTGGAATCAACTGACTTCCCTTCAGATCCTGGTTCAATCTTCCAGTTGGTGTTCATTGGGATCTTTATAGTTCTGCTTGATTGAACTCCATACTTGGCGATCAAATCTTTCACGTATTTGGATTGATTTATGAAGATCCCTTCTGAAGATTGCTTGACTTGAAGTCCTAGGAAGAAACTCATTTCTCCCATCATGGACATTTGGAACTTCTCTGACATCATCTCTCCAAATCTTTGGCATAAGAAGCTTGATCTTGATCCAAAGATGATGTCGTCTACGTAGATTTGAACAACCAGGATATCTTCTCGACTTGATGGTGAAGAGAGTTAAATCTCTTGAGCCACTTCTTGAATCCTTTGGATATGAGAAAATTTGACGAGTGTCATACCAAGCTCGAGGTGTTTGCTTTAATCCATAAAGAGCCTTCTTTAGTTTGTAGACTTTATTTCCTTCTACTTCGAATCACGGAGGTTGTTCAACGTAGACATCTTCTTTGATTTCTCCATTTAGGAATGCACACTTCACATCCATTTGATAGACCTTGAATTTGTGATGTCTTGCAAAGGCGAGAAATAGTACGATTGCTTCCAATCGTCTTCTTTGGAGCAAAAGATTCTTCGAAGTCAATTCCTTCCTGCTGAGTGCAGCCCTTGGCAACGAGTCGAGCTTTGTTTCTGATGACGACTCCCAGGGTATCCATCTTGTTCTTGAATATCCATTTGAGTCATATGACTTTGACTTCTTGAGGTCTGTCGACTAATTCCCAGACACAATTTCTGAGGAATTCGTTCAGCTCTTCTTGCATGGCATTTGTCCAAGGCACGCTCTTCAAAGCTTCGAGAATTGATTGAGGCTCTGGCATTTGAGCTGCGTAATACGCCATTAGAGCTGTGTCTTCATCATAGACCGTCAGTTCTAGCTCTACTGAGAGTTGGTTGTGTCGAGTTTAACCTCTTGATGATCCGATGAAGCTTGAGCGGTGAGCTTCGGTTTTGACTTGGTCGGAAGGTTCTCCAATGATTGCGATGATGGATGATCTTCAATCCATGCTTCTCCTCTTACGAATTTCTTCTTCCGGTTGATTGATGCTTGAAGTGGCTACAATTCGTCTGTCTTGGAGTTGTTACGGAGTTAAATCTTGAGAGTTTAGCTCTCTTTGATTTGGATTTTGAGGAGATTTACTGTAGAGGCTCGAAGTTGGAGATGGAGGTTTGGGGACTCGAGTTTGTGTTTGGATTCAGTCGATGATGTTAAAAACGATTTGGCGTTGAAGCTTCTTCTCGATTTCAGTGGTGGAGCTTCTTGGTTGATTTGAATTTCCTCCTCAGCTCATTGTCCCAAATTAATGGTTCGGCCGGATTCGATTCTATTCTCTTGAGCCCTTGTCTGAATCAATCTTGAAGATTCTCCTTCGCTTCTTCGTTTGATAGAATCTCTATATTCGAAGGAGGATTCGTCAAAGGTAACATGTGGAGTTACTTCGACTATTTGAGTTCTTCTGTTGAAGACTCTGTATGCTTTACTCACAGCGGAGTAACCAAGGAATACTCCTCGGTCTGTCTTTTCGTCGAACGTCTTGAGCTGTGTCTTCCCATTATTGAGAATGTGACATTTGGATCCGAATACCTTGAAATATCCAATGTATGGTATTCTGTTGTTCCATAGCTCATACGGTGTCTTTCCTTGCCTTGATGTGAGTAGGGAGCGATTCTGAGTGAAGCAATCTGTGTTGATTGCTTCAGCCCAGAACTTCTTTGGAATGGCAGAGCTAGCTAGCATTGAGGTAGGCTATTTCTTGAGAGTTGTTTCTTCGTTCTGCTACACCATTCTGAGGTGTGCGAGCTGCGGATGTTTGGTGTTGAACTCCGTTCTTCTTGCAAAAATCATAAATAGTTTCATTTAGAAACTCCGTTCCACGATACGATCTTATTGCCATTATCTTGCACTCATACGTGTTGATAATCTTTCCGGCGGGATAGGCGGCTTAGTTCTGGTTTCGCTCTTACGGTATAAGAAAGATACCCAGTGAATCTTGAGAAATCATCCACAACGACCGAGTATATTTTACGCCATTGAAGCTTGCTGGAGTAAGCTTGGACCAAAAAGATCCATGTGAAGAAGTTGAAGAACTCGATCGGTTAGTGAAATTTGGCTTGAGAGAGAATGAAATTCTTGTTTGTTTTCTTGTTGACACGCGGCACATATGACTTTTGTCATATACTTGATCTGGAATTCCATTAGCGAGCTGGTTCCTGCCGGTTTGTTGATTGTCTTGAAGTTGAGATGATTCGGTACGTACCACGGCCGAGTCGGCTTCATTCTTGCTTTTGATACAAGACAAGTCTCGGAGGAAATTTCTATTGTTCAGTCAGCGAAGTACATATTTCCTTCTCTTTTCCTGCTTAGGAGTGTCTGCTTGGTTTCCGCTGTCTTCCTTGCATGCATCCACATGTGCATCAAACTTGACGAGAAAAACCGTTGTCGCAGAATTGGCTAATGGAAAGCAAGTTATGTTGCAATCCTTGTACATAAGAAACATTTGGGATTATAACATTTCTAGTTTTAAATGTACCATAACCTTTGGTTAGGCCTTTGGAGTTGTCACCAAATGTTACTTGTGGACACATGCGCTCGATATACTCCTGGAGTAGATGCTTTAGATGCGTCATGTGCTTGGAACATCCGTCCAAGTACCAAAGCGTTCTCATCGACTCCTCAGAGATGCGTCGATTCCTTGCAACCTAAACAAAAAGTTAAAATTCAGGTACCCAGTTTTAATTGGGTCCTTGTGGGTTAGACAGAGATCCTTTGACGACCCAGATCTGCTTGATGACTCGAATTGGGTCATTTGATCTGATAATTCTTCCAGCTGAGTCGATATACACATTCATTGTGTTCGTCTTTTGTTGCTGGCGGGGTCTTGATCTCCGTGTCTTCTTGTTTTGTTGTCTGTATTTTGTTTGATTTCCAGCTGTGTGCCTAGCTGAGACGTTCCTTTGTCTCTGCTTTTGTCTCGATCTTGTGGTGGAAATGATTATCCGGTGATACTCGTATGAGTGGTATCAGTGGGTATCTCGATATCTTGGTTGATATCGATCAACGTCTTTAGTCTTTGTCTTGGTATCTGTAAAATCCAGCTTGTGGTCTTCGTTGAGGCTGAGCACGTTGCTGTCTGAGTTGAGCTTGAGGTTGTCGCACAGCTGACCTTCTTGATGTCTGCTGTGTTCTCGACGGAGTTTGAGACTGTTTTACAGCTGTTCTTCTTGACGTCTGCTGTGTCCTCAATTGTTGATGCTGAGCTGCTGGGTTTGAAGGTTCATTTGCACGTACAAACATAACCTTTGTTCCACTTGTGGAGGCAATGTTTGAGGCATCCTTTGATTCGTTGTATCCCAGTCCCGCTTTGAGTCTTCTTTGGACGGCGAGCACTAATGATCTCGTCCATTGTTGACGTGGCTTTGATGAGAGCTACTATCTTCTTAGATAGTACCTCTTCGGTGCTTTTCAGCTCAATGATCTCAGCTGACTTCTTTTCCGATTCAGCTGTGATCTTTTCCACATCTTCTATCAGCTGTGTCTTCTCAGTGTTGACTTTCTTCATCAGCTGATCTTGTTTCACTATTTTGTCTTTTAGTGAAACGACTTCCTGTTGGAGCTGAGTTGTATCGATTTGTGTACGATACTTTTGTCTTTTCCGGTTCCGCCTTCGGCTCGGCATTCTCGCGCATAATGACGTCGAGGATCTCTTGAAGCTCCTTGGAATCGTTCATTACTTTCTCTACTAGACTCAATCGGGTAGTCCGGATTCGAGTCTTTGTGTGTAGAGTGTTCGTGTGATGGTGAGGTGTTAGATAGATTTAGAGTTCGAGACGTTACCTCGTCTTCATCGATGCCGTCTGTTTGTCCCGTGAAGCAAGTATCCCAATCGGAGTTCATGATTGGCCATCGTGGCTTCTTCTTCGAGTACGAAAATGGCATGTCATCCATTTTATTGCACTCGATTCTTCATCGACGATATAAGCTCTCCTTCGATCATTTGCCTGTAGCTTTTAATTGGTCTTTATCTTTCTTGGACAGCTTTGGACAATCTTGTCGGTAGTGTCACAGTTCCTTGCGGTTGAAGCAACCTTCTTCGGTTCGTTTGTCGGTGACTTCTCATCAGTTCTTTGCGTACTTATCTCTGTAAGTCCTAAAGAACTTCTTGTATTTGCCCTTCTTGGTGTTGAGTACGTTATAACTCTTCACCATCATGGCAATTTCTTCGAGTAGCTCCTCTTTGCTCATATCCTTTTTGTCCTTCTTCGTCTTGGAGGACTCGGTGACTTGACATGGTGACTTTTCGAGTTGGCTCTGAAAGCTATTTCTTTTGGAGGTAGGGTGAGTTATCCGTCATTAAATGCCTTGAAGATTCTTCTTGAGTGATCTTCAAGTTGTACTCGTTGGCTTTTAAGAGTGAGAACAACCTTTACGTAGATAGATCACCCAAGTCAACTTCGACTTTGGTGAACTACCTTGTAAGTGTTCCATTCGGTGAAAGAGTGAAAAGAACCTTTAGATTCTTTTCCGTGGGTATACTTCCCGATTCGATTGTCTCTATCTCAATGACTATGTTTGAGAACCTTAGCTCCATCGCTTCGATGGACTCGTTAACTATTTGCTTGAAGTTGTCGAATTTTTGGCACGCTATTGTGAATTTATTTTCTTTGATCTCTTCGATCCTTCGCATAGCTTGGCGAGTGTTTCCCACATCTCTTTGGCTGTCTCGCACTTGATGATTTTACTCGGAGTAGGCGTTTGAGGCTGTTGAAGAGATGGTGTTCACTTGCGAAGGCTGTCCGGACCGACTTGCTTTCGCTCTTCGGAAGAATATTCCTTCTTTGGCTTGAGAAATGGCCGGTATTCTGGTTGGCCTCCATCATGAGCAGGTACGAGTTCATTTCCTTGTTTATAGATAAGGATGGGTCCGTCTGAAATGACGTCCCACATCATGTCGTGTTGTGCACAAAGGAAGCTTTTCAATCTGAATTTCCAGATTGCATAGTCGTCTACCGAGAAGGTGGGGAGACTCCTGTTAAGATAGGAATCCATAGACATGTGCAGTATGTAATAATATGAGTTTTTCTGAAAAACGGATACATTCGATTGACCAGCGACACGGAGCGTCAAGAGAGATCTCTTGATACGGAAACGGTGGTCTTTTGAACCTTTGCTGCGATACCAATTGATGGTCCCACGAGTAGGTACTTGGTGTAGAGGGGGAGTGAATACACCAAGTAGATTTTTCGAAACTTTTATCAAGTTAAAACGGAGTTGAGTGAGAGCTCAGTTATTGATCCAGCTGGGGAGGGTCAGCTGGGTAAACAACTCAGCTGGCGGTGCGGAAAGTGGTGGTTTGAAAACTTAGCTCAGATACTTAGAAAAACTCAGTTTGAAAATATTAACTTATCGTTTTCAGCTTAGTCAGGTTGTGCAACTTTTCGAGAGACACATTTGTCTTTGGAGAGCAGTATGTGTGCGATTTTGAACAAGTATGCAATGATATGAAGGCGTTAGTACACGAGTGAATATAAAGCAAAAGTAAAGAGAGAGAGATAGAAGCACGCGAGTTTTTACGTGGTTCGGAGTAACACCTCCTCGTCCGCGACCGGGTTCACGGTAATCCACTACCACTTGGTTTCCAAGTACCAAGCAACTTCACAACTCTAACCCGAGCTGTGTTCCAGCGGTTTGCGGGCCTTTGTCAAGCCTATACACCTTCGGTTTACGGGTGCGAAGAACCTAACCACTCGAATTACGCGGCTTCGAGCAAGCGTACCTTTACCTAACCTTTACGGGTTTGGGTTTGGGTATGGGGTTCCAAGCGGAACGAGTTCTTACAATTAAGAACTTCGGAGTATGATGAACTCGTTCGAAATCTAGGCTTAAGATATACAATGAGTTTGGCCTAGGGAACGGACGAAAAACTAAGCGGTTTCTTAACTAGAAACACTTTAAGATAAAGTGTTCTTTGATCTATGTAGAAGCGCTTGAGAGCTTTTGAAAGAATAATGATTTCGGATAATGAAAGCTTGTAGAGAGTTTTTCGTGTACGATCACGAGGTTGAAGACGGGTTTATATAGGTAGAGATTCAAGACTAGCCGTTGGAGGAGCCGTTTGAATCTTACCTACTCTTCTTAAATACAAGATCTGCCGTTGGGCGTATACGCACCGATCTTCATTTGTGTCACATCCTAGGTTACGAAGTCTAGGATGCGTCCGGCAATCCCTCATTGGTCGAGGTAGGTTGACTTACGATTCCGGGATCTTCTGCCTTTAGAGCTGGCTTTTGAATTCGGGCGGGTATCTCGACGTGGAGTCTTCGGAGATAGTTCCTTTGTTACTGTCTGTTGGACCAGTATGTTTTGAACTCAGCTCGAATTCTCTTCGGCTTGATCGAGCTCTGTGGATCACTCAGTGAAGGTTGTATGGCCTCTTGTCTTTGCTAGGCGACTCATTTGTGAACACGGTAGGTCGTATTGTTGTCTTCCTAAGGCGACTCATCGTAGACACACGGTAGGTCATTCTTGTCTTCCGACTTCCTTAACACCGTAATCTAGAACATTTTAAGGCTCAAACGAGTAGTGGAAAACACTATTTAGGTTGGCGCGATCATCTATTCGGTTGGAGAATCAGTTGGGTTTTGGTATCAAATCGAAACCTTATAATTTTCCCAACATCTGCCTTTAGAGCTGGCTTTTGAATTCAGAGCTGGACTGTCTTGAAGTGGAGTCTTCGGAGATAGTTCCTTTGTTCTGTACAGCTGGACCAGCTGTGTTTTGAACTCAGCTCGAATTCTCTTGACTTGATCGATCTCTGTTTGGATCACTCAGTGAAGGTTGACGCCTTCTTTCTTTTGCTAAGTGACTCCGTGAACACATAGGTCGATCTTCCGCTTCCTTAACCTGTAATCCTAGAACATCTAAGGCTCAAACAGGCGAGCTGGAGAACACTATTTAGGTTGACGCGATCATCTATTCGGTTGGAGAATCAGTTGGGTTTTGGTATCAAATCGAAACCTTATAATTTTCCCAACACTCTTTACTTAAAGAACTTTTCCAGAAAATGGATAAAGACTCCATTAATAATATGTGGAAAGAAGTTTTTGGAAAAAATAATCTAGAAATTACTAAAGCAAGTTCCTCCTCTACTTCAGTAGAGAAAAATATCTCAGATACTGAAATGAAAGAGATTGAAAATTTTGAAGAAGCCCAAGATCCCTACGAAGATCTAGACTGCATGAGTTTTCTTCTTGAAGGAAAACTACAAAAATAATTACTGCGAAATACGCACGCAATGATATCATCAATAGTAGGGTTTCCTATTCATGAATAGTTTGTAGGTTTTCCTATTAATGAATAGTTTGTTTCTATTTAATGAATAGTGTATTTGCTTTTTACTTTGTCGTTTCTTTTACTTTCGGCTATATAATAGCCCGTCCTCAGATGTTTTGAGGACAAGCTTTTTATGCTTTCTCTGCTTTCCTCTCTCTTATAATATTCTCTTTTCCTCACTACTTTTCTCTCTTCGCATTGTAATAATTCCAGTGTAAAGCTCTCAAGAATTAATGTAAGTTCTTGTTTTATGAATCTTCCTTGCAATTCATATGAATTTTGGAATGCACCGCATGATTATGATTATGGTCATTATAAAAATTATAAATTAACTGTTAGAGATAAAATATCTTCTACAAGAAATTTTATTTCTTATTTAATTGAATCTATTGAAGACTCTGAAATTCCAGAGGTTTCAAAAAGGATATATTTTTATCCTACTCTTAAATCCGCTAAACGAAGCTTAAGACTCTTCGAACAACAAGGGTCTTTATTATCTGCTTAAATTAAGCACTTTGATTAAATATCCTTAATTTTAAGGAGATATCACGCTAAGCGGTATCAGAGCCAGTAAGCGTGAAGAGAAATTCTTCATCAAGAATTTTGTAAAATTTATAAATTAAAGTTTGTGATTGCTCTACACGAGTTTTGCTCTAAGTCAGGTATCTGTAAAACCTGTAAAGCCTAAAGGGTAAGGTAAGATTAAATCCTTGACAGTATCAATCAATAACTTTAATGAATAAATTATTACGAACATTCTCAATGAAGAAATTATCTTCAAGTAGTTCAGAGAACTACAAGAATAAAGAAATATATATATATATCTCAATACAAAATATTTAACAAATCTTCAAGTAAATCGTCCCCCATCTTGTTACGAAGTGTCGTCTTCACATGCTTCATTGCAGAAAATGCTCGTTCAGTTGTAGTAGTAGAGACATGCAACGTCAAAATTAGATGAATTAGTCTAGTTAACATAAGGTAGACCATTCAAATCAGAATTAGATGAATGTGGTCCTATCTCCTTTCTTTGTTTATGTTTTATTGGTTCTGTAAGTCTGCAACTAACTTGGTTTTACTAATGCCTAACACCATTTCACCATCTATTACTAAAATAATTATTTAGTACCTCAGTAGATTGATCCTACAAATGAATAATTTTATAAAATTCTAAGCATATTTTTCAATTCTCATTTCTCCATTTGAAAGCAGACGAGAGACGACAGTAAATTTTTCTCCATTACTCCATCTATTTCTTTAATTATTCTCTAATTCATTAATTCTTCTCTATTTCATCAACTCTTCTACTTTTATTTCAGACTTCATCAAAGTAAATTCACCAAATTTAAACTCAATTTTCATATTAATTGTTAATTTAGGGCTTGTATTAAA